>VZSR01000247.1:4840959-5434709 GCA_013398615.1 Brachypodius melanocephalos
AATGCCTCTCAGTTGCCCCATCTCTGGAACAGAAAAAGGAATAATCCAACATGTATCCTTATGAGGAACACATTTCTCTTTGTTTTTCTAATAGGGTTTCATTTTTAGATGCATGAGCACAAAGAGTACAAGTGCATCTAAACAACACAGGGTAACTGGAGGTGAACAGGCAAGACTCAGCTCACAGAAACCCTCAGGGATAGCTGAAGGCAGGTGTTGATTTAAAGCCTTGCCTGGTGGAGCATCGCTGTTCACTGGTGTAGGAGCAGGATTTGTCCCATAGTTTGCTGGAACTGGAAGGATGACTCCTGGGGACCACAAAAGTGGTTTAAAATGGTCATAAAATGTCTGTAAGTCTGGCTATAACATTACTGTAAAATAAGCATAATTGTAGTCACTGCATGAATTCTGAGCAAAACAAAGACATGTATGGTCACATACTTTCACCCTGAGCTAAAAAGATTTTTCTGTTGGCCTTCTCTACTTGTAGCTGCATTTATTTGTTTATTTACTGTAACTTTTTTGTCACTAACTTTAGGAGGGAATGCTCTAAGGTAGAAGAGTGAGATATATACATCTAAGCCCGTGGACAAAAATATCAGCCAAAAGCTCTACATGGGAATGAATACATAATCAGCAACTTGTACTTGTCTGTTATAACAAAATAACATTAAGGAACAGAACATTGACTGTAATGTAAGTTGCAGTTACTTCCCTGCCAGGGCAGCAATCCTCTTGAGGCTGTCATCTATTGCAACTTGAGCGATTGCTAATTGCTTTTATGAAAGCACCAGCTACAATTGTATTTTTAGTGTGTCACCTGTACAGCTTTATATTTGCATCTATTTAGAAAGGCGCTCATGCAAAGCTGAAAAAAATAGGAAGCAGTCCTGCAAAACTGAGGTTCACGTGTGAATTGTGGCACTGAGTATGCTGAAGGCTCAGAGGAAACTGTGGTGTGCTGATCACACCCACTGTGTGGAAAAGTGGGGGAAATGCAGGGTTTACTGACTGCCCAAACCTCCTCTTGGCCTGGGTGTGCACCTGGCTCCACCCTACTCAAAGTAGAGAGGGTCTTAACAACCCATCAGGGGATCACAGAATCATGGAATGGTTTGGATGGGAAGGGACCTTTAAGATCACCCAGTCCACCCACTCCCATGGGCAGGGACACCTCCCACTATCCCAGGTTGCTCCAAGCCCTGTCCAACCCGGCTGTGGACTCTTCCAGAGATGGAGCATCCACAGCTTCTCTGGGCAAACTGTGCCAGGGCCTAAGTGTGAAAAAACTTCTTCCTTAAATCTGACTTAACTCTTCACCTTGAGCTTTGCAACCCTTCAGATTTGGACCCAGACTGTCTGGCTTGAGCCAATGCCTCCTTCAAAGAAGAGATAATTAAAATGGCTTTTATGTCTTTCTCGGAGTCATCATATCATTTGTTCTGGCAGCAGATGTGACAAAGTTACTGCATTTACTTTGAGTTTTCTGTGTTGTCTTAATGGCCCAGAAATTTTTTTAGGGGAGATTTAGACTGTATGGCACACAATGGCACCTGCACTAAGCCCAGTGATTGTAGGAGCATGGCTTTGCAATATCTGTACTCGTTTTATGGTCTGTGGTAGGCAGCCTTGAACTGCTTCATCATTTTGCTCTCTTTTAGTGAATCAGAGTAATTCCTCACAGTAATAAAACAGAGACCTGAATTAGCAAAAATCTGATCCCTAAGTGACCTTGTCTTGCTGCCAGTCTGATGTAATCCAGATCCTGACATGATCCTGCCCTCCTTTCATGTGAGTAGCGAAAAAGCCCTCACTCTCATGGGCTAAAAAACTAAGTTTTCTTAATAGAAAAAAGAAAAAAATAACCTTTCAGACAATTTTCACATTGGAAATACGTTCTATTGGTTTCCACAATCAAAATTGCCTGAAATTTTAAAATTGAATATTATTACTGGTATATTACTCTGTATTCTTGGATATATCTGTGTCTTTGTTAGTGGGAAAATTCTCCTTCAAGTCCAGCATAGCAGCTGAAAATGCCCATACTAGTCCAGGAGGTGGATGGAGGTTTTCTTTCTCTCTCTTTTATTTTTTTTCCTTTCCTGAGTGGGGTGAAAGGAATTGTGTTACGTATTTTTAACGAAATGGTATTGAGATTAAATAATTATAAGACAGCCTTGTAGTAACCTCCTGATTACTTTGTGCCTGGGAGTTAGCCTTATAGTAGCTGAAATCATTGGTGAAGTGATGATAGAGAAAATACATGTTGTTTATCAAAGAACCATTACTAGATGAAATTAAGATGAATTTTTAGGCTTTGTAAATCAAAACAAACTAAAAATAGAAAATAAGACTACATTTTCATGGATTTTCAATCCTATTAATATTTATTAGGCTCTAGATCTTTGGGTTTCTGTGTTTCAGATAGTCTGTCATGACATAACACAAGCTTGTCTGAGATGAAAATTAACTTGGACCCAACTGAAATCAAAGTGAACCGATTTCTTTATTTTCATTCCTCAGACTGACGGAACTGCATAAAGCAGAAAAGCCAGAAAAACATAATAATCAGGCTTGAAAAGTCCTTGCTACTTTATACATCATGGATAGTTCTGAGAATAAAGATGTGCAAAGTTCTTAAAAAAAAAAAGGAAATAAGAGCAAGACGAAAAACCCTATTTAATCTTGTATTGCTACTAAAATTTAAAAGCAATGCAACACTGAGGATTACAATCCAGCCTTCCAAAGAGCTGCTGCCATGTTGTGTCAGTCTTCTCATCCACATCCTCTGTACTCTTCTGGGCAGTAGTTTATTTTTCCAGGGAAAACAAAAAAATCCTCACCTCTCTGTGGCAATTGCATGGAAGGCATAGTTGGTGGTGTTTTGCCAGCAGTGGGGCAAAGAGGTATTTTATATCAACACAAAGGCATTTTGTATTGACTTATTTGATTTATAGATCACTATACATGTGTCTTTTAGTGGTTTTATTACAATAATTTGAAATGTAATGGATGAAGTAGCTATCATAAATATTCAAAAGTAATCATATATATGATTTGAGAAAAAGAGGAAAAAGGGACCATGATTTTCTCTATCTGTGTAAAAACTGTTAAAAGGTGTGGAAATGTAATCTTTTGCTTATTTTGCACAAGGGAGAATATTTGATTTAACTAGTCACAAAGCTTTTAGGGGTCAGGACTTTGAGCTATTAAAACCTTCCAATGTGACTGGATTTTGTGGGCACAACTCGGTGGAGACCTTGGAGATTTTTGTCAAGAGAAGGCAGATCTGCACTTGTTTTGCCTTGCAAAGAAAATGGCAGCTGGTTTTTTGGAGGATCCAGGTTCCCCTTTGCTCCAAAGCAGGCGTGGGGTGGATGGGAGCATGTAATTATATGACTGCAGATTGTTTCATAAGGAATTTGCATAAGGAGCCAAATTAGATTAGTTTAACTTAATTCCAGTGTTTCCTAACCTCCCGGTCTTTGACTCAGCAACCTTAATGTTATTTTAATGTAGTTTCTGGAGATTAATACAGACAAAGAGTCCCTGTAGATCCTATAAATATGATAAGCACATGGAAAATCTAACAGGAGATCTTTCTAAGAGAGAAAAGGAAAATGCTTGTTCGCATGGAAATGGTGGCTTTCAGAAAAACTCTTGTCAGCCACTGCAAAAAGAGAGTGAAATCTTCATCCCTTTGAAATCAAAGGGATTTACTTGAGAGTTTATGTGATTAACACAGAGAAGATATCTGCTGTAGTAGGACCAGAAGGAATTTTTTTAAAAAAGCCTTTAAAATGACATAATAAACTATTACATTCTGTAGATTTCTTAGTGGTGTTGGTAGAATCTCATCATGTTTCTCACTGCAGCAACTCAGTTTTTAAATATGCTTATCTGCACTATTTATATTCCAAAGGCACATTCTAGACTGTTTCCTTCAAAATAATCCATCATTTTCATGTGTCAGTTTTTGCCTGAATGGTTCTGCGTGTTCACTTAAATTCTGGGTGGTGTACTGGGAGGGAGCTCTGTAATTCCCTTACAGATTATATTAACATTGCATTAAGAAAGCCACAATAAGAATCATCTACTTGATCTTCCACAATTAAGCATTAGTCTGGTGTAAAACTTTAAGGTATCAGATAATACAGAAGTCCAAATTTTAATTAGCATTGTAGCTAATGCATGTATTGGTGCTCACAAGACACAAACATGCCAAGGGCCATAATACCTGTATTATTTTAATGCTTCTGGGCTTTTATTGTGATGTTAATTACAAATCAGGATGACAAGAGTTATGCAGATGTTATTCATATTAATCATAGGAAAATACACTAAAATGGTTTTTTTTCCTGCCTTATGAGAACAGAAAATTGGAAACTACTTGCTCTTTTTGAGATCCTAGAAAAAAAAACTTATAAAGAGCTATTTTGCCTCTTTCCAAAAGTTTTGACTTCAATTTTGCAAGGCGTTTTCAGCAATTACAAAATCATAGAAATATAAAAGCTGAAATTTTCATCTAGCTTTGGCTTCAGGAGGCTTGGAAAATGACATGAAATATAGTGAGAGCTGTGATTTGCAAACAAATGTCTTGAGCATTAGTGTGACAGTGATAGTCTGTCACTGCAAGGGTACAGCCTGCACTTCTCCCCAGCCCACGATGGCCCTTGGGTTTCTTCCAGCTTTTGGAATGGCACAGAAGGGAAAGTGCATGCACTCTTCTCCCAGAGATTTTTAAATGGATCATTACATTTTCAGGAGTCTCTGGCCTGGAGCAGGGACACCCCTGTTGAAGGGAGGTGTGACTGCGTGAGTCCATGTGTGGATAGGTTTATGGCAGTGAATATTACGAAATTCTCAATTTAGCCAGAGAAGCAGTTGCTCATATTGCAGGTTCTATTAGGCAGGAATCCCCTTTTGGTTGTAAAATCCCCATCCCTTCCTCCTCTCACTCCCTTTCTTCCCTTCCCCTCAGCAAAAAGCACATCCTACCAGCAGAACTGGCAGCACGACTTCAGCTACAGAACTGCACAAGAGAGAAAGGAGGTTAAAAACCCTTAAAACATATGGCAAGCTTGGGCTTAATAGGAAGTAGGTGGCAATCTCCACGGGGATGCAGCATGGTTTTTTGAAGCATTTGTTTCCCAAATACCTTTTTATGATTTTTCCAGCACAGGCAGGCAGTAAGGGAGTGTAACTAGAGTATAAGCTGCGGTGGAATAGGCGCCTTCTGCAAATGTGACAGTGATGAATTTGACGAAAGAGGAGGTGGCAACCAAAACAAAGACAAAGAAGTGCTGGAAGGACTATGTAGAAATTAAATGGAGGTGCCATTTAAGGTATTGCTGTAGAGCCTGCTGATACTATTTACCTCCCTGCTGAGGTAGAAATCTTTCTCTGCTAAAAGCTTTCATAAGAGCACTGAGGATATGCTTGTGCAGCAGTGTATTACAGGACACACATCTGAGAGGAAAACTGCTAAAGCCCTCTCGTAGTTTTATTGAATTATTGCTGCCCTGAGAAAAAATACACTTTAGGAAAACCCCAGCTGTTAAACTCAGCGCTTTTGGAGTGACTGTGTTTACTTCAGCCTGGCATTTAAACTCAGTTTATCCCAAAATCAAACAGCAAAAGCTGCAGCACTGGATGCAAGAAACAGATTTACGGGTGTGGGTTAGTTCTGCACAAGCTTGCTTTGAGGGCACTCTCCTCAGTGCAGAGAGAGCAGATGTGGCTGACCCTGCCACAGGGTGGTTGGATGAGGGAGAAGCAGGGGGCTCTGCGGTGGTTCCCACAATGAGTTTTGGGAAGGATGCTGAGCTCTCCAGGGCTGGCAGGGCACCAGGGGGGCACTGGGCTCAGGCCAAATGACAGATTAGAGATGGCTAAGGAGCTTGTTTACGTCTCTTCCCTCCCTCCTGCTCCCCCTCCCTCCCCATTCCCTCTCTCTGAAGTGTCTTTTCTGTGTACTGAGGCAGGGTGAGGGAGCCTGGAGCATCCCGTGGCAGTTCACAGAGCACTGTGACAATTAGTTTTTCTTTCATTACATAAAACTTGAGGGCTCCCATTTGCCCACACTCTGTCCTTATGCAGTGCCCGTTTCTCTGGATAAAAAAAGGTAGAAAATGGAATGTGTCCCTGTAAAAAAGTAGGTAGAAATTTCCACCATTGTCTGGGAGCCGTCACAATATTGTGACTGCCGTGGCAGGTGAATAATGAGCCACTATGCTGGGCTTCCAGCTAAATGGGGCTTTGTCCTGGCTTTGCTGCAAAGGCATCCAGAAGAATGCAGAGCAGTTTTCCAGTATACAATGAATCACTCAGTGAGGCCAAGTGACACTCTCCGAACACTCGTCCCAGATATTACAGCTGTTGAAGGAAGCTGCTTATGAAACAAGGGTAGGCTCAGTGGCTCTGTGACCTTACAGTTCCTGTGCTGTAGGAAATAGTTGGGGTGACTCTCTGCAGGAATAGTGTTGCTTTTAAACCCGCAGAGCCCTGCAAATGGAATTGCTGGAGTGTTGGAAAGATGCTATGTTGGAACCCGACCTGGCAGGATGTACTCTGAGATCAGTGTGGTAGCCGTTCGTATCGACTGCACAAGCTTCGGGAGAGAGAGGGGGATTTAATGCACCCACCTGGCAAAAGCAAGGAAAGATCCACCAGGAAATGGGAGATTTGTCTCACCTCAGCCAGGATATACCTATTGCAGTTGTAGGACAGAGGGAGCTGTGGCAGTATTTAGATATATAAGTGGCAAATTGGGGCATTCTGCAAAGCAAAACAGAAAGTTTAAATGGTACAGACCTAAAATAATCTCCTGGCCAGGTTTACAGTGTGGAAGGGCTCTAGGTGTTGTTTCTGTGAGTGCTGTACTATGGTGAAATACAGTAATGTAGCTATTATCCCTTGTTTTGCTGCTCCCATGGCCAGTCACTTAAGCTGTGTTTTATATTGCCCTGTATAAGCTCTTGAAATGGTCCATGAGCAGCAAGTCACTCTTATGCATTAGAGCAATGGGAATATATTATTTACAGGTTATACTTGCCTTCAATTTCTATCCATTTTTTCCCTTGAAAATTTCATGTGTTTCAAAAGTAAGCGCAGGCATAGGTAAGACTATGTTCCAGCTAGATTTGGTAAAAATGAGTTTAATATGACCATTTTCCACTGCTGCATCCATTCCTTTAGCTCATGGATAATCTGTTTCTTAGTGCTGATGATCTACTTTGTTAAACTTCACTTTCATTCTCATGAATTTCTGTTAAGAGAGATTGTGTACAGTGATTCACAGTATTTGTGTACCTGCATAAATCAAAAAACAGGAGACTGTAGTATCAAGAGAGTTATATTTGTCCACAGTCTTTTTCATGTAGAAATATTTACTTGTGAAGCAATGAGAATACATCATTCCTATGCAGACACTTTGGATTAAAAAACCAAAATTAATGGTATAAGCACATGGTCATTGGTTAGGTCCGTGCTAATCACATATGAGCAATTTCTGATAATTAGAAATTATTGTCTATGTCAGTAGTTGAGTGAGGTCTTGCACTTCCTTTCTGCCCTTGGGATTTAAACGCAGTGCACCCAGCAATCATTTCCCTTGCCTGTGCTTTGCTTGTTGTCTGTCACGGAACAGTTTCATTTCCCTTTTACTCCTCCTACTCAAGACACAAATTTTCTGCAATCCTGGGGCCAGATCATGATGAATCACACATGCACTCACAAACAAAAGCAAGGATCGAGGTGGTATTAGCTGTGAAAAATGTACGTGTGTACCCAAACTATGGTGTGTTCCTTTCTGCGGTGAGTAAATCTCTGCCATTTGCTGCCCTGTTACTGAGTGAGCTGCACATTATGAAGCTGCTCATGGGTGTTCATTAGGGGAAGGGAAGGGATGCTCGGGGTACCCACTGTCCCTCCTGCAGATTTGGGCTATGCTGCCCACCTGGATGCTCTCCAGAGGGGCACAGAACTCTCCCAGGTCCTGTGTGCTCGGTCAGTCTCTGCAGATGTCCTGGACACCCTGCAGTGTCTAACAAGATGTGAGATGTTCCTGTTTCAGGTCCTGATCCATCACAGGATCCCTGGTTCTTGAGCTCTGGGACATGGCTCTGAACTTTTCAATCATTCTGCCCTCAGAACAGTGACACAGAGCAAGCAGCAATGTGCAAGTGGGAGAATTTTTCCTTCTGTGTCTCAGTCTCCTCCTGTGCAGCAATCAGGAGCCTTTGGAGGCATTTCAGGTTGACTCTGCTGCTCTTTTAGCTCAGTATTGGAATAGCTTCATTACAGTCAATGGAACTATTCCATTGAGTAGCTTATTCAGTGAGCTGAGAAAGAAGCTCATAATGTGGCCATAATAAAAGGCTCAATTTTCCCTTCTTTAGATGCACGAAATTCCATTGTCTCCAGTGTAAAAGGAAACAGGGTTATCAGGCCTAATGCTGTCTGTCTAAATGTAATTCTACCTAACACCTCTGACCTTTATTTTTAGAACAATTCCGCTTTTAAAGGAAAGTGCAGAAATATAGGAGCATTTTTCTATTTATATAGGGAAAAAGTGAAATCACTACTTTTGTCTGGGTGCGGGAGCATGACAATGTGCCTGCCAAACTCTATGTGTAGCTTGGTCTTCAAACCAGACAGCAGAGCCTTAAATGAACAAAAGACACAACAAAAACCTTATTTGAAGAGTAGGAGGAGAATGTCGGGGACTGGAATTATGTTTAAGGATATCAGACTCTTTTTTTTTTTTTTTTTTTTTTTTTTTTTTTTTTTTTTTTTAAATGTGTCTTTTAAATTGCGTTTAAAAAGATCCAGATGGGACAGAGTTAAATCTTGGACCAAAATGAATAAGGTCATCTATAGTTTTTTATATTACAGAAGGCACAGTGTGTGCTGGTACATGTGTTGGCAATGCCCAGGAATCGGTGCTGCAAAGGTTCCAAATTTCACCTTGGTGAGAATAAAGCAACAGTTTAGGGCTGTTCTCCGATTTTTAATTTTTTTGTTTCGCCGAATACAAGGATAAGCTTGGTGTGCAGAGACTGTTCCTCTACCCAGGCTTGCAATGAGGAAGGAAAACACGAGATGGCAGCCGGGAGTATCCCTGCAGTGACAGCCGGAGCCTGCCGGGGACGTGGGGCTGGAATTGGGTTAGAACAAATAAAACCACAGCATCCTCCTCCTCCCGCCAGCGGTGAGCGCGTTTAGATCCAGCCCATCTCCTGTTTGACTTGTTTCTCACAGTCCTTCTCCTGGAACAGTCTTGGATACTTTTCCAAATAATTGCCCTCTGTGTTTGTAAAGCCCTGCACGTCTGATCCCGTAGCCATGCAACAATCAATAATCTGCTATTAAAAATGCCAAGGCGCAGAGGGAAAGCCTGTGGGCACACACCCAGTCACTGCCCTGGCACTACGTGGGTAAATCCTTTTGAGAACAGCTTGTGTCAGGATTGGGTTGGGACACTTCCATTCCATTACACTTGGATTGTCTCTGTCTACCAGGAATTTCCTGTCCGGCTGTGGTTAACACACCAGTCAAGTCAGAATCATAACTCTCTAATGATATCTCTGTGTTCTCACAGTCTAATACCTCTCCCTCTTCCTCATGTAGCTGCTTCACAGCCACTGTATGGGCTAAGCCTGCCACCCCTCTGCAGGGCAGTGGGACAAGGTAAACTCCATAAAGGAGAAATGCAGTTTAAAAGATGTGATGTATTTTTCTTTAATTAATTATGTATTAAAATACCTTCGTAAAAGGTAAACTACAAACCAGAATTTTCACTCTATAATTTATAAATGCAGTATTTCCACAGTAATAATGTATATGTCTTGCACTTGATATAACATTGCCAGATGTGTCTCAACATATTGATATATTTTACCAATATTATATTATATTTTATTTTTGTTGGTGCTGGTTATTTTGGAACAACCAAGCTCATTTCTTTGACAGACAGTAAGAGTCAAGAGGAAACTTTTAAATTAATTTAGGATCTTGAATCACAGATATGAACTGTAACATCTGAATGTGTTTTGATATACATTTGAGAAGAAATCAAACCCACAATAATGCATATGAGTGATGCTCCCTTCCTGAACCTTTTAGGGCTGAAATCACTATGGATTGTGTTTGAATACATCTCAGACAATATTTTGCCTCTTGTATAAAGCACTAACACCTGTGGACTCAACCTGGGGCTCAAATGTTGCCCAGGTAGTAAGTGCCCCTCTGAGCTGAGCTTAAACGAGTGCCATCCTCATTTCCCAGAGCTTTTCTTCCAATCTGTGACTTTTGGAAGGTCCTTTTGAATATCTGTTTCTCCCACCATATTCATGATCAAATACTTTGTAAAATCTGCTGGGGAAATGTGATGTTTTTTGCAGTGTTGAGTCTATCTTAGCACAGCATAATAATTACACTGCCAACATTTTAGCTGACCCGACGTGCTGAATGCTACCCAACTGTGAGTGATTCTAGTTTTCCCTGTTTCTCTTATTAAATCAGCCTGTAGTTTGTACCAGAGCCAACACATGACCCAGTTTATCTTCAAGACAAACAGGAACTTCTTAGATTCTTCTCAGACTATTATCTGATCCATGGAATATCCTGTTGTTATCCTGATAATGGGAAGGCAATCATTTGACCTAGGAGAACTTCAGGAGGAAAGAATAATATGGGCAGTCTGTAAGGAGCTCTGAGTCAATCAGATTACAGTTGGTTTTCTAGGACTAATTTAGTAGTTGCCAATAATATTGGACTGAGGTTCTGGTGTTCCCCATAAACCCACACAGAAAAGAGCTCTGACAGCTTCCTCACCCAACCATCTCTCTCTACTCTCATTGAATTCACCTCCAAGGATTTTTTCCATTGTTGTGTCTGTATCTTTTCATTAAAACACACTCAGAACTTGGTTTATTTTATTTTTTTTAATGGTGCTATTTCTGATAGAGACATCTACCAAATACAAAGCAGCTCCAGGCTGTATTCCTGTTTTGCATGATGCATTGGGTAGCTCCAGTGGTATCTACTTAAAGTCACCACAAATGTCTTTGCAAATTCTTGATCCATCCATTTGCCTAATGACTGTACTGCTTAAGAGAACTCAGACAGAAAATAGCTTGCTTTCACAGAAAATAATGCTGCAGTAATTAGGTGTTGTAAGTCACCTGGATGCTGTGAGAGCCATTAGGCTCCATTGGCACATGAAAGCAGAGCAATGGGAAAGCTACTTTAGAAAATCACATATAAAACGTATTCAGAAGTTCTTTTTGAAAAGTATTGCAAAAAAGCATACTTTTTATACATTGAAGCAATAAGTAGTTTAGCAAATCCTTTGCAAACTTGTCAAAATGTCACATCCAGGTACTGGATTGGAAAATTAGTAACTGCTGAAGTGTGTGAGTGTTTAAAGGTGTCAGTGTGTGTGGCAGGCTGGCAGATTTTAGCTCCTGGCTTTAAGGAGAGATGTTAATCATTATGGCTCATATTTAAAATGTCAGAAGACCTTAGCATGAAGATAAAGGATTTAAGATGAAACTCTGCTGTGTCATGTTTCCTCACAGAGAAGGAAGATCAGCACCTGTTCCTTTTTCATTCTATCATCTTTTTTTTTTCTTTTTTTTAAATTTTAAATTCAGTGGCACTGTAATAGCTGAAGCAGCATCCCAAAAACAGAGTGTATGGAGGTGTGTGGTGGTGAAATAGATTGCTAAGTGTTCCTTGCTTTTTTGGAACCACCCTGTTAAATCTTTCTGTAGCTCCTGTGCTGTACCTGGGATCACTGTACCCAGTGGCACTGGCAGGAAAGCACGGCTGGAGGAAGGGAGAAACCTTGATTTATCGCTTCCATCCTCACCTGCCTTCCTTTGCTTTGGCTTTGGATGAGGCTCTGAAAAAGTTAAGGAAAATTTTCTTTTGCAGCCTGTTTCTTAGCAAGGATTTCAACTACCTCTTCCTAATGCTTTCTAAGAGAATACTAAGCAAGCAAAGCTGCAGAATTGCTTTGCTCCCACAGCCAATGCTTTTAAACTACTTAGTGATAGTGGTCTTAGTGGCTGAAGGAATCTGAAAAAAGGTGAAGAGGAAAAAACGTCTATGATTTTTTTGGTTTAGTTTTTCCTATTTCCTTTTAGCAAAAGTCTTCAAATGTGCTCAGGTAGCTGAAGCTTTACATTATTTGAATTTAAGCATAGAGTTTCCTCTCTGGCTGGTAAATTCTGCCTAGTTTGGTAAAATTAAGTAATCATATATGCATTTCTCAGCCTTGTTGTTCACTTGGATAACCTGCTGCACTGGCACACCTCAAGGATGGTATTTGTTAAATGTTACTGACATGCAAATGATCTATAAATACTGAATAACAAACTGTAATATTCCATTAAGGAAGTATTTAACCATTTTGGATAAATATATAATTTTATAATCATCATATTGGTGTAACTATTTTAGTTCAGGTTCTGTTTTATTCCTGCCAAATATGATCAATGGTATGAACCAAGCTGTCACCAGATAAAGTTATACAAAGTCACATAAATTTTTCATTTTTAAAGATGACAGAGTTCAGAGAAAGTGTTTTGTGTACTGAGTAGCATTTTATATGTGAGGAAATAGACAAAAAGACAAAATTTTTTGCTTTTGGCAAGGTAACACAGAGACTTTGTGATTGGTGTTCCAGCTTCAAAAAGAGGATGGAAGAAGATTGATGTCTTGATGAATATTAATTGATGCCTTTCCACTATTTTTCTGTAAAAGAAGCTCTTTTCTAAAACCAGTAATGAACTCTAGGGCTGTTATCTTGGTACTGTTGTAAAGAACTTTTGATTCTCAATCTTTCATCAGTATTTCTAGCAGGATGGGTGGTTTTGTGAAGAGAAAAATTGTGCATGGGATAAGAAGATTTGGCATCTGAGTTCACAAGGTGAATTCTCTCTGATTTACTTACCCAGGAGTTTCTGATGACCTGTGGGTAAGTGGAAGGGCATCTTTGTCCTGCACTCTTTTGTTTATGCTCTACAGCAGAAATTTTTGTTAGTTGATGACTTCATGGGCAGCTTCAGTGGAGGGACAATGAACAACCTCAGGATACAGTCCCTGAATTTGACTATCAAGGCAGCAGTTCCTTTCTGAATTTATTCTGTAGGGCAAAAGTTCTGGTGATCTAAAGCTCTGGTAAACCAAAGTACCCAGATATTCCCACCCTGCAATGCCCTTGGCTCTCTGCACCAGGGAGAGCAGGAGCCTTTGTGCAAGGGGATTTTCCAGTGTGGTTTAACATGTCCCACGTGTTCTGCACAGCTCCTGCCATCACCCACAGCTGAGTCACCGCTGCTGTGACTCTCCTGGTTGGCACCTGCAGTTTCCATAAGGAATTTAGTTGTACTTTAGTTGTACCAATGTAGATGGAGGTTTTGGTTGGTTGTTTCTTCTGTTTCCTCAACAAGATGTGGAGAAGTTAAAGGCACACATTTCATTACGGAATGCTTCACTTTCAGCAGAGGATTTTTTAGTGCTCAGCCTTGTAAAATTACATTTAAATGTGTTTAGCTTTTCCTGCATGTGTGGGCATTTCTTCCCGTTGCTTCATCAAAATAAAAGGAACCTGACACAATTCTTTCTCTCCTGACAGTGTGCTGCCTGTTTCTCTTTCTTTCTTCCCTCCTTGTAGCTTCTTTATCTTTTGTACTTCCAGTCATGCCATTTACTTTCCCAGTAGCTGAGAAACACGAGCTAAAATACATACACTATGAAATTATTTTACCAGAAAATTCAATGGGAAATCTCAGTAATCCTTCACAGGTTATCACACATTAAAAAAATAGTGCACAGTCTTATTAAATATGGGATAAAGTACTTGGCATGTGACAGTCAACACACTGATGGAGAAGGGTTTTTACCCAACATGAAAAAAGGTTGAATAATTAGTAACACATAAGAGGCAAAAACCTACTTTTTCTTCCCTCAGTGATGACAGTAGATGCTCTTGGTATGAGTTGCATTTCTCAAAGAAGAGAAGACCAAGGAAAGGCAATTTCTGCTTGAGCATCATCAGGATCAAAACATCATCTATAATTTCTTGGTGTGTAAGGCAGTTTTGACAAGTACAGACCTGACAGTCAGTGGTCAGAACACATTTAATATATCTTTCATGTGCTGAAGTTAGTAGGTCTAAGGTCTCCCTGGAGTAATATGATGTAAAAGATGTTTATGGCACTAATTTACTCACAGACCATTAGCTCTCTGTAGATGCAAGACTCTATAGACCAATGTGCAAGGAACATCCTCTTCAGATGCCCATATTATACTGCAATCCTTCATTTTCTTAATGCAATTTCCTGCAGCTGTCCTGTTGGTCATATGGGATGCAATGAAGAGTAGACCTCGACAAGCCATAACTCTGAGTAATAGGTCTTCTTATTTTCCACTAAATTTTTGAGTGTTTCATTCCTTAAGCAAAGAGGGGAGATGAAATTTCAAATGTAAAAATGATTTGTTGTAGTCAGTTTTGACAACCAGTATTCTCTAGTGTTTCAGTGCTTTAAAGGAACTGGCACAGAAAAATGAAACGCGAACCATCGTTATGGAGTTTTTTTTAATAGTCTTCCTGCCTCTGTTTTCCAATTTTAATAATGTGCCTGTAAAAAATGAATAATGAAGCAATATATAAACAATGTTATGAAGGCAGCATTTCCTCATTAGGTTGAACACCCTACTCTTTTATAGATAGATTTTTAAAAAAAAATATTCTGAAGGTAAATTTGGGATGAAATGCCAAGAATCTATAGAATGATGTGCAATGATGGAGAATTAATGTCACACAGCAAATTGTGTTGCCATTTGAATAGTATATCATGCAGTTCAGTGCCAGCAGATTTAACAAACGTGTCAGCCATCATTATTCAATCATCCAAAAGGTCATCTTTCCATCCCAGAAGGGTTGTCCAGCAGTTTACAGCACGCACATAACAAAAGATGATGTGTGGGATCTCCAGCGATCTTTTTGATCAAGAATCAATTAAAATAAGTTGCTGTTAATGTGACACTAGATATAGACAAAATGTGATACATTTGACAGCCACTAATTACAGCAGGCAGCCAAAAGAGCTCTGTAGAGATATTGGGACAGAAATGGCTAAATTAGTAAACTGTGTTGACACAATCACTCAATATTTTTTGATGTGCAAGCACAGCATATTCCCGGGTTTGGTTAACCTGACAGGCATGAGTTACTGAAACTTTAGGAAAATGAAGCAGAGAATATGATTTTTTAAAAAAAAATTTACAATTAGAGTAGCTCAAAGCTAATTATCCCAGCAAAATGGAATGAGCAAGCTGTCCCAGCAGAGGAAATTTGCACTTGTCAGTGGTGCTGCCTGAGTTTAAAAGCAACCTCGAACAACATGCTTTTTAACCTGGGGATGCCACCAAGAAAATGTGCCTGTTCTTTAAAGCAAATGGATCCTGACTTCTGTCCCACTCCCTCACTGCTTGTGGTGCCCAGTGGGAATGCTCCATCACCTTGCTTTAGAGCAGGAATTAAAGAAATGTAAATCTGGGGTAATTCTGCCCAGCTGGATCTCACTCCAGAGCTCAGAGCTCCCTCGGCATATGCACTTCTTTGGGACAGTGTCCAAGAACAGCCGTCTTCAGATGCCTGGGGTGGAGGCAGGGAGCTTTATTTTGTTGGGTTTTTTCCTCCCCTCCTCCTTTGATGGCTTATGAAAAGTGCCAAATGATCTTGTCGTGTTCCGGGTGATTCGGTGTGCGTTTCATTTGGAGCTGTGTATGCCCACAGGAGGTTAACTGGTGCCTTGTAAGATGGATCCTGATAAAAACCTAACCCAGCTGCGCCTCTGTTTTGAAACTGAATTCTGGATGAGAATCCCAGGGTGTTGTATCTCCTGCTTTGCCAGAACATTTGTGAACGTTTTTCAAAATAACTCAGGGATTTTATGAGACTGAAATTGTTATTCTTCAGCACATCGTGAAATTTCCCTACATTTTCTTGCAAGCGTTTTTTACAGCCTTGGACTTCTAATTGGGAAAATTGGGACTCCTTTAATGCCAGGGCTGTATTTCAGCTAATGGAAGAACCTGACACAGCACTGAGGTCAGCACTTTCTAGCGTGTTTATCATACTGTTTTCAACCTTGGGTTGCGCTCAAATCTTCCTCTTCTTTCCCTTGGTCAGACTTGCCAAATAAAATCTGGGTTTTTTTCCTTTTCTATGGAGTCTGACCATGCCTCATTTTCCTCTGTTGGGCACTTAATGTCTCTCACAGTGACATAACCGCTTGTCTATTTATTAGCTTGACCCCAGCCTCACCTTGTCTGCTGTAAGCTCATTTCTGGTCTCTCTGTGTCCCATGGACCCCAGTTCTCCCCAGAACAGAGGGGCGCCCACAGCAGACTCTTTCTTTATCCAAATGTTTCAATTTTTTCTATCTACTGTGTAAACCCCCAAGCTTGTAATTTTTTAAGTTTTGTATCCTATTCTCCATGCTGAGTGAATGCATCATGGGGCTAATGCCTTTTTCTCTCCCTTAAATAACAGCTAGAGTTTCTTGTAAGGTTTATCACAAACTGTGTCTGAGGTCAGGTTTTTATCAGGTTTCATGTTCCCAAATTATTGACTAAATCCTCTCCTACTGAGCTGAGAAAGAATTAGCACCATCAATTAATTTAAGTCAGTATTGCCAAGGGTCTTCCAGAGGGTTCCTTCAGGATCAAGGTAACTCCAAAACAACTGAGCATCACAGCGCCTTGCTGAAATTCCAGTGCTGCTAGCAGAGCTTTACCAATAAGGAGGAGAGACACAGACCAGTGGTGTTATTAAAAATATAAATGGTTTTCAGCACAACATCGTGTGCAAACCAAAGCTGAGGATTGAATCACAAATTCATACTGTAAAAGATCAGAAGGAAACATCATAATCCAATTTGATTTTCTGTCCACAGACCTTTGCCCAATCAATCCTGTGGTATAAAGCTGCTGTTTCTAACCTAGAAAAACCCAGGTTATTAGGCTGCATTGCTGTTGCACACTGAAGACCAATTTTTTTTCCTTTTCTAGGAAATGATTCTATAATTTCTGAGGAAATGGAAAGTATCTCACTAGTTGATTGTTAAATTGTTCAACAAATTGAACATGCTCTGAGCTTGAAATACGAGATACCCCAGAAGAAGTGGGGAAGGTGGAATGCAGATGATAGTAGTACTCTTTGACCAGAAATTTACCTTTTTCACTTATACTGAGCCCAAAGAAAGCTAAAACCTCTGCATGCTCTTTCATTTCTGCATTAAATATGAGTCTGAGAAATCTACACTGTATTTTTCTCCATTTCTCCCAAATGGGATATATGTAAAATGCCTTTTGCTTTCTATTTTGAGGTAAAGAACTCTTGCTATACATTTCATTTTTCTTTGCAATACAAAATAATCTCTCCATCTCTTGAAGCTTGCAGCTTTGTGGAGTTCAGGGGTAGTTTTTCCATACAAATGTTTCCCTTTGCATTGAGTGAACTCTGACTGTGGTGTTGTCTGACATTTTCCCCTCACCATAGACTCTTCTGTATCTCTTAAAGGCAGTGAGCAATTCTGGGACTGACGTGACAAGACATGACAGGAAATTCCACTGAATAAAACAAATTATACACTAGAGATGTGCTGAACTGACTGAAAACAATTTGGACACCAGGGGCAATGGAAGGTGCTGAGAAGGCTGAGAGTAATAACATTTTCTTTTGGATTGTATTTAAGGTATTTTGATGCACAACTTGATGTAAATCAGTGATTGTGAGCTCTTTGGGTTGTGGCCCTTCAGGTTCCTTGCTCCAAAAGGTGCACATACAGATGTGAGGGAGCCACATCCATTGATTAATTGTAGCTGATAAGGACTCATTATGATTTAGACTCTTGTTGGAAAATTTATATATTCAAGTCTTCAATAGGTGTGTCAATGTATAACATTTATGAAGAGAAGTGGGTGATGTTTGTACCTAGATTTTAATTCAGTGTAATCAAGCAATCACATGCTTGTGTTGCAAAGCAGATTGTCCAACACATGTGATATGATTAATGGAAGGATTTTGTTGAAAGTGATTTTACTTTAAATAATGACAAAGAATTTCTGCCTACTAAATGCAACAATGAAAGACATAGTTGATGTGGGAAAGTACTTAAATACTCCCAATAGGGAATAGGAAGAAATCTAGTAAATGAATTAGGATTGTTTGTCATTTATATCTTCCAGCTTCAACAATGAGGAAAATTTACTTGATCCGTCTTTGGCGTCTGTCAATTTTAAATCATTGTGCGTCAGCTCCTTTTGTGAGGCGCTTTGTAAGGGAGACGCAGGTGATGAGTTATTGCCAATAAACCAGGATTGCCATTTGGGCTGTACAGTAACAAAACATAAATTTTGCTTTAATGTGCCTTTAAGAATGTGAGCTGAGTGGATGCGCTGCTGGCAGTGAGTAATGACTCACAGCATCAGGACCGGGATCCGTTTGTCTGTCTCGTCTTGTCATGTAAATGTTTGAAAAAACCCCGAGCAGCTCACACGGCAATCTGGCAGCAGTCTGCACCCAGCTCTGTGAGTCAAAGGCTCCTGCAGCAGAGCAGGGTGTTCCTGAGGAGCTTATGCTTTCCCTGATACCCTTTGGATGACAGATGTGCAAGCAGAGCAGCCTCTGCGGATCCAAGCACCCACTGGTATCCAAGCCAGACAGTACTGCTGGGAATGGTGATGGAAAAGAGAAGGGTGAAGATCCTTTACATCTTATTCCAGGCATTTTCCTATGGTATGCTGAAATTAGTCCCTGGAATAACAGGAATGTTTCAAGTAATGCCCAGGGAATGTCATTTGAGCTTGATGCTGTCACCTGTTCAGATGGAAATGTAAGGAAAATGTTTAGGCGACAGCAGATCAAGCTTTGTGATTTGGAGTTTAATTAATGCTTGAGATTTCTGCCCTGCATTGGTAGAAATCAGCAATGGGCATAAGTGAACCTGCAGAATTCCTCCCTTGAAAGTAAGATTGGAATATTGTAGCCATTCCTGTCTTGATTTTCCTGTGTGTATTGCCAGGAAAGTGTTCCTAGTAAAGCTAGGTTTACACTGGGGTTTGACCTGCCAGTCTCAGTGGAACTGCTGAGTTTGATGACAGGGATCCTGTTTGGGAGGCTCTATCAGCATCGTTCCGGGCTACCCATTATTACCCATTAATTCAGTGCTTTGGTATTTATTATGATATTCCTTAGACTGTTTCTTTCATGTGAAATTCAGTAAAACCAACAGATTGAAATACACTATTGCATATGGTGCTGTAATATTTAGGTTTTAATTGCCTTTCTGAGAAAAAATACAAACTTAAGTGCTTGTCTCAATGGAAGTATGAAGTAGATTGCAACCTTGAATGAACTGCAAAGCAGCTGAATAGAAGATGTTCTTGAAAATACAGAGATACTATTGTTTATGCATTTGGGTATATCAACATGGACAAATTAAGCTGGTAGCACCAATTATTATATTTATAGATAGATCTTCAAAGGTGTATCCTTGGAGGTCAAGGAGCAGGCCCAGGAGAGATGTAGAAGAGATGATTCAGCCTCTTGCTGTGGTCAGTACCAGGTGCTTCATGGAACAGCACAGCTTTTTATAGCAGTGTTTTACTATCACTGATGGTCAATCAAATTCATAATTCACACATGATTAACTTTGTATCTTATTCTCTGGTAAGAAAGAGCTCCTGTAATCTCTCCAACCATTGTAATTATTGGGTTTTTTCCTGATCAGAATCATCAAAATGCATTTCTTTCGTCTCCATAACAATTTTGCATGGACAGTATGGAGACAGATGCACTCCCAAAACACGGTGATTCATTTTTTGTTAAATTGTTCATGTTTTGGTTTTACTTGCAGTTGAAGACTGTCAAATTTTGTGAAGTTGGTAAAAATACCCGTGCCCCTGTATGTGCTGTTTTCACAGCGCTGGGCATGTTCCGCCTCCCACGCAGCATCCTGGGAGCGAGCTGCTGGTGGCGAGCAGAATTGTCAGCCTGTGCAAATTAGGAACCAGCTCCAGCCATCCACAAACGACAGAGAGATCTCTGAACATCCTTAGCAGGGAAGGCAAAAAGAGAGGGGTTTGGGGCTGTGGCTACATGGGGGTGTGTGTGTGTGCAGTGTGTATGTCCACAGAGCGGAAAACATTGCTCCAAGTGGGTGTTTGCACTTCTCAAGAGATTTAAAATACCAGAATATGCTTTGTTTGCCAGGAAACAAATCTATATTAGCAACTGCAGAAAAATCAGTAGAATGTATATGACTGATTTGGTAAAAAACTTCTAAGGCAGAGTGCATCTGAGAAGCATTGTCATCATTGTAAATTAGATATTGAAAATATTTTTTCCACAGACTAGACTTATTTTTTCCATTCCTCTAGTCATTAGATTTGTAACTGAGCTATGGAAGTTTTTTGTTTTGTTTTAAGAAAAAGAACTCGTTTTGTATCTTCCAAGAATGAAAGGAAGAAACAACTATTGCAAGCCAAATGGTAGAACACAAGATATTTTGTTCATAGCAGGTTCAGTAAATAATGTTTCTGTGGCCAGTTCCAAGTGCTCTGTATAAAGGAAATATTTAACATTTTTGCTGCCATTAGAACGTAACGTATTTAAATATGTAATGGAGTATTTTTTCTGTTTTATGATAATCTTTTATATCAAATGTATTTATGCTTGTTGCTGGTACTGCTAAGAGCCCATGTCAGATTCTCAGTTCATTGTCCTGAACCACTTGATTTTCTTTGCCCAAGTTTCTTTGGTAACTTGTTCTGTTGAATTCTATCTGTATGCAGCTCATATTTTGGGGTTACTAAATAGCTAACAGTCATAAAGCCCTGTCCTCTAGCTCTCCAGAATTACTTTTTTAACATTTAAACTAAAGAAATAACCCTAAATGCCAATATTAATTCAACCGTGCAGTTTAACACCCAATAATAAATGCCAAGTGTTTATAGTAAATCTATGGAAACAGTGCCGTATTTTGTCATCTAAATACCTTTAACTACCACAAGGTCTTTCAACAAAATTAGCAGAGAATATCGAGCCCAGCCAGAAATATGGGATCCATCATTAAATTCAGAGGCTTCTTTGTCTCTGTGAGTCTAATCATGTGTGCAGACAAATTGTTAATGGCACGGGCTTTATTGCTCTTAGATTTCCTCTATTTGAAATGGAATAGCCTGCTTTGTGAGAAATAATTAGGTTTCATTGTTCTACCTGCATCAAGTCTTGTTGATAATCTTATGGTTTTAGCAATTCAGATTCAGTGAGCAGTTGGTGGTGGTGATGATGTTTCATTTTAAATCACAAAGTATTGTTATTTTTCCTCCTTCCTCCTTTATATCTTCTTCCCTTTCCTGTGCCAGTAGTAGATGTAATATCACTAAATTTCAATGGCTGAATGTCAATAATTAACAAATGAAACCTATTTGGGTTTGCAATATGCAAATTTGAGAATATATCTCTTTTGGTTGGCACAGGCTGGAATGTTTTGTAGGACGCCTCACCTATGCAATCAGAAATGTATAGCCTCAAGGCCATGGCAGCCTATTACATAATCATATACAATTCTCAGTGATTTACAAACTCATTGTTTGACCTTGCTTTTTTTGTTTGGGTAAGTTATGATTATGCTTAAGGATTAATTAGCCTTCTGGTACTTGTTCGTGTAGAAGAAAGAATTGCTTATCTGTAGCAAGGGTCATTTACTGTGTCTTGGAGTCTCTGGAGAAGCCCCTCTCATGTTATTCAGTTTTAGGAAGTCCCAGAATTAATATAAGCTGAGGTTTTATATGAAACCAAGGGACTGCATGTCAGGGATATTTAACAGATTTGTTGCTTGTATCTCCAGAGGAGGGATCTTGGCTCTTTTGGCATAAGTACCAGGTCTCTTGTTGACTAATACATTTTGAAACGATTTTTAAAATGAGATTCTTGTCCCGAATGCACAGTAGGAAAAAATAGCAATCTGACTGAGAAGTCATTATGAGATGCATTTCTCTGTCTACAGGGTGGAAGACTATACATCTTTTGTCCAGGTTTGCATTTCACATTTCCAAACACATTCCTGAGAGATTTCCAAGTGTCCATTGGCACTGCAGTGTGTGCATCCTCCACTGTCAGTGTCCTCTGGCTAGGAGAGTCCTAAAGCCCCAGGAAAATACCTAATTTTTTTTTTCCTTTCTTATACCAAGGCAAATTCTTTGAGAATTTTTAATTGTTCACCTTGTATTAACTAATACCTCAAATATAGTGTACCTAATACCCTGTGTAACCACACCCCAAATCTGTTGAGCAATTTTTGGGTAAATTTTAATTTAGATGTGTTTTCATCCTAAAGCCAGGACACTGCAAACACTTGTGGGAGTCACTCAAGAAGTGACTCCAGAGGGGTTTTTTCAGTCACTAGACTTGTGGGAAGGTTTTCCCTATTTTAAACAGACACTGGCATCTACTTACAAATATTTTCAGTAAGTTACAACTTCCCTGGGAAGATGGGGCGCATTAAAACATCACAATGAGAGCTGTTTGTTGTGAAATACTGGTTATTGACTGCATGAAATGCAGGGCTCTGAGTGCATACGAGTTGACTTTAAAATCCCTTGCCCAGCACGAACAGACTCTAATCTATTTTTGCAGTGCAGTCCCTGTGCTGCTGAAGTGCTGCTTTTTCCATGACACAGATCCATCTCAAACCCAAGGCTCTTTGGGGTCCTCAAGAGAAGTGATGTTTTGTCTACATCTCCTCAGCTAAAGCGTGGTGGATGCGATGCCTGCACAGAGTATAATGGTCGAATCGGGACTTCTGAAATTCGTACAATATTTCACTAGATAGAGCACTCATCCAGGCTTGCAAGACTGAAACTCTGGGCTCTTTGTAGCCTTGGGGAGATCAAATTCATACCTTTCATTTCTCATTAAAGCGCCCTAGGTATGCAGCACAGAGAGCATTGTCCACTCGGGTTACATCTCTGTCATTCTGCTAAAAGCCCCTGCAGGTCCTTGGGCTGAACAGACACAGTCTGTCCATGGTTCAGTCACCGAGGCAGCCTGGGTCAGCAGAGATCTTGGCCCAGTTACTAATCCAAGTTCAAAGTGCTTTTGGGCAAAACACTCCGTGTTAAAATTATGAGCAGCGGCCAGGAGAGGGATCAGCCCCCAGCCCTCTCTTCCTGCTTGCCCTAAATTGGTGTTCTCACTCCTGGGCTACAGATTGTGCTGCCCCACTTTGGGTCCAGTTACAGAGGTTTACCAGGGGCTGTGGAGTGTGGAGAGAGCTTCTGGCTGAGGGCAGGTGGCTGCAGCACTGCAGAAATTGGGAAAAGATGAGAGTTTGAACCCTTTTGTGCTGGGAACGCTGTGGAAGATTCACCTCTTTTTCTCCATAGTGTATGAAAGAGAAGTGACTCATATTGCTTCCTTCCATTATGCTGGGGTTTTTATAGGAATGACCCTTGCTCACTTTATTGAAAGGAACGATTTCAATGCATAAATGTAGTAGCAGATGATTATTTTGGGACTGGCTCTAGCAATATGTGAAGTAACCACCACGCTGCCTTTTCGTGCTGTTACCTTTTCTCCCTGAGAGATTATTGCCTCCAAAGCAGACGTCCTCACTCCCTGTCAATCCAAAGTCAGCCAGGTTAGCCTGAACCAGCATTAAAAGTGATTTAAACTAATCTGTTTGACTTGTTATTAAACTGGCCTTGCAACGCTCACCCAACCTGAGAAGAGGGCTCTGCTCTGTGAGAGGCAGCGTGGAGCACTGAGTCCTGCCAGGGGTTCAGGCTGTCTGCTGGCTCCCTAAATCATGGAGCCTGCTGGAACTCTGAGTTCCTGCCTGACTCCTGCAGCCCAGAGCGAGGCACCTGAGCCCACAGGGAGCTGGGATTTATGGCACTCTCCATGTTTCTGCATCCCCCCTGAGCTACTTGGGAGTGTGAAATGCTGTGAATCCCTCACAGAGTGCTCAATTTCCCTACGTGTGCTGCCAGAAAACACCTCTTAAAATGTCACAGGTTGCAGTCTGGAAGTCAAGTGCTCAAAATTGAGGTGGTTATGTGACCAGTGTGGAAGTGCCCAGGTCTTTTTTTTGTGTATTCAGATCCTCACGGTTTTCCCCTCATTTAGTGCATTTGTCATATAGTATTTAGTAAAATAAAAAAAAAATGAGAAAAAGAAAAGGAGCAAATAAATACGGCTGTTCTAGCCCACCAACATGATGGAACAGTTAAATTAATGGCTAAATCTAATTAGGAAATGAAAAATTACAGCTTGTCTGCTGCCAATAGTAAAGCAAATGGACTGTGAGATAGAGCTATGGTTACACTCCAAAATTATCTTCCCATTGTTGAATCTTAAGGTGGCTTTGCTGCATGCACTTGGAAATAAAATAATCCTAGCAATTATGGTTTGCAATTTGTGAGTGGTTTGAAATGTAGTGGCTTTTACTATAATAAATGGATTATTGTATGTTGACAAAGTACAGGTTTAATTAACAGTGACAGATAAAGCTATTGCATTTAGAAGCTGTTTATATTAGAAATTACCTGATGAAAAGGGGGGTTTAAGCATTCTAAATGCTCAGTTGTGCATTACCATTTTGATCTCCTACCATATGTATTCAGCATTGCATGGATGTTGCTTGGAATCACAGCAAGTTTTTCTGAGACATCAGACTGCCATAATAACTGATAGATCAGTGGCTTGATTTACATATTTATTGTGGAGCAACTGCTCGTTTTCATCAACATAACTTAGATCTTATGCATCCTTTGTCTAAAGTTAATTTGAAAATATTAATTTTCCACTGACAGCTCAGTCTCCTTCCTGGTTAATCCCTTAATTTCCCATCTACCTAGGAATGACATTTAGTGAAATGAATGAGAAATGGTAACTTCAGGATGTCATTGTCCTTACTGACTAAGAGCATACAGACAGCCCAAGAGAGGTCTGGATAGCTGTACAAAATATATCAATCACAAAACCAAATCTAATTGCTTTCTATTTTTATTCCTTTACGTAAGAACATAACTTTAAAAATATCTCCTTCTTTAGTTTATTAATTTTCGGAAGCCTAAACCCACGTATTTTTAGAAAAAATAATCCTCAAAAGGAAAAAAAAAAAAGTGCCATCTGTCAGAACTAGGAATGTTGTTTTACTCTGCACATTTTGTTTTCAGCATCATATTCAGCATCATCTGGATCACAGTGTCTTAATCCTCCAGCACAGGAATTCGCACAGAGGAACTCTTGGATCTCAGGGAAAATAGTCACTGAAGTATTTTAATGATCAAAAAGTATTTGTGTTTCTCTATTGTGTTAATTCCCGGCTTTTCCTTAATTTGACTAATTTCTGCAATTCAAGGTAGCAAAGATGTTCAAAGGAAGGTGAAGAAGGAAATTGCTGAAAGGCAGTGGCTCACTGCTTTCTGTGTTGTTGCACTTTGTATGGTAGAGCTGAATGGACGAGGGCAGAAAAATGGAAAAATTACAATGAGGAGATTAAGGAATGGGAATATAAAAGGACAGAGAGAGGAGTGGACAAGGTAAGAAGTGTGGCACAGGCAAAAAGGATCACAGTCCTGGGGATGTTAGAAGTGTTGGCAGGTACTTAACCCCTTGGCAACGTGTTTAGGCCTCTTAGAAATTAGAAAAGCTTTATAAAGTCAGCTTGAAATTCCATTGCTGCTCATGTCTTTGCAGATTCCTTCTATCAAGGTTATTTTTTATTTTCTGGTGGTGTGCATCAGGCTTTTCTTTAAGACAGTGCTGTTATTTGCACAAAGCATCCTGCATCGACACTGGAAGTTCTGCACATTACCCTAGGCTGTCTCCACGAGGATCTCCCAGCTTCTCCCGGGTGAGCCCTGTGCGTCCTTACTGCTGCTCATGAGGATTTTACTGATGGGCCCTGAATACCCAGTTTGTTTGGTAAATGGATTTTAAGAATGAAAATGAGATTTGTTTTGTTTTGTTTTCATATGCCATCAGTTTAGCACATACATCAAGTGTGTGCTGATAGGGACAGTGAACATGACTTTAGCCTCCAGCCTGTTACTAACTTTAGTTTGGTAGAGGTTCAATCTAGTTCACTTATTTAGCTTGCCTCTGTTGCATGACTAAAGATCTGAGGGAAAAAATGCTTAAAGTCCCAGCATCTGTTAATTCAGGCTATTTAAAGTACAAATGAATCAGAGGAAAGGATTTTTAAAACCAGTTTCTTAGAGGGTTTGCTCCACTCACTCTGTGTGCCTATGTTGAAAATCACAGGAACTACTTTAAAATTCCAGGTTACAAATCAACCATTAGAAAAATGATTTTGAGTCAACAATTTTCGTGCCTCCCATGATACAGAAATGTACTCCACTGGTGGGAAGGTGCAGTGGTGAGACTGGAAATGCCTGTCAGGTGTCTTTCTTCCTCTCAGATAAAAGCCCCAATGGCTGCTTAGAATTTTTGTACATCATGGATGCTACACAGGCAGTTAAAGGCTCCCTGCAAATGCACTGCTTCTGGAGCTTGTAGGCACTACAGGAAATTTAATTGAAGCAGTTTGGTTGGTGTTATAGGACATAAAATCAGAGATGTTCCTTACTCTTATTACATACTTAAAAATATTATCTTAGAGTGTTCCCTAATAGTTTCTTATAATTTTGCCTTGGTTTTAAAAAGCAACGTCTTTGAGTACAAATAAATGAAAATTCCCTTGGTAACTAGGGTAATTACAGAGATTTTCAATTACCAAACTGCATGTTCACTAACTTTTCATTTATATCTTTCTCTTAAAATGAAGTTGTATTACAAGATGAAGTAGATGCATCCTCTGTTTTGGCTTCTCTTCATGTTCTTGAGAATTTGTTTTTCCTTTGGGTGCTTTTCTGTTGGCTCTCTGCTTATTTTTTTTTCCTAAGTGTTCCATACTGTGAGAACAAACACACCATGACTGCATTCTCCTTATCCAACCCTAACCACTGTCTCTCACTGTATCTATGGGATGAGGATGTTTCTTTCCATTTTGGATAAGGACATGCATTTTTATTTATTCACAACACATTATTCAGAAACATTATTCACGCAGTATTCACAAACACATACTCAGGATTATACATATACATTATGTTTTCTTGTCTACACAAATCTATAGCCTTGCACATTTTACAGGAGCAGAAACACACGACAAGCCCCTCCACAGTAGGTTAATGTGAGCTGAAGAAGCTGAAGTAATTGCCACAGATACAATTTCAAAATTAATGCTATTGAGCTGCATGTATTTGGCGAATATTCCATAATAAGAGGAGCTCCACATTAAGCCAAATGAACCGATTATGAAAATTGGAGGATAAAATGAAAGTTAAATTTGCAGTGTTGACAAATTGATGATACTGATTTAAAAAAAAAAAAAAAAAAAAGAAAAAAAAAAAGCCGAAAATATTGGGGGCTAAATTCAGGGACTGCGTGAAAAGCACCTTGTTATAGCCCAATCTTTTCAAAATTTACTAATGCACTTTCAAGCATGTTTTTCAATTAGCTAAATATCACAGCTGCATCTTGCACCTCAGGAAGTCGGTGTTAGCTCTGCTTCCATGCTGAGAGGCCAGAGGGCTTCGCTGCAGAAGGGAAACGAAACCAGTGCGAAGCTTTAAGGCGAGACAGTTGATTGCCTTTTTTTTTGTTTTTGTTTCATTTTGTTTGCTACCATTCCTCCATCTTTCTGGGCATGCAAATAACACCAATTTACATTAAAATGTATGTGGATAATTTTTACTTCTGTTTCTGTCACCGTTAAATGTGACTCTCTGTGATTTACCGCTGAGGTTTTAATCCCGCATTAATGCGGCTGATTGTAATTATTTGTCTTTTTAATTGAAATATAGTGGGAAGGAGAGGTTTCTGGAATTTTTTTACTTGCACAAATCTTTCTACGCTGGTTTTGAAGTAAACATCTCACTGTGGTGAATGGGATTGGAGGACAGAACAGCCCCATGTAACTGCACAGTTTGTTATACAGTTGGAAATCTCAGGGCATGGCCCTGAAAAAAAAACCTACAGTTTTCTCCCTGTGTTGCAGTAGAAGAAATCATCTGTGGAAATACCAAACTACGTGGTAATGTCTTTTTTTGGAACATAATTATTTAGTTAGCCTTGCTTTACTTCTTTGGTAGTGGTACACTATGCCCATTTTTATTTCTACTGTATTTATAGTGTGCAGTTATGATTGTCTTTAAAAGCTGTGGGTTATGAAATAGGAATATATGTATTTTTTACATTAAAGGGTTCAGAATTGTCTTTTCTAAGGAAACTGTCAGTGATGCTGGAGAATATCAAAGTCAGCGTGAAACTCTTATGCTAAAAACTTACTTTTCGTTTGATTTCTCTGCCTCTGCATTTGAAATCTTGGTAAAGGTTGAAAGTTTAGAGGTGACTGATACAGTTATGAATGCAGTGACTGTTTAGCTAATTGGCAGCACTTTGAATAAAGGTACCATTTATAAATTATTCATTGATATATATTCCATGATTAATAGGTGGAGCTTTGCTCTTCAGCTCATTGAAAAGCATATTCAAATTATTTTAGTAAAACTGTAACAGATGCTGCTCTAACAAATTGTTATAAAACACATTATAATGTGTAGATATAACTGAAGCAATATATATCATTTCACTGTTATTCAGTGTCACTGCCTTATATAATTTCTCACATCACTGTGACACTGAATAAAGTAGGGGTTTTTTCTTCCTAATGAGGAAGAAAACCATATCCTATTTGTGAAATGCCAACTCCATTAAAATCACTGATGAAATTTCCACTGGCGTTACATGTTCAAGAGTACAATTCAAATTTCAGTACTGTAAATCGTTGTGAGCATCCTGATGTCACTCTAAGGAAAGTTTTATAGATAGAATAATAATGTTGTGATTAATTTATAT
Organism: Brachypodius melanocephalos; assembly: GCA_013398615.1. NCBI lineage: Eukaryota > Metazoa > Chordata > Aves > Passeriformes > Pycnonotidae > Brachypodius > Brachypodius melanocephalos. The sequence goes on from VZSR01000247.1 coordinate 4,869,971, forward strand.
TAAAGTCACTTCTTCTTTGCTACTCCCAAACCACTTTTTTGAAGAACTTAAGTTTTCAGTGGAAGTTCAAGTCTTGGTTGTACTCATTCAAACTTTCCTCTTTCTTTCTTGTGAAGCATCATGTTTTGTGAGTCCCTGAAGTCACTACAGGTTTTCTTTCTCCTCCATCAGTGGCGGATGATGGTGGACAATATTTTCTGCTATTGTCAGTCTCCACCCTTTTTCTCACAGTCACCCAGGTTCACTGCTGTTGTCTCTAAAGGGGTCTCTTCCTGCAGACTTGTGCACTTTACTGTCTTTTGCAGCCTCCCACTGAGGAAATATTCACATCCCTATGACGCAGGGATGGCAGCAGGACTGAGATCTTGGTTTGGAAAGTCTCATTGCTGTGGTTAAAATCTGTCCAAACACACTGAGAATCCAGAAGTCAGAGCTATTTTGGATTGTTTTCACATGAATCTTCAGTTGCCAAGGGTACTGAATTAACCTATGACTCAGAGAACATGAAAATGTTGCAGTTCAAATAGTTGTACAAAGTTGTTGTATAGATTAATATATTTGAACTTTCCAAGGTTCCCACAGGTTACTGACAGGCATATTCAGGGAATTCAGAAAAACAGATGGTCAGTATTTACAGGAGAGACTAAAACAAGGTGATTAGGATAACAAAAAATGTGATACAAATTCAGGTTGCCTGACTAGAAAAAATGACTGTGGAGGAGGTGGGGAGAAAATGACAGTGTGCCATTGAACCAAAATCTCAGCCTCCTGCTGTGGCTTGGGGGAGATTGCTGTTTTGAGGAGGTGGGTGCAGTGATGTGTAGCCTCCCTGCTGGACACCATCACATTTACTGAGAGGAAATCCATGTCATCACCTTCACAGACAAAACCAGACATTTACCTGAGAATTCCTGAACAGCCTGTGCAAAGACGTAATATATATTGAATATTTTACCCAGAATTTCTTCTCATAGCTTTCAAATTGACTTGCTGAACTCATCTGTAGGGGCATGCTTGCAGACCACCACCTACCAGAGGAAGGCAGCCTGTGTGGAACAGCCAGTGTAGCATCTGCAAATGCATTTTCTGTAAGAAATAGTTTCTTACCCCACAACTATCACAATTATGGATTCTCTCTCTCTCTCTCTCTGTGTCTGTCTCAGACTCCAACATATTTCATCCCGTGCACCAAATGTCCCCAGGGAAAGTGTGGGTGAAAAGAATCCTCCAGCACTAAAATGAATTCACAAAGACAATTGGTGAAAAAATATGAAAATCATATTTTCCCCAAGACAAGAACTCCATTTCCGACCACTCTTACAAATCCTCAGGGAATGTCTACAAAATACCTTCAAGAGGCTGTGTTGGGAGAATAAGTCACATCTGTTGGACACTAAACCAGGGACTCCACAGAGGTTTTATTGCACATTATAATTTTGATTTCCATTAGTTTCTGTATTCCAGAGGCAACAATACCTTATTCCCCTGTCCTGCTGTCCTGATCATCTTGTTTCGGTCCCTCCTGTGAATACTGAACATCTCTCTTTTTCTGAATTCCTTAAACAGCTTAGGTGAATGTGAGCAATTCGTCTTAACCCCATCCTGCTGCTCTCATAGCAAAGGAAGGAAAGCTTCTGTACAAGCCTCATTTTTTTTTTTCTCACAACCATATTACCTGTTCTAATGAAACTTTCCTTGCAGCCCTTATTTCACTTATGTCCTTAGAAGGGGTTGATTAAAGAAACAATAATATCACATCCTGGGGAAGAGAACAGTGGCCCCTTTTCCCTTTTCCCTTCTTTCAGCACTCTGCTGTGCAAACACACGTGCCTACATGGATAAATATCTATATATATATATGTATTTTCAGTGGCCAAATGGAAATGCAGGTGTTTAAGTCCAGAATTTGTGGCTGAAAAGCTCCAGTTTTGCTTTTGTGAGTGTGTGGACAAACACCAGTCACTTTCAGCTGCGTTAGTGAAAGCACTTTTTTGTTAAAATACAGGAAAAGGGTGCCCAGAAATGGCTGACACTGTGTGGGTTTGGGTACTGAAGGCATTGCTCTTCTCCAAATGCTGCAGCTGCTCACTGAAAACCTTGGGGCTTCTGTGCTGTGACTCAGCATCTCCTTTTTAGGGGTTTTAATTTCCAAAATTATGCTGATAATCTATCAAAAAAGGGCTGCTTACACAACAATCTAGTGAATTTTCAAAGACAACAGCTAAATGCTAATTATTAAAATGTAAGAGAAATATTTTTTAGTGAAAGAGAAATAATTTATAGTGTTAAATAATGAGCTTATGTCAGGAATTTTCTCCTGAAATTTTTTTAGATGTAATAGGAAAAACTTGGTATATTCAGAGGTCCAAATACAGCAAATTTTTAATATGTATTTATGACAAATAATAACTGCCTGTTATATCTTAAAAGCAGAGCCTGGTACCTTTACACAAAAGACAGTGGCAATATGGCTCACTGCAGATTATGGGACTTTCTTCAAACCCATAGAAGTAATTATTAATTAAAAGAAATTAGGTATTTATGAAGTCAGAGCTGGATTTAAGCCTCCAAAACATTAATTTTGTTTTTTTTCATAGGATTATTTGGAAGAAAATGGTTCATACAAGTGGGATACTTTCTAAATTACATAAGGTTCTCTCTTTAAAGTCATCCTCTGGCTTCAGTTTAAAAGAGTGCTTTATTGGAGGTGTGCTGCTGAAATAACAACTCTGTAAAGTTTCATATTTCTGTTATTTCCATGGCTCTGTTTACAAGTAAAAACACCTTGGTATATTGGTGGGGCAGAATAAGGATTTTACTGTCAAAGATTTTGTGAGAACTTTTCACCATAGGCAAAGAGTAATTTAATTTTGGTTATTAGCCAATATTTGTTCGTCAACCTTTTTAATTAGAAATTTTTTTTTGCCCTTTTTCTATCTGGAGCTCTCAGATGAGCAATTGCCACATATCTTTAGAAGGATATCATAGCAACCAGGACATGGGGAAGGCAATAAATGAGAAAGTACAGTCCAGCAGTTTGTTTTAGCAGAGGTTAATCAATGGAACTGCAGCTTCGATCACAGAGCCTGAATTCATTTCTTGTATTTGATTTTCCTTCCAGCTACCATTACAATTTACTTTATATTAAATGACTTCTGATGAGGAGATGACTTTAACCTCTTTTCAGCCCTGTCCATTCAGAGCATTATTGTGGACTGTAGATTAAACAAAACCTACCCTGACAGAAGTAAATTTAGGCAATGTAGTTTCATTTTGTGATGCCAGAGGAACTCTTCATTACCAAGTACCTTTCTTCATTTGCTGAACTTGATGTAATCTGCTCTGAAGTGTTTGTTTTTTCCTTGTACGGACCCATAACAGATTTACAGAAGAATGAAAAATAACATTGGCACTAAAAATGTGATGAAAGCCTTTTCCAGGACTGAGGCACACAGTTTTATAATATCCAATATTCTTTTCCCTGCCTTTCTTCTCAAAGGAATGATATCTTTTCCCTCATATATTTCATGGAGGCACAACCGTGCAGGAATAGTCAGCTGGGTCTGTATTTTTTCTGTTCACTGGTCAAACTTCAGAGTAACCTGTCCCTTTGAGGTGGCTCTTCTCATTTTTCACTAGATCAACTGCCAACAAGATATTTTTTTAATCCCTGTACAAGACGATGATGATAAAAGCATTCTCTATATGGGACAGATAAGAAATAAATGATCTCACAAATGAAATGTGTAGCCTTTCCAAGAGGCAGGGTTATCACTTGTATGAAGTAATACTGGGGAAAGCAATGAATTGAGACAAAATAATCTGTGGGGCAGGACTAGGAAGAGTATGGGATCCAGAATCACCCCTGGGCAGTCAGAGAGAAGGTGTGGGACACTTACACCAAGCTAAGAAACACAAGTAGTAGCAGGTTTGTCGGAGCAACCTCTGCTAAATCTCTGCTGTGACCACTTTTCCTCAAGGAATGTTGATGTTCTCCACCAGTGGGAGCCCAGCTGTGGTTCCCTGAAGCCTTGCAGTTCTGGGAAAGCTGTCAAGGTCTGCTCAAGGAAAGCAGAGCTGGGCTGGGGAAGTGCAGAAGTTCTGCAGATGTGAGAACAGACATGATGTGTTCCATATTCTGCTGTGACTGCCAGCAAAGAAATGGAGTGGAATCCTCCTGTGTTGCATTTGTTTCTCTCAACCCTTCCTACCTGCTTCATTTCTACAGCTGTGCCTTGTCATCTTCTACCTCTTGCTCTCCCATCACAAATTCTTTGTTTCTTGCCCCCACTGACAGAGATGAATTTATTCCTCCCATTACCTTTTGGCATTTGGTTCATATTCTACTCTTATTCTCCTTGTTTCTTTCTTACCTGTGAATTAATTTGCCTCAGATTTTTGTATCATTTTCTTTTCTTGCCCTAAGTTGGCCCAGCTGCCATCTGACTTTTCTTTGTGCAATGTATCTTTTTTCTCCTCTATTCTCGTGTTCTGCAGTGTGTGAAATGCACTGAACTGTGGAGTTGCCAAGAAGCATCAAACAGTGAGGAAGAGATAAAAGTATTGAACTACAAGAGTGTACTTTAAGCTCTGTGTGCTGCCACAGACAGGACTGGTTCCCTGTTGTGCAGCTCTACTTGTGTTGTATAAGTTTTAGGACTAATTATGACATATGTTGCTCATTCATTTTTGCTTTCTTGGGCATACGATCCAATTCCATCTGGGAGGAATGTTCTTTCTGAACACACTTTTCACCTGTAGGGCAGCCCTAGAAAAGCAAAGCAGTGAACCAGAACAATTTAAAATCCCAGCTTTGCAAGCAAATCCAATGACATATCTTCTAATTGTCTATGAATTTTAAAACTTGACTTTAGCCAAATGTACGTATTACTAATAGTATGTTGGTAGAAAAATTTATATTCAGGGGTTGTTTTTTGCTTGAGTACCATTTGCATAAATATTTCTAAAGCATGACTTGAGAGTTTGCACACAACAGGAATTTGACTTTTCCCATCCCTGTTAGACTTTAATCTTTCCTTTCTAGCCAATTTAGAAAAAGAAACCTACTACAGTCAAAGCACTACCATCACTCTAAAAATGGGTTTAACTTATGTTTGCTGAAAAATTGGGAGGGAGCTTGCAGTGAGGATACTTTCTTTCTTTTGTTGATGAGAAGAATAATTTTAGAACTACACATATTGCATATAAGCAGTTTTATTGGCCTTGTATTGTTTACAAGATGCAAGGGAGGTTTAAAACAATAAGGTGCAAGGAAGTTTTAAAGTTTACAGTAGCAGGAGGCAGGAAATTAAATTTATTACAGCCTTCCTCTTTGTTTCTTTCCAGAGATAAACAGAAATTATCTACCTGTGCAAGTGAAGCTTGAAAAGATTTTTAAAAACCCCAAAAACACCAACACTTCCCCCTCCCCTCATAATTTTTTTAAAGAGCAATATATGTACTGCAGTAATTTAGGTACTGTAAAAAAATAGATGTTTTGTATGTAATTGTTAGGAATACTCGCTTGCAGAGAACAAATGTACAAAGTTAAAAGCCGTAATGTGAGTTGTGAATGTGAAAAGAGAAAACTAGTGCGGTTCAAGAATATATAGGCAATGCAGTAGTGAGATCTGAAGGATTGCCCAGGTGCTGAGTGCTCCTGCCAGCCAGGAGGAGCAGTCTGTGCCCTGTACCTGTGTGTTCTGGGGAGCCCTCATCAGTGGTGATTTAGATGCTCTGGGCTGTTAAACAATTGAGAGGTGACAAAAGCACACCTGAGCAGGTAATTGCTTCCTGCAAGCTGAGAAACTCTGCCAAACAGAGCACAGGGGAGGAATCCTGAAGCACTCGGAAGTGTCTTTAAGTTCCCTGCTCAAATGGGTAACGCTGGCTGCAGGCTGGTGTCTCACTGCTCGGGATGGTGTCTGAGCCCCTCGGGATCAGTTCCCATCAGCGCTGTTCCTGCACAAACTCATCCCCAGCTGCCTGCTCCCAGCAGACCCACACACTTCCCTGTCTGCCTGTGCTGTTATCTCAGTGTGTGACTCGCCTGTGTGAGCCACCTCTAGCAAGTCACTTCATTTAAAAATCACTTTTCCCACTTGGGGAAAGAGTGGTGTCTAATTCATAAGCGCAGCGCTCAAAGTTGTTGCAAAGCAAAGTTAAATGAGGAGGCCCATAAGAGCTCACTATGCTCCATTTACTTGGCAGAAATGCATCACATTTATAAGAGAGCCCACAGTTGTAGGAGCTGAATTTGGGCAACTCAGCCCCCTAAGTCTCTTGGAATAGCAGAGCATTGCTTCTTCATCTGGGAAATACTCAGCTGCAGTTGACCTCTTGGCCATTTCTTTTCTCTTCCTTCTGTGAGATTTTGTTCTCCTTCCCCTCCAGCCCAGGCCTTACCTGATCTGTGTCCCCCAAGGCCAATTCTTTTCAACAGCATTCAAGGTATGGATTAACATTTGCTGCTGCTGCTGCTGGGGCAGTGAGTTGGTCACCCTGCACGTGCCCAGCTGTGTGCTGCTGCCATTTGGAACATGAAATCTCAGCTATGATTCCATTTCATTGCTGACTGTGGTCTCCCCTTGCCTCTCAGAAATGTTTTCTGATTGGGTGCAGTTCTAAGAGTGAACTCAAGAAGTGGTTGAGAAACTTAGTTTGTTCCAGGTTTCCCTCATGGCAATTCCCAGGAATATAAAAGCTCTTTAGCTTGCACACCACCATTCTCTCTGGTTCTTCTTGGTTTCCATATTTGTAGGATCTTCATGGATATAGACAGTGCAACAGGAATTTTCATTATTTCCAGAAGAAAGTGTTATTTTCTATTCTGCACATGTTTTAGTAACTCCTGAGTCCTTTCTGAAAGTCTGCAGGGGAAGGATTTGCCTTGACACATGCAGTAACTCCACCGGACTTTTAGATGTGAACTCTAGCAAGAACAACAAAAATCCTTTTAGCTGGTTTAAGTGTCTCAAGAAGCAAAGACTCGAACTTGACTTTTGTGTTCTGAAATACAAAAATGCAAATCTAAAAACAGCTTCTCACAAGCTTTTCTTTGGAAGTTGATACCCTGGGTCCGTATTTATTCTTTAAACTGCAGTAGCTAGCAACAGAAGCTGTGTAGGTGTTAAGGAAAAGAAAAACAAATTACATTACAAAGCAAGATGCACACTGTTTGAATGCATCAATAATTCCCTTTTTCTTCTCTTTTAGCAGCAGTCCTGAAAAAGATGCAAATATATTCTGCAACTTAGGCTTGAACTGTTTATGGCAGATGTACATTAATATAAAACCCTTTTCTTCATGCACACTTGGATGAGCCAGATTTTTTACAGAAATAATTGGGCTAATTAAAATTGAGTGAATGTTTTAATTTCCTTTAAATACAACAACATATTTTCCACCTGTATCAACTGTATGCCTTGCTTGTTTTGAGATACTGAAAAGAAAGCAAAAGAATTGACTGCACTACATGTAAGGAGCTAAAATTTTTCCAGCTCTTAGCTTTTTTTCCATTTTCTTAGCTTAAAATGTCCTGTTCAATCAAAATAGTCTCATCTTAAACCTTTGCCTCTGTCTCTTTCTGCATACAACTTTAATCTTTAATGTGCACAAGGCATGGACATTATTTAGGTTAATGACAACCTTGGCATACACAGTGATTTAATTTGTAGTGTTTAGTGATGAATGATTGGGCTTTAATAAGGGACAATTACTTGTCAATACATTTCAGATTGTTATGCAGGTCAGAGTCACTTGGCTTGCTTTGTGTTCTTTCTTGGGCTCAAGACATTCAGTCTTGGAAAATGCAAACTTCATCATCTCCTGTTGCATTTTAAATGAAAACAGATTTATTCTTTAATTTCACTTTTTTTCAGGATTGTTTTGTCTTGCTGCTCTTTGTAGTGGACTAAGAGGATACTCAAACATCTATTGATTCCAAGGAATACTGTATCAGATACTCATTTATATTGTGCTAGCATCTGATTTTTCTTACATAGTCACTCTCCCTGCCCATCTTTTCCTCTTTCACAGTGTCTTCGGTTGCATCAATATCACCCAACTAACATTTCACAGCTTTCATCAGTCCTGCTCTGCTCCTAGCATTATGCTTTGTCTTTTTCCTCAATATTTGCTGCTAATGATGATTATCTGAGTCCTGGTCTGTGTAGGAGCTTTCTAACTCTCATTAATGACTTCTCGTCTCTGTCATGAATCGTGCTGTTAGTGTTCAATAAATATGAGCAAAACACAATTATACAAGGTCTTTTTTTTTTTAAGTGCTGCAACAGGGATCTAATGTCAGTTTAAAGCGTTTGTTCAGCTTGTTTGGGTTGAGCGCTTGCCTGTTAAACTCAATGGAAATTTGCCATTTTCTTCTACAGAGCTGTGATTTCCTTTGCTGCTCCCTCCACCACCCCCTTTCCTTTCAAACAAATTATCAGTGTGATTCACCCCAGCATGGTCCCTGGAAACTCTCATTTTCCTCTTTCTCCTCTTTACTTACATTTTGCTGTTCTCTTCTTCTCCAAAAGCTGCCGTGAGGTTTCCTGTTCTGTGCTACTGCTCATATCAGAATACCCATGGCTTTTCTCTGTCTTATCATTAAATTTACCAAGATTTGAGTATCCTTCCATCAGGATGGTGCTTTACATTGAATATCTCTGTGAACAGGGGGAGTGTGTAAGAAATGCTTCTCTTAAAGACAAATATCCACAACTCTGGAAGTCACTTGGATCACTGTGGAATATTGCTTAGGTTTGTGCAGGGTCCTCTGAAGAGATTAAGGCTTCACATTGAGAGACAAGGTACTTATCTGCACTCACAGTAAAGTTTTGCAGTCTCTCAGTTCAGATTTACAGAGTTTTCTTCTTCAGACTCCTGTCTGCATCACTGCTCAGTGAATATTCTCCTGCTAAGATTAAGATGTGTTGCTTACACTGGAGAGAGAGAAGGAGACACACCAACCCAAAATATATCCTGTGACTGGGGAGAAGTAAACAACTAAATAGAAATTCTTCTTCAAGCTGCCATTGCAGCTCAGCATTTCTGTTTGGATGAGAAGGAGTTTTGTACCCTGAACATCTCTTTGAAAAGCTTCAGCAAAAGTGCTTTGCATCATGGTAGAAATGTCGTGGATGGAAAAGCAAAAAATTGCATCAGTGCAGAATGAAGATGTGCAGCACCTCATGTGGAAAGTCCTGCACAAACAGGGACTGCTCCTTTTGAGGCTGAGAGTTGGGGCTTTGAAGGGAATATACAGTCCAAGGCACTGTAATTTTCTGGTTTTCTTTAAAAGAACTTTTATGAACTTAATTTCCCTTTTAATACTGATGCTATAGACATGAAAAAAAAAAAAAAGTCTGTTACTAAATTCTTCTCTGTGGAACTGTTGCTATCTCTAGGAGCATTTTTACCAAGAAATCTTACAAGAGAATCTTCACATTTTTCATTCGACTATGTAATACACTAAACCTCAGGAGATATTAAATGTGTGTCTGTGGGAGAATGCAGTGTTCCTTGCATAATTTAACCAGCATTATTACTCAGCAGCTGCCTTAAAGGAATAACAATTTCAAAGCTCTTTTGCTTGTTCTGCATTCTGTGATGTGGTGCTTTACTACATCCTTTGCTAGTTAAATTAAAAAACCTTAAGAGTCTTGAACCAGCACTACTGTTGCAGCACAAACTAGACAAGCAGAGATGAAAGCAGGGTTCTGTCTGGGCCTTCAATTCAAGAAGTTACTGAAGAGAAAAATGTGTAGTGATATCAGAATTTTTTTTTTTCCTGATAATATTCCTTTATTATTCAGTGCAGGTTTGTGGAAATGTATTTCTGCAAATCAAACATGATGGGTAAGAACTTAACCATGGTAGATTTCTGTTAATCATTCCTATTTTTCAGTTGATCCTCAGTAAATTAACCTTGTGGCAGCACTCAGTGCAGTAGAAATCTTCCCTGAGAATCTCAAAAGCTATTACCAGGCACCTGATGATCTTTTCTCCACTGTGTGCAAGAGAGCATTCAGGGAACAAAAGACACTGGACTTTTCTTCTTTACCTTTCTTTCTTCCTTGTCATTTTTGATCCACTTTTAGTGGACATGGCAGAAGTATACAGAGTTGTGTGTGCTGCAGCTTATGTGCTCAGTTCTCTGTGTGGATTTGATGCATTTATCTGTATTTGAGGCAGGCTGGAGGTATTATGCTGTGAGATGAATAATCTGCTTAAATAGTAAAGCACCGGTAAGCGGCATTGAAAGCAATGAATGTCTTTCTTTGATGGCCATTTCCTATGTGGCCTGAATAATATTGCTAAGAACTGGCAGCCTGGCATTTCAGGCTCAGAGGAAATTTCTTCTGGTTTTGTAGGGCGAGTTTGTCAGGTATGACGTGACAACACTTTTGTAAGGAATTGAATGATTACTTTGTGCTGACAATTTGGCTAGCTGTGAAAGGAGATGGTATTGACTCTGGTTTAGGTCAGTATTTTAGGTCTCTGTGGGAGCTGCTGTCTGGGTTTTAATTTTGAAGTTTAATTTACAGCAAGGCATGCTCATTCTAAGGTAGCTTTTACACTAAGGCTTACAAAAGGGAAAGAAAAAAAAATTAAGGTAGAGTTGGCATGATGGACAAACTGTATCAACAGAATATTGCATTTGTAGAAACTTGAGGGGGAAATGCAGAGGTAGATTAGAAGTGAAAAATTAAACATGGTAGAGTTGCTGAATGAAGGAGATGAGTCGAGGTTTCTCTGCTGAGACACAGAGCTTCACGCAGAATAATTGAGCTTCTTGAGATCAGCTGAAAATCTGGTCATAAAACTTGTTTTTCTACCATGTGCTGTGAACTAGGCACTAAGGCCGTGGGTGTTACACCTGCACAGGGGATAAAGGTGATAAACCACCATCTACAGAAGATACCAGAGTCACAGGGGAGCTGTGGGTGGCCCAGAGCACAGGAGTGAGAATCCTGTGCTTTATTCCTTAAAGAACCGGGTGCATTAAGTTAATAAAACATTAACTAACTATAAGGAGTCTTTCCAGTCTGCTGGATAAATATGTGCAACTTTAAAACCTCCCTATATTTGGTCTGCTAGGTTTTTGTGTGATTTCTAGATCTTGGTAAAAGCGTTAAGCGCTAAATAGTAGCACTGCTCTGAGGGTTGTTAACAGGCACAAGTTTTGTGCAGCTGAATGGCATTCTTTGTTCCTGATTACTCCACTTTGCTACTCTTCTGCATGACTCAGTTTGCAATTGTGTGTCTTTGAGGGTGTCTGGATGATTGGAACGATGATGAAGGTGCTATTGTAAGGAATATGTGGGAGTAGTCATCCACAGGAACATTTAAAAATATATGTATACACACCATCTGGTGCAATGAGGTGTATTTCAAAGGCAAAATATTTGCTCATTGGAAGTGTCTCAGAGTTAAGAATATTATTTTTTTTTTCCTTCAGAAAAGATGGTTTGGCAATTTCTAGAAAGAAGTTCTTCATTCGGGGAAGGCACCTAACCAGGAGTTGGATATTTTCTAGTTCATTTTCTGCACCCTCTCCATATTTTTAAAAAAACCCATTTAAAGTACCTATTCAAGAACTGGAGAGTGCTTGAAGAATAGGATCATTAAAATTTCATACAAACATAATACCATTTAGCTACGCCTTCTTGATGTTTGTTTATACAACCAGGATCTATGTGAGCTCTCACAGAAAATGTTGAATTGATTATCCCTTTTGATGGCCTTTTCAGAGCTTTTCCAGCACAGAAGACTCCAATCAGGATTCCCCTGTGTGAAGGCGTTTTTGGATTCATGGCTCTACAAAACGTAGTATATTGGGCTATATGACCTTATGTTTTTCTTGAATTACTGGTAAAAGCACTATGAAATCGTATAGGGCCAAGAACAGCTGTTCAAAGACCCACAGTAGCAGCACCTCTAGTGAGCAATGAATATCTCACAATAACTTTCAGAGCTGTCAGCCTAGCATAGTAATGTGCACATTTAGCACATTTAAATGTGCCACTTTAATTCTGTGTAATGCTATTTTTTTATTAGAACATTGTGTGCTTCAACATTAAATGTCTCACAGAGAGATTTTTGTTGTCAACTAAAGCTGAGAGCAATTTTTTTTTGTTTTTTTGGAGAAGACTTAAAAACATGTTTATAAAACCAAGGTGAATGGCACAATTATTTTTTCCCTTCCAATTTCTTTACTCACTTGGCAGCTGGTACCTGTTTTGCTCACGATAAAAGTCAACCCGACGAGTTACAGGTACAGATTTCATCTGCTTTGCACTTCACAGTTTTTTGCCCAAAGAGTTTAATTTCTGAGTCTCCTGGAATATCTGCAGTGTGCCAAGATGTATTAGAAAGCAGATAATTCTTGTAGAAGACGTTGAAACATTTTGCTCATTTTTACAATCTGCCATTATTAGATGACTGGTTTTCTTTAATTACTGTAGGAATAAAACCTCCTCTAAATTAACTGTGTAGCATAACCACATATCTTTTATTTTTCCAGACATAAACAGGCGTGCTTAGTGAATAATCATTTTTATGCATCTTTATTGATATTTTGAAAATCCTAATATAGTAATGGATGTATCCCTCACTGATAGATTCAATTTCCTTATTACGCCCTGACTATTTGCTACAGTTTTTTTTTTATTATTAGAGCTTGTCAGCTATCCTTTAAATTTAAGTTTTAATGCAATGCAATCAGGATTGTTTGTTTGTTTTAGAGGCAGACTTTTTGCAGTGCAGTTTTCCCTTTTCGTTTTATTCAGGGTGGCTTTTTAAGTCAGTCAATCTTCTCTTGTAATAACGGAATTACAATTTGTTGAGTTTTTTCCTCCTGTAGGAATTAACAAGTCCAGTTATCAATAATGTTTATGGATAGGCCTTGTTGGACATGAGCTGTGTCTGTGATTTATACCTTCTTTAGGGATCTTTGAGTAATGGCAGCATAAGATAACTTGGATATGTCCTCCACGCTGATGGCATCTTGGATAATGTATTTTTTCCTCTCTTTATCATACGTGTTAAAGGCTGCTCTTTGATCTAATGCTGGGCTCTGTACACACGTTAATGATTGCTGCTGTCAGATAGGGCTTTAATCCATTCCAGGATGTCTGATGTGTGAATAATCTGGAGCAGTAAGACTTTCTCTCTTCAGCCCTAGATGGGCTTGCTGTTCTCCCCGATATTTACAGACTTACACACTGCAGTCGTGAATCCTCCCACCAGATTTTGATAGTTCTGATTTTTGTCTAATTTCTCCTCAAATGGGAGTTTTCCCTCTTGTTTTCAGATGGACATTAGGCTAAGGACAAGTGATCACTTTTACATCCCTCAATAATTTGATGCATTGTTCAGTGACTGACTATCAGCACTTTATTTAACCTCTCAATGTCCTTGAGTTTTAGGGAAAAACTAATTCTCTCCCAATTCGTGCAACTAGTGAAGCACGTGTGGGGGATTACGTTCCCTCCTGCTGGGAGGCGGATTATCAGCAGATAAAGCACTTCCAGTTGCTCCAGGGTGATGTGAAGTTTCCCTAAATCCAAACCTACTCCTCGCAGGGTCCTGGGGAGGCTGGAGATCTTCTTCCTCCAGGGGACCCAAAAGCAGCACAAAATTTCTGCAGCCTCACTCGAGGAGGGGCAGAAGTGGAGGCTCATCTGCCTCAGTCCCTCTGTGTCCTCACGTCAGAGCTCCTGCACTTCTTTCCACAGTGTCTTTTGATTTATTCACTACAGTTTAGTGATGCCAATGACTTGTGGAAGGAACCAAAGTTGGTCCTCATTTCCTCTAAGTGCAGATAACAAGCAATTTGCAAGTTCCTATATGAAGCTCTTTCAAGAATGAGAAGTTCTTTTAACACAACAATCTATCCTGAGGGTGAAAAACAAATGCACTTGTAATAACAAGGGGTTTGTCCCATGAGAATCAGTAAAGAAAATATGTGAACAATTCAAGAATAGATAGATTTGATAGACAAGTAGAATACCCTTTACTAAGGGTAAATTATTCTAGTTAGTAGAATAATTTCTAAGAAAGCTATTAACTAATTAGAGTTGCCCACAAAGTTTGTAAAAACTGTATAAAAGACAATATGCTACCATAATAAAAAGAGCCTTCTAAAGATTTTACCATGTTACTCTATATGTCATATCCACCTCAACAATGACAATAACTCTTCCAGTTTCTCTTGCTGATATTCCTGATAGAGTTTATTTCAGTGAAGTGTTTTTGTAAGCATAGCTGGGGTTTTTTTGTAAGCAGAGCTGTACATGTTTCCTGCAGGTCGAGGAATGCTGGTGGGAAAATGAGTGCATTAAAACTATGAGAAAGTGCCACTCTGTATCTAGAACAAAAATGTGTTTAGCCCAACTGGGGGGAGCAGGATTTGGCCCAAGATCCATTACCCATGGGGTTGCAGTGCCTCCTCCAGTCTATCTCATAAATCTGTTGATTATATTTCTTTGGATAGGAATTACTGCTTTAGTCAGACATGAATCTCTCATCAGATTTTATTAGCTTTATTTACATTGCTACTTGGATTAAAAAGAGCAGCTAAATAGCATGAATTAGCAGTTTGTCAAATTTAAGTTTTCATGGGCCAATAATTTTCAGGGCAAGCTGTCTTTTGCTCTGCCTTTCACACTCCCTAGCAAGAAGTTGAATTCTGACTTGTGAACAACAGCAGCAGAGGAAAAACCAACAGAGACTGGCCCTTTGTGCTGTGCTTTGGTCAGGGGTGAGTTCTTCCAGGCTGGCTGCAAACCTCTGGAGACAGAGGATGGAACAGAGGGGTTCAGGGGCTCTCCAGCCAGACCCTCGCCCTGCCCACGTCACCTCTGGCTGTAGGTGCTGGACCCTGTGCAGTTGCCAGGGTGCTGTCGTCCCCATCAGCCACAAACACTGCTCATGCTCGTGCTCACAGGCTGTGCAAAGTGCCTCAGAGAGAAGGCTTTCAATACTAAAAGTGGTGATATGGGCCAGCTGTATGTCAAAAACCCAACCATGGTGTCTGTGATGCTGCAATGCCCTGCTGGCAGTGAGGGTCACTGTCACAGGAGAGTCTGAGCTGAGGGCACAGGAGGGCCCGTGTGGTTTTGCACCTTCCTGTGTTTGTGTCTTTCCTCTTGTGAACTGGAAGTAGGGACCTGTTAACCATTGGAGTGTGTCACACTGGAGCTTTGGTGTCCAGTTCAGCAGGACTCTAAACTCTGGGATAACACCTGAGAATTTGTTTGGGGATAATCAGGAATGGAGGAATGTGGTTTTACAGAAGTGTTAGCATGAACTGTCAAGGTATCCAGGTCAATGCAATTCCAGGATCAGCAGATCCTGTGGGCACTCTTTGCCCCCCACCTTTGTTTACAAACAAGGAACAACTTCTGAGATGGCTTTCAGCCCTCAGGAGAACAAATTAACTGTTCAAACAAATGCATTTTCCCTTCAGTTGCTAAATTGCAACCTGTCTGGTGACAAGAAAGATCTCTTTACTCCTGGCAGTGGTAAAGATTTTTAAAAGCTGAATGTTAAATTCTTATTAGTTTACCTGAACTCGAACTGCCTGTACACCTGGGAGCCCTTGGAAGGAAACATTTCACCTGAGCATTGTGGCTACAGAGACGTGCTGAGCTCCCAACAAGCCCTTGACTGTGTTTGACCCCCTCCTTGCCTCACCTCCCTCTGACTGAGGTTTTTTGCTGTGGAGAAGTTTCCTTGTCCCTGCTTGACAGCTTTGTTGGAGGCTATTTCTGTTTCTGCCCTGGCAGCACCCTGCGGTGTTGGGATCGGCATCTTCTCAGTGCTGGGGGTGAGCCTGAATAGAATGCACAGTGCCTGCAGGGCTGCTTTACAGCAATGTGAAATACTGTGCAGTCAAAGTCCATCGTTGCCCTCGGTGCCAGCCTTTGTCTGCTGGTCTTTGAGTGCCACCAGTGTTGCACACAGCTGTATAACAAAGACATGGAATTAATGGTCATTTTCCATAAAAAACAGGGAGACACTACTTATTTATTTCTGTGCATGTGAGTGAAGACATCTCTCTTTTCTGATAGTAGTGCTGAAGCAGATCTGCTGTGCAGTAAGTGGAAAAACTGGCCTTGGAGAATGTCGTGTAAAAACAAATCCTGACTCCTTCAACCTACACACTCCATGAAAGCGTGATTGTGAAAGGTGCTGGCCAGCCCTGGAAGCAGATCTGAGCTGGTACTTGAGGCTTTGGAGCAGATCTCTCTTGGACTATTATCCAGGACCTTTCAACCACAAGTTGTGCTGGTGACCTCCAGCAAGCAGAAGCTGATATTGCACAATTGCATTTGTGTTCAGGTTTCTCTGTTCCTGCTTCAGCATCACCTGTCAAAAAGCCCAGCTCCCATGCTGGGAAAATGACTGGATGGATTTATCCTAAAGCAGGCACCAAAGCTTTTGTTCATGGGCTGGCTGTCAACAAAATGCTGAGATAAGCTGGTTGACACTGGAGTTTCTGTCCTGCAGATCAATTGCAATCCGGGTGCAGTGGCAGAATGAGAACTTTGCACCCTCCTCTGCCCCATAAATTGCTGTCTTTACATTTTCTGGTTGTCTATTTTACCATCTTATAAAATTTGCTGTAATGGCCATCAATTTTTCTCGTTGCCTCTGGAATGTGCTGTGTAACATCCAGTGTTAGGGGTTTTTAACACTGAGCATTTCTGAGGGGAGTTTGGGACGTGGGCGAGGGCTTGCCCTGGTGAATCCAGGCACAGAAAGGGGCTTCCACTCTCTCAATGAGGACAAAGTGCACAAATTGAAGATGAGGACTGTGTAGGGAAGTACATGACAAAGTAATGCTGTTACTGCCTCTGTCATCTGTGATGCTGCTCAGCCAAAAGATTGCTATTTTCAATAGCTGGAGGGTTTAGTGTAGATGAGGCACAAATGGAAATAAATAGGTATGCATTTAATATCTAGATATTAGCATTGTGTTGTCTGTGTCTTTTATGTGATAGCAATCTCAGTAGCTGGTAATCTCAATCTCTTTTTTCTTATGAAACATGCACTTTCTTTTTGTGGATTGCTCTCACATCTCAGTCTGTGGAGTTTTGCTACTGATAATGAACATGTTCATGTTATTAATTCCTTGTATTTTTACTTCTCTGAGTAAAACAGAACAAGGAAGTCTAGCAAAGTAAGAACATTTAGTGCCTATCAGTGATATAGAGGATGTACACCTCCCTAGCTGGGTGATGATATCTCAGCAGCAAAAACAGAACAACTGCCAGCTACAAGTGAAGAGGCAGAAATTAGAGCAACTGCTGAAAAATCACTGAAATTAAGGACCTGCTCGTTTACTGTGATTGGAGCATGTAAATATTAACTCTAATGATGAAAACACATAAATTGGAGTGCTCAATAAAATTTGAGCACATGAAACTGAAGTGCCACAACCTGCTTTATTGATAATTTTTAGTTATCTGCATTTAATTTGCCATACTATCTACATGTGCTTCCTGTTTGTTTTAGTAGAATTTCCATAAGGAAACGACCAGTCTTCTAAAATTCACACTTACAGGTACATATAATCAAAAAAATTCTATCTGCAAGGCATCCTAAACTTGGAAGATAATTAGGGTTATGAAATTCTTGCATTTAACTTGTTCTATAACAGTCTCTGCCTTTGCAGAGAAGATGGAAAGCAGCAAGATAGTTCCAAGGTAAAAGATTTCTGACATAGTCAGCTTTCATTTATTAATCAATAAGGATAGTAAAGAGAGGCAAATACTTCTCAACTAGCCAAAATGTAGTTCACATAAATAGATCCTAAACCTTGTAGGGTCTAATCTGCAATGAATTTAGGACTGTAAATGAGAACTGATTGAGGTGCAAGTATCTGGTTTATTTTCATGACCAAATTGGATTTGGAGTCTTTCTACGGGCCCTAAATTTACCAGAGCTGAGCTTCATACACACAATATTATAATGCTACCTTTTGGTCCCTGACATTCTCCCAAGTGCAAAGGCAATAATTGAGGTGACATTTTCACTGTGAGGATTCAGCAAACAAAGAGCAAAAATATCACAAAAGTGAATCAACAATGAGAAGGCTTCTTAGATCATTCAAGCAGCGTCTTTAAAGACATTGTGCACTTTGTTTGAGCAGTAGTCTTTGTGGTTTTTGTAAGGCTTCTAGATCACAGACATCGGTATTGAAGAAAATTTTCAATCTTAAAATTGAAAGAGTTAATTTTCCAGGTTATTTCCCTCATTAACATACCATTCCTTTTGTGAAGGATGAGCAGATGTAAGTGTGAGATTTCCTGGCACCATTAGAGACTTCTAGGCGATCTTTGTAACATAAAAACCTTTAATCTGACTTTTAAGATTCAAAAATACCTGCGGACAGGAACGTCAGTGGCAAAATTGCTTTTTAGGATCCCAGAAGGACACAAAAGCTGTGTGCTCAGGTCAGTGGCAGCTTTCTGTCAGGAGGAGGCTGAGAGCCTGGGTGCTGCCTGCTTGGCAGGGTTTCCAGCAGTGGCAGTGGCACAGAGCAGTTTGTCCTGACAGATGACGAGGTTTGCTCCTATTAGCTCATGATTTAACAAAAAAGACAGGAAAAATCACGGGGACCTTCTGTCCTCTTGTCAAAGGCCTCGTACAAAAGGGACTTTTTACATTGAAGGAGAGGTTCCTTGGGAATTCATAATTAAATGTCAGACTGGAGTGGGCAGAGCTATCCAAAATAACAGTGAAAAAATTTTCTACAAAACTAAGAAGGGATTTTTTTATAAATCACTGAAATAGTCACGTGTTGACAAAATATGAGCAGAACCCTATCATTTTGCAAGCATTCACTCATCCTATTAAATGATGTTATAATACTTTGTGTACATCAATCTCACTAATGATTACTTTTTTAATTATTTCAGGTTTCTCATATATGGAAATGTATTTTTTGCTTATCCTCAAGATGTAAAGTGTTAAAAATCTTTCAGCATTATAGAAAATAATGAGAATTACTTTATTTCTCCCATTTCAATATTGCAGCCTTTGAAACTGCTCAAAAATTTGCTGGGAGGAGGTGCTCTGTTCTGCAGTACTGAGCCATGTTATTGCAAAATAAAGCTGCTGTCTCTTAAAAACCTAATGGAAATGTGGGATAAATAAGACAAATCGTTGACCTGCTTGATCTTTAAAGAGCTGGGAAGAGCTCTGTGCAGTTCAGGATGAGATTGATTGGATTTTATGCTCTCAAATGCTGGGTGAAATACGTGGAAAATAATGTGACACAGGGGACTTTGGGGGTTATCTCTGTTGTCCTTCGGGCTATGTTTGAACAACGGCAGTGGCTGCTAAACTATATGTGTCTCTACTAGTAACAAAAACCAAAAAAATCCTCACAAGACTAAAACCAAAAGCAAAGAACATGCCAAACCCTTCAGACAGTACAAACAAGCCTCAAGCCTTGTGCAATCAGACTTGTGATGCCAGTCCTTGTCTCTGAGTGCAGGTGTTGAGCACGCCTGGAGTTTTTTGCCTGTTCAATGCAGCACTCTGCCACCAGAGAGAACACTGAGGAATACCTTAAAACCGAGAAAATAAAAGAGTGGGAGGGCAAGGATGGAGGAAATTAATTATTCTGGAAGGTGAGAAAGGTGAAGGAGAAAGCAAATGGGAAGGTGAGAACTGCAGGAAATGTAAAGGTAAAGGTTGGGAAAGGCACAATAGAGTGGGGCTGGAAAATATAAAGGATGGAGAAAGTTACTGGGGAGACAGTAGGAGGGGTAAGGACAATAGGAAAGGAAGCTTATAACACATAAAAGGAGGAATTTAATTTTTAAAGACCTAGGGTAAAAAGGAACATTAAAGAAGAATTAAGGAGTATAGAATGCACAGAATCCCTCCAGAGTCCAACATGTTTCACGTGTTCTTGGAAAAGCTCTTGATTTTGTCTGCTTATAATTCTCTTTAAGACAATTTACCATGTCTTACCAAAAGCTGATGACTATTGTGGTGACTGTTTCCTGTTCAAGAGGATGTGTTGTGCCTTAGCCTGTGTGGAGATGACTTGGAACCCTGGGTGAGCTGCAGTCATTTTATGTCCCTATGTTTTAATCCCTGGAGATTTGCAATATGCCCTCAATGTTGGCATCTGTAACCCATGGCTTGATGGTCTAAGGTGAGAGGCATTGAAAATCTATGAAGTTACAGCATCGTTCTCTTCTGTGCCAGTACAGAGTAGCTTCTTGCAATAGGTTTTGTTAGAAAATAACATCAAATATTGATTTAGCCATATATCCTTCAATGATTTTAAAACTAAACCCACTGAGGTGGGCTCTGGGTAACTCATTACTCAGTGGAAAGCAAAAAGCCATGTTTCCTCTTTAGCTTCAGCATTTCAGTTTCTGTCGCTGAGACCATCTGAACAACCTGAAACTTACAATTTCAAGTGTGTAATAAAACCTGTGCAGGATAAATGTGCTGTGATATAGAATATTTAGCTTGGGAAATCTTGCCTGGTTTCCATGGGGTGCAAGGACCTGAAGAATCTTTTCCTTAAAAAATAAGAAAATTATTCAGGGTGTGAGAAACATTAAAATACTTAGGCCAGATTTAGAGAAGTCCTCAGCAAAATATTCACTTGTTCTCATCAGGGAGGCAGAGTTCAGGGCTGATTACAGAACTGGGATATGCCCTTTGGCACTACAGGTATTCCATGGTAATTGGCAGGGTTGGGAGCAATAATTCTGGTTTTGGTGCATTTTGTGAGTGTGTATTTTATGCACAGCTCTGGGAAGGGACATGTTAGCAAGTAATAAGCTCTACTTTAGTACTAGAATGTTGAAAATTGCTTTTGGGTGTCTAAAATTTATTTTTCTCATTTAAATTTTATGTTGATATTAATATTTAAAATGTATCAGCTACCAAGAATGGTTTGAATGAACAGAATAGAAAGCCTTGTCTAACCATGGAAGACAAATGCTTTAATTTTTCTCATTTTAAGCCTTTTCTGATAAACCATATTATTTTGTTATGTTGTTATACTTAGTCATTTTAATATCAAATTCAGTGTGGTTTTGGCATCTGGATTTCAGTTAAAATTAAATTTATTTAACATTTCACTGTATTCAATTTCTTCAATACCTAATTCAATGTATGCTCAAGAATAGTAAGAAATGTATTTATAATGTATTTATCGTATTTGAGGTAACTTTTTTTTCTTCCATGAGTTGGCTAAGATTAATGCATTATCTTTCATCAGATAACTATCCAAGGCTCGTAACATCTACCACAGTAAAAGAAGTCAGTCTAATTTACTTATTTTTGTCACATATAGCTGGAAAAAAGTTCACGTTACAGATCCTTTCATAAGTAAAAACACAATGGCCAAAGCTTGCACCAAACTGGGAAGTTTTATCAGATCTTCCATCTCTGCTCTGTCAGTCTTTCTAAAAAAACTGATCTAAAGGTTACTGAAGTCAATGAAAAGACTCCTGTTGACTTCAGTGGGTTTGGTTCACTCCCTAAATGCCAGTGAATAAATGTAGACTTTGCAAGATACCTAGAGAATTAAAAAAAAAAAAAAATCCTGGGAAAGATGAAAATGTGTTACAAAGTCTTTCTCAGCAGCCGAGTCCCATGAGTTCAATTCCCATTTATCAAAGGAACTCCAACTCTGCTTCCTCAGTTAACCCTGTGTAGTTTTTCTCATTTCAGCTGGAAAAATGATTGACAGAAACAATCAAGAAGTGTTTGTCATCTACCTTCATTTTGGTTTAGCTGTGAACTAAAAGCAATGGGGGATTTCCTCTCATGACCTTCAATTATTGCATCCTGCAATGTAAACCCCCAGCCAACAGTCATGGGCCAGAGCTCCAGGGGAAGAAGGAGACAGTTGTGGAGTTTGTTTTCCCTTCTTCTTGATACTTCTTTATATTTATATAGAGAGTTTGGGGTTTTTTCTTTTTTTACACCATAAGCTGTATTCGCTAGTACTGGCTGTTATGTTTGGCTCTTCATTTTTTAATTTAATTTTTTTTTGTTTTGGTGAGAATTAGTGCCTGCATTTGCAAGACTCCACTCTTTATATACTTCTCAAAAAGTGGAGGTTACCAGCAAATTCCAAGTACCTTTCCATTTTAAGTGCTTTTAGTTCAACTTTCAAGCCTCTCACATTCTAAAATTTCTTCTGTTCAAGTGTAGCTTTAGAGGCACTTTCTGTGAGCACTGAACTTTTGTGAAAAATTATCTCCACTACCACTTTATCATAGAATAAACATTCACCCCAGCGTAAAAACAAAACACTGTGGGTTATGACAATTGTAGAGTCATCAAATCATTAATTCAGCACTGCCACTAAACCACGTCCCCAGGTGCTACATCCACATCCAAAAACCTGCAGGGACAGTGACTTCACAGCTTCCCTGTCCCAGTGCTTGACAACTCTTTTGGTGAAGAAATTTTTCCAATGCTGTGTTATACAGAACTCTCAGGGTTAATCACACAATACTTTCTCTAGAGCAAATTTAGCTTACATAAATATTTACCATTTATTTCAGAGGCTTTGTTAAGTCCTTTTTACAGCTCGTTGCTGGGTGGGCTGAGAGCCTTGTTGAAGCAAGCCTGCAGTGAGATGAGTGGAGGCTGTTGGGTTGTTACTGCAGCTTTTGTGGTATCCAGGAAAACCTCCTGCTTGGAGATGTGCTGTTTGTTGGCTGGACAGGCTGCAGTGCTTAGATAATCCACTAAGATAACACCAGAGAGACAAAGCTCAGCTCTGAATCCTCCTTTTCTTGCCTGGTTGTGAAAGCATTGATGGGTCAGAATTCAGGTGAGGTTTGGAGGGAAACCACAGCTTCATCCTAGAGTTTAATGAACTCCCCAAATGTTGGAATTCTGAAAACTTTGATTTTGGTGTTTCACTATATAGTAATACATGTGAGTCAAGATGGAGGATTTTAGGTTGGCAGAGTTCTTCTTCTTCACCTTTTTCTTCCTTCTTCTTCATGGGTTTGGGTGGTTTTCTGCAATTGGGTGAAAAAGGTCCGCATTGCAGGCCATGGGTGGTCATTATTGGGTCAAAAGTATAAATAATATGGGTGTCACCTTGTTATTGGGTAATTAGTGCTTAAATAACCTTAGAAAGAGTTAGAGGTAAGCCATTTTACCTCATTTTCTCTAACTTGCTAGTTAGAGTTCATGGCTCTTGAGTCTGTAAGTAGATAAGAAACAATAAACATCCAAGTCTGACCTCAAAATTCACGTTTCCCATGTATTATTCATCCTGACCTTGGCAAGGAAAAATGAAGCCAGAACTGCCACACCTGAACACCAACCCCTCACCACAGTGCAATGGATGGATTTGTTCCCTCTTGCTGTTTGCCATCATCCTGGGGACCCATCAGCCTTTAACTGAGCTGTCTCTATTCAAGGATACCCAAGAACATGTTCAGGAATTGCCTCTGTGGTGTTTGGGGTGCTCAGGAGGGTTTGTGTAGCACGGCTCTGAGATTCAGATGTTCCCTGAGGTTGCTGGGTTGGGCCAGTTTGAAGCCATGAGCTTTGCCAGTCCCAGTGATAATAATGGTAAAAAAATGATGCAGGTTTTGGGTCACTTCTCACTTGCTGAAAGCTCATATTTTGTGTTCCACGTACTCTGTTTATGGGAATTATTCTACCAACCTAAAAACATTTCTATCTAAAAGAGCACTTAGTCACATGAATCAAGTCCCTCATATCTGTTCAATATTCTCCTGTTGTTTATCTGACAAAGTAGAATTTGGCTTTGCTTTTATTGGGGCTGTTTATTTTGTTTTTAAAACATAATTTTGATCTTTTGTGTATCTAAAGAGATCTAGGGGTTTAGGGATTGAAGTTCTTGAATCTTATCATGGCCATTAGATCATCTCCAAGTTTCTGTCCTCACTTTCACTGCTGTCACAAATGAAATTTGGTACCAGTAATAAGTTTAAGTAGACACTTTATTTTTGCTGTGTGGCCAAGAGGGGGTGGAGGTACATGAAGTCACACAGATGTTTTTCATTGAGTACATCTTCTAAATTTACCATCATTTGTAAATGACTCATAAAATCAGAAATACACAGTTGCCTTTTAATTGTGTACCTTAGTAGTAAATTTGGTAGTGGGCTCTGTGTAGTGAAGGAGGTGGGTTGGGAACACTGGTTGGCATCCAGGGAACTGGATTAGCATTATTGAGGTATAATGCACAAAACCAGAAATTAGGTTTTGTTTTTTCCCTAGGTAAAGGAAGAAATTTAGACTGACATCTTCCTACGTATGAAAGTATAAGTAACAGCAGAGTGCCATGCTTCTATATATTTTGTAATTTTTATGTACTGTGTTTTTATGAGGTCTAAAAGGTTGGAATTATATGCACTGCCACAACCAGGCACGAGTACGCAGCAGTGGAAAAAGCTTTTCAAATAATGGGTTGGAAAACACTTGTTTTCACCAATTTTGTTTAACTAGTGAAAATTTGACCTTTTGAAGATAAAAAAGCAGTTATATTCTGTATTCTGTGACAGGTTTTCAAACAAACTTTTTTGTATAGGATAAATGTAAGAATAGGTAAACAGGTAAATCCAAAGTGTTTTTCTGCTGTTTAGGTTTTTAAAGTGAATCTGGGGTGTCGTTAGGACAATTGATAAACAGCATGGACAAAATTAACATGGACAGTGCAAGAGCCATAATAATAATAAACATTAATTAGGATCTGCTACTCAGAGTTCAGTTAGAGAATATTGGATTGTTTCCTACCATATTAACTGCATTTCATAATGTGCTGCCTATGAAACAGGATTGTATATACTGAATATATTTTTATGGAATGCCAAGCAATCCAGCGCAGTCTGCTTCTGTCATTTTGTGGTGGGCAAACATCAACAGATTTAAGGGAGAATGCCAAAAAAATTTAATTAAAAGATCAAAACCCAAAAGAGTTAAAAGCAGGAGCATACTCTATGCTTTGCTGTAGCATGAGCCGCTTAGGATCAAAATGACATTTTTTTTCCTCATATTAAATCAAACAATGAGAACATTTTGTCTTAGATTCAAACACAACCTGGCTTGGAGTTTGTTGGCTTAGGTTTATGTGGAAAACACTGGAAGCATCGCTTCACTTCCTGATTATTTTCAAATGCCTTTAGACTATGTATATACAGCACTTTAGTTCATTGAACTCCTGTCAGCACAAACATAATATATATGAAAATTGCTTCACCAGCATTCAATTATTACAATTATAACCTTATTACATTGAATCAGCTTTTTGCTCACTGCAGTAAATAAATAGCGTTCAAGATTTGTTTATTTTTTTTCCTATGGCAGTGGAAGCATTGCCTTGTTTAAGAAGAAAAGAAAGAAGCAGAGAGCATCTAAAATATGCAGGGAAAAGGCCATTGAGAAATTTTACTGATGTGGTAAAATGAAATGAGGGCTCATTTACTCCTGCATAGCTTCTCAAAGCTTGACTCTGTATTTAGGATTTGTGACTGCTATCAATTTACCATAACTTCTCCTGGTATAGTCTTAAGGAAAAAAAAAAAAAAAAGGTGAAATGCATGACTGGTAGAATATTTTAGGAAATGGAAGCTTCTACTTTTAGAGTTCATTGCTTTATATCTGTAGTCTTTCCTCCTTTACCTTGAAAGTTCATGAAGTGATAAATAGTTACTAAATTACAAGGTTACTTTGGCAATGGTAGCCCACGATTTTTCCCTTCTGCTTATGCAGTAGGGAAAGGAAGATAGGGTTTTATGCAAGTATCCTTTTTTTTCCTCTGGTCAAAGTCACATTTAACTCCACGCTAAGTTAAAGCTGGAAAGAAAAACTTCTGGTTCAATTCTGTGATATTAAACAGTTGTAGCAAATTGCAATTTTTTTTGTATTTATCTCCTACCTTTTTTTTCCAACAAGCCTGCTAGATCTGTTAGAAGACACTACCACCTTTATAAACCTTGCTTTTCTAATATCTGATTGTTAGAGTGATACAGTGTTTGCCTTAGGTGAGTATCCAAAAGTGTAGATATCTGTCTGAAATACTGATGAAATTCCAATTTTCCCATATGTAGATGTCAACTGTGGTTCCAGGGATTACAGAACAGCTCACATCAACCTTGATGATGGTGATAACAGTTCCAACAGTTTTTGGATCCTGACTCATCTCAGGTTTGATTCTAAAGCTGCATAGCACAGTCTGGAGCAAAAGAAAAAAAAGATCCAAAAGTATGCCTAAATTTAATGTGAAATTATTCATCCTTGATCAAAACTGAACAGAAAAACTTTAAAAAATCATCGTGATATCTTAAGGAAAAATAGCAATAAGTTAGGTCAAATAATATTGCCAAATCAATCCATGTCAGATATTTCATAACACAAAAGAAAAGAAAGATATTATTTCGAACAATTTATTTCCCTCCCTAATTATTTTCAGGTCTTGAGCCATCTGAGCTGAAATTTAACCCTTTTATCACAAATACTCCAAGCAGTCACATCACAGATGGTTCAAACCTGACCTTTTAGAAGCTGAACAAATACCTCTTAAAAAAAAAAAAAAAAAAAAGGACAAACTAGCCTGGTGATTCCAGATGGTGTGTCATGATCACATTACCTGCTGGTTTTACAGGAAGAGCTGGATTTCTGGCAGGAGCACATCACACATGGCACTGTGCAGGCTTTGGCTGAGGCACAGCCTCGGGTTCGATGTTCTGTCAGTCAGGTGGCAGAGGTAAAACAAGTGGCTGGCACAGAGAGGCACAGACCCTGGGAAGAAGTGGTTTGTGCATATATATACATATATACACATATATATATATATATATGACACATAGAGGCTCACATGTACATACACAGTGCTACTTTTTAACAAGTTTGGCTCATTTCCCCTGCAGCTGAAAGCAATCTGAGTATGTTCATGATATGAAACATTTCCACATGGCTTTATAGAAATAGGATAGAATAGGCCAGTAATGAGCTTATATGTTTATCCTATATGAATAATGGGATGAGTGTCACCATTGATTTGTCATTGTGCCTGGTTTTAGTGGAGGGTTTTGCAGCACCAGGTAACAATTCTGGCTGTACCTGTGGTCCTGGTGGGTATTTTCCTAGGTGGATTCTGCATGATTTTGGCCACATCAGATAATAGAGTGGATCCCCCGCACAGGGTCAGGGCTGCAAAGCTCTTGCCTGACCCTGGTAAATCCAATGTGCAGCTCTGCAGTGGAACTGCAGGGAGGAAGTGGAAGAAAGCAAACAGGTATAACTCCACCATTGTGAAGTTTCCACATGCTTTTGGTACAGCAACATTCCCAAAGAAATACAACCTTTGAATTTTGTTCTGCAATCTGAACACCCGCAATACTTGACTTTGCAGCTTTGCCTGGAGCGTGGCTTTGTGTGATTGTATCAGCAAGCACTGTGAGGCAAAACAGACAACTAATTTTGGGCAGAAGCCTTTGCTGGGTATTAATTTTAAATAGATAACAATTTTTTTGGAAAGAAACAATTTATTTGTCTTTGTGCGTTTTCAATGTGAAGGAGTGAAGATGATTTTTCACTCTGCTGCAAACAAATGTGGGTACAATTTTGTATCCTGTTAATAGCTCAGCCATGTGTCTGCTCATTTTATGGGTTTTAGTAGTGCTGTCCATGTGAATATAAGGGCCACAAGAAAAGTCTTTCTTTGAATAAAATTCTCATGTTGGGTGACACCCATTGTAAAAGTCTCAGTGCACATTATCATTATAACAAGCCACAAGAATCAATGCTGCTGATTAATGAAATACTGCATGTTAATGAGTCATGCTCCTGTATCGTGTAGAAGGTTGTATCCTTGAGACATATTTAAATAAATAACATTAAGAAGAAAGAAGCCTTCAAATAAGTAAGTGGTTTTAACTTAAGTCCATAAAATCAATGAAAATGGAAGCTAAAGCTCTTGCTGATCTATTAATTCAGCACTATGCCTTCTCCAGGTCAGTGTTACAGCACACATGGGACAAAATACCCTTGAATGATTTTGTACAAGATTACTGCAATAGCCAGACACAGGGAGATAAGGTAAAGATAGACTGATAGGCTTAACTCTGAAATGGCCTGGTTTCATGGCTTTATTTCAAACCCCTCACAGCCAGCAGCTCCTGTGTGTGTTGTATCACTGCTATAGAAACCTTTGCTTATGTGACCATTTAATTTGTAGAGAAGGCAACCTTTAAGCTGGCAAGCAGCTTTAGCCTTTCTAGTCCCAGTACCAAGGTGAAAAATATGGGCCAAAGTGTGACTCATATAGTGTAAATGGATGTGTCTTCGTGATTATGTTAATAAAAATCAGCAAGTGTTTCCTAAAAATTTCTGTTTTACACAGGCATAAGTTTTACTTCTAAAAACACTTGTTATTTTTAGTCTGCTATTATCTGTGTATGTGGCTGTTCACGTATCTTCACTGCAAAACACTTTTCCAAGGAATAACAGAAACTGCAACACTGACCTATGTTACATTCCACATAATATTTGGGGCTATAAAACTTTTTAATTTCATTTTTCTGTGCTTTCCTTCTGCTAATAATGTTCCTCTGTCTTCTAATAATGCCCCTCCTTTATCCTTACTTATTTTCCACCTTTAAGAACACCAAGCTACAGAAGTGAATTTCACTTTATTGGTATATTTATTACCACTGTAAACTTCTGTGGTGTAAACCCAAGCTGAAGCCCTCTGTGGAAACAGCCCTGTCTCCCATAATCATCAGTGTCATCTTTGAGGATGGCAGCTTCAGAGTTTCTGGGGAGCATTGTTCTGGTGAGAAGTTAGTGTGGTGAAAGGAGGAGCTCCCAGGGGTATTTTAAATAATTTCCTTAGAGGCTTTTGAAGTGCATCAGCAAGACCTTGAATTTGACTGAATATTCAGTGGGGAATTGGTGTAGAGGAAGAAAGGGGGCTGGTATGTTCTTAGCTGTTGATATGACTGAGGGATTAAATGGCTGCATTTGAAATTCCTTGAAACCTTTCATTCATATATATGTATAAAAATATGTATTAAAAAATCATGGCTTAGCCAAGGGATCACAGGCATCAAGGTGTTGATGATTTTTTAGTGCAGGACCGTGCCCACCATTGTGTATTTACTTTCACTGCAAAGGTAATAATTTTGGGATGGAACTGACTATGAGTTTTTGTTGGTGGGTGCTCTCAGAGAGCTCTGTGGTTTGGCAGCCTTTTGGTGTATTTAAGATACTGGGCTTTTACTTCTTGTTGTCTTGGCAGTTTTTTACCTTTCCGGTGCTATTAGAGCTCCTCATTCAATGTTGGCTTAGATTACTCTTCTCCCCCTGCTCCTCCAGTTAATGGTAATTTCTAGTTTGTTTATCCTGGGGTTAACAATCACTGCCTCTGAACTTTATATGAAAAGTATGCTAGAAGGAAATGGGGCTTTGTAGATAGAGTCATATATTTCTCAAATATTTTGTAGAAAACCCATGCTATTGAACTAATAGTAAAGTTCTTGAAATAAAGAACAAATTGAATAAAAATGAGTGTGACAGGTAATTTAAGACAAGCAGGAAAGAAAAAAAAAAACAACCATTTCTTTAGTAAAATCTGTGTCATGAACTTGAATCTCCAGCCACAGTAATTGCAAGTGAAGTATTTCTATTCTGGACAAGCAGCTGATGGAATAGGTACAAAAGTTGCATTGTTCCTCTGATAGTCTCAAATAACTGCCTTGGGCACATCTCTGTGCAGTTGCAAAGTGTTACATGGCATCACATTGTGATTTTAACAATTGAAAAGGGAGCTTGGAGGTCTCTAATCTCACAAACCAGCTGGCATTTAGACACTCTTTGTTTCAGCAGGGAAACAGCATCCATTTGTTTCCCCGGGAAATCTGATCTACCTTGGAAGAAGGGTCTTTGGAACAGGAGATGGTTTCAGTGATGGACCTTTAAACAAATTTCTGCTCTGGCAGCTGCACTGAGAAGCCACCCTTGGACATGTTCTGCTTTTCTGTCCCAGTGCTGGTGCTGCCAGCACTTGTTTGAGCCCACAGGATGTCAAGTGTCCCCTCCTCATCCACAGTGACCCTCTGGGCTGAGATGGTCCCCTCTGCTTTGTCAGAGAAGCACAGGGAAATTTGTCTTCTGGGGAGCATGGAGAAATGCTGAATAGCTCTGAGAGGATTATTTTTAACTGGAAAGGTTTAGCATGTCTCAGTGCAAACCACAAGGATTACAGATTTACAGTAAACAGCAGTGGGGTGTTAGACTGTCCCTAAAAGGATCAACAGCAATGCTGTCATTACCCCACACCTGAGTGAGGACTTTTGCAGTCTGGATGGGAAATTGGTTACAGAGAACAACCAAGATCCTCCTTTAACACAGCAGTGAAGAAAAATCCCTTAATCATGATGGACTGGATAAATATAGAGCCAGGTTTGATTTTTGCTGGTTTAGGAACAGCTACATTGTAATTGACTTTTATAAGCTCAATAGAGTGACAGGGGAATAAATAAGAGGGGTAGGAATTTACAGTTACACTGTTTTCTTTTTTTGGGTGACCGGTATTAGTGACTCATTAACATTTTGGATGCTGTGAAAGCTTCATCTCTCCCTTTCTGACAAAGATATTAAAAATCCATAGTAACCATGCTATGAAATCACCAGGAGTTACAGGAAAAAAGTAGGTTTGATGGAGTTAAAAGAATAAACATTTATTCCTTAAAATAGATATACCTTACAGTGACACATAAAAACACTCAAAAGATGCAAGGCTTAGATATAACTTCCCAAGAACCTTGGAAAGGACTTTGAAAATCAGCTTAAAGGATAAGATTAAAAAAAGAGAAAAGGAAATGACCATACAACTTTGGGATCCCCACAGGGAACTTTTGTTTGAAGATGATTTACCAACTATAATGATGAATTGAAAGTTAATCGTCAATTGCCAGGATAAAGTGTTCTGAACCGTAATGAAAAAGACCTGGATTTAATTCCCAATATCTTGATTCCTTTTCTTATCTGTCTGTGCTTACCCTTTCAGGGAACTGAGCAAACAATGCTCTCATGCTCTCTGGCAAGGGTAGTGTAACACTGCTTAGATGGGACTTCAAAAGAGGCTGCAGCACACAGGGATTAGCCACTGAGATTCCCCAAAGGGGGCAGGAAATTACAAAATACAGAACCAGAATTGTAAGTGTGGTGAGATTTGGATTGATGTGGGACCAAGGCATGAAAATATAGGTGAAAGAGTATTCTATTGATATAATAAAATGTGATTGAAGGCAAATAGAGAAGCATGAAAATGCTTTAAAATTTAAAACGGTTGTAAAGACACTGACAGACATTTGGAAAGGTTCAGGTGGAAAGAGAAGGAGAAAGGGGTAGGAAGAATGTAGTATTCAAAATTACTATCTCAGTTCATTATTAGACCCTGTAGCAGAGGTTTGTCTTGCTTTTATAAGATATGGGAAATAAAGGAGATATACAAACTGATTTTTTGGATGTATTCCTTATAACACATAGTTGTCAGAAAAGCTGGAGGTTTTGCTTTATTTTCTTCCCACTGTGGTGACAAGTAGAGAATCAAAAACATTGCAGTAGCTTTTTCTCAGCAAGCCCTGTAAAATACATTTCAGCCAGTTAGCAGGAAAAAACCCTCAAAAGTTCTCTTATCTTAGGTGTTAGCAAAAGCTTATGAGTGACAACAGAGGGGGTTTTCCAGGATCAAAATGTGGGACACTGAGGGCAAGGCTGAATGAGAGGGAAATCTCCCCTTTTGCAGTATCACCTGTACCACATTTACATTTACAGGTGCAGGTCTAGGTTTGCTCAGGTAGTTCTGTTTTCTACAGACAAATTTTTTTTTTTGTCAGTTTAGCAGATATATTAAGCTTAAGATATGCTTTCTGGATGCTCAAAATTAAATTCTAGAACTGACATGTGATACCACAGGTACAAGAGCAACACATTTGTGATGCTGTCCCCAGGGGAAGGCACATCCCTGCCAGAGCCACCCTGTGCTTTCCCTTGGCCAAGGAACCTGCAGGGCATGGCTGTATTTTGTCACAGAATCTTAAAATATTATGGGTTGGAAGGGACCTTGAAGGTCACCTTCCACCAGACCAGGCTGCTCAGGGAGGAGCAGCACTCTGGAGTTTGCCCAATGCACAGCAGCAGATGTTGCCTGTGGAGGGCTGTGCAATGACTGCATCTATTAACACAGAGCCAGGTGAGTCTGTGCTGATGTCTGTGACTAAAACCAAATGGGAAAGCACTGTTATGTTGTCTGGAGGGAGATGAAGCAGTACAAGTAGCAGTTGGATGTTTACCTTTCCAAAGTGTTCGTAATTTTCCATTTGGGAAGCAGAAGCAGTAATACTTGGAATAACAGAATATTTCTATTGTCTAAAGAATGATAGAATTTAAGCCACACAGATGAAGGAAGCAATTAACAGCAGAGGAAAAAGATAAAGGGCATCCACTTCCAGTGAATGTGAGAAACCTTAGTTTGCTCTGAGAATTTTTATAATGAAGAGGCTTAATTATGAGGCTTTGTAAGAAAGCATTTAGACTATTGTTTCTTCTTGAGGTCTGTCTTGCATTTCTTGGTTAATCATGAAGTTACTTTTCCCAAGGTCACCAAAAAATGCAGAAAATGTCAAAGCTTAGCATAAATGACTGAAAAGAAATGTATTCACTGGTGTTTCTTGGAAGAAAGGGCTTAGCAAAAACAAGAATAAGAAAAAATATACTGTATAATAACACTGCCGTAATATTTTGGTGCAAGAAGGAGAGAAAAGGATGTTGAACACTTTTCCCAGAAACAAAACTATTAAAAACTGATCACTGATGACCTGAACTTTTTTTTTTTTTTTTTTTTTTTTGCACAATAGTGCAGAAACATACAGCATATCATTAACCTTCTTAAGGTTTGGGGTTTTTTTTGCAAATCAGACAGATGGTGGGTATAATGATCTCACTTTTCAGTGCTCAGAATATGTGCAGGCTTGGTGAAGAGGAATGCACAGTGACGTGAGAAAATTTTAAACCACTTCTGCCACGCTTTTATGTGGCCTCAAGCAAACCATCTCATCGCTCACCTGTTTTCCATTCTCCAGATGGAAATGCAAAAAACATTTGTACCTCACAGGTGAGTTGTGTCGTAAAGTCATTCATTTCTAAGATATACTCACACACACAGGAGTGCTGTAAGAACAGTAATAAATACAAGAAATGTTGAAGCCAGAAAAGAATTGAGGCTCCAAAGGCAGGGAAAACAAGAGTGCTGAATTCACTTCTGTGCCTCTGAAAATTTCTCCAATGGTCCTAGCTCAGATATCAGTAGTCCCTAGTCTATATAACCCTATACATTGCATTTAGTATTAAATTTGCACAGTACTTGAATCTTTGACTTTATTTCCCCCTGCTCAGCCTTTAAATGCTGCCCAAAGCTTCTGTTTCTGACCACGCAGGGAGAATTATGCTCAAGTCACCTTGTATTAAGCCTGGGTTCAGTACTTCGATATATTTCCCTCTTGCTATTCCACTTACATCGTGTAGTGCCAGTGTGTTCTGGGTAATCTCAAGCAGTTTACTGGCATACATGTTTATTTTCTCATTTCTCTTACATATCTGTGCAGTTTCCTGTTTTCTGAGCTGTAGAAATTAATTTTAGCGCAGTTGTATCACGTCTTGCATCGGCAGAACCTGACTCATTCCTGGTGCTATGTGTTACACACTTGGAACTTTTGCATTGTGCTGCCTAAAGTCTGCTACAGAAACAGCCACATTACTCCCAGTATGCTTCAAATATACACTTATCAGGCCCAGGGGCCTGCCAGGTGATGTTAGATTTCCCATTCTGCCTACAAAATGCGTGGTGCCATGTGGTTATTTGAAATGCATATAGAGTGTTTTATTCCTCTAACTTTGATATTGTGCATAGACTCAATAACGAGGCATTAATTACAGCAACATTTTTGATGAATTTGTAATTCAACATTCGAAATAATGGCTTGCAAAGGGCATAGCTCAATATTTTTAAGAAAACGCTTCAAATCCCAGATGGAGTTAAATGCAGAATTTACAAAGCAACTTGTTTATTGCAATGCTGTGTTCACTGTGTTTACAAAGTCTGTCAAATATTCATGGGGTAATGGGTTCTCTTCTTTCAAAAGTGGAATTTTCTCTTTTGCTTTGCTGCGGAAGAGCAGTGCAACTTGCATGACTTCCTGCCATTATTTGTACAAAAGTCTGTGGCAGCAGTGGAGGGTTTTCCAGCCCAGTGGGGCTTATATGGGTGATTGGAACATTGGAACAGGATTCTTATTGATCTTTCTAAGTCACCATTACACATGGCAGAGCTGGGATTTCCTGAAGATGGCTGAAAACCTGCCTGCCATGGCCAGTGAACTTCTTGTTTTGCTTTGTTTTGGGTTTTTTTACTGTTGTTTTTTGAGGGTTTTTCTTCACTTGCTGTAGAATCACAAAATCGCTTTGTCTATGATAATTTGAATTGTTGTAAATCCAGTTCAGTTTTCAGTGCAGAAATCTCAAGGAATACTGACAATCTTCTTTTTAATATATGCTCCCTCCAAAGAAACAGCACAAAGCTGCCTGATGTACATTTCTCAGCTTTATTCCAAATCCCCTAATAAAACAAGGAGCACGAGGCCTCCTCAGCTGCTCCAGTAACTCTTAGCCTGAAGGAGCTAAGAGTTTTACACTAAACCAAATTCTGTATAAAGGGCATCCAGCCTTAGTCTTCCTCTTGACAAAGAGAATAGGAAAATCCCATTTTGACCATACTCATCCTGCTGCTGGAATAACTGTGGGGAACAGGCAGCAAGCACTCAATCCCTTTTCCTCTTGCAGACACCTCTAACCACTGCCTAGGGAAAGGATAAGCTGCATCCAGTAGTACTCTTTATTTCCATTTCTTCTTCCATCCTCCTCTTGTGACCTCTGTTAATCCCTTTCATCCTCCAAAGCCAAAGGAAACCTACATCTAAAGTTGCTCTTATCCTTTAACTCTTCCAAAAATAAAATGCTGCAGCAGCTTCTGCAAAATGCTTTTAATATATGCTTAAGTGCCTCTGATATTTCTGCAATGATCTCAGACATCTGAGTGCTGAGTGAACTGCTTATTTTTAATAGCAAAATATTGACTTCGGATTGTGGGGTGTGTTTCAGAAACCACAGCAAGACCAGAAATTCATCCTTTTACAAAAGGCTACCAAAGGCTTATGAGCCACATGATTTCCACTTAGCCTTGTAAAGTAGGGCATAACTGCAACTTGCTTTTGTAATGTGGCCTTGTGCTGGCTTTCTGCCTTTTTCATTTCTAGAAAAGACTGTATTTATATTTGTTTGGGGGCATTTTACATAATCAGGGAGTCACGGATTACTAAAAGGGATCTGGAGTTGTAAATACAACTCCAGGGTTTCAATGCGAGGGCTCCTCGTCTCACTGAGTGTCAGATTTAACACAAAATTTCTGCAATCCTTCTTCACTATGTCAATCATTGTTGGAAACAAGTACATAATCTTGTAGCACGTTCCTAATGCTCATCCAAGTGTGGTTTTCATGTTTTTTTTTTTTTTTTTTAAATTTAAAGGATCATATTTCAGAAGTTGCTGGAGTAATTGCAGATGCTTTTGCAGATGCTAATTAACCTTTGACTAAGTTAAGTATCAGTAGGTGTGGGAATTTTTGATATGTCAAAAGTAATGGTGATTTTATTCTCATGAGTTTGCCCACTGGAAGAGCTTACTATGCTATCAGACCACAGAAAGAAGAAAGGGGAAATGATTTTATATAGCTTAAAATATTAACTTACTTTTGATAGCACGTCCTAAAGTTTAATTAGCTCTTTTGGAATTCTTTTTCTAGGTTGCCTAGCATTCTGCTGCTATGCTGTGGCTTAATCTCTGCTTCTGCAAAGTATTTAAGAAAAAAAATGTGGTTAAGGTACAATTTTACAACTTTACAGTTATTTTTTAGAGAGGTCTACACAGAGCTTTAGGCACCATAATGTATAATTATTAACCTGACCGAAAAGCACCAGCATTGGTAAAATGATTAAAAGAAATCAGCTGGCAAGTCTACAGAATATCTGCTTTCCTTTCTATCCTTTTCCTCAAAGTACATTTTAAGGCTTCTCTGAACTGGCTTCTCTGAAGTGTTTTTAGAAGATCCTGTTCATGTAAGCAGGATGAAGCCAATGATGCTCACAGGAGTTACTTGTGTATTTAAAGCTGCTCAAATGCTTATGTCTTAAATGTTTTGCCACACCATTACTGTAGCCTTGATTTCCCATCTGTACAACCTGCCTTAGGTACATGAGGTGATTTTCATTTCCTTATTCTACTTTCTATGAGAAACTGCTCCAAGAAATGCCTCCTTTGAGCCTGAGTTGTACTGTTTTGAAAAGTTTGTTTTCTTTATAAATTGAAGACAAAAAAAATCAACAGTTTTAAAACAGCTTGATGGATTATGATGGTAATAAAATATAGTTTCTCTTAATTTTCAACAGTTCAGACTTTTATATTAGCAAATAAGCAAGTATGTGATCATTATGGCATAATGTTCAGTGTTCTGCTTAGTGCCTTTTTAGGAGCTGAGATTTGCCTCTGATTACAATCTCAACTTCTTTTTGTATTCATTAGCGCTATTAGTCACCCAATTAGTCACCTGATTATCTTAAATTAATGCTATCAATAGATATGTTTTCAGATTTGAGTTTGAAACGTTGTATTTCTGGCGACGCGCTGCGATAATTATTCAAATGTCTTTGTTAGTTGGAGGATGACTCGATGCAAAGTGCCCTCCTTTTCCTTATTTGCACTGAATGTAGGGAAACCCAAAGGTTTTTTGATTTTACCAGAATTGTTCTGCACAATTTTCCTCGCCTTCATTTGAGAGGGAAACCTGACTGACTTGTCCTACCAGGCAGTGATTTAAGCAGTCTCTGTTGTTCACTGCCGAATCAGGATGGACATTAGGAGGAATTTTTTCAGAGAAAGGAATGAGCTGCCCAGGGATGTGGTGGAGTCACCATCCCTGGAGGTGTTAAGGAAAGATTGGATGTGGATTCAGTGCCCTGGTCTGACAGGGTGGTGTGTTGTCAAAGGTTGGACTCGACCATCTCAGAGGTCTTTTCTCCTCTAATTTTTCCTCTGATTCTGTCCTGATCGGATGCAGTCACATCCATGCACATTTTCCCCTCCTTGTTCTGCCCACCCTGCCTGTCCCCCGTGTTTCCTCCTGACACAAAACCAGGTAAACAAACACAGGTTTACAGGCCCCAAAAGAGAGAGAGAGCAGCCATGTGCTGCAGGATGCCCCAGCCGTTCCCATCACTCAGAGCCAGGCGAGTGCCTGAGGTGCCAGGATTAATGGAGCTGCTCTTTCATCTGCAGCAGGAGCTGTCCACTGCCATGCCGTGGTTTTTCTGTTCCACAGAGTGTTATATTGGGAAAATCTGCTACATTCAATATTTGCCCCCTTAGACAATGTCTTATTTCTGTGCTTCATCAACTGAAATCACGAAAGCAGTGAGGAAGATGGAGCTGTTAACGTTGACTTCCATTCTTCTTCTGGGAAGATATTTGTGTTTTAAGAATGATTTCTGTGTCATACAGCTTACTAGTCTAAGAAACTTGGATACATATTTACAGACATTCATTGTGACTCATCAAGTAAATCACACTCATTTTCCAAATTAGTACTGTATGCCTATCAAATATGTACTTTCCAGACAGCTGTGGTCCATTAAATATATCATTTTCTTCTTAAGAAAATTAAAATTCAAAGTTGAAATGAAACTTTGGGGAAAATTTTTAGCAAAATGGAATTGGAACATTTTTTTTCAAGTGAGAAATTTTATTAGGAGGATATAAAAGGACAGGTTATCTAGGCCTGAACAGTGGGTGTAACAAGACAGATGTAAATGTAACCTCTTGCTGCCAAAGTGATATAGGTTTCTAGATATTTTGTTTTCCCTTCACAGATAATGTTATTTTTACTTTGAGGGATGATGGGAGGGGAAGATCTTTATTTCAAGCTTGAAACCAAAAATAGACTCTGCAGTTTAATATTTGACATAATAGATATGACAGATGCAACTAGTTGGAAGACTTTAAATGTTCTGTGAATTTTGCATATGACACACACGGATTTGAATCACCCATCTGTGCTTTCAATGACGTGCACTAATTGCTCAAAACAATAGAATATCAGACTATTATATAGGTGTGATGCTACACAGTGCACTCATTTTAATGAGAGTTTATATTCAGCTCTTCCTGTCTGCGTGAAATGAACCCCACAGAAAAAAAATTAACAATGAACCGACTAATTTTATGAAACTGTAGAATTGATTGCGGCAAGAAATGAAGTAAAACAGCGTTTCCTGTGAGGGATGTGCACTCCTCAGCACCCATTCCTGTCTGGTTCTCGTTTCTGGAGGCTGGTAGTGGGGTTTAGCTGCTGATGAAGACATTGTCATGTGGCTGTGACTGCAAACCAGGACCCCTCACAGGGCTGGAGGGGTGGTGGTGCAGGTGTGCACCAGTGTTGGAGGTGCCAGCAGGTGCAGGGATGTGCAGGGAGAGTTTGTGATTGTGGGTTGTGTTGTCTACATGCTCTGTGGTTGTTAAAGTCTCTTATCAGCCTGGTCTTTGCTTATTTAGCTCGTATATCAGGAGCTACATTTAGTGTTTACAGTCTAAGTGTGTCACAGTAGTGATGCCTCAAGTTTCAGCTTCCATGTTTTTCAGGGTCTGTGCTGCCCAGGGGTGCAGTTCTGAGCCTCATATTAAGTGCTGGTGAGCTCTCTTCACAGAGCAGGGAGACAAAACAAATCCTTTTCCTGCTGGAGACCAAGGCTTTCAGTCCCAAAAGCACAAACAAGGGTGGACTGAAGGGAGGAACAAGAAGGATGGGACCTCACAAGCTGAAGCTGTAATTGGACAATTAAACCCCAATATGCAAATAGACCAAAACTTATAAAAATGTGAGATCTTGTGACCAGTTTGCCATTTGGTGTCCATTTTGTGACCATTCTTTGTCCACCTTGGGTGTAGCCCTGATCAGGCCCTGTGCTGCCCAAAGTACATCCTAGAAGCCTTTCAATAAACACCTACTTTATCCACTAGCTCTGTCCAGCCTCTGCTTCAGCCAACCCTCCCAAGGCATCAGCTTCTGGTGACCATGAAGGGACAGTGAGGCATCAGGAAAGAAGGCATCAGTGGAACTAATGAAGTGCCAGTGCATCCTGCTCACAGCGTGACATAAACTTCACTGTTCATCAGTGGTTCCAGTGGAAGGCCCAGGGGAGGGCACCTCAGAAAACCCAGGATGCACTGACACTGCTGAGGATGATGTACCTCATTGCAGCATTTATTAGGTTCTTTGAGTAGTTGTAAGCCAGTTCTTGTGGTGTTTGTCTCAGTTCCTATACTGATGCCGTGTGATGGGGTGGGAGGGAGTTGGAGGGTGAAGTGAGCAGGGAAGGAGAGGGGCCAGGCAAGAGCCTGGAAAATTCTGGGAGAGCAGCTCCAAGATGAGGACAGGGCCCAGCTCAGGATGGAGGCACTGGAACCTCGTCCAAGCCCACAGTGAATCATCACTTTATATAAAAATGCTTTAATTTACAAACAATACTAGTTGTAAAGTTGGTTTATTGCTTTACATTGAAATATAAAACAGCTCTACTTTTTCACACTTTCTGACGATGCAAAACTATTAAATTTCTTCTGTTAAATGGACCATTTCAGTCATGTTTGTCCATTTCTACAAACCATGTAGAAATAGACAAAGCTCTCCATCTATTCTACAAACCTTTCAACACAAAGAGACTTACTGAATATTATTGACCAATAACGCTGGCTGATGTGTTGTCCAGGAAACAAAGTTTAACGAAAAAAAGACAAATAAACACAGTTTATTATTTGTTTTTGGAGAGCTGATACCAGTAAAATGTTCATTTTCCTTTGCTTTCAGATATTCTGTCTGCATCTGGTATTTTTCCAGCAGATATACACAAACTGTGCACTGAAAATCCTGGGAGAAAGTGAATTTTATTTTAACTCTCACTTTAGCAAAAAAGTGTAGAAGTCATCTATGCCCACATACATTTCTAAAACTTTCTCCTACAGTTAAATCACAATGTTAATATACACTCAGTGCATGTGTATCTCTGAAGGCATGAGTTAAAAGCTCTCAGAAACAATTGAAGTTAATTGGATTGTTCCCATTTGTCTACATTAAATACCCTGCATTTACAGTTCAGTTAATAATCCCTTAGCTAAAGAGCTGGAATGAATCTGTCTAACACTGCCAAACATTATTGAATCCACAATGCCAACAAACTAACTAATTGTACAGGAAAACTGTACATTTTAAATTCTGCCTCCTACTATGGAAACTACTCATTACTGCTGTGGAATTGGAAATGAGAACCAAGATAGCTTTTGCTTATGGACCCAGCAGCAGAGACAATCTTTGCTGCCCCATAGGAACAGGCCATCACTGTCTGTTACAGGAATAATCTTCACTGCCCCCAGTGCTTTTGGTAGTTTCATATTCTAAAGTATAGTCCTGGTGCCAGTAGTTTGCTGTGTGTGCTGTAGGCATTCATTGAGCTCAGCAGGATGGAGCTTGGATACTGTGATATTTTATTCACTAACTTTGGTTGGCTTGG
This sequence comes from Brachypodius melanocephalos, assembly GCA_013398615.1. Taxonomy (NCBI): domain Eukaryota; kingdom Metazoa; phylum Chordata; class Aves; order Passeriformes; family Pycnonotidae; genus Brachypodius; species Brachypodius melanocephalos. Next base: position 4,910,686 of record VZSR01000247.1, read on the forward strand.
GAAAAGATCATAAGGACTGTTTACTCTAATAGTCTCAAAAATATTCCTCACAGATTCTTTTTTTTTTTTTTTTTTTAATTTATTTTTATACATTCTAAACAGAAGATGCCATTGGCCACTCTAAAAAACCAACCTTAACAATTACCACTAATGAGTTAAAGTGGTTGTAAAGGAACTGCTCTGTGTGTAGTCCTTGCAAAATGCCCTGTTTAATTTGGCTAATGATTTCATTACCAAAAGGACCTATGCCTGAAACCTTGGACCCTCATTATAATTTAGTAGTGCATACTCTTTATTTAATTTATCAATATTTTTTATGGAAAAGAAAGTACATTTTACCCCACTGGTCAGAGTGAAACCCTGGTAACTGTGCCTGTGCTGTGATCCTGAGCAAGTTGACTTCCAGAAGGAAAATAAACAAAAATAGAAGTGAGAGTACCTTTTGTCCAATGCTGAGAAATGTTATGCCTTTATCTGCTCTGCATTTTGCTGCTTTCCTCCAGAGAGCAGGGTTATTGTCAGCAGACAAAGAATTAGAAATGTCATATTGTCCCAAACCTGTCAACTCTCACCTAAGTGGCTGTTGTGAAAATGGAAGCAAGGGCTACTTTGACATTTTGCTCTTAAATTTGCTATGCTTTTTGTAAATAATATATTGTAGTTCTAGACTCGACATTTTTTTAGATCTGTTTCATTTTGATGATCATTTTCTATTCACCAGCTTCTGTGTTAAGACACTCAATTATTAAACAGGAAGCACGAAGGGAAAGTTTCTACCAGAAGGGTTTGGAGCCTCCTGCCCATATAGGAGTCGACAGTAGCTGTGTAAATATGTGCTCCCAAGTATCACTGCCTGTCTGGGAGTTCTGCTAGATTAGAAGTGATGTGCTGATTTCCTTTCATGCTCCATTCAGTATAAGGATTTTTTTTTTTCCTATTCTTTTGGGAATCCTTAATACAACATGCAGAGCAAGTCAACTGTACTTTCAAAACAGGTACTGTGCTAACACTGAAAAGATGTCAAAATGAAAATGATTTTTCTTATGACAAGTATTTGATCCCACTAATCTTCAAGCGCTGGTTGTGCTGTTCTGGTTTTGTGACTGCTCCATTGCTGAGATGTTTTGAGACTTCCTGCCTAAAATTATGCTCTTCTGAAAATACAGAATGTAAATATGAGAAGATAAGTGGGGCCAGGCACTTTCCTTCTGACAGCCTTTTACATAAATGCTGTCCCCTCAGCTCTCCCATCACCATTTCTCAGAGCTATGCACTTTGATTCTGTCAAAAGGTGTGGTAATGAGAGCAGATATAATTATGTTTTTAAAAGCTGGTGACCACAGTCCAAATTAAATGGTCTTAAAGAATGCTCTGAAAGCTTCAAATAGCGGAGAAACATTTGACTTGAAGTATCTTTATCCTTTCTAAGATCCAAGTTAATGGAAAGAGTGTAGTTCTGAACACCAGGTTATTAGTAGCAGTATTAATTCCTTCAATGTGTTTCTGTTCCAGTATTACTCAGAGCTTCAGAAGTGTAGGAAGAAATCCCTGTGTTAAAAAGGCACATAGGAGAACCTGTTTGTCTATATATGCACACATATATTCATGTAGCCATATATATCTAAAAGAAAATCCTCCACCTCCACCTTTCAGGGAGAAACTGGGTGAATGTTTTTCAAAGAGTTTGAACATGGTTGTACATGCACATATTGGAAGTACATCAGAAGTGCTCTGTCTGCCCTTGAGATCACAGGATACCAACAAGGAACAGGCCTGTGACTTTAGTACCAGCATCAGCATTAGATTGGGAAAGTCTGGCCCATGCTGGAGACAAGCCCTGGCATTTAATAATGGGAAGGTGCAGTTCTGCCCAGTTTAACCTGCTGGGAATGACTCAGAACACACGATCTCCACCTTGCTTTCTCACTATAGAATCAGATTTTCTTTATGCTACTCAAAATATGGCAAGAAATGCAGTGATTCAGAGTTAGCACAAGGACATTGAAAGGGTGATCAATAAGAGCTTTACCTCTAAACCCCCTGCCCCTCTGTCTGCTGAGCATTTGGATTACAGCCAGCTGTACAAAACGAGTTTTTTCTCCCCTTTGCCACTTTTCTGAAGGTATTCAGCTCTGTGAGCTAGCTGGGGTCGTTTCACTGATGGTGGCTCAATCAGAAAATGGAGAAAATGAGACTTCTATATCATTCCTGATGTCTGTGGTTGCAGGAGTGTGAGTTTCTAGATTGTAAAACACTGCACAGGTTGCAGTGAGTTACACAGTGAGTGCTCTGAGCATGTGCCCTGAAACCAGATGATATGAAGTGCATTGGGAAGAGGGGTGGGAGAACTTATTCTATTCCAAACTCTGTATGAAAATATTATGCGCAATTAACTTCATTTTCTCTGCAATGTTCAATTACATGGTTACATGAAGACCAATTTTGCTCTGCTATTTGGGCTGTGAAACTGGGCCTTGAGAGAGCTGGGCTGTATGCTCAGCTGTGCCATAAACAAATCCATATAGCTGCTGTAACACCAGCCCCTGCAGTTAGCAGAATTGGTCAGGAAGAAGGTTTTTCCAGCAGCCAGGGTTGTCTCTAGCAAAGGAAATTACTTGTGCAGGAATCTCAAAGTGATCTCACCTGTTGAGACTGCTCTTCTGGGATCTTTTCTTTGCAGAGAGATGGGTTTGAGGAAAAGATTAGAAAATTTATTTATCCAGTTGTTGTTTTGTGCTGAGAACAGAGGGTAACAATGAACTAAAAGTGAAATAATTTCTTTTTAAAAGTTATTTTTGTGTATAAGTCATTAGACAGCAGAGAATGCTTTTTTCGTAGTGTAGCTTCTTGCTGACCCACCCTACCCATCTGAATCAAGATAACACAAATTCCCCCAAAGACTAGGAAAAAAAAAAAAAAGAACAAACCTTACCAGTTCCCCTAAATTGATGGTATTTTTTTCAGCTGTGGCTTTGTATGTTCTTTTATGAAGGATGCACTCACCACATCCTGACTTGCACTTATTACAATAATGCTAGAGAGAACTTCAAAGGAAAGTGAAGATTAATGTTGATATGTTAATGGCAGTTGTAAATCTTCCTTTGGGAACCAAAAATTTGGATCTTAAAATTACAAATCTGAGCTAAATATGATCAATCTTTATAAGCTTGTAGTCTAAAACAAGTTCACATCTTGTTTAAAATTAGGAAGCAATTTGATTATGGGAGCTGTGGAAAATGAATGCAGTATTTTATTTGTATGTACACAGACTAAGAAGCAATGCATTTATAAAAAGAGAATTGAATTTCATTGCAGAACTTTGGTAGTATGTTCAAGAGATTGAAATTCTATTTGTTGATTAGATTTATCCACAGAATAACTGAGGGAAGTTAGAAATTTGGGATGCTCCTGTCTGTTTATCGTTTACTCCTGAGCTGACCTTCTGGCCCAGATGCAAATAGAGCAGTTCTGTTAATGGTACTGAATCTGTCTTAATATTATTGGGTTTAGCCTGTTGACTTCAGAGAACTTACTCAGAAGCTTAAAGTTAAGCATGTCCATAAGTCTTCATTAGGGTCTGGATCGTAGTCATTACCTGGAGAGAGAGGGAGAGCTGAGTCATGATCTCAGAGCTCAGGTGGTGGCACAGCCAGGTAATGCTGCACTCAATTCCTCACTGCATTGTGTCACCCTGGAGAATGGGTGTCTGTAAAACAACATGAATTATTCATGTCAATAGAATGGTAAAAGCTGTGTGAACTTGTGACATAAGCATGTGAGGTAGCACTGGAGACATAAATGCTGATGTTAATGTCAATATAACAGCTTACAACTTCCATTTTTCATATCTCTTACCCACCCATCCCTCACCTCTGGAGCTGTTTTGTTCCTGGCTAAAGGAGCTTCAAAGGGCTTTCTTTCTCTGTGTCAGCCTTGGCCAGCAGCCTTGGTCCCTCTGAAACATTCTTTTTCTCATGTCTGGTTCTGATGAGTGGGACACCCACTCCTTTATCCTGAGCGTCTGTTCCATTCCTTACTTCCACTGGGAAAAAAAAACAAAAAAAAGTGAAAAAATGTCACTCCTCTTTCCCCTCTCCAGCATATTTTCCCCACTGGCTAGAGCCAAAGTTGGAGTGTCTCAGAAATTAGGATGTGTGGATAACTCCCAGGTTTTTGGCTCTTCCACAGAATAGCTTCTCCTTTGTGCTAGATCCACCCTAGACATGGGCTGTGTGTTCACCCCAAACCTGTCAGGATGGGCAGGGATATCTCCAGGGCTGACCTAGTCCCCTGTGTGGATGTGTCTCTCTCTCCCACCCACCTGCACTGGCCCTGCCTGCTTTCCCTGGAACGCTGCATGGCTCCATGCAAGGCACACCATGGAACCAAAAGCCCCTAGAAGTGGAATTTCATTTATAAAGTGACCTATTTTGAGGGTAATGGGATCTACCAAGGGCCTGTTCTCAGGACATGTGAGCAGAAGGTGCCTGTGCCTCTGAGAATACAGAGAATTTCAGGCTGTGTCTAAAATGGGAAGCAGGAGAGTGAAACTCTCCCTACATTCCCAGATTCTAATCTTATTTAAATTCACACATATCTAGCATGCAGTAATGAAACTCCTTCAGATTTAAGGGAAATCAAGATCCAGCCAGTGTGATTAATCTTGTGAATAAAAAGGTTTGGGATTAGATATTCTTTCTGTGTGACACTTCAGCAATATGCTGTTATAAAAGGCACAGCAGGAGTTAGTCTTGAAGTGTCAGAATAGCTTCTTTAGTGACAAAGCATTTATACATGTAAATTTTCAAAGAAAGTTGGCAACCCCTTTGTGGGTTCAATTTGTACCTGTCACTCACTTGCAGATGCAAATTTGAGTCACTTGCAGCTCTAATTACAGAGCTTGATTGTCATCACAAATCAGGTAGTGAGATGTGAAACTACTGAGGTTTGTGCCATCATTTGTTGTTAAAACATGAATGCAAATGTTGCCATCAAAAAGCAAAATCGGCCAGGGCTTTGCTCTGCTGATAAGTATGAATATTACAAATAAGTGCAATATGGAAATAAAAGGAATTTAATCAGTGAGGGTGTGTGTCAATAACAAGGAGTGAGTGTGTGGTGAAATCAGGACAGTAAAAAGGGGAAAAAAAATGAAATAAAAAGATTGTTTCGTCTGTTGCAGCAAACTATAACAAAATGAGATTTTTTTTTCATTTAAGTACTTCTTAGACCAGCTGCCTTTTGTACCTTCCAAATTTATCTATTCTAAGGAATTCTAGTTCTTTTATTTTTGCTGAGAGCTTTCTAATTTTGAAGTGAAAGATGACTTTATAAAATTTTTCGACAGATAATGATTGTGCTGTAACTTTCTCTTCTGTCATTATGTTTATATATATGCATATATAGAGAGAGTTGTATTTGAATCTCAATATTTAAGAATTTGATTTTTATTCAGAGAACATGTTGAGGAGAGAAGATTGTTAATTATAACCTTTCATTAATTTCTTTTAAATTAAAAACTGGAGATAGGTACAACCTGTTAGTGTGCCTCAGCTAACATCTGTTAGACAGTAATAATTCAACACAAGTTTTAGGGTTTCTGTAGTTGGAGAATCTGTTGCACAAAAATGATGATAAAAATAACAAAGAATTGATTATTTTCTATTTGGAACCAAAGGTAGGGTCTAAAAAGATGACGTAATTTCAGTTCACAGATTTTCAATGCTTAATTAAGAAATGAGCTAACGAAGAAGAAATAGCTGGTTGGGGGCACTCAGATAAATTAAAAGACAAATTTGTGATATCACATTCCACAGGGTTGCAACCCTCCTGGTGAATTTTTTTTACAAGCATAATTTCAGCAGTCAGCCTCAGTCTTATCTCTTCCCTTTTCCATCAAGCAGCCACCTTACCTCAAAGAATAATTATTGCTGTGGTGATTTCTAAATTACTGGATCCATGGAGCCTACTTAACCTGATGTAAAAGGTCCTTTTTTCTTCCCCACTTCCCTCATTACTGAAGGAGAACATTTTGGCCCGAACAATGGCTGTATACATCAGCCCTGATTTATTAAGTTTAGAGGATTTGCACTGTTGTTTTACAAAATGGTGTCAACCTGCAGCGTGACTCTATTCGATGATGAATAGCTTTCCCAGGCCAAAGAGCTAATGACATCCAGAGCTTTCCGTGCCTCCCACACTCCTGTGGTCCAAAAGGCCACGGATAATTTCTGCGGAATCAAGCCCATAAAGAGAGAATTTTTAATCAGCTTTAATGTATTTGGGGGCTAAAGCACCTTAGTGCTTCATCAAAGGGAATGATAAAAACCAGAATTAATATGGCTGGATTTAATTATTTCTGAGTGCGTAATTACTCTTTAGCTAACTGGACAGGAGGTGTGTTATTTCTCTTATTTTGTGCAAAGGAAAGGCATCTGCAAGCACACAGTAGTCACTGTCAAGATCTAAAAATGCATCATGTTAGCGCTGATTGCAATACAAACAGAATAAATATTTGAATAATAATTTAAATAATGTAAGAGCTATTTTTAAATGAAATGAGTATAGGCTTCGTTAGGAGTGCCTCCTGCACACAGAGTTTCTTTAGCTTTTGTAGCAAGGCTGTTGCTTGCCTTTAGGAAACATAAAATGCAGTAATCACTTTTCCCCCCTTTTTAATGTGACTTAGGGGTTTAATTTCCCATTAGCATTAATGAGAGTTATGGGTATGCACCAACTTGAGACTAAATGAGACTAAACCTAAGAGAGCCTTTTGGTAAGTAAATCATCTTTGCATCAGCATTTTGGAGGCTTTAGTATCCCCTTTTTCCCCCATTAGTTATAGTATCTGATTACTTTGTTGATATTTAATACTCATTACATAAACTTTAGCTAAAATTTAGGCTGGCACAGTAAGGTAGCATTATCTGTTTGAAGGTTTATGAGGTAAACAGAGTAAAATCCATTTTTTTTATAATGGATGCCCAGTTTTGAAAGTGAAATGCTCAAAAAGTAAGATTAATTGGGCCTTCACAAAAGGTAAAGAGAAGGCTACAGTAGAACAGTAGTGAAAAGTAACTGGGGACAAAAGACTTGTGGCAATCATAGTCCTGTAAAATATTCCTTTTTGTTTCATTGGTTCATAGGCCATTATGTCTTAATATTAATATTCTTAAAATTACTTTCTGTTACCTGAAAAGGATATTAAAAATGATGGAAGAACCCTAAAATATCATATATTGAATGAACAGTCAGGGCTAAAGAAATAAACCTAGTTGGGGGATACATTTAATTTACGAAATCATAAACTATCTGTAGAATATTAATTGAAAGCTGCAGAAAATATCTAAAAATTATACACCTACTAGGCAATTTTAGTTATGATTTATTTTTACCAAAAAAGGTTATTGCTGCTACATTTTGTAGGCTCTTGCCATAAGATTTTTTTCTGTTTATCTGCTTGCGATTTCAGCGTGTTTTCCTGTGTGAGGACTCCAAACATCAATCTTTCTTTATGATCATCCCGACACAGCGAGGCTGTTAGTCAGAATAATCAGTTATCTGGAGAATCAGAAGCAAAAGCCATTTCTTACTGATTTTAGAATGAGAGCTATTGCTGAAAGGGGTGGAATTCTAATCCAGAGCTTCTCTTAATACCTCTTTTCACCTCTTCAGAAAGTGTCTTCAGCATCTGTAGATGAAACAGGATGCACAGATCACAGCAGAGCTCTGCCCCCTCTCAGAGCACTCAGGCTGAACCCCTTGATGCTGCCCTTTCAGACAGCCCTGTGCACACTGTGTTTTGAGCTGATGCTTCTTTTAGGGATTGCCCAGCAATTAAAAACATATAAATTAGGCTTCACAGCACCCCTGTGTGTTTAGATAAAATATGAGGAGGTTCATGCCCGCTACGTGAGGGCCAAACTCTGCTTTGGTTTCTTGGACTCTCAGAGCATTATAGCTCCAGGAAGCAGGAAATCTCTCTGAAGATGTAATAAATGTTGTCCATTGTATTTGCAGACTGGAGTGAACTTGTGGGAGAAATAATCTCTTCCTGTGTTTCTGAGTGGTGCCTGGTGGCTGTGCCACGTGTCTGCACAGGGATGAGTCCTCTGCCCGGGGGATGTGGCGAGCAGAGCCCTGGTGTTGTGAAAGAGATCTATATGAAAAAACATCTTTAATTTATGGCAACTTAAAAATAGGTCAGCCCCTTTGCAAAAAGGAATTGTCAAGCACTGGAACAGGCTGCCCAGGGAACTGGTTGAGTCACTGTCCCTGGAGATATTTAGATGTGTGAGTGGAGCTCCTGGGGACGCAGCTTAGTGGTGGCCTTGGCAGTGCTGGGTTAATGCCTGGGCTCAATCTTAAGGGTCTTTTCCAACCTAAACCATTCTATGATTTTAAGGAATATGGTCTAATTTTTTTAAAATATGTTTTTCAGAGGAACTGAGAACTGTGTAAACATGAAAATTATCCAGGTTAATTTTAAAGATAGCCCCAGTCATGCCTTACTACACTGTAAAATCAGAAATGGTGTGAGACCAGACATTTACATTGAGATGGTTAATCCACTTTGTAAATGAAGAAAAGATCTCAAACCATGATCTACACAAAATACCTTCCAAAGACTAGCTATCAAAAATATGTAACATAGATTGTCTTGGTTTCATCTAGAAAACAAATTGCCCATCTCTATGCAAGTTATTAGGAGAAATGAGGGTTGTTTGCCCTTCCAGATAACACTTTGTCCCTTTCTGGTGACTTTCAAAATTTAAAATATAAGAAGCTATTAAGAACATGTGTGTGTGTGTATGTGTGTGTGTGTGCATTAATATACATATCCTTGCCTGTCTGGATCTCCATTCTTAAGTACACAGCTCTTACCATTCTTGAATTCACTCTTTCTGTTCTCTGTGCTGAAAACCCATTGTGAAATTATTGTCATTCTTTGCACAGAGCTTTTCTTTTTCTGATATTATTCTTTTAGAAGTAAAGTTGTTATAATATGAAAATGCTGGGCAAAGAGATACTTGAATGTGTGTGTTTGGATCAGGGCACACTGTCCACACACCAAATATTGCCAAGATTGTATCCAGGGCTTGTAGTAGGAAAAAACTTGCATCACCAAGGCTTTCCACTGAACAGAGTGATTGTTATGGGTGTGATTATGAAAATGCTTGTGCTTTCTTTATGATGTATAATTCTAGTGTTCTGTATTTAGAATGAGTTAAAAACTATACTCCTGACTGATGCAGGAATTAAGGTATTGAGCTTTGGTTTTCAATAATATGGTCCAGTTCCTACATTCACAATTAAAGTCTCATGGTACTTCATGGTTCTTTTTCTGTTTCTTAAATCCATGCACCTGGTAAAAACATTTTATGATTTTTTTTTAAAAAAATGCATCACTCAAATACATGGTATTTTGCCTATAAATGACAAGTTTAATGCTGAATGACTAATATCCTGTAAAATAACAGAGAGCTTTTAAAATACAAACGTTTTAATACTCCACAGTGCTTAGACTTAATGCATGTCTCTTGCCTACATCTACTGCAAATATCAACACATACTGCTCATCTCTTTTTTGTTGTTGTTGTTTTTGTCTGTTGCTATTTTATGCATGAGGAAGTTCTTGTTTTCTACTGTGTGCTTGGCTGGCTTTTTCTTTTTTTGTTACTTAGCCCTGTGTTCGTACTGATTGCTTTTTCGCATGCAAATTGCAGAATGTCATGGAAATGAGAGAGCTCTGAAAAAAAAAGGAAAGATAATGCTGAGTTCCAACTGTCTTTTGTTTGTGCGTAAGTGTGTGAAATATATGACATGGAAATATTTTCAGAGTGGCCTTTGACTTTCTTCTGGTGTATATTTTTATTTCTCAGTAAAGGAGTGGGCATGTTTCCCATTGGAAAATACGATAAATCTTTAAATGCTTGTTAATAATACAGGTGTTGGGCATAGAGGAATTTTGTCTCGTCATCCTTTTATGGAGATAAGGAATGATGAACCTGGATGCCTTGCCCAAGCTAAAATTTCAATTCAATACAACATTTTGCATGAAGCTCTGGCCCCATTGGCAGAAATCAATGGCAAAAGTAATTGTCTTCAGTTGGTCTGGGATTTCACTCTTGTTTCTGGTTTACATACAGATTTTCATATTTCTTTACAAATATCTCAGCAGGTAGTCAAAGGTTTCAAGGGTATCTACAGTTCTATTTAAAAGAGAATGTGATGAATGTTTCAAAACCCCCCAAAATTTAAACCTGTGCTTATCTTTATATAAAGCATGAGCTCAAATGGTTGAATGTAGAAATGCGAATTAGCATTTGACAGAAAATCTTGTTTTAACCAACTGTCAAGACTTTTATTAACCACCTTATTGCATCAAATGCAAGAGGTAATTTGGCAGTTCTTGTCTGCACTATTCCTAATAACAGCAGCAGGGAAAAAAACCAATTAAATGAAGTGGATAAATACAGCTTATGGCGGGGTATGCTTTTAGTAAACAAGCTTTGATTCTTCATTTAAAAACAATAAAGCACTGGGCACTCTCTGATTCTTGTGCTAGATGTTTCTAATAGCCATACCCCCTAGGGAAGGTTCTGCTGTAATGTTTGAAAAACTTAATGAAAAATGGGTTGTTACCAACTAAGATTTCCCTCCCTGCAAATGTTTTTCTTGAAACGTCCGTGGGAATTTAATATTCACTGTTTTTTTTCCTCAGTCTTGTATATTCTTGAATTGTCTTTTTTCCTCCATTTTCTCCGTTCTTAATCCTAGGTCCCCTTACAAAGAAACAGACAGATGATTTAGGTGATAATGACGGTGCTGAAGATGAAGGTATTTTTTGCCGCCAAACTGATTTGCATGACAAGGATCCCTGAAAATCTTTTTTCTCCCCTCTTTTTTTGACTTCTTGTCTTCTTTTGAAGAGTTTTTTTGTTTTTTTTAATTCCCATTTTTGATGTGTTTTGTCTTCTTGCTTGTTGTTATACATATATATTTTTAATTTTTTAAAAGAAAGAATGTCGTTAAGTTCTACGTTTTGATACAAAACAGTAACAATATTTAAAAAGGAGGGGTTTTGTTTTCTTGAAATGGACTTTTGATATGTTGCATCCCACCTTTTGACTGAATTTTGTCCATACTATTTAAACTAACACTCTTTTAAAGTTTCTCTGTACACCTTTTTGCATGTTTTCTAACCCTATGTATTTCACCGAGTACAAAGATGTTTCTTTTTTTTTTTTTTCACTGACTGATCTTAGTTTGATAAACATAGAAAATGTTGTGTTTATAAAAGGAAAAATTCAGAAAAATTCTTTAAAAGTGTCTCTTAAGCAACTGAATTTTCCCCAAATGTCAACCCATCTGCATTTATGCTGCCATGAAAAAAATATAAATAAATTAAAGGCTACCCCACCCCTCTCCAGGAGAGAGGCAGCACTACCTGGTGGTGAAGCTCTGTGGAGCTAAACTAAAATTAAAAGAACTCGATCTCTTCTGTTTTCTGCAAGCATACAAAGATGCTGATCTGCCTGAGCTGACCCTTAGAAAACCCTATTACCAAGTAAAATCAAAAGTTTGAAATGTCAAGCATATTATTCTGTTCATAAATTATCTCTGTTGATCATGAAGCTATGCAGATTTGATATTTTTTCAGGGCTATGAAAATGGTAACAAGGGGCTCTTTTCCTGAGCACTCTCATCCCTTCAAGTAGATGTGCTTCAGAGTTCTGAATCTTAAACACTTTCTATGGTTGATGGTCAATGAGTAAAACAAATTACCATTGAGGACTGGTAGAGTTGCTGCTTGCTTCTCTCTCAATATTTGGGGTGGCAGGGGGAAGTTGGCCAGATACTGAGATGAAACTTAGACTGAAAGGCTCTTAATTAAGAAGTTTTTCATCACACAGAACATCAACTACTTAATTTAAACAGAAGCATGCAGTCTTTTCAGAAAAGATTAAGGAAGGCAAATTTGAGCATTTAACTTCCTACCCAATAAGTGCACAGAGATTTTGTCACAATTTTATGACTGATTTATGATCCTCTATTGGATCTGTATGTTAAGCTTATGAATGAAAGCCCACCAGCTGGGCCAAAATTTGCAAGATTTGATGGTTTTGATAAATTGAAAATCTCCTTTGAAAGCTCTCCCGTGGTGGTTTAAGCCAGCAGGCAGCTAAACAGCACAGAGCCAGTCACTTACTCCTCCCTGGGGGAGAGATTTGGGGAAGGAAATATAAAAGTAAAATTATTAATTGAGATAAAGACAGTTTAATATGAGAGAAATGAAATCAAATAATAACAATTATCATGATAAAAACCCGAGGACATGCCAAACATGTGGAGCATAGAGCTCCTGGCCTCTGGCTGATGCTCAGCAGCTCCTGAGCAGGGACCCCCAGCCAGCTCCCCGCCAGGTTCCATGTTGAGCATGATGCCATAGGATATGGAATATCTGGAATATCCCTTTGACCTTTTGGGCTCAGCTATCCTGACTCTGTCCTCTCCCAACCTCTCCTGCCCCTCCAGTTACTTGCTGGGAGGGTGAGGAGCTGAAAATCCTTGCCTTAGTGTGAGCACTGTTCAGCAACTGAAAAATCAGTGTCTTATCAACATTATTCTCACCCTAAGTGCACAAATTAACTCTATGCTAGCTGAAATCAGGCCACAGGTTATTCAGAGCTAATTATGAGAATTCAGATCCTCCTAGCTTTATGAAGTCAGGACATTTTCACGTGAGTCCATGACAGAATATTGCAAAGGACATTCTTATGAAATCTCAAAGACCTGTGATAATGAATTAGCCATTACAAAAATTACTCTGTCTTGTTTGAACAATATGTTTTAAGAAACCATTTGAAATTTGGGCTATTCACCCAGTGGGCCTTAATAGCTCTCCTAAAGTGCTGTATAATTGCCAAGACAGATGCTAATGATATCAGGTTTGTTGAGTCTTCCTCTGCTTAGACAGACTTGGAAGAGACTCCCCAGTTTACTGAAATTCAGCAGAGAGTGGTTGCTGTCAGAAAATGCTTTAGTAGGTAGGCTCAGAGGAGGGATCTCAGTCTGCTGAGAACAAGTGTCCATGTCAGGGAAAACCTGTCTCCCTCTCTGACAATTGCAGGAGAGAGAAGAAGGGCTGTGAGAACACAGCAGTCAAACTAGAGGGGAAGAAGCTCATTTACAACACCAATAAATCTCTGTAATTTATAGGACTGGGATTAATTTTCTCGGGCGTACAAGTGACAGTTTTGTTCTCCTTTCTTTGCCAATAGAAGAGTGCAGGCAGTAATTAGACTTTTACTGCTTCCGAGAGGCACAGAGAGACAGGGAAAATTTAAATTTTTATGATCACCAGACACTCAAGACTGCTGGGATGTCTGCTGGCTTGATAGAAGCCCTGTCTGCTGAGACCCTGCATTTCCCAGAGGAGGAGAAGGATCAGATGTCCTGCATTTTTGTGAACCTGCTCTTCTGTATTGAAACTCTAGCACTTGTTGCGTGTGCAGAGCTGAAGAGTTCACAAATTTAGTGAACTTAGTGTTTGGGTGTGAGTACCTGGAAAGAGAGAGGCCAAGCAAAAGGTCACCTTAGCTGGCTAGTTTTCTGCTAACCTGTCCTTCAAAGCCTTCACTTTCTGTAGTCTGGTAGATTTTAGGCAGTGTAAAATCCTTCAAACAAATAGCTGTGGAAAAAAAAATAAATAAATGCTTAACTGAATGAATGATGAGATTGCAGCATTAGGGAGACTGGGCTGTACATGGTGCTAAACAACTGTTACCAGATATCCATGGAGCCCATGTTATATAAACAATGCCCAGTGATTTCTAAAATGCCCAGAATGGTCTCTACATTAAAAAAAAAAAAAATCCAGAGATCTCATGTCTATTTGTACAGATATATTGTATTATATCTTTCTGAAGAAAGATCTTCCATAGCAGCTCCTTGTAGCAAACATCTGGAGAGCATTTTGTGTTGTGCCACTCAAATATCTGAGTTTGATTAGAAGATTTCATTTTAAAACACTGTTCAATAATCCCATTCCCATCAGCTGCTGCATGCCACTACCACAGTATTGTGGTCCAAACGTTGCCAGCACAAGCACTGGAGTCAGTAATCAAATTTGGATCTCTGGTTTGTGCTGCAACCAGTAGACCAGGCTTAATTAGATCATTTTTCATTTTTGTTTTCAAAAGACCCAAAGGCAGTAGTGCACATTACCAGCTAATGATCTGCAAATTTGCTGTTTAAAAAATGAAGGTGTTTTCAAATTCTATGAATGTGAAAAGTCAGAAAAAATCCAAATGCCTTTTCTTCCCCAGTCTGGATGCATTATTCTTTCTGTTTAACCCTTCCATTTCTACACTTCAATTGCTTACCTGTTTTCAGTAAATATTGAACTACTTGAGCAGGCACCAAAAAGAAGAGGGACAAAAGCACTTGCAACCTGTGAGCACTGGAGCTTTCCCTCTTTATTGCAGTCGTGGATTTGCCCATTTGCTGACCTGCAGGTATGCAATATCTAGTGTAGATGCAAGACTTACCTTCAAATTGCTCAGCAGCTACAAAAAGTGTATCTTCCCCAGTCTGGAAATAAGGCTTAGATTTGAAAGGTTGAATATTTTAATCTTATTGTTTTGTCTTAGTCTTAATTTTGGTCAGGTAATAATTTAACTTTAATTTGGCTAGAGCAAAAATCAGTGAATCTTAGGCACCCTTAAGATCCACTAAAATCCTAAGCATGACCTAAAACATGGCAACACAACTCATTACCCAGCCAAGGTACTCTGGGATCAGAGCTGGACTTGTAAGCAGTTAATGTTGTACGAAATATCCATGAAGGATTGCTCACAAATGAATTCTCATCCACTGCTCTATCGTACACACACTGCCTGGCACATCAATCTGTCAATCTCAAATCCTTATTCAGTCCCCAGTGCTGTTTGAGCATCTCTCAGTTTTTAAGGTATGCATCCTCACAGCATCCCTCTGCAATTCAGGAATGCTGCTGTTCCGTTTTTAGAAGGGAAGGATACAGATGCTGAGTGTGAGGAATGCAGACACCTTGTCTGTTTGCTGGGAGTACATGCCTCAGAAGTGGGCTCTGCACTGCAGTTGATGGATGCTTCTGCTCTTCCCTCCTCCCTCCCAATTTCTCCTGTGGAAAAGGAGACAGATTAGGAACAGATGTTGCTGTTTGCTCACAGGCTGTAACTGTGATGATTCTGATCATTTAGTCTGGTGCTCTGTCTTGTATGGGCTATTGGACTTCATTGACAGAAGGAAGTTTTTGGTCCAGAGCATGTTTTAAATCAAAAAAAGCCAAAAACCCACTCAAATTTTACGTTGCTAATGATGCAAAATTCATCTGCAAATCCCTTCTTATGCTTAACAGACTGCAGTGCCACTGGTGTGAGGAAGCACATTGCAGAGTTGAGGCTCTCCAAAAGCCCCCATCACCCCATTGGTACTAAAATACACTGGGATGCCAAGTTTGGCATTTCATCTGCCTTCAGCTGTCGTGGTAAGAAAGAGGGGGAGCAACACTCTCCCAGTCTGGCACTGGTTGCACAATTCAGACTTGGGAGATCAGCAAAGAGCAGAACACATTTGTCTGCCCTGCAAAGCAACCATGTGCTCCAGCCTTAATTATAGCCTTTAATGAGGGCCAGCCAGGCTGGGGTAGCACAGACCTGACCACTTTGGGTGAGCCTGTTGACTGATGCAGGTAGCCAAATTTGTGATTCCTGTCACCCACCCATGTTAGATCTGTGATTTCCTCTCCAAAGTACAGCTCCTGATGCCACTTGCACATTAAATTGTGCTGATTATATTTTCCCTTTACACACAGGCACTCAGTTCAAATTGTGTCAAATTTTCATGGTGACGTTATTAATACTTGAAAACATTCACGATAAAATTCTGACAGACCTTTAATTTACGTACCTCTTTAGGGCTTCATTTTACTTTCAGCACTGCCAAGCATTGCTTGTACAGTGAAGAGTCTGTCAGCTTTTGCATTTCTAACCATCATCCTTTAATAATTTAAAATGACTGCCTACCTGGCTATTGAGGTCCTACTCTAATGGAAATCTGCTCCTGTAAAAGCTTTGGCCTTTTTCATGCTAGGATAACATTCATATCGTCCTCCATCAGGATCTCAAATAATTTTCAGGTAAAGGTAGTTAAGGGTTTGAGAGTGGACAAAATGATCCCCTGGTTTGACAGATAGGGAAACAAACAAAGGGAGAGAATTCTATTTTTCTGAAGCTTGATGGATGCAGGCTGTATTTTAAAATAGAAAACATATCTGAAACTCCTCATTGAAGCTCAATAGTTACTTCAATAGTCTCAGGACATCTAGTTTTATATCTCATTTTAAAAACGTGGCATTAATGGATGTTTACCTATTAGGAATAAGTGCACTAGTTTATTAAATGGTAATACATCTATATGGCATCTGATGGATTTGAACTGAAAGGCCAAATGCTGTTAAAAGGCTTTAAAATTATTAAGAGTAGCAAATGATTGGTACCATGCTCTACTTAAATATTTTCTACAAAAGCTTATGGAGGAGTTATACACATATGCACATATCCACCTAACATTCTATGGAGGACACACACAGGTTTTGCACCAACCAATCTAAAAGTTTTCCTCTGTTCTAGTGCTGTTTCATGCTCAGAACCCAAGATTTACTTACCCATCTGCATCAAGCTGTCACAAGTTTTTATGCCATCCAGAAAAGCAACGCTTGTGACGTCGGTGCTAAACTAATTATCTTTTTGTGTGAAGTTGTCTCCAGGTAGGCTTTTTTCCTTTCCCATTTTGGTTGTTCCCTGCAAATTATGCTTGTTAAGTCATGTGGCCAATTCACAGCAGTTTTGAATGATTGAATCTATAATTATGTTTTGTTATATATGACAATTGTGACTGATATTCACAGTCAGACCTGGTTCCCTGTTGTGTAATGTAACAAACACAGAATAAAAGTCAGCCCTATTCCTGAATTGTCTGTAACATAATTAAGATGAGGCATAAAAAGTAGATGCAACAAACATTAAAAAGGTACAGAAGAGAAGTGATGATAGAAATAATTACAAGAAAGTTAATGTATATGTAATATAAATAAGGTTCATTCTCTGCTGTACAGTAAGATCTACTTAGATGTCTTATGGACTAGCAATTTAAAGCCAAACAAATCACAGCACTCAAAAATGATCTTCTGTGTGACTGAAACCAGAACTGAGTTGAATTTGAGAGGGATTTTTAACAGTGTCATCCTTGCATATGTCTTTGAAAAGATGAATGTGGCCATTTTAAATTAAAGCGACACTTAATAAAAAGCAACAAGAACACAGCACACAACTAAATTAAATCAGTCTATAAATCTACCCTTGGCAGAAATGCCACATTTACACCTAAAGTCTTCAGTTTCAGAATGAGCTACAAACACAAATAACTATTAATCTGCATCCATGAATAACTCTTAATCTGCATATGAAAGTGTAACTACAGCGTCCTCCAGCACATGCATAAAAATACTGACACCAACCTGCAGGAAAAAAGGAAAGATGCATCATTTATGGTCAGGTTTTGAAAAGTACCTGAGTATCAAAAATATCAATTATTTACTTCATTGAGTTGGACACTTAACTTCAATAATCAATTTTGAAAAGTACATATTTCTGCCACGTTTTTACTAATACACAAAAGTGTTCTCCTCACAGAGTACTATCTTAATTCTTCCTCCAGTTTAGTTCTAGAGGGTAAGAGTTTTCATGGAGGAACATTTTGTGGTAGGAATCAATTCTCGATTCAATGTGATTTTTTTGCTCTCTTCCTTCAACCTTATCATTTAATAACCTCAGTTGCTAATAACATGTGTACTTAAACAACACTGTCCCAGCTGAATACTTGCACCTCTCAAATATTCCTGGCTGTAGATTGCAACTGGTATGAAACCTCTGACCAAAATGCAGTGATCTTTCTTTTTCTCATGAAGAGCTCCAGAGCTTTGTACAATCCACAACCCAGAGTCCCACCAGGCTCAGCTGAAAGCTGCTTCCCCTGACTGATGTTTCCTGCTCTAGGTCACTGCCCAAGACACTCTGATGCACAGTTTTTCTTCTGTAGGAGAGATTCCTCTGAAGACTGATCACTTTGGCAAAACAGCATGAGGAAAATTCATTCTGCATGTCATTTGCTCTGACATGGCACAGAGGCAGAGATGAAAATTGGCCTTCCCTTGTCTATCTGATCTGTAATCTTTACAAGGATATTAGTAGTAGAAAATAACAGTATTGTAGAGACAGAAATTACTCAAATAATAACTTCCTTATATATGAGATTTTATTCATGAATATGTGCTTCCTTTCTCAGATAAAGAACAGCCATTCTTTTCTAAATATTCCAATATTATTTTCCAGATATACAGGCCAGTGCTACCAACATTTCATTGCTGTTCACAGTTGGTGCTCTGTAATTCTATGTAATTTTAATTAAAGAGGAATTCTGAGACAGTCTCCCTCTGTGTTACCATCAAGCATACAATTAACTGTGTACAATTTCTGCTGGGAACAGTCACACAGTGATTTCAGATTAATAATTTATTATCGCTTCCATATTTGTATTTAAAAAAAAAAAAAAGGCAGCATAGACTAAGAACAAAGCATCTACTGAAAACAGTATATGAATTTGGAAAGATTTTTTCCTCAGTGTAGATTTTAAACCTGAGAAGCTCATAACTCCATCCTATGGACAGTGAAGATAAATAATCTCTCTAGTTTTACACTCTGAACCTTGCATGTTGGAAAGCCCTCACTAAAGGCTCAGTCAAGGAGAGAAATACAAGCAATTTCATGCACAACATCTCATCATCTTTTTTGGTCTTGAATAAGTGATTGTTCTACCACTTCCAGTATTGAAGATCCAATTTCTGATCTTGACTGTCCTGGCATTTTCTTCAAATCAGAATCAATATCAAAATAATAGAAGCAGTTGGCTTTTTATAAACAGAAACATCTGTGCTGTGGGTTTTTTGTGAATTCCAAAAGCAGGATTTTAATGTAACTGCCCCCATCTACTCCTTACACCCCTTCAGAAACAATTCCAGGATTTCTGCAGAGAGCTCCCTTGAAAGCTTCTTAACTAAGATCCTTCCAAATCAAAGGAGTAAACAATACATCTGAGGTTCCTTCAAACCCTGAAGGAAGCAATCAGAGAAGTCACTTGAATACTGTCATAATGACAAAAAAAAAGTGGGTTTGAATCAGAATATTCAGAACAGCTCCTCACTGGGAAATTTTCCTATGCTCTCTTGCTTTTGTCTTTCTTGATTTTGAGGGACTATTATGGTATATAATGATTTGGGTGGTGGAAGAGACTTGGGCACCCAGTAAATCAGAACAAAATGCAATTTAATCAGATATAAGAGTTTAAATTTACACATAAGCTGATTTATTTCCTGTCCAACAGAAAACCCCTAACTTTTAAAAACGTATTAGCCCATACTAACTGTTTTGAACTGGTACTCAGGAACAATTCTCCTCAAGAGGAGTAGCACTGTTCATATATTCAAAATTTCATTCTGAGTAGGTGCATCCGTTTGCAAATAGGACTGTTTGGGGGTGGAGGGATACCTGAATCAAAACTCAAAACAAAATGACAATATCTAATTTTGTTGTCGAAAGAATGGCAGAGCTTCCAACATTTTAAAACTATTCCCTGCCTTTGATGTCACTTTTGAGAATCCTGCAATTTTTTTGAATACAGGGTGGGGATTTTTTAGTACTGCTCCAGGCAGTTATATTTTGAAATATTCAGTCCTTTTCATGATTTAGGAAACTCAAGAAGTACCTATGCACCTTAACCTTCAGGCTACCCAGGCTATCAACAATCTCAATTCAAGGTCTAAGCGTTAAACAGCTTTCAAGTACTTCTTGAACTCAAACTTCAGACCCATCCAAAGACAGCTGTTTGTACACCCCTTTTGCAAATTACTGGACTGGAAGAAATCAACACTTTTATGTACGAGCAGGAATCTTATTTATCTTAATATGTTTGATTTCCCTCAGCTACATGAACAGAAAGTTGCACTCAGCTTTCAGAAGTATTCAGACAAAATGAGCTCACTCTTATGTTAGTAGACATTAAATAGAAGACACCCAATTCAGCAGGGTCAGAATCAGAGCAATGCCTCCCTGCATTTGAGCAAATGTGTTACCATTTTCAGCTCCTTTCTGCTTTCCAGAGTGTTTCAAAAATAAGAGTTTTAGTTACAAGCGAGATTTAAAGAAACGCTTTCGCCCACCTGCCCATTTCCTTATGTAAAAGATGTTGCTTGAGAAACACTTTGAGACAAAAAAATAACTTCACTAAAAAAAAAAAAAAAAAAAAAAAAAAAAAAAAAAAAAAAAAAAAAAAAAAAAAAAAAAAAAAAAAAAAAAAAAAAAAATTAAAAAAAAAATTAAAAAAATTTAAAAATATTGCATGTATCTTCTTTGGTGCTTTCTTGAGATAAAATGTGTCTTAATATTTTTTCCAGACATTCGGGACAGTGGGGGACCTAAGCCTGTGATGGTGTATATTCACGGAGGGTCCTACATGGAAGGCACTGGAAATTTATATGATGGCAGTGTTCTAGCAAGTTATGGGAATGTGATAGTCATCACAGTCAACTATCGCCTTGGGGTGCTTGGTAAGAAGCTTTCAGCTTTCCACTAATCCCTGCTATCTGCAATGCAATTCATTTTATGTGTGAGAATGTACTTAAAAACAAACCGAAAAAAAAGGGCAGAAGAGAGATGACAAGTATTTTAAAATTTTCTTTGTCGAATATAAGGTTTGTGTTTCTGGGGATTGAGATGTAAAGATATTGCAGGTATTTTCTGGAAGAGCCTGCTGTCACGGTGCATGAAGAAGGTATTCCCATTGCTGAGCTGTCCAGGAAGAAGAGTTTCTTTTTCATTTGTTCGTTTGGGTTTTTTTGTTGTTCTTTGTTTTGTTTTGTTTCTGTGAATGACACTCAAATTTTTTAAATTCATAGACATGTAAATCAATTTTTAAAAAAACTTTTAAGCCATAGTGGGTAGAGTTTGCTATTGGAATGAAAGATATTAACTTTTAAGTACCGCGATTTTGTCATGTTTGGAAGAAGTGAAGGATGTTACGAAAACATCTTTTTACCTTTTTGTTTTGAGCTTCACTGTTGTTTTGAGAAGTGGTATGGGTGTCCTTCAAGTACCTCCAGTATTTCTTTTCCAGATAATGATTAAGAGGATGAAAGAGTTACCTTTGATTGTTTCAAATACCTACAATAGAAGGTGCTCACGCTGTTGGTAGAGGTGTGTGGTTTCCCTCTGGTACCTTGTATTCAGGGAAAAAGGAATTACTCTCCTCTTTTCTCAGAGTAACCACATACATGATGAAGTCCTTCAACTCTTGAGACAATATGATTGTTGTGGAGTTTTTCTGCATGTTCTACCAAAATATTGCATGCTAAGGCTCCTGAAAGTGGGAGCTTATCCTGGGATAAAATGGAGATCAGAAGAATAACTTCAGAATACTTACATAGGGGTAAGGTTTACCCTGAAACATCTGAAAGGCTGTGAAAGGCCAAGAGGTTGGTCACAGCAAAGAATTTATTCTGAAGACCAGTCAATTTTATTTTCAAATGTCTGCTGCTCTGCTTTACTTTTGGGTTATTTGGTTTTTTTGTCATTTCTCTGTTTTTGGTGTTTTGAGTTCAGATATCACAGTACCCAAAGGAATCGCTTCTGCTTTGCTCATCTGGGTAATTGACATCCGAGTTTCATTTTTGTTAAAAATTTGACATCCTAATTTGAGGGGGAGGGAATAGATTTTGACTTCAGATTTGAAATTTAGTCTGCTGTGATTGTGTTTTGCAAGGGACTGAATAATTTCCAGACAGATCATAACTATTACTGTCTGGATTTATTTCTTTGGTACTGGAAGTTTCATTTATGATGTTACATTTTAAGTAAGGAAGTTCTGGTATTTTGGATGGTTTTCTTCCTTCTGTTTTCCAATTATGTGATGACTTCAAGTCCTGAACACGTATTAGTACAGCAGTTAATAATCTGTTACCTGTGCCTCTAATCAACATTTCAGTTTGACATCAGTGCCTGTCTTTGATGTCTCAAACAACATTTCTCTGTATTACATGCCAGTACAAAAGAAAGTATCTATTATCCGACAAGGCTGTTTATTTTTGTGTATTATTTAGTCTGATTCCTAAGCCATTAGTAATTGCAGTGTTTAAAAGGGCTGGTTGCTTGAAAGATGAAAAATTAGTACACCTTTGTTGATGATAATGGTTTTTCCACTTGTAATTTAACACTGATCCCTGAGGTAACCCACAGCTAACATCTCACTGAGCTTAGGAGAATTTCATTTTTGTTCATGTCTTTGTGATTCTTTGGGCTTCAAGGGTCAAAGAGTTGATTTTATTTTAACTGGGACCTATTACAGTAAAACCTCTAAAATTCACAGCAGAATCCAGTGATTGGTACGAACACTTGGTGCTACTTTCTGCAAACCCTGTGAAAGGTTTGCAGGGTTTTCTAAGTAAAACCAATGCTGTTTATGTAGAAGTCATACACACCTGTTGTATTTGGTGCAATGCCTATCTGTCAGGTATTCAATAAATAATGATGATATATGATTAAACAGGTAGTGGAGAAACAGAGAAACAATCAGAAAAAAAGTTTGAGCAATTTAAGTATTTCCTGCTTTTCCTTGTTTTCTAATCCACAGATTACTCACAGTAAGACTGTGCATAATCATAGTAGATATCAGCTTTTGACTTTGATATTTTGAAACTCTTGTTCCTCCTGGTTCCAGCAGAATGTTACCCTTAGCAGTCACATTAAGATATGGATTTACAAAAGCACAGGGAACAAATTCTCAGCTTCCCTTACCTGATCATATCCCACAAGGTGAGAGGTCCAGCCCCACTGACTGGTGCCTGTGGGATGCTTGAATATCCCTTCACCACTGTCTGAAATGCCTGGCTTTAGAGGCAGAAGGAAAATTTAAGGAATTAATAGTCACATGAGAAGATGTAGGGATGAAATAAGATCTGTCTTCTCCCTTTCACATGACCTTTATTGGTCTGGTTTATTGTATCAGACTTTTGTGGACATTTGTCTGTATAAAGATGATCTCTGTGAGTTGTCTGCCATCATTTCACCAAAATGTTGACTTTTCTTAAATAAATAAACTGATCAATCACTATCATTCAATGCATTTTTAGAGCTCAAATAGTAACATTTTCTTCCAGGCCAACTGTGTTGGGACTGGGGATGTGTTTTGACATTAGGTTCCTCACAGTACTACTGTTAAGTCCACAGTAGACAGCTTTTGATGCAGTTCAGATTATTTTCCTGCTTATTCTGAATTGAAAGATCCTTTGTTTTATGGACTAATCTCCTTGAGGAGCTGCCTTTTTGGAGATGCAAGATTTACTTCTAAATTAAATGTTAGAAAATGCTTAAAAGTGAAATTTGTTTGGTAAAGAGGAAATAATAATAAAAATTAAAGAATGATGGAGCAAGTGCATCTAAAATAAAAACAAAACCCAAAACAAAATAACAAAATACACTAACCAAACAATCCAACAAAAACCCAAAGCCCTGGTGAGTTCCCTGGCCTAATTTTGTCTTTGAAACAAGCCTGAGAATGACAGTCTGTTAGAAACTGTCCTCAGATAAAGATGATGGGAAAGAGAACTGTTAGCCCTGGGAAACTGGGGAGAACTGAATAAGAAGCCATTGGAAACACACTATGTCTTCTTTAGATTCTTTCTGAATGCAAGTCTTGTGCAAGCAATTTCACCGAGAAGGAATACTGCAGAAGCACTCTAATAGCCTTGAAGGATAGTGCAGATATATTTTTATGGCTTCTTTTTGGGAAAGGGCAGATATGAAGACAAGTTTGGGTTTTAAACTCAGCTGATAGGAGATGTCAAGTGTTTACTCAATATACATCCACCTGGTAAAATGCAGGAGCATTTTATTTAATTTGCATTAAGAAAATGGAAAAGATTTATAAAAGGAGTCTATTCAACATCCAGAAAAGATCATGATGGACAGATTTAATACTGCCAGTGCTGTTGTCTGTGTTCTTTCTTATGAAAGGTTTATTTAGAGGAGGAGAATGCTTCAGGTCATCATTGGCTACTACTGCTTTCAATTTCAATGGTGAAGAGAAAGGAGAGTTGGTTTATGCTAACTGGGAATTTGTTTCTTCATTTTGTTAATTTATACTCTTTGCTCTTCATTATCTTTAAGCCACAGGACTTTAATAGAACTTTAATGGAAAAAAAGCATTTGCATTTAATTTTATAAGCTGAAGAGGGGAAAGGAATAATGACTCAGAGAAATCCCTAGTTTGATCACTGCTTCAAATTTCCCATTTTTTCTGCATTAAGAGGCAATGGTTGTCCCTACAGAAACAATAAATTGTCTTTCTAAGGGTCTGGGTCAAAGGTGGTAATAAATCAGAAGAAAAAATGGTCTGTATTTTGTATTTTCTGCTAGACATTCTGATAATATCTGCCTTGGGAACTGCCTTCAGGAATATCCTGGACTTTTAGACCAAAATTCATGTCAAAATGGAAGCACACCCCTGAGTGAGATTGTCCTCATCACGGCTTCTTTAATTGTATGAAATTTTCCCATTTGAGGAGGGTATAGGAACCATTACTGTCATTTAATCTTGCACTTACACTGGCAATCTCTACTTTGAGATATTGTCTGGGATTACTGAATAGAAAACACTTATCCAGGTATTCCACAAACACTTATCCAGGTATTCCACCACTTCATTTTTTTTTCCAGTTGGTACTTTTAATGCTGCAAGTAAAGTCACTGCAGCAGACTGAAAGCTCTGATAACATTACTCAGTACATTATTTCCCAAATAACTGCACTGAAATCAATGGGGCTCTTCAGTGCAGGGCATCCCCTTGTGACAGAGCCTGGTTGCCCATAATTTGCAGTGATGTGATGGAGAATGAGGGTGCTGGAAAGGTATTTGCTCCTCTTGCAGAGAACTGCTTCTGAGAAGAGCTGTTCTTAGAAGTCTGTTGTGTTTTCCAGCCCAAAATTTCATTTTTCAGCAGTGTGTTGTGTGAGCCAGCTGTGCTGGGCTGCAGATCCATGCCAAATAAAACACATTAGTGACAGAAAACAGACCAAAACAAAAAAATACTGTCACAAAAGCACTTTCTTAATTTTTTTTTAGTGACAGTTGGAGCCTTATGGATAATTTAGTGACAGAGGATGAGCCTTATTATGCCATAACCTGTTGTGTTGCTGTGTGTTTGGGTGCATTAGGAAAATACCTCAGGTTTGAACAGGCATTTGCTGAATGATGCCAGCCTGCAATCTCTTACTGGTACAGGAAATACAGGGACACAGCCCTGCACTAAGTGCTGGGCAACCCTTGCCAAGCCCAGAATTTGTGCCCTCATCCATCCTGCTCTCAGCCAGGAGCTAAACATCCCCAACAGGCCAGAAAAAAACCAAAGCACAACCCTTCCTTTATGAGCAGGTTTATGTGCATCAGTGCTGTGGCAGTTTCAGGATGCAGTCTGGTGAGCCCTTTCATGGCATGAAGAATTATCAGCTGACCATTTGCAGGTCACACAGATGAGAATTTATTATAATGAAAGATACTTCAGAGGAACTTGGAAGTAACCCGCCAGTTTCAGGAGTCTCATTCCAGTGGGATTGACTAGAAGGTACTGTCTTGCTTTGTTTTCATACTTTTCTCTTTAACATACCATATTTTTTTCCCATTGTTTTCAAACCAGATGTGCTTTTTTCACTGTTACTCTGATTTGTCAAATTTCTTAATCTGGTTTACCCTAATTTTGGTAATGATTGACTTTGTATTGTCTCCATCACATAGTTTGGATGGTTTATTTTTACTGTCTTGCTCTTCTCTTTATTTTGACAGCAAGGTAACGCTATTGAAAACATTAAAAATAAGATTCAAAATGTGGTTCAAAACAATGTATAAAATTTAGATATAACACTTCCAAAAATTGCTTCATTATGAGATTAAAAACCTTTGGTCAACTTTATAAAGATATTGTGATGAACTAGTGGCTTTTTTCACTTAAGTATTTTTGCAAATATAACCTATTATGTTCTTATTCTGCAACCTGGAGAGTTGTCTCTCCTGAAAAGAAGCTTTTTCACTTCAGTAAAATTAAGCATCTCATGGCACAGTGGCTATTCAGTGAGAGTAACAGTGCAATAAGAAGGTTTATGTTAGTTAGCTATCAAAGGCTATCAAAAACGTACAAAGTCTCTTTTTCCTCCATTGCTTAGACTGTGGGGTTTTCTTTTATAGTTCACAATTTAATATCCAGTAAAAGTGGGAAAATGTTTGATCATTAGCTTTGGTGACAAGCACATCCATTATCTTTTTATGAAACCTTAAAGGTGCTGTCAGGAGATGGCATTTTATTCCAGCTTTGCTGCACCTCCAAAGGGTCTCTGATGAGCCTCTCTTCTATTATCCATTTCCTAAGATGTTTGAGTAAAAGTGATAGATGAGCAGAAGATTATATATTATTGCCTAATTAAAAGTACATTACATTGAAAGTAAAGATGGAAAATTAGTAGCAAAACACATCAAAATGTGCAGTCAAAAATCATTCAAGTTTTCTGAAGTGGAAGGACATGCAGGGAATGTTAATCTATAAATACTTTTAGGGACCCCTGGCAGCTTCATAACAGTTTTCCTTCAGATAGAAATGAAATTTTAATATTTTAGGATTAAACAGTAGAGAAGGTGTCCAGAAGGCCTGATCTGATCCCACCTTAGCCTGGGGCATCACAGAGCCTTGGTGTGAAGCCCTCCAAATGAATTTGATTCTAGATAAATAGAAGCAGTTAAGATAGAGAGAGCACTGCAGTTATCTATTCCCCCTGGTGCTGTACTTCACAAGGGCTGCTTTACACATCCTTAGAATTCTGAAAATGTATTAGACAATTCTTATTTAATATAGCAGGTAACCTCAGGGCAGGAGGCCCAGGCTCTGCTCATCGAGATTTGCAGTGTCCTCATTTCATAGGGCCATTAATAGAATTAGCATTCAAATCTCAGACCTGCTGTAATTAATGATGTTTTAGTGGGGTTTTATTGTGTTGCCAGCCAAAGGGAGGTGGGGTATGCAGTGGAGCAGAGAAAGGAAGGTTTCCACACTTGGGTCTGTACCACCAAAATGACAAAATGGATGTGAGGCAAACAAGGGGTTATTGACTGGAGATCTTTAAAGGGTCAACTGCAAAGCACTGCAGGCAAGATATTTGTGAAATGGGAACCCTGAATAAATAGTGCACTCTTAAAATGAACCATTTCTTTTCTGTTTGTGCTTTTTCTAGCACAGCCAGTTGACATTATCCACCTGCTTGGATAGATGCATACATGCACCAGCTTCTCTATTTTTTAGGGCACAAAGACATAATTTTATTTGCTATTGAATAGGTTTCTATCTTGGTACAGGTACATTTTAAATAACATGATTATTCTGATGTTTTTCACTAGACTTCTTTTTTGGTAAACACAAAAATAACAAATAACAAACTTTAAAACTATTCATTTTGGCATAAGAGCAGTTTGTGTCATTTCTGTCAAGAAAAATTACTTTCTGGCAAGATAAATTTCCTTCATCAATATTTAATCATATAATAAAAGTATCCCAGTTTTTCTAAATAGCAGATTTATCTTTGAGAGCAGAATAAACTTCAGCATGATAATATTTGCAAAATAGGAAGGAAAAAGAGCTCACTGAAGACAAGTTATAAATACATTACTGCCTCAGGAAAAAAAAAAAACAACTTAAATTCTTTGACCCTATTATCCTACATGATATTTGTAATTTTTATCACCTAGCTATGTGTAGCTACCTTAACTTGGCTCCAAGTAATATCTGGCCAAATTACTTTTGCACCATCACCGATCCCCATGAATGTTTTTTAAATTTGATTTACTGTATCTTTAATGTTTCAGCTGTACAGTAGTACCTGGATTTTACACTGTACACCTAAGCCTTTGATTTTGTTCTGATGGGATGGGAGACTTCTAGGGGAGCCGGACTTGGCTCCATCCTTAGGAGCAAACAGAATTTAGGCTGCTCTGCCTTTGCCAGGATGCCAAACTTCCCAGGAAAGGATCTGTCTGACTGTAAACCAAGAGGGGGGGATAAATTGGGATTTTTGTGCAATTTGTATCTCACTGCAGAGCATTCCCACACAGAAATAATCCTCTGAGTTCCCAATATTCTGGTTTTTAATCCAAGCAGGAAGATATTGAGGAATACTCTGCAGCTCAGCAGCTGAGTCTGGTCTGTGCCCAGCCTTGGTGGGTCAGGAACTCGACACTCCTGAGTTTCAGGCAGCTGCAATTCATGTTCAGAAAAAAAGGTGAATGAAAATTCTTTCAACATTTATGATGGAAGTAGCAGGATATAGAAGTAGATAGAATATCTCTAAATTCCCAGTTGATGGCATTTAATTACATAGATTAAAACAGTTTTCTGAAGGTCAAATTAAGCACTTCTGTGTACTGTGGGGTTTTGGAAGCAATGGATAACTTGACAGGGATTTCCATTGCAAATATTGCTCTCATTTTTCACACATTTCAATTGCATAAAAATCCTCATTTCATGGGGGTTTTTTTTGAGTGCAAATTAGTTTACATATATGAGTACTAGCTCAAATATTATTCTGATACTTCCTTGATGTAGTACCTCGTGATATTTTTGAGTCAGTTGAACAAGGTCTGTATTTTAAGGTTGTAGCAGCACTTTTTAATGGTTCGAAAGAGTAATGTGAACAATAGATCTAGAGGTACAAAACTCTCTTGGCAGCAGTACTGGCAAGAGAAAGTCCTAATTTTTTTCCTCTATTTAATGTGTCATCCATGTGTAAATGCTTGCCTCAGCCAACCTAGAAAATACTACAGTAAAAATGTCGCAATTTGCATTACCTTCTAATGGAGAATATATAGAGGACTGCATTGTTTCATACACTGGTTTCTTACATCCCCAGAAGTACTGGCAAATAAATATTATTTTGGCAAAAACTGCATTTGAATTCATTATTGCATGAAAAACTGCTACGTGAAGGTCTCTGAAAGGCCAGAGGAAATGTTGTATATTGGCTAATATCCCTTGTTAAGCAAAGTATGAAAATTGCCTTCCAGCAAATATAAATACTAGATACTAATGCATTTGCAAAAGTATTTTGAATATATCTTGTGTTGTGTATGTTGCAAGCTAAAAATACTTTTGAGAAAAGAATGATCGCTTATACGCTTTAATTAAGAATTTGAAATATATCCTCCATGTTTCAGGGGGTTTATTGCTTGACAAATATAACTTATTGGCATTTTTCATTGTTCTGCAGTAATTTTTCACCATTTTTTCAAGATCCTAATGAAGTAGAATGAAAGAGATTTGAGCAGTCTTTGTATGGGAGACTCACTACACATTCAAAAATTCTACTGATCTTAAAATTAATTTTTGTTGTGTTTTTTGTAAGCTCTTGGATGTTTGTTTTTATGAAATCTCCCTTACCCATTGTAATTTGTTCATTTTCTCAAGGCTTTCCACCAGGATTTTGGTTGAGGGATCTTAAATTGCCATAGGTACACTGACGAATTTCTTTGCTATTTCTTTTACTATTGAAGAATGAATTGTTCAGTAGAGAAGCACAAAATATTAGAAGAAAGGGGGCAGAGGGCC
The DNA here is from genome assembly GCA_013398615.1 of Brachypodius melanocephalos. Classification (NCBI taxonomy): domain Eukaryota; kingdom Metazoa; phylum Chordata; class Aves; order Passeriformes; family Pycnonotidae; genus Brachypodius; species Brachypodius melanocephalos. The sequence goes on from VZSR01000247.1 coordinate 4,940,476, forward strand.
TTACAGCTCCACATAATTTCAAAAAGATTAAGCAAACACATCCCTAAGCTGTTTTGCTCACTTAGGTTCCAACATCCCATGAGTTTGGGGAGCACTTATTGGTGTCATCTCACTGATTCCAACAGGACACACACAGGGAGGTGAATTTCTTCCCAAAATGTTTGTTCCCATCCCTCCTTGTTGCTGTAGTTTATTGCACATTAATTTATTTGCTTCTCTGACTGAAATCCTCCTTTCAGCTCCAGGTGAGTGCTGTGTCTCGCTGGGGATGGGTTTGCATTTCATCTGAGCTGTGGCACCACGGGGTGTCCTTCACCGAGCCCCCTGTGTGCTGTGGGGCCAAAGGCCACGTGCTTTCAGCTTCCCATGAACCATATTAATGACCCTGTGAAAGGCACTCCTGAGCACCCTGGGGATGCTGTAATTACTCACTTCATTACTACGTGCCTCTTGAAAAACGTTCTCTAAATATTTTCCTTTTGCCGTTATATAGTTCTTAACAAGGATGGCTAAATTATGGTGGGCTGAAAGGGAAATATTCACATTAAAAGGAATATTAACTTTCTTTCCAGCATTTTTTTTTTCTGATCATTTACCTTTCCTATGGGGAAAAACTAACTTTGTTCAGCCTTCAGCTCTCAAGCCTTCAGAGTGACCTAATTGTGGCCTCCCAGCACCTGACGGAGCTACAAAAATGGAGAGGGAATTTTTATAAGGGCCTGGAATGAGAGAATGAGGGGGAATGGCTTCAAACTGAGAGTAGGTTTGTATCAGATATCAGAAAAAAAAATCTCCCCTGTGAGGGCACTGAGGCCCTGGCATAGGGTGCCCAGAGAAGATGTGGCTGCCCCACCCCTGGAAGTGTCCAAGGCCAGGTTGAACAGAGCTTGGAGAAAGCTGGGATGGTAGAAGGTGTCCCTGCCTATGGCAGGGGGTAGAATTTAATGATATTTAAGGTTCATTCCCACCTAAGCCATTCTATGATTCTATTATTTAAAATTTTTCCTTTTGATCCTTCATGGGCTTGCACATCCTTGTGCGTTCAAAGCTCAAAGCCCCTTTCACTGTTGAGTTTCTCCTGTTGCTGTACCTGAGAGCAGTTTGGATGCACATTGTTTGGGTTTTGATTATCATTAGGTTCTGGAACTACTATTAAAGACATCTTAAAATGGAAACGTGCTCACTATTTCATTTATTTTCTTTCTGATAACAAAGAAATCGCTTGACAGCTATCTTGCTAGCACACAGCTTTTCTAATGTGGGTTCCCTCCAGCTGAAGATGTGCTTTAAAAATGTAACTGAGAAATACAAGATATTACCTGCATCTTCCAGCAACCATAAAATTCAACATCTGTGGTAGTGCCTGAATTTCATCTTTGCTGTTTTTCTAGATAGGTGCTGTAGGAAGTAGTAATCACAATTTCAAATTTAATTTCAAATTCCATTCTCAAATGGCTTCAAAACAATGCACACATTTCTTTTCCTTTCCCCTTCATAAGTGCATAATGTTGCTTTTTTTATCTTTTGAAAGTTCTATAGAGTTGTTGGCTGGTTTCTTTTTATAAATATTTCATAAGTAGTGTTTTGATCTCTGGTTCAAATTCAGTCATGGCAGCAGATGTTCTTGTTGATAGGTTTCTTTTGAAAGTGCTGTGTACAAACAAATTAACAAACAGGAGTGTATTCAGTAGGTGTAGTGGAACTGATAATATTGAAGAAGGATTATGAAGAATAAATTCTCAGTTTTAACCTTTTTTTCTTTGAGATATGCAAATTATGAACAAAAAAATATAATTTCTTTGCTATAGTGTATCAAAGATGCAGCTGAGGGTTAGAAAAAGTCTGGATCTACTTAAAAAACTGCAAAAAGCCTTTCTCTTGCAGACAATGATGTCTTGCAACCAGATCCAGTTCCAGGCTACCATAGAACAGGTCCTTTTGCAAGGTGGAGGTGAGCAGCTGTCATTAGGAACCATCAACTTTGCTAGAACCTGATCTATTATTACCAGGGCCAAGCACAAACAGGAAATATTATATTTGTACCAACAAGGTTCTGCATCTCTGGGAGAACAGCCTGGTGCAGTGTCTCTGAAGGAGGTGAAGGTTTGGATTCTGCTGCCTTGAGCACCAAAGGAAACTGGTTCCATGTGTTTGTTTCTCTCTCTTACTCCTGTTCTTGTAAGCACCTCTGTGCTCACCACTCCTGCAGCGTTCCAGAAAGACTCTGAACGGATTCTGGATATTGCATTCATTGCATGTGAGCCTTGCTCTGCTTTTATAATGTTGCCTTACAGCACTCCAACAAAATAACTTTGAAAAATGAGCCCAAGAGGGTTTATTTCCCATTAATGACTGAATGCTGGCATTTGGATGATGGAAATAGGTATGTTCCTTTTTGTGACTGTACAGATGAGAGCTTTTTGTCGTGAGATTGTGCTTTTCATTTACATGAGCTCTTAGCTTTCTGCTGCTAAAAATTTTTAGTCCTTTAAAAGCTTTTCCCATCACAGTCTCTGTAGTTTCTCAGTGTTTCCTCCCAGGAGAGCTCTATGATTCAGGTAAAGATAATCAATCTCACTGGAAGAAACAAAATTACTTGTGATGATCAATGTGTGCTAACAGTTAGTTGTTGTTGAAGTCATCCTGCAAAGCTGCAGAACACAGCAGAAACATATTCAGAGCCTGGTTCTTAACTTATCCTTGCCAAGCAAGCAATATGCAAAAAGCCAAAGGAAATTAAAACAAGCATGTGAAGGGGTGTGGCTTTCACCGGCTTCAATGTGAGCTTATAGAGAATGAGCAAGCTTTAAATAAACAAACTCAGGCTCTTGGTGGCATCCAGCAAAAGGACAAGTGGCAGTGGGCACCAAGTATAGAAGAAAGTTCAAAAATAAAAAAACCCTTTGTTTATTCTGAGCGTGGTCAGATGCTGAATCAGGTTGCCCAGAGAGGCTGGGGAGCCTCCAGTGCATGGAGATATTCAAACCCTACCTGGACACAGACCTGAGTAACCTCCAGTAGAGGAGGAGATGAACTGAGGTCTCCACAGCTCCCAGCTACCCTAAGGCTGGGATTTTGTGATTTTAAGGCAGAGCAGTGAGGCCTGAGTACTCTGAGGGAGCAGATGAATTATTCTCTAGACATCTTCATCTTTTAACACCTGATTATCTTTGTAAACCTTCCCTCTGAATAGCCTAGGCTCGCCTGAAAATGAATTAGCCCATTTATAGTTGTCTTAGGCAAAAAAAAAAAAAAAAAAAAAAAAAAAAAAAAAAAAAAAGAGCTTTTCTGCAAAGCAATAACCACACTTCTCCCCTTTTTTGACACCAGTAGATGTATCATCTACTCACATGTGCTGAGATTTCAGCCTGTGGCTTATGGGCACAGGAGGGATTACTTATTCTGCCATCCCAGAGGAGAAACCTGGCTCTGTTTTGACAGCCTGGCAGTGAGAGATAATGATCTGCCTCCTGAAAACTTAACCAGGCTTATGTCCAGAGCAGAGGTGCAGAAACTTTTTCACACCTAAGCCTTCCCAGGCCTTTTGGTAAACCCTGCCCTTAGTGGAGCATTACCCAGGAATTGAGCAGGGGGGTAGGGGTGGATAAGAGTCAAATGATCACGGGTTAGATCATGAGAAGCCTTATTGATGTTGCAGCTTTCTCTACTGGAATTTGGGGTTTTGGGAATGGAGCTCCTGATTTTAAGGAATCCTAAAGATTGCCTGAAAGTTGTAAGACCATGGAGAACTACATTTTTTTCTCCCTTCTTTGTCTTTTTTTTCCTCTTAGGAAAGGATCCAATGTAAGCTGGATGTTGGCTTGTTTTAGTTTGGTGCCATTTATTTAGGTTTAGCCCCAACCACTTGCATCCTGGGTTTTTTCTTTGTTTTTGTCATGCCAGGGTGTTTCTTCTGTGCTGCCACTCATGTCACTGTTCCTTTTCCAGACAATTTGGCAATTCCTGAGGACATATTTTTTCACATCTCTTGATGCATATTGAAAAATCACACGTTGATAAAGACCAATTTCTCAAGTAAAACTTGCCTGTGCTACAGATGAATGTATTGCTTAGGGTACATTAGTAAAATTCTAAAACCTTACTTTTTGGAAGCTGATCATGCACTAAAAGCAACAAAAAGGAAAAAAATTAAATTGCCAATTACAGCTAATAGCTTGCTGCAATTGACATGAATAAAGGAGATTGAAGGTACTTTTAAAAGCAGCTTCTCAGTAAATCCAAGAAGTGAAATGTTTTGGAACGAAGCAGTTGTAAAAAGGAGGTTAAATATCCTGTGCTTAACAACTTGCAGAACCCAGAAGTCTGTTTTAGAGACATATTTGGGGATTTGTCTCTAAGAATACAACTGATAAATGGGTTTGTTTTCCCTTGAGAGTGTTTACATATATCTAATATTATTTGCTGCATCTCCTCAAAAAAAAGTCCTCCCCCAAAAAATTTTAAAAGACTACCAAAACATATAACCCAATGCTAATGACAAACCTTATTATTTCATGAAGTCTTTTCAATATTATCAACACTTTAAACAACAGTATTTCCAAGATGAATCAAACCAGTTGAAGTACTGTTTCTGGAAGCTGAAAATGCATTTTGTATATTAAGTCACTCATTTTTCAGAAGGAATATTATAGTGGTTTTAAAGATGGAAGAGTTTTAAGAAGGGCAAAGAGCTTGTTATACCATGATAAGTAAAGAAGTGAAGATGACTCACCGAAACAGGGCTCTCTGAACATTTTTTATATATGTATTTCTCAGCACTGTGTAAAGCACAGATGAAAGGTTAAGAGAGTAATAAACAAAGCTGGAATGTGATTTTGATGGGTAAGCTGCACTTTGATCTTCAGACTATAAAACACTGCTACCTGGGTCAGAACCAACACTCGGCAGGACAAACAATCACTTGTTCGCTGCTCTATAAAATTCACAATTCCTTTTTCCATGCCATGCTAGCAAACATTCTGTGGCACTAAAGGGTGGAAAGGGAGGATGTGAGAGTTTTAGCAATTTGTGTAATTTAAAGTAACTTTAAGCATGTGCTAAAGATTTCTTTAAAGATCTCTGATCTTTAACAAATACCACTGTAAGAATCGATCTGCAGCAAATACTGAGCAACTCTAAAGATCTTGAAAATGCTAAAAATACATAAAATTGTTCAAAACCAGGAATGAAGCTGTAGGTTATGTGATATCTTGAAAAAGAACAAAATCAGTGCTGCTTTTATTTCAGTTAGACAAGATTGCATTTCCTGCTGCACCAAACCGTTCTGCCTTATGATTCCACAGAAACATTGAATATCTTGAGTTGGAAGGAATCCACAAGAATCATGAAAATCCAACTCCTGGTCCTGCTCAGGACAATCCCAATTTCCATTTTTTCCTCCTCATTCATTCCTTCAGACAAATGTCTGGTTCTTTTTAAGTGTCTTGGTTTCGCTGGTATTTTCCAAGCACAGTTAGCTGTGCTCTCAGGTCTGAAGCTGTGCCAGTCCTGTCCCTGGGACTGTCCCAGAAGAGGTGGAGCTGTGTCCCTTGGGGATGTGGTTGGGTGGTGAACACAGCAGGGCTGGGTTAATGGTTGGACCTGATGAACCTGGAGGTCTTTTCCAACCTTGAATATCCTGTGATTCACATGTAGCTCCACAGTCTCACATCAGCCTGAAGGAGAGGCCAGTCTGAGATAAAAGCAAGGCTATCTCAGGAGCATGACAGACAGAAAGAGTACAGGAGGAAATCTAGACCCTTTGAAAAAACCATAGGTTTGATCTTTCCTTTCTTTTGGTGTGCCTGGTCTTTTTTGCTAAAATAGTTCTCGTGGGTTTATAACCTCTATGATTTCTGTTGGTCCTGATTAACTATAAATATGAGCAGTTCTGCTAATTGCAGTTAGGTTGCTTACGTGGATAAAATTAACATGGAATAGATTTTTATCCAGTCTGATTCTTGGAAATTACAGCAAAGAAAATAGTGAAGGTTTACTCTTAAGGGAACTGGAAAAAGAAATATTTTCCCCTTGGAATCTCAGTGGAGGAAAAAAGTGTGATTTCCACTTGACCAATATTTGGCTGATATATCAAAATTATAAAACAAATATTAGTAATTTATCAAATGACCAAATATCAAGATTATAAAATAAATATTAGTGATTTTAAGGACAGTTATTTTTCTTGATTATCTTAATAAAGCCATTTTAGCGTTTTACTGGATCACAATAGTATAAATTATCTGTTTTTAAATAAACAAAACCCAACTGCTGTAAACAACTTTTTTTCCAATGAAAACTACCCCCATACTGACCTTTTTATGTACAAGACAGTCAAACTATTATTACATACTGTGAATAAGGTTATCACAAATGCATAGATTGGGCTTAAAAGTGTGACCATATCTTTTAATTATATCCTTGATTCCAGCAAATTTCAGGCAATAAAAATCTCATTAATTTTAATTGTGTTGGATCAAGCCTCGTATTTATAATGTGATGTAATTGTGCACTGCATTCCTGACATCTGGCAATAAAATTCTTGATCATAAAGCACTAGATTATATTTACTGGTGCAGGATTAACCATCAGGCAATGGTCAGTCTGGAACAAAAACCTATTCAGAGAATTCTTTAATCAGTGATTAGGAAACGTAGCCAGAATATACACATTTATTTTTATTTGTTTAAAAGTTGCATTGCTCCTGTCACAATGATATCGACATAAAGTAGATACAAGTTGTTTTTCCTGACAGAACAACCCCATTTCTATCTGATAGAAGTTGAAGGATATGAGTATTTATTTATTCCTCTATTTTTTTTTCTCTCCAGAATTTTCCACCACTGAAAATTTGGCTAGCAGGAAAGAACTGACATGCCATAAGTTTGAGCTGGCATGTTGTATCACAATGCTGGGATATGCTTTTCTGGCTTGATTTATCCGGTAAAAAAAATAGATTTTTGGTGTCCTTTACAATTGTTTCCAAGCAGAAGGAATAATACTGGGAATACTCAGATTGCTAAAACTCCTCTGGATTACACAAATGCCACTGCAAGCTATTTATCCGTTTGTAAATTATAGCTAATTAATTAATTAATGACTTTCTCTTTGATTCATTATGCAGAGATCGATGGAGATTATGACTCCGAGACTTCCAACACTGTAGCTCTGTACAGTCCAAATATTTGGTTTCTGGGATGCAACAGGGAGATTAAGACAATTTATCTCATCCCACGCTTCTCATCTCGATGGCATCTCTTCTGTCCCTCAGCCAGGGAGCACTGCCCTGGAGGGGAAGGATTATTGCTCTCTTCTCTCTTGTTTTACCCCAAAGAGCAGCTGGGGGTGGCATTTTCCCCTACCCTGATCCTCCAGCCAGGCCCTTTGCACCAGGGAGTGCATAACACTCCAAGCTGTTCCAGGGCTCCTTGTCAAGGAGCTCTGCTCAATTGTGTGACACGGAGGGAAAGTTAATAAAGCACCTGTGTGGATCTGAAAGTCAGAATTTACTGTATCCTTACACCTAGAATAGTAATAGAGGAGAAACCAAAAATCTGGCATCGTGATCCACTGGGTTCTTAGGAAGCTTAATCTCTTGTTCTTCACAGAGAAAACCCTAAATCAAATATCACAGCTAGTCATGTATTCCCTCCCTTTCTGCTGAATAGCTCATCAAAGTCTTTAGAAAGTAAATAATGATGGTTGAAAAAAGTGACTTGATAACTTATTTAATCAATTTAACCTGTTCTATGTTTTTATAGGGCTAACCTTTCTCTGCTACTTCTCTCTAGACTCTAAATTTGCATCTGATTTGTATTAACAGAAAATGGAAAAGCAAATTTCCAACTGAGTAGTTTTACCAGGGAGTCCTGTTGCTGACCAAATTTTGGGAACATTTTCAGACACTGACTATGCCAGTATTTCTAATTTTGTTTCAGAGAATAATTAAACTGCAATGCATAAGGCTATCTAAAATTTCATCAGTAAAGTAAGTGGCCAAAGTGATACGTGTCATTGCATGAGTGATGGAGCACAGGAAATAGAACAGTAATACTCAAATTATTCTTTAATTTAGCTTAGATTCATTGTTGTTTCTGAGCTCTGTGGTTCCTAGAGACAAACAGAGGGAGGTGAATGTAACAAGGCTGTGTACACACGACACTGAATGGCAGATGTGGCTTGTTGTCACTGGTTTGGGTCTGAAACTGTGGTGTTTCTTTCAATGCCTCTTTTTCTCCCTCTCATCTCAGCCATTTTTAGCTCCCTTTTTTGATTATAGAAGAAGATCTGTATCTGAGAAGAAAGGTTCTTCCACCCCCATCAGCATCAGTTCAGTAAATCTAGGTGTCATCTGCCTAACAGCATAATGAGCAGTAATAACTCATAATGACCATAATGAGCACTAACAGCTGAACATGTCAAATATACTGGAAAAAAGAATAGTTCCCAATGGGACTCCAGCCTCCTCAAAGTGGAGGTACAAAGTGCTCCTGCAGGTAGCTGTGAACTACTGAACTGCAGTGCAACCACAGGCTGCTCCAAAAAATCATTTCTAGAGGGAGACAGCTTTTGTTGACATTTTTTGACACTATATTCATGATGGAGGTAGATTTCTCAGAGGATTTTGAAACAAAACAGCTGTTCAAGTTTCCAACCAAACCTGAAGGACGAGTTCTTTCCATCAGGGCAAAATCAGAGTGCAGATCTCACACCAGGCACTGATTTGGTTTCTGATTAAGGTGGGACCAAATTTGATGAGAGCAGCTGGGCATTTAAGGTAAAATGTGACCCATTATGTTTCTGGTTAACTCTATACCTATGCCACGAGGAGGTTTGGGAGTAACTGCAATCAGGTAGGCTGTCTGCCATTCCCTCTAGTGTTTGCAGCTACAGACATCCCAAATTAATTTACTTGGTTTATCTTGCACAAAAGTTTGTTGATTTTGCAACTCTCGTATTTTAGCCCTTTGGGAATATTCTGACATTTTGTTTGAGGGTTGGGCTTTGGGGGGGGGGGGGGGGGGTTGGTGTTTTGTTTGTTTGTTTGTTTGGGGTTTTTTTTGCTTGATTTTGCTGATGCACCACAGGAAAATATTTCTATATTTACCTGGAAAATTAAACTGTTACAGATATCATCGTGCTTTCCTTGATACTGGCTGATGCTCTATGCAAGAAATAGTAACAGTAGCACTATTTCTGTAGAAAATGAGCTTTTAAACCTCTGTCAAAATTTAGCTGTATTCTAAATATTCTATTAGAATATTCTTCTATTCTAATCTTTATGTGTGAAAATTTATATATGAGACTATGAAAATAAAATGAAGCACCCAGGTTTCAATCCCGTGATAAACAGTGAGAGAAACTGTAGGAAACAATGGGATGTGTTATCAAGTCTGTCTTCAAGCAGATTTTGGGTATCAAAGATGTTACTGAAACAAGGCTGTTGCCTAAACTTGATGCAATGTTCTTCAGCTGAAGCACTCATCAAGTTTTGAAGTGCATGCTTATTTTTCTCAGTAAGTGGTCCAGTTCGTTTCACCTCAGTTAATTGCAGTCATGTGGATACGTTTGCCACATCAGAGCCTGAGAGTGTAAGAGTATCAATATTTATCAAACAACAGGGAAACGTAAGGAAATAATAATAAAAATAATAATTTACTGTTTAATAATAATAATTTACTAATCAGCAAGAAAAGCGAGCCCAAATGTCATAATCTCCTATACAGTCAGTGTGATGTGATACTGAATACTGAATACACCCTGAGCACACTGGGTTTGGAAAATATCTCCCATGAAACCTGTGTAGGTGGAGACTTTTTCAAGGAATGCCAGTCTCTTATTTCTGTAATGGGAAAAATTATGGCTGATCTCCAAACCTTTTTGGGTTGCTTTTTGTTTAGCTGATATGTAAAAGAAGAAATCAGAAACTTCTCCAAATGCTAAGAGAGAAAGTTCTCTAAATATTGAGAATTATTTTCTATAGAATAATCACTGTATGGGCAATGTTATGCTTAATTAGATCAGTCACAGAAAGAGTCCTGTAAGGCAGACACTGGGACTCCTCTGTGCTGACCACAGAAAACATCTCTACACTTGAATATATTGACATGTTCCTCTGTGTGCATACATTCAGGCACACACATATGTTACAGTTATTATGTACCAATGCTTGGTATGTACTTGATGGGTCTCATCATTTTACGAAATGCATTTAATATTCGTGATTTCCTTGTAAAATATGTATGGGGTTTCAAACCCAGGAGATGCACAGAAAAGAGGCTTTCCAAAAGTCCAGCCCTGAGTCCACGAGAAGCAAAAAGGGCAGTCATGGAATGGCAGAAGGTTTGGGTTAAAAAGGATCTTAAATATCATTTAGTTCCAAGTTCCCTGTCATGGGCAGGGACCCCTTCCACTGTCTCAGGTTACTCAGAGCCCCATCCAACCTGATTTTAATAATTTCCTGGGATGGGAATCAACAGCTCCTGTGGGCAGCCCCTGCCAGTGTCTCCCCAACCTCATAGGAATGAATTCCTTCCCAAAATCCAATCTAAACCTGCTCTCCTCCAGTTTAAGGCCTCTTGTCCTGTCACTCCATCCCTTGCCCAAAGCCCCTCTCCAGCTCTCTTGCAGCCCCTTTGGGCACTGGAAGGGGCTCCAAGCTCTCCTTGGAGCCTTCTCTTCTCCAGGCTGAATAAACCCAACCCAATCTCCCTTCAGAGGGGAGGTGTTCCAGCCCTGGAATCCCCTGAGTGCCTTTCCCTGGATTCATCCTAACAGGTCAATCCCAGTTAATGACCAAACCCTCTGGAAACACTGGCCCAACAGAGCCATCTGCCAGGCTGATCAGCAGCCCACTGCTCCAGATATCCCATGTGCTGCTTCTGCAAATCCCTCAGCCTATGAGAAGATAAAACATGATTTTCAGGAAACGGGGACTACTAAAGAAAAAATATTTTTTAGTCTTTCAGTCAGTCAGAGAGGAATGTCTTTTAGATTTGTATTTAATTTATAATTAAACGTATTGTTTTTAAAAGAAATACAGGTTCATCCATAATATAAATAAGGTACTTTAACTGATATAATCTATATTTAAAGAATCCAAATGTTTGCTATGACTTTTTTTTTGTACCTCTTCACAAGTAGCCATCTGCTTCAGAGCAGTTTTTCACACACTCTTGATTCTGACCAGGAAAGGATTTCTTATGATAATGTCCTACTTCTGAAGCATACAAGGACTAGGAATGTATAAAAGTGAAAAGGGTTTTAAGGGATTAGTAAAAATGGATGAAGTGGATTCCTAGCTGCAACCAAGTTTTGCTTTGTGCCTTTAAATGATTACTTGAAATGTAAAAAAATCTATCCTACAGTAGCTAGTAGCCTTTCTGCCTGCATGCTAATAGTGGTTCCCTCCGTATTTACAGTGTATTAACTGGGAAATTTGGATAAATCAAGGGAAAGTGCTAAGGAGAATTCTTGAGGGACCAGTACAAAGGCAGAGAACACTGCAGGCATAACCCATCTTTTGGGAAGGAGCACCACAGTTAGTGAGCTTGTGAGGATGTAAGTTAAAGTTCAGGGACTTAGTAACATTCTTCTCTTGTTCTTTCTTTCTTCTCTTCCTTGTTCTACTTTATAAGTTGTGTACTTGGCCTGTGATTTCAGTTTAGGCAGATAATTCTCTGGTATCTTCTCCTTTTCCTGTAACAGGTCTGGCTGCTTTTCCCAGGAACTTAAGTGAGAAACAAGACTTCCAATTGTTATTAAATTGTCCTGGCAACACCAAGTCTAATGGTGTCACTTGGCCTGTGAAGCACCGTGAAAAAGTCTTGGTGAACCAGCTAGAAAATCCTTTCTTGCTTACCTGAATGGAAAACTTCCACTTCTGGGCTAGATTCTGCTTTTAAATAGAAAGGAAATCAAATAATACAGAATAAAATGCTGAATGGAGTCATCTGCAAAGCACAGTGCTCTTTAATGCAGGTGATGCAGAAATCAAATGGAAACCAGGATGAGTCAGGCCTTAAAAATAAATGTGGGCAGCAGAATATTAGGAAAGCAAAGCACAATTAGCCATATTAAGATATTATCCTTGGTCCTATCAACTTTTGCAGATACTATCTGACTTCCTCTCCTTTTATTTTTATTCAGCTTTCTGAGGCAAAAAAGAATAAACTAGGGATTCTGTTAAAGACAGATTTTACAGGAAAAAAATTCTGCTGATCCAGTTCATTGTGAGGCAAAACCCCTTATTTTTGTTTGTACATTGTTTTTACAGACTGGGAGGATTTGGGGCAAAAGAGTGTTGGGTTTGGGTTTGTGTTTGATTTGTGTTGGTTTTGCCTCTGGCTTTTCTTGTATCCCATAACAGTGCTCATTTATGCAGGCTAAAAGGATAACTTTCCTTCTGACTCATAAAAATGCTTGAGTAAATTACTCTCTTTAGGTTTTATGATGGTACAGAATATACCAAGTGGCTATAATTCTTTTCCTTGGGATTTTTTTTGGGGGGTTTACTTGGTTTTTGTGTCTGCTTGCAGTGGTTTTTGGTTGTTTTTTTTTTTACTGTTTTCCTTTTTTTTTTTTTTTCTTGAGTGGAAATTTCTAATAGGTTTTTTTTCACTTCCCTTCTTCATTTGTTCCTCTTTGACGTTCATTTTTAGTGATTTGTATAAGAACAGCATCTGAAAAATGGTAGGAAGAATTTTTATGCCATTCCTTGATTATAATTAAGAGAAAAGTAGGAACATATTTCCTTGTGTATGTCATTTATAACAGCTTGGGCAGTTTTCTTGTGTACTGCTGACTGATTTCCTTTGGGGATGTGAACTCTGCACACGCTCTAGCCAGACTACAAACATATCTTTTTGAGTTTTTGACTCTGTCTTGCCACTCACCCTCTCTCTTGAGCCATATTAAGGGTCTCCAGCAGCGAAACCTTCACTGAAGTGTTCTTACCACTGAAATATAATTGTGCATGACAGTGGGTTACTACCACCCACTGCTGCTCACATGGCTGAGCTGACAAGAGTAAAGTTTTCTGGCAACAGGCATCTGCCAATTTGTATCATGACACTGTGAGTGCCGGTCCCTGGAGCCACCTGGAAAAGCCTGGCAGCTGATAGGAGGGCAGGCCTTGGGCTCCCTGACATTTCTGAGAGTTCAAAAAGAGACAATTCTGCTTGAGTCATGGCCTTGATGAGAAGGGTTCCCCTGTTTGTACAGCAGAGTCTTCGAGAGAGACTGAGCTGCAAAGTGTCGTGTTTGGGAAAGTTGTTGTGTTCTGTTGTAACCCTTGGCACGCATCTCAGATCTTGAGAATTGTATCTCCTATTTTATGCTGAAGTAGCCACATCTTGTGGGTTTTTAAATTTCTCTCTCAGATTTGCTTTCTGAGCGAGGAAACTCACTTTTCTGGGGGGAGATGTGGGTGCAGTTGTCTGTCAGAGCCTGTCCCAACCCTTCCCTGCATCCCAGCCCCATCCCCATGGCTCTCCCTGCTCCTGCCTGACTGCTCAGGAGCCATGGCAACCCTTACAACTCCCTCACAGCTCTGCTTCTTGCACATTTCTCTTTGTAGGTATCTGCTCAGACCTGGAAAAGTGCTCCAGCCCACCCCACTTAGGGTTGCACCCTGGGCTGGTTCTTTTGTGGGGTTTCTCTGGCTTTCACAGAGGCCAGGCAATCCTTAGATAATTGTTGAGGGGATGGATTCAGCTCCTATTTTCCATCACAATGAAATGGAAATTTATTACCTTACCCCATTGTTGTTTCTCTAGAAATCACTGTAATGACAGAGATTAATTCACTGGTTTGCAGTATCCCAAGAGAAAAAGAAACCTTTTCTAACAGTCCTTTCTGGTCTTGAAAGGATGAGCCTTCATAGGCAGCTGCAGGCACCTGACCTGGAACCTTGCCCTACCAGGACTGAGCTGGTACAAATGCTTCACACCCCAACTGCTTATCCATTTTCACCCCATCTTTCTTCCAAAAAAAGGTCAAATCTTTCCTCTCCAGACCTGTCAAACTAGATGACCTGATCATAAACCTCACTTTCTCGACCTTTAGGACCATCTGATTGTACATCCATCCCCCTCTCCTAGCCTGATAATATGTTCCCATATTCACGTTTTATTCTTTTGAGAGATCTATCTCTGTTTTACCTGAAGGAGATGCAAAAATTTTCTCTTAGCAGACTGGGCTTTTTCAAGATGTTGCACAGCTCTTCATCCTTTTTCTGATCAGGAAATTTTATTGCACATGCTGTCTCAAATTACTGCGTGGTATGAAAGGCCTAAAGCAAAAATGGACTTTTGTAGTTAGATATATATAGCTAGGAAATATCACCGAGACTGTGCTAAAAATCAAAAAGGTATTATTCACTTCCTTAAAGCATATTAAGATCGTGGAAACTTATTTTTCCCCCTATAGATTAGTACTGCTCCCTCACAAACTCCCAAAATCAAACCCAAGATGCTCAATCATGGCTTGTGAATAGCTCAATCTAAGCTGCATTTTTTTTTTTTGTCAAGAGAATATACTGTCCCAAAATTACGTCTAAAAGGCATAATTTCTGAAGGAAATGTGATGTAACTAGCACTTGAGAATAAGGTTAAAATAAATTAGAAATTTGCATGAAGGTGGCTTGTAAACAAGGTGATTTTATTATTTTCTACACATAATGTCTTTAATATAAAAATATGGATTACAAGAACATATTAAATTTTGATGAGCTTTTGAATAGCCAAGGCCACCTTCCTTTTTTTCCCATCTACTCATCACGAAACATCTCCAATAAGGAATCTTGAATATAAGACATAGAATACAGTTTTTTAAAAAAGATCTCTGTAATTTTTTCTTCACTTTCTTCAGAATGATTTCCAGGAATGATAGAGGCACACAATCCTCACTTTGGAGGCAATAAATGGTTCCATATCAAGCACAAAAGGAAGAACTTTCTTTGTAGTGCAGGAGAAGGAACAAGAATTGGTTTCTTTTTTGCTTCCTATCCACTTCTTGTTTAAAAAAGATTGTGACATAATTTCTTCTTCTGTAGAATAGAAAATTGTTACTTATAATAGTTTTTTATAAAGCTGTCATCATTTATTACTATTTAGAAAGTGGTTTGAGGTTCCTGGAGAGCTGTATCTTGTAAGCGAATTTTCACTCCCTCTACAACCAAAAAATATTAATACTTATTAATGCTATTTTTAAATTTCCTTGATCACTTGCATTGGAATATTATATTTTTATTTCATTAAAAAAAAAAAAACAAACAAAACATTTTTCATCTTTGCCTTCTAAAGGCTGTCTAAAGCAACAGTGCTTGCAATTTCATTTTTTGGGATATATCCACAAACTCAAAAAGTGAAAAAAATATTTACTTCTTCTCCTAGGATCTTTATTATGCCAAAAAACAATGCTTTTGGATTTAACCACTGTTACAAAAACTTAGACTGTATTTTACAGAGATTTGGGTTTTAAATACTGCTGTTCAGTCAGGAATTCAGTGTATTCCATTTTCCTTTTTCCTCCTTGCTGTTTTTTAAAATAAGCTATGATTTTTATCATGGGTTATCCTACTGTAAACATACAACTTTAATTTCCAAGGGCATCTTCCTTGCTGACTCCTGTGGTAATCCTCAACCTGCACACTATTGGTTTTCATTTCTTTTTAAATGTCAATTTTAAACCCTTAAGTATTGAGTCCAAATGAATATTTTATGCAGGCTCCTTATTCATCATATGGAGTAAATTGTCTAGAATAGGTCATTTATGTAGTGCTGGACATTTCTCTACGACAATGACTCTGAAAAAACTTCTCCCATCTTTCTTGGTTGCTGCTCTAACAGTAATTTAGAAATGGTTCAGGTAAGGTTAAGAAAGGCCCTTTGACAAAACTCTGGCTGGAACTTTGGGGACAGACAAGCATGGTCTGTAAAATATTAATTTTTGTAGATCACATTGACTTCATACTTTTCCTCTATCAGTTTCAACACACTGATTAAAAGTCTCAAGTTTGGAGATTGGTTATTTGTTCCAAGGCTGGGTTCTGATCAAAAAATCGCAGTAAAACCTTTCATGGAGCATCTTCTCTCATGGAAGTGAACTGATTTTGGGTGACTTTGTTTAAAGACTTAGATGTAATTATGAAGAAAAAAAAGAAAAATCAACAGCCAAATGTTTGTCCATCCGTTCTGTTTTAGTATGGACACTTTGGCAGCTGGAAATGGAAAGGATCACTAAAGCAGTTTACACAACTGGGTGAATGCTACAAGCAGTGGGTCAGGCATTCACACACCCAGACAGGATCTATGCAGGGTAATTAAGAGATTTAGAAAGTTTTATTCTAATTAGTATTGATATACAACACTTCACAATTAAACTTGATCATTAAGGAAGATCAAACCTAATAATACCCAAATATTAGATGAATATTTATTGGCTTTAAAGCTTGCTTTCTAGAGAAAACAGAGGTTTCCTTGGTGTCTTGAACAGATTTTTCTGTGCTTCCTACAAGTTGAAGTTTAGTACAGATTCCATTTTAATCAAATTGTCCCTGAAAATTCAAGTTATTCTTCCATTGTTGGAAACCCGCTGTCAATACACTACCAGAAGTGCATAATAGGGAAATAAATCCCCAGTTGTTGCATTCAGAAATAAGATAATCTGAAGTTTTCATGTCAGAGGTCAGAAGATGCTAACAAAAGTGCAGTATTTAGCTGTGCAGTGGGCTGGAATTTGGAGATAAAAGGATGGGTGCTGTGGAGCCAGCTGGCTCCTGTGTCTGAGTGTGAATCGTTTCAATCTTTTTTTAATATAATTTTATACATTAATCTGTCTGAAAAAAAAAAAAAAAAAGTTTTGAACTCTTCCCAGGTCTATCCCATGCAGCTGGTATTGAAAGGGAACTATGGAAAAACTTCCCCCATTGTCAATATTAATTGTTGCTGTGGACACTTGTGGCATGTTTTCCTTCTGGAATTGTTTGTTTGATACCAGCATGACTGGGGCTGTTGTGGTGTTTTAAACAAATCACCTTAACTCTGCCTTTGCGTATCTCAGCCTAACTCAAAGAGGAGCTCTGGTGGATAAGAGCCAAAAGGAAGAACAGAT
Organism: Brachypodius melanocephalos; assembly: GCA_013398615.1. Taxonomy (NCBI): domain Eukaryota; kingdom Metazoa; phylum Chordata; class Aves; order Passeriformes; family Pycnonotidae; genus Brachypodius; species Brachypodius melanocephalos. The sequence continues at coordinate 4,957,588 of VZSR01000247.1, forward strand.
GGAGAAAACAACAGGAAGTGAGAATCACAATAACTGATGATATCTTTAACACACTAAATTATAATGAATTACTGATACATAATATTTTAAACAAAAGAACTTGGAGCATAAGGTACAGGTCAGTCTGACCTACAGTAGGAAGCTAAACTACCAAAATTATGTTTTAAATGGACAAAGAGCATCTGAGTGTTGGTAAAGGATTTCCATAAACCCCCACTTTTAATTGTGAATCCACATGAAGAAATACATCTTTGTCTGTCAGTTGTGGAAATACAAGTATTAATTACTAAATTAGTGCTGGATGTGGCACTTGGTGCTAAGGTTTGCTTGACATGGTGGTCTTTGGTCAACAGTTGGGCTTGATGGTATTTGAGGTCTTTTCCCACTTAATTGATTCTGTGAAATTTGTTGCAGTTCATTGGTCTGACAGCTAATAGATGTACACATTGGCAATTTGCTTAGTAGATTATCATTTACTGTCACTTTTTGAATTTGGAATGTGATCTTCCATTTCATTTAATCTACTTGAATCGTGGATGACAAATTTCTTTTGTCAAGGGCAATCCCTTATTATCATAAAAAGCTTTTATCCAAACTATGACTTGAAGAGAACACCCAAAACTATAAGAATTTTAAATTCTAGAATTTGACTATTTATTTATTGTCATTCTTAGAAAATACACTTTTTTAACTCATCACATTTCACTCCAAATACAGAATGAACTCTCCAACTGCTTTGACTCTTCAGATCTCTCTTTGCATTCTACATAACATGAGGAATTATTCCTTTTACTTCTCAGAATAATATTCTGGGGAATACAGTGCAGCTTGTTTCTTTTAAGGCTCAGGAAATTGTTCTGGCAGGGAAGAGTTTACAACATTCACATCACACAAGAGTGTCTGCTGATTTTGCATATTCAGCTTGAAAAAAACCAAGTGGAGGTTCTTGGAGATGTTACCTTACCATTCTTTCAGCTGAAGTCAACAGAGTGGCAAGTGGCTAAATCTCACCTTTGTTTCCTCAGTTAACTTGGATATGGATACCCATATCTCCACAGGGATATTTCAGGCTTTGCTGCTGTAAAATAATTTGAGTGAAAAATAGAAAACAGTGCCTTCCTAGCTGAAAACTAAAAATCTAAGTTCTGTAAGCACTTACAAATGTGGCAATGAGAGCAGTAGGGAAATGGTTTGCACGGAAAACCAGGATGCTTGCATGCACAGTGTGGTACACAGGCATGGCATGGACCTACTGACATGGCAGGTAAAGTAAAAAAACCCTCATTTCATGGCAGTGCTCTACCATAAACTGCCTGGGTCTCACAAGGTGAGCAGCCAGTTTGTCCTCATTAGTTCAGATGACAGCACCAGCTTAAAATGGCACGAAGCAGAGGGTGTCTTTTACTTCCAACAGGATGATCTAAGCCACAGAAAGAAATATTCCGTTTCTGCACAAGCAAAGCATTTAGAAAACAAATGGAAAAGAAGTGATACTCTCACTTTGTGTTTGACTTGGACTCTGGTTTGAATAGGCTGGAAGGGATGTGCTTTGTGAAAACAGTGTTTTACCCAAGATAAAATCATTTGAAGAAATGTCATCTGGGACTTCAAGGTAGAAGAAAAAGCTGTGCCACAATCCTCTGTTTCCTTCCTAGAGATGTTTTCTATGACGTGAAAGGGAAAGCAGAGCTTTCCCCAAAGGTCATGGAAAGCAAAGGGAAATATCTTCTTAATGAAAAGGGCAGTGCTTTTCTTAAATTTTCCTTCACTGCCCTGATTTTATGTGGACACACTCTGAGTACGTGATAGTAAAAGTAGCATCTCAGAAAGGTTTTATTTGATGTGAAATATTTACCTCTCCTTTAACAACAAAGTCCTGCAAATGTTAAATCTTTTGGCAAAATCATACCTAATTCTACATTATATAACACAGTAAAATCATTCTAGAAGTGGAAAGTATGAAATATAGTAGGCTAAAACAAGAAAAGCAATTCCTTGTCCCTCAGCAGGGTGTATGTGCTGTTTCAGAGAATTTATTTCTAGGAACTGTGGACATATTGCAGAATCAGAGAAGAGGAACAAAAAATTATTTATTCTGTACTCAACTCATTTTTCACATTCATATATATATTAACAATAGAACTTTCAACTTTTAACACACATAGTGATGAATTTCAACAATATAACAGTTAATTCAACATATTGGTGCATCTGTTGAAGCTTAGCCTAAATGTTATTTTTTTATGGGTAGCATTAAATTCAGTGTCTCAAAATCTATAGGAACTAGACTCATTAATAGCCAAGGGGAAACCATAAGAAGTGGATGCAAACTGATATTTTGGTTTCTTCTAAGAACTTGAGCTGAGCTTTATCAGCATGTTTAAACAAGCCAAAGCCTTGTTTTGATAAGCATTATTATATTTTCATAAACGTGTCTAATTTAATTATGCTAACATCAGGAAATCGTGTAACCATTGTAACTGAATCAGTGTTGGCAATCAGCTGTGCTAGGATTTGGGACAGAAGAAACCCAAAATCCAAACTGAGGACAAGAGTTTAAATTCTGGTTTTAGTCCACTATGATTGAGGTCACTCTCACTTAGAGAATTCTCAGAATCAAAGAGTGCTTTGGGTTTAAATGCCTTTCCTTGGCCTAATTGCTGCCACATTAACGTGTCGTCGCAGCACTTTGAGAGGCAGGCCATGCTGCAAAAGCTTTATGCAATTTGTTCTTAAGTACACAAAAATTTGGCAGGGGGTGCAACCCAAGCTGAACCTCTTTGAACAGACACATCTTGCCACTCACATCACCAGAAACCCTCAGGTGACCTTGAGATGCACATTATTGAGGCTGTGCAAACTCGCTGCTGTGGAGCTCATTTATCTAAATGAAGGAGTTTCTTTAAGCATGACAGCAGGAGAGGAGGAATGGGCTTGTAGACTTTGCTTGTTGTATTTTTTTTTTTTCTCATCCCTCCTATTATCTCGTCTTGTAACCTTGGTTAAGTCCATTAACCTCTTTACGGCTCTGTGTCATTTCCCACGTGTTGTCCTTTTAGTCTGAGTCGTTTGGAGCAGGTCTGTACACAGAGAACAGGGTCACCAGGGCCCTTAATGCCCCTGCAGGAGAAATTGCAAATAATTGAGGTAATCCATCAACACCCAACAAGCCAACGCAGAGCTACCCAACCATCCATGCTGTTTAATTTTCAATCTAGTTAATGTTTTAATTATTTTACTCCTCCTCTTCTGCTCAGTGTTGTCACTGTGTACGTGGGAATATTCAACTTTGTTTCTTCATCAAGGCGCTGACTGCTCCAGTGAGGTTTGAGCACAGGGCAGAGGTGGGGCTCGATGGGAACAAGGTGACATTGTCAGGGTGAAAAATATTCCCCAGAGAAAGACTGCACACCTCTAACAATTGAACTGTGAGAGTTTCTCCTTGTTGGGTGTTTGGCACCATTTTGGCCTTTCAGAGAAGTCAGAAATCATCAGGGCTCTACTGGGTCCCCAGATTCTATCCTGGAGCAGTGGCCATTTGAAACAGAAACTCTAATCTTTATTACAAATTTCCCTGCTCCATTCTGTCCTGAGTGGCTGTTTCCATCTCCTCTAACAATCCATCAGAATAAGTAATTTGTTGTACTTCACAAGTTTTTTCAGATTTTTTTTACGAATAAAGGAGTTCTTTTCATGCTTTTCTGAATTGAGACATGCATTTTAATTAAGATTGAGAATTAGGGCTTTCTGTGTCTTTTTAGGTTTAATTTTCCATTTTTAACCTTTTATGCTACTATTTCTTGATATTAATATTCATAACATAATGTTCTATTTTAATTACCTCCTCCTTTCACTATCTCGTCTCTGTATGCATGGCTATAAACACATAAATAAAAATTCATTATAGAAAATCCAAAGCAAGTAAATTAAGAAATGAATTGTCAGATTTGGTTTTATTTCAATATGTTCTTTATTAGGTGGTTTGTTGTTCTAATATTTCCTGGTGGGTTCGCACTCCCTTGGCTTGGATATGTGCTATTTCCTTTAAATAATAACTTTTTATCAAGTTAGTGAGGAAACTGCCCAAATCTTACTGCACTGGATAAGGATAAACTCTACCCTGTTCACCTTGTTCAAACTAAGAGATTTGTCTTACTTTGCCAGAATCCTAACAAGAGCTTTCTGATTTTATTAATAGTTCATAAAGCCCAAATTTATTTGCAGAGGAAGGCCCAGATATCTTCTTGGGGTCATTTCACAGACAGAGGTCCAGGATATGTCTTTAAATCCAGTCTTATCATCTCTTTTGTTGAGGTTTTTATTTCTACAAAACTTTGTAAATCACTGCTTGGGATTTCCAGTGTTTATGTGGATGTTTGCACTTTTCAGTGTAAATTAGTACTCCCCAGCCAAAGCAATCTCTTGCAATGATGGATTGCAGGAGCAATTTGAGAATACAGCTTCAAAGGCTTTGTATGCTCTCTCTGTGAAATGAGAACAGGTTCCTGCCTGCATCTCCCTGCCTAGAAACACTTAGGTAAATTGTAGTTAATTAAATTAATGTAGACTAATATCACACCCAGATTAATTGATTGGTTATATTTGAAACTTATTATTTCTCCCCACTTACAGCCTGGAAGATTTGGTGGAAAAGATCTAGCAACTTTTGAAGGGTTAAGAGTATTTCAATTTTCAAATCCCTGGTTCTCATATCCAAGACATTCATATTTTGAAGGGCAGGTTCACAGGTACAGTCCATCTATCCACAGTTAGTGACTGAGGCCACAGAGTAACTACAGAAGATTGGAGTTCATTTCTGTCTCATTTACTTTGCTCTTGCCACAAATATATCTCCTTACCCAGGAGCAAGAGTTTTAAAACTTTTTAGAATTTCTGACCTCTGGGGATTTTTTTCTCCTAAGATAGCATGAAATATTTATGGCAACTGCCAATATGAAAAAAAGAAAAAGTGTGTGTCATTCCTAGTTCTGCTCACACAAAGTTGAGAACCACTCTTCCAAACAGGGACACAACTGTTTGTCTTTATATCATATTACAAATAAATCAGGGATGTTCCTTTGGTAGCTTCATTCTTTATTCCAGCTCAGATCGATCCACTCCTACAGACAAAAAGGACATTCCATCCTATTTTTGTCCTTCTCTAAAACGTACCCAGAGCCCATGAGGCTGTGAGGTGGTGGCCCTTGGTGCAGAGCTCCCAAATGTTTGAGGTGAGCTCTTGTGGTTGCAGGGCAAGTTCCAAGACAGCTCCTTGTCCCCCTGACAGCCCTGCAGCTTGCTTCCAGGACTTTGGTCCTTTACTGCAGCATGTGTTAAATTTTAGCAAACAAATAGAAGATCTTCAAGCTGCTTACTGTTTAAATATTTCATCATTTTCTCCCCCTCATAAATATAGATGTAGCCTAAGTGTGGAGAAAATGGAAAAATCAGCAGGTGCAATATTCTGCCCAAGTCACTGGAACTGCCTTGTTACACCTGGGCTTCCTTTGCAACCTTTATTACATTATGGCACTCTACAGCATACTATTAAAGTAAATTCTGGTCTCTGGTTGCAGGTTCATCCTCCTTTTTCACAGAGTTGTTTTTTTTTGGTTTTTTTGTTTGGTTTTTTTTTTTTTTTGTTTGTTTGTTTTTTTTTTTGTACTTTCTTGACTAAATTGAAATATAACAAAGAGCTTTTAGGAAACCACACTGCTACTAAAGTACACGGCAGAGCTCACGAAAAGATGATGTACTCTCCTGCCAGCAGGTTACGGTGTGAATGGAAGGACAGGAGCAAGCCTCAAGGAAAGCCCTGACTGGGCTTTTAAGACTTTCCATTTCACACCCGAGGACTCTGCAAATGTCCCAGTGTGGGAAGGGCTTGGTGCTCACTCTGGTTCTTGCCATTTTATTCCTGATGTCCATGGATTGCCATAACCCAGTGCAATTGGAGTGTTAACAATGCCTGAGGATTCCTTCTTTAATTCCAGCTTCAAGAAGGCAACCAGCTTGAACTAATTTAAAATATTTATTACACTGAGTTTTGAATCGTTCCACTTTATTAATAAAAGTCTCTTGTGGTACTCTTGCTGGATAATATGTCAATACTTTGGAAACCAAACTTAATTCCTCTAAAAGTTGTCAAGAGAAGTTAAATATGAATGTTTCTCTGTCTCTCTTTCTACACTAGCATTAGCTCAATTTTAACTTTTTACTAGTTGTCTTGAATTTTCTCAATATCCAAAATGTATTTAATATATTTTGATAATTAAAGTCTATGGCCCACTGAGGTTCTGGGGTGATGGTTTTAGACCTCCTGTATGAAAGATTTCCCACTAAATTTCTGTTTTGTTTACACTGGAATAGATATTTTCCCATCATGCTCTTATAAGGCAACAACAAGTTGGTTCAAAATGTGGCAAAAAATACTTGAGTTATTCTGCATTTTCATCTTTATTATGGTAACTGCTCTAAATCTTTAGATCAATTTTAAGAATCTCTTCCTCCTTCACATATTTCCTAATTTTTCCCATCTTAATCAAATCTGCCAGCTCTTGATTTTATATTCTTTAGTTTCTATTTTTAGTTTCCCTGAGGCCCTACTTTATATTCTATATCTATTGCTATTTATCCCTTTTCCCCACATTTGCTGTAATAATATCTTTTTACATTGCCTAAATAGCTGCATTGACTTATGCTTTGAAACACATTGTTTTGGGTTTGTCATCAGTTTTTAGAAAGTTGAGTTTTGCCATTCTTGGTGTCTTATTTTGAGCATAGAGAAAAACACTCTTAAGCAGTTCACAATTATAATTCATAATTTTCCATTTGAATTGAGCATCTACTAAGATATTCTCTATTTTATTTCCCTGCTTAGCTCTTTCTCTTAAGTTATTTGCTTCATAATATTTTTCATCTTTATGCAATTAGTTGTTTTAACGAGAAAGGCCAGGTGAATTGCCCTTCCTCAGGAGCAGTAATCTCTTCCAGAAAGGTCTGAATGGAGTTCAGGTTGGGAAAGGAAGGAAATGAAGGAAGGAGATGACAACCTTCCCAATCAAATGGGTTTTCCTCAGGACTCTAACCTGCCACTACAGGCCTAATACGTATCTTTGAGGTAGGAGAGCTTCTCCTGCAGTTTCCAAACTTCCACTTTATTTCCAGCAGTGGGGGATTCCCAGACCTTGACCTCTCAAGCATTCAGATCTTCTGTTTCTCTTATTTACGGCCCATTAGTCAAACAGAAGCTTTTTTTAAAAAACAGTTCTCCTGTGGAAAAATTCAATGGGATCACATGATGTTATGGGATCTTCTGACCGTCTCCTTCTCTGGACTCTTTCCAAATAGGTTTGGCACTGAAGTAGCAGCCTCAAAACAATTCCTATAATTTGGGCTTGTATTAGCTAGGAAAACTGTTCAAGAAGAAGTGCTTATTTTATGAGATGCCAAAGAATCCCCATGGAGAATTTTTTTATAAGTGGTGACCCGTGAAAAAACTTCCAGCCCAACTGAAGTCAACTTAGATGACACCAGGAAGATTCATCTTCATTCACAGGAAGATCTGTAAGAGCCCAAGCTTCATTAGTTATTACAATCACAGAATTACTTGACAAAGAATATCATTATGCCTCCCTTTGTCCCACAGCCCTCTCTAAAGACTTATTTTAACACCACTTTTGCGATTATATTCTTCCCACTGAGTTTCAGTGGTGTTGGCCAGGCTGAAGTTGTGTTCATGAAGAGGCAATTCCAGTGGTGCTCCTTCGTTTCTCAGGCCCCTCATGGGGAGATTGTCTTTCCACATTCCAGTGGCCTGGATATTTTCTGTTCTCAAGATCTCATTTAGACCAAAATTAATGCTCCTTTTGCTTGTTTTAAAAGATTATTTTTCCTTTTCCCATATGTTATGTTTCCAGAGAAGCTTCTGGCTGCAGTGAACCCCCCTCACTTTCTCCTGAGTGCTTGTCCTTGCAGGTCTCACTATAACTGCTCTGTTGCTGCTTTTTGGAAGTCTGGGTGGGTTTTTTTAGGATGTCCTGGTGCTGTGCATGTGTCCTATACATTTCCACATCTTTCATAGTCAGGGTGTGAAAATTTATTGGCCCCAATTCCTTCTCAGGAGCCATGGTAATAAATAAAATATTTTGACTTTGCTATTTTGTTTTGGTTTGGAGTGTTTGGTTTCTTTGCTTTTACTGTTACATATTATTTAGGTTGAAATTAGGAGGTTTTGGGAGCTTTGTCCTTTTGGGAAAGCATCATGTAAATTCCTTTAGAGTTAAATTCAGTGAGAGTCATGCTGGGCTGGCACAGAAAGCAGGACAAGTATAACTGTGTTAGCACAGCTCTGTCTGAGCTAAGTAGCTTTGCTGAACAGCAGGGCAGAGGAGGCTGATCAGAGGACTGTGCTAATTCAGTTAAATCCTTTTCCATTTTGGAGATGTCACATTTAGAGCTTGTATATTTCTGTGTACTGCTGCATTTTGTCGTGCAAACATACCCTGATAAATCTTTCAATTCTAAGGTCGGTGACCCATTCATGGATGAAACCACATCTTTTTCCCCAGCTAAAGCATCCAGATAGCATTGTACAGAATAAAATACAAAGTGCTGAACACAGGCCCAAGGGCAGACCTTTTAGCTGATGTCTATTATGTATGTATATGTGTGAAGGTACATATCATGCAATGACAGGCTTTTAGAGGCTTCTAATCTACATTTTTCTTAGCATGAATAGGAGCCTGACTTCATTTTCTGAATCCAAAAAGCACATATCTTTATCCTATGCTTTTAAGCATCCTTTCATTTGCGCTCGTTTGCGGTCTGTTACAATTTTTTGAGAGTTGTATGCATACATTTCAGAGCAGAATGGTGGCTTTTATTTTTGCCTGGACTATTTTCTCCTCCACATTCCAGAACAACTGCTCATGTGGCAGGAGGGCACAGATATCTCCATGGATCTAGATAATCTGTGGTTATGAAAGCTATTCAAAATGTTCCTCAGCTATTTTCTTTTTCTATATTGTTTCCTGTACAATCCTTTTTTGTACACCTGGGAAAGTGTTGAAACCTTTGTGTTTCACCCTCAATATGAGAAATCTTCCAATGAGCAGTGTGTTCATTTTGAGGGAGAAATGGTTCTTACTGCAGCTTGTGTTCAAATCCCAAATGCAGGTGTATGATCATGGCAAGGATTTGTGTTTGGCTCTCTGCATGTGTGTTTTTAATGTTTTAACAGCTTAAAATCAGATTGCTTTCAATTTTCGCTTTCTGAATCCCACATAAGCAAAGGGATTTATTTTTCTTGATTGCTTAATTAAGTAGGATGTTCACTGTAGAAAGTGAAATATTCCAAATTCTTAACAGCTTAGAAAGCTTTTAGAAAACTTGTGATTTGATGTGAATTGAGTCAAACAGAGGAAACTTACTTTCTTTAACAAAATTCAATTTGGAGAGCCTTTAAGAACTAATTAACTAAATTAATTGATATTGGTTTCACTGAAGCAGATGATGATAAGAGTTTTGTGTCTTGCAATCCTGCCTCTCTTATTCCTGCAATGCCAGAAGAGCTTGGGGGATTTTTTTAACGACAGAGATAATAAAATAGAACAAGTCTTCAAAACTATTTACTTACTTTACAGCATGTCACTGCCAAGTTTGCACAAAATACAGAAATCGTGTCTGCTTTTGTTTGCCCCAACTTCAGCAGCACAGATGAGACTTTTAAAACCATTCCGGGGATGGTTTGGTAGGGACACAGCAGCTTTTGCTGAGAGGTGCTTCTGCAGGAGTGATTCTTGAAGGTACATTTGGGAGATTAAATGTTAAAAAAGTAAATTATCCTGGAACAACTCTGCAGAAACGGAGAGACAGATTTGATGATGAATACACAAGGTAATGCTTTGAGAGTGTTAAAGGGAGGAAAGTGTAGAATGATTATTTTGTGAAGTAAGATGTGTTCAATGCATTCCTTGGGGATGGTGCAGGGATGCACTTCCCTTAGGAAGGTGTTTGAATTAGAACTGACTGAATCCATGATTCTTAAATGTATTTACACACACATGCACACACACATACAAATATAAAAACCAGAAAACAATCTGTTAACAGTCAGAGCCTCCAACATCTCTTCTTTTTATCTCAATTTTATCCATAAGATTGGTAAAACTAGCTGATTTTTTTCTTATGACAACAGTATTTCCTGGATGTATTGAATTGCTTTTGTTATTAGCTGTTATTAGATTCACTCCATTCTTTCCCTTTTCTTTCATTCTTTCTCTCTATTATTTAGTCAACTCTACTTTTTTTTCTCCATTGTCTCCCCCCTCATACTCTTCTTTTTGAGCTCTTGGCTGCAAATACGAGATTCAAAGGGCAAATCTATTAAAAGAAATGGCAGTACCTTTACAACTCTCTCAGAAAAGAAGAAAGAGATGTTTCCCCTCCTCCCCCTCGAGTGATTTCACCTGGGAAGCTGCCAGTTCATTTGCACAAATATTCCTTCCCCCACCCCTGACTGATGGAGGCAGTGGTGTCGGAAAAATTTCGGGATGTGCCCCACTCAACATGAGAATTGCAGAATCCCTTAATTCCTTCAGAAGAATGTCCATTAAATAAGCAAACAGACAGATAAACGCCTTTAGTTAGGAGGATTGCATTTTCTGCTTGCTGCTCCTGGAGTTTGGCTTCATGTAGTGGACAGGAGCCTACAGTAAATTTCCAGCTGAGGAAAGACTTGTCTTTAGTTCTCCCAAGGTGCTCCCAGCAAAAGCATCCACCTTGCAGAAATAATTTTCTTCTGCTGTGTTTTCCCCGTATTTACTGGTGGGCAGTGCTAAAGCCTTGGGCAACCTCTAGGTTTTTGGTCTTTTTGAGCACCTCCTAGAGCTTCAGCTTTTTCTGTTGTTCCTGTTGGGCCTTTGATGATTTGTGCATTGCCATTGCAACTGGGAAGTGCCAGAGACTCTGAAGCCATGCCTGCTTTTTCCTGTGGGGTGGTTTTAAAAATTGCCAGTCAAGAATAACCTCTGTCAAAAATATTTTATTTCACAATTCAGTTAAAAAGAAAAAAGAAAAATCATGATCATGATCGTAAAGGCGGAGCAGAAAAATGATTAATTATACAGGCTTTCTCTACTGCAAATTCTGACCTTGTAATGTGTTACTCCAACCTGGCCATGCTAAAAATTACTCATATTAGAAACATGATAATCTTGCCAGCACTGAGGTTTCAGTTCCAGCCTGACTTTGTGCTTTCCTGGGGTCTCTAAGAAGTCTCAGCATTGTTATTTTTGCATACCTGCTCTGCTGTATTTGTGGTCTGCCTATAAACCAATACAACCATGACACCATGAATATACTTTGAATTGCTTTTACCAGTGCTGATTTTCCTGGGGCAGAGGCAATATTTACCCCAGGTGCTGTTCCTAGCCTTTCTACTGAAAAAAAAAAAAAAAATTGTTTTAATTTTGAACACAGCTCTCTATCTCAGTTCAGTGTAGTAGACTGAATGTTTCATGAGTCTCTGCACTGATACTGACAGTGTATTTTGCAATAAGGTTCTGCACCTCGTTACATGCCAGTCTGGCTGCTCACTATTTCATAGCAATCACTTTTTAGAATTGATAAATCTTCATGCAGAAAGAGGAAAATACAGTCAACATTCCAGAAATTGTTGTTTCTCGCTGCATAAGGGGATTTACAAATAGCGCAGCAATGTTGAAGGTAAAATTATTTTTAGGTGCTCTGCTGTGAGTTCGAGCAAGCTCTGGCCTAAAATCCATCAACTAGAAGGTCAGGGAGTGGTTTATGAATGTAATGGAACTTCAGCTGTAAAAATCTGCTGCAGGAATCAGAGGCAGAGATGGAGGGATTTATCCAAGAGCTGCACTAAAAATGCAATCCAGCCTGCAGCTATTATTCTTAAAGAGGGAGACATAACCCAACCCTGACATCCAGATTATTACACCTAGCAAAAATAGTTTATTTTTGAAGCAGTTTATTAATTAAGTCAGAAATAACTGAGAGGGAAAAATGAAGAGATTTTCTGCAGGAAATTAAAGTAGCAATATAAACAAGTCCTGAACACTCTATTTATTTCCAATTAATGAAATTTAATTTGAAAGATAGAATGAGCTTCCAATCCATGATCCTTATAGCCCAGTGTGTTTTCTGGGAACAGAATTCATTTTAATTAGTCATAAAAAGTATTTAAAAACCTCCAGTGTCAAACCCCCCATAAATTTGGGACTCTATTTAGAAAACAAGGATGGCACTACTTTTTTAAAAGACTATGCTGAGTATTTTTAGTAATATTAATGATAAAAACATACATAAATCATATATCCCTAGCTTTTTACACCTTCCTAATATCTACAGCAGTTGTAAACCTACTCCCATTGTTGTTGCATCATGGAAATGTTAAATTTAAGTCTCCTTTCCAGCAACTTTTGCAGGTCTCTTCCAGTTTTTTCTATCACTTTCTTCCACAGGAAAGTTCCTGGGCCTAACACAGTAATTTCAGCTAATCCTCTAGGGAGAAGCAATATTAAATACCTGGTTGCACCTGCCCATTACACAATTAATTCTGTGACTAACAGGAGACACTTTTTAAACCCCATGGACCCTGTCAGGCACCAGGGGCCATGGAAGAGCTCCTCAACCTCTGCATTCAGTCCCTGGAGCTCAGATTCGCCTCATTTTTCACATCAGCCTCCACTGACACAAAAATCAGACATCCCCAAATAATTTCCAAGTTTTAGCCTTTCCATATGGCACAAGATGGCATTACCAAGTGCTCCACAGGACAGCTCTAATGGCTCCTGACACACAACATCCCAATTAAGGGCCACAATGAAAGCAGCAATTTCGGCTTGGTTAATAACAGACCTCACCCAAGCACGCCTTTGCTTTAAAGGATCTTCTAATAAATGTGAAGCAAAGCCTGAAAGCAGGAAAAAAGCTAAACAGAACTGCGCTTACTTTGTTGCAGATGGTTAAAGTGGAGAATTGTGGGCTGAAAAATGAAGCTTTTAGTAATTGAAGAGTCTCTCCAGAGCCAGCCCGTGGTGTTGCACACACACATCCATGAACCAGCCCTGGAATGTGCACGCTTCTCCAATTCAGATTCCTGCCTTGGTTTTAAAAACTGTTCTTGGAACAACAACCATAACAATAAAATGGTTTTTATTTATAGTTCATTGTCCTGAACTCTTCAGACACGGTGAGATTTTATTGCATGGCAGAGAGCAGCGGCAAGCAAGCAGAGAGTGAAAACTTTCTGTGGAAAATCAAGCACAGTTTTATTCGGAAATTAGAATTCTTGCTGTCATCTCACAACTAAGACCTACTTATTCTTCTGAATAGACAAGTCTACTGTGCACAGTAGTTTCCCTCTTAAATCTGCATTTGCAATTAACTGCAGAATTGACATAAGGTGGTAGCAGGTCTAATTTTTTTGCTAAAGTACTTTGTGAGAGTGATTTTTTGTATGCACATACACGTTCCTAAGAGATAACTCTGCTCTTCTTTCCATGGGATCATTCCTTAATTACTTTATACAGCTGAATAACAGATGCATGGCAACAATAGATCAAGAAAAGACATTAAAGATGTTCTCTATAAAATATTTCCTTTCTGATGGGTGGTACTGGGGAGCTCATGGAATATGGCAGCAATAAGAATTAATCTACATTTGGCATAATTTAGAGGCCAGAACAGCAGCCAGGAGCTCGGTGTCTAGGCAATGTGACAAGATGTGCCCACCTCCTCCAGCAGCCACCTTTCCTCTCTGGCCTCAGCTGTGTGCACATAACATGGTCCCCAACACACCTTTCTATTTCTGTGGGCATGCTGGGGGGACACTCCTGGGTTTCTGCCTTCTTTAGACAGAGATGAGAAATTCCAGGGCAAACCAGCAGCACAAACAGGGAAGGCAGAAAGGAATTTGTAGTAGCAGCATGGTGATAACTGAGAGGATGTCCTATTGTGGGAAAGCAGATTTTTATTTTCTCAGTACAGTGTTGATTTCAGGAGCTCATAACATGGGAAAATGGTGCTTCTTTTTCACCACAGTCCATCTAAACAGCTGAAGACATAATTCCATATTAACTGAGCTCCACAGCACCCCTGTGGAAGGTATTGAATATAATGTGCATGTACTTACAGTGAAGAACCACGGGTCAAAGCTAAATGATTAAAAATTGGTGTTCACAAACAAGATGAGGACCTCAGAAGTATTTAAATGAACGTTGTAAAGTTCTTTGCTGTAAAACCAGCTTGCAGTGTTAAAGGCCAAAAAGCATCCCAGAAAAAGGAGTGGAAAAGATGCTGGAGAAAGGGTGATTGATCACTAAAGCTCGAGCAGGTTTAGGGGGATCAGCAGGGAGAGAGAAAAGGCAGGACTGGGGTCATTTGGGAGGAGCACCTCTAGCTCTGTCCTGACACCTTACTGGTGTTTAAAGCCATCTGAACATTATCTGCAAAATGCATCTCCCCAGAAAATATAAATCTGGTGTGGGAATGTTGTGTGAGACGAGGCTCCCTTGCTGATTTTTTGTAAGCTCAGGCTACATCTGTTAAATGGTTAAAGGATTACATTTAATTAAGCTTAAATTGGGATGTGAAGTAGTTTCATCTTCAGCTGCAAATTAGCATCACTTCTTGCCCTTGTGCTCCAGTGTAGAATTGTAGATCCTTTCTGCTTGAGTGTTTTATAGTTTGGATTGTAATAAAGTATCCTGTAGGCAATAATTGGTGGGTAAACTGGGAAAGGTCACACGATTTATGGGGTAACTATAACTTCTGAAAATGGGAAAAACCTCCATCAGACTGCATGCAGACCACCCAGTTTACCAACATGAGATGCTGATAGAAATGCTTCTGCTGGAGGCAATTTCCAGTGCCAGCTGTTCTGAAGTGGGCTCAGCACCAGGGGAAGTCCTGATTCTCACCCTTCCCATGAGTTAAATCACAGGTGTTCTGATGCTGGGCTGTGGTCTGGGAAGGGTTATTCTTCTACTTTCTGAATTTCTGCTACGATAATTGCAGGTTTGCTGTTCTGCCTGGCATTAAATGTAAAAATTTAAAAGAGACTTCATAATGTTTCAGCTCTTTGTTTGGGTTCTTTATGTGCTGTGGCACTAAAAAATGTTTTTCACCTCTGTATTTCAGTGTTTAAAAAATCAGGATGGTATGTGAGAGAAACGAATATTGTTGAATTGCTTTCCTATTCTGAAATTAGCTGCATTGACTTAAGGGGGTGTTGCTTTTCAAAAACTTCTGTACTTTAAAGAAGTGTTCAAAGGCTGAACTTTTATGAATGCCTACACTTAAAGGGACTTTCCTATTTTAAAGCATTTGTGGGATGGAGTTGTACGGGAAATATTGACATAATGGTGATAACAGAAAGAGTGATAGAGATGCAGAATTCCTGTCCTTGTGCCTCACTGGTTAAAATTACTTCTTCAGCACTCCAGGGTCTGGCAGAGAGCTCCTCCTGCTAATTGTTATGATGGTAACACTTGCTAAAGGATTTCCACTAACAAGATGTGAATGTGGCTCTTTCTCCCCCAGCAGTGCTCATCTGTTATTTGTCGAGGGAGAGAAAAATCTCTCCCAACATAGGAATTATCACTGAAAATATTTAATAGAAAAAAAAGCTGTAATAGTGGGTTTACAATGGCAGCACGTAGATATGAAACACTTACAGTAAGTTTGGGGTAAGAAAGAGGAAAGGAAGAAAAATAACATATAGACAGAACTTTGCCAGGACAATCATGCTGGCTGTCAATTAGATGAATGGTTTTTGCTGTACGTTTTCGCTGGTTTGGGTTTTTTTATAATTTTAGCACCTGTTTTCTGCTTAAATCTACTTCTACTTACAAGAGCAATGAAGGTGATGAGGGGTCTGGAGCACAAGTCTAATCAGGGAGGGAGCTGGGGGGCCTCAGCCTGGAGAAAAGGAGGCTCTGGGGGGCTCTTCTCATTCTCTGTAACTCTCTGACAGGAGGTTGTTACCAGGTGGGGGTCAGGCTCTGCTCCCAAGTGACAGGACAGAGAGGAAACAGCCTCCAAGTGCACCAAGGGGAGTTGTAGATGGGCTATCAGAAAAAATTTCTTCATCAAAACTGTTGTTAAGCACAGGAACAGGCTTCCCAGGGATGTGATGGAGTCACCAGCCCTGGAGGTATTTACAAGATGTGTAAAGGTGGCACTTAGGGATGTGTTTTGGCTGTGGGACTCAACGATCATAAACATCTTTCCCACCCAAATAATTCTATGATTCTTCATATCTTTGGTCTATCCAGAAAATTTCTTGTGCTGACTCGATGCTTTTAATCCCCATTCTCTATTGTTCACCCTGGTGTTTACATTATTTATGTTTCCTTTGCTCACCAAAGGAATCAGACAACACCGCTTAATAGAGTAAATACATTACCACACTGTGATACTCTGGTAAATGTGTAAGGTGTATCCCAGCACTGTTATGGATGAGGAAGGCAGGATATACTATAAAAATTTTACAGCAGGGAAGTTGTGTTTACTGACCTGTATAAGCTTCAGGGATTCCATTCTGCAGTGTGGCAATAGATTTGTTTTGTGGTGCATGGGCCACACAAACTCAGAATCAATACAAGTGGGGTGATGTGGCACTCTGGCATGGACTGGATTGAGCCATCCCAGGTAATCAGATGTCAATTCATAAAAGTCCTTGTTCTGTGTTTTAATGTCTGACGGTAGTGAAAAATACAGGGGACAGCACAGCCCTCTGAAAGTGGAGTGATCTCTCACGTTTCAGCCCCTACACACCATGTTTGCAACAAGAGCTCTTATTGCAAATGCATGCATTGGAAACTTGGGAGCCCCAAGGCACTGAGCAGTAGCAGAGTCACTGGTGGATTTGCATATCCATCTCCATTACCAGGGAGCCAAGGGCTAGGTTCTGTCAGACACACAAGGTGGGAGTCATATTCCCACTAAACAGATTGCTCATGGAGCACGAAATCTTTGAGAACTGCTCTTATAACTCTCAATTATGCCATTAAATGTCCACAGTAGTCCACAGCTGTAGCCTCACTCCTTGGAATATCGACTTTCAAAAAGAAAGGAGAGGTAAGGGCTTTATGCACCTGCAGTGAAGCAGAGCAGGATTTGATCTGTAATCTCTGGGTGAATACACTCACTGCAGAACTGGTGGAGCAATTTTTGCCTGTCTGAGGGTGAGAATCCTCTCATCATCACCATCTTCACTCATAGCAAAGACTAGTGAGCTGAGCTTGCTGCTCTGGAGAGTCCAGAGAAGCTACTTTTGCAAAGATATTCCTGCAGTCTCACAGAAATCTTTGCCCTGTTCACCTCAACCCTCATTTGGCACAGGCAAAGCTGATTTTCCAGAGCTAAGCATTGCTTTGTTTCTCATTTTCATCTACACTAGAAAGTTCCCAATTTACCTAGAGAGCATGATGTCTGGCAAAGATCTTCACAACAGCCTACAACCACACCTGTCTCACCAGGAACTGAACTACCCTGTCCTGCTGAGATTTGGAGTTTCTTTCTGGGGCAACCAGATCCTGGAGGTACCAGCCCTGGAAAAGCTAAAATGGGTAGATGAGACTTGACTTTCCACAGCCTTGCTCTTTTTTTGTTGTACTGGCTTGCATTTATGGAATAGAAACATCCAAGGGGGCTGAGATTGATGACCTATAAAGCACTAAGACATTGGCAAGAAGATTTACAGGACAGTTTGTCAATTATATGAAGTTAAACAACACAACAAACTGAGTGGAGCTGAACACAACACGGTTTCTGACACAAAAAGGAAATTGTGTGAAAAAAATCTCGTGTCTTGCTCTCCCAGGATTCAAAATGATCTTTACATCTGTTGTCTGCGTGAGCTGTGTTGTGTTTCTGGCCTTCTCAGCCAAGAAGAGGCTCTGCATCTGCTCCAAAGGCTGGATCCCTCCTGGAAACACTGACCCAGCCCTGGCAGATGCAGCTCAGCCAGAAGGAAGCCAGCCCTCAGCTCCTGCACAGATGCTGGTTCTGGGGTTGGCTCCCCAACAGCTTAGGAGGATGGACCTCTCTCATCCCAGCACGATGTCCATTGTGTCCATTGGGATGCCCATTGGAGATGCCAACAGATTCCAATCTTTTCATTTGAGCTTCCAGTTTTCCCTTCCCTGACCACCCTGCTTCTCTCATATTGGCTGAGATGTGTTCAGGAGCCTGAGCCAAATGAATTCTGCATTTTGACTCTTCAGCAGTACGTTCTTTTTGAGAGCATACACACATGTAACGTGGATAATATTTTGAGTCTGCTTTTCTACAAAGTTTTGTACTCTCCAGTCTGTTACATGAAAGCAAAGTGGTACCAGACAACTTTATGACAAAGCTCTGGTTACTCCAAGTTATTACAGGAAAATTAGGAAAAGGTTTGTTAAAGACATTAATTGCTATAAAGATTTTGTTCTTATTATCTCCTGGAGCCTTTGTTGTGTGGACACAGTGCTAAAGAGGTTCTTCTCAAAGAGGGTGTGCTGTTTTTAAGACACAAAACTTGAAAGATGAAAAAGATTTAATATCACATATGTTACAAAATGATGAACTTTTATGCTTTGAAATTTTTTTCTCTAAAGAGACAAGAAAATAAAATGAGAGATGATGTGGAAGGGAAAGAGAAAGAATGGGACCCACTTGGAGCAAGGACAAATGAGATTAAAAGATTATCAGGAGGGTGGCTCAGATCAGACGCCATCATAACTATGTGCATTCCTAAATTACTAAATTTTAATTAGAAAGTCAGAACTGCTTTAAATCAGATGAAGTTTTCTAAAGAATGCAAACTAGTCTTGCAAATAATTTGAATTTGTGGTGCAACTGGTTAATGTAAAATACGAACATGGATTTTACATGAATGCAATTTTAAAGAAAGGGTTGAATAAAAGTAGAATCACTCCATATAATCAAACACCATTCAGATCCCAATATTTTGCAAGTTGTGGCAAATGGCTTTGTAGTAGAACCATGGACTGACTGGAGAAGTCACGAGTCCCTGTGGATGCATGTGAGCCAAAACTTAATTCTGTTTCCCATACACTGTGGATTGAAGGAAGCATGCCTTCACTTACAAGTTTCAGCTCTACTTTAAAACATGGTAAGTGCAGTACATGTTCAGACACGAGTCCTAAAAGCTGTGTAGCTGTTCAATAACTAACTTTTAGCATTTCATCTTTGGTATTTTGTGGTGGATACTGAGAAACTAAATGCTGCCCATGTAACCTGCTAGGACAATTATTTGTGTAAAATGTGTACTACTTAAAATGTACTGAGACTCTCATGAGGAAGTGTTGCAAACCTTAGGTTTCCCAAACAAATCTCATATGTATTAATTAAGATCACTTTTTAAAATGATCTGGCTTGAACAGAGAGAGCATCTACCTGTATTTTCTCCTGCATGAAACAGCAGCAGTGACAATTTTAACTCCACGTGAGGGAAAAATCTGTTCTTTTCAATCCAATTCAAACCAATTCAGAGTAGAATTCTTTTGATTTTATGGCTAATATTGCATTCTCATGCATTCAGCTCACCAATCCAAATGACTGTAAACCTATTTATGTGTGAGGGGAAAAGCATCCACACGGGGAGCCTTCTCTGTCTCTGGAATTGCTCCCACCAGTGTGCACTGGATTTGGACTTAAATCTGATGAACCATTTACTTCAGAGAAAATTAAACCAGTGGGTTCAGAGAACCTGCTACCTTCCTCAGAGCTTGCATAACTAAGCTGATAAGGAGAAGTTGGTTTTGATCACTGAATTGTGTGTCTGCAAGGGGATAGCTGGTCTGACAATTTTTATATGGGATGCTCCAAAAGTCTTTTGAGGTGGTGGTTGTGTATAAATTACTTGGTGTGCTGCAGAATCAAATGGAACAAGAATTAGTTAACATGCAAGTAGCAATATGAGTGGAATAATTAGATTTGTTTCTTTCATACTGGAAACATTAGTCTTCTGGGAAGCTTGTAACTGCAATAGCAAGGTTATCTCATGCTATCTCTGGATTAATGCACAGGTGTTTACCTAAAAAATGCTTCAGATACAAAGAAAAATGGAAAAGGCTTCACTTACAAAAACAAGCCCAAATTAAGATCAAATTGGGTGACTCATGTGAAAGTTATCTTAAATAACACAGCAGGAAGGCATTAGTCTGCAAGAAATAATTGTTTGGGCCATTACAACCACCAGTACTCTCTCTCCTGCCCCTGCCCAGCTCTAAATCGAGCAGTTTATCTTAATTATCAGCTAACATAGCATTGACTAGACCCAAACCAAATCCCCATTAACCTCTCCTGTAATGTGTCTTCCAACACGGCTCCACAGCTCCTCAGACCACACAAACCACACAGAAAGCTGCTCACAAGGCAAGCAGCCCTCCCCAGGCTTTGATAACCTGTAATTCAGCAGCAGAAGGAATTTATCTCTCCTCAGTGCTCACTAACAACAGGTTGTGGGGAAACAGTAATGCCCAGAGATCACTTATTTAGTCACATATTTGGTATTTTTTTTCTTTTTTTTTTTAATCATTGTTCATCCAGAACTTAAAAAACTCCAAAACTCATTACACCTCTTTTTTTCCCCTTCTAAGACAGAAAGTGTAACAACAGCGTTAATCTTCTGGGGACTTTTTAAAATCTAAGCTGCCAAAGATAAAAATTAATGAGGTGTGAAGAGATGCAGTCTTTTGCATCTGTCTATCAACAACTTAAATATGGGAAAAGAAAATAATCTACTTGAATAGCATCTGATTGTGTGCTTTATTTTGATTCCTATCTTGGTTCTGAGAGCCACTTAGTGCATAGAAAAAGAGAGCTCTTAATATCTGGCAAGACCAGCCCGTGTGTTGCAGTGGCTCGCAGAGCATTAATTTTCAAGGACAAAATCAAAAAGAAATGTTTCTGCTAATGTTTCTTTGAAAGTTCCAGCAGAAAGCAGATGCAGTGGGGTGGGGTGGCATCCAGGGACAGGTTCCATGGCCTGAGGTACAAGTGCTGGCAGCACATGTGGGACCTGGCAGTGGAGCTCTTTGCTGTGCTTTGTGTCTCAGATGAATCTGGTTTTATTTATTAAGGGTTCAACCTGAATCAGCAAAGTGCTGTATGTTGGTCTGGACTGTAAAAGGTCTTTGACTATCCCTACAGTTCCTCTCCAAAATGGTGAAATTCTGTAGGCCTAAAACTTTCTTTTTAGAGATATTATTTTTCCTTTGAATATTTATTGTTGAGAGCATTCCAGATTTTCATTCTTTTGCCTCTGGAGTTTTGTAATAATCCTGAACCACACTGGAGCTACTGTTTTGGGGTTTCTTTTTAATTCTGTATTAATACATGAAGCACATTATTCATCCTTCCATTGCACCAAACCCCTCAATTTTAATTAACTTCTTTAAGGACTTCATTCTGTACCCACTGACATTAATTGAGACGTTCCATTGGCTTTTAGCTGTCAGTCACTGCATTTGCTTGGCGCCAGATTCACCCAGGGGAAGCATTACAGGATTATCCAGTGAAATCTCTGAAGCCAGGAAGGTGAGCCTGAACTTCCACCTGCTTTGCAAGCACAGCTGCTCCACTCCAAGCTGCCAGGGGGGCTCCTCTTCTGCAGCACCTGGGAGAAGCATCGTTTAAAAGGTGTTTAAAAGGTGGCCAGAGGGTGCTTAGGGGGTTTTAGGGCTGTGGTTCCTCAGCCCTTCCAGTCTGAGGGGTTCACTCTGAGGGCTGCACCATAAATATTTGCTGACTGTACCCCAGCTTCTCCCTCTCTCTCAGCTGCCCCCTGACCTTGCAGGGCTCTGTTGTGCTCTCCTGAGTTTTCATAGCTGCAGGTGAGGATGCTCAGGGCCTGTGCACAGGTGGGAAACCACAGAGTCACAGGGTATTTAAGGCTGGAAAAGACCTCCAGGTTCATCAGGTCCAGCCATTAACCCAGCCCTGCCCCCAAGGGACACAGCTCCACCTCTTCTGGGACAGTCCCAGGGACAGGACTGGCACAGCTTCAGACCTGAGAGCACAGCTAACTGTGCTTGGAAAATACCAGCGAAACCAAGAGACTTAAAAAGAACCAGACATTTGTCTGAAGGAGCAAATGAGGAGGGGAAGATGGAAATTGGGACTGCTCTTGTGGGTCTCTTCCAACTCAGGATATTCAATGTTTCTGCAGAAGGTGTGGAAGAAGAGCCTGGTTTCACAGTTAAGGGCTTTACCTGAGAAAGGTCAGACTAAGTTGTACTCTGAGTTTATTGTAATTATTGTAGGCTAAAAAGCCATTGGACTAAATTTAAAAAGTAAACCTGGCGATGGAGAGCAGAGCTTGTGACTCGCTGGTGGAGATGGAGCAGTCTGGCACAGAAGAACTGGAGTTGCTGCCTCCAGGGTGAGTAATCAGTGGTTTTTCTTCATTGATTTTTTGATGGAGGTGGTGAAAGTTCAGCTGAGCCTTTCATAGCTCTGACTGCACATCAATGTGTGTTGTGTTTGGGGTGTTCTTTCCTGCCTCAGCATTTGGAAAGGTGCAGCCCTCAGAGACTACTGTCATGGGCATAGTGTTTTTGCGGAGGTCTGTGGTTGGTTTTTGAGTATCCCTCCCTTTATCAGGGTATGTTGGAATGTTTGCCTTGCCAAGCTAAGGAAATGGAAGCCTCATGTGCATATTTGAGTCATTTTTGAGAAGTGAGCAAAGCAATCTCATGTCCTCATAAGGAGTTTAATAAAGGGAGTGGGCATTTCAAATACACTCTTAATTATGCCTGTGGAAAAACACCCCAATAAAGTAGCATTTATCCTAGGCAGTAGCAACAATTGTTTTATCTCTTTTCTGCCACAAAACACACTCAGATAAAGCTCATGGTTTCTATTATTTTTTAATTACTTTTATTGCATAACTGGGCAAATTCACATTTTTCAACAGGCTTGTAACTTTTTTGAACTGAGATCATACAAAAGCTGCCTAAATGTACATAGATTGCAAATATTTTTTTTTTATAAGTGTGTTTAGAAAGTGATGCCTATTTTGGAAAACACTGAGAGCTTTCTCTACTGCATATGGTGGATGTCAGAGCTAGGTGTTTTTTCTAAAGTTGAAATTATTTTGTGGTAATTGTTTATTTCCTGTGTTCATTAGCAGAGTAACTGTTTTTTTAAAGCAAGGCCAGATGAATTGAGCAAGAAGGCAGAACAAAGTTGATGTCTGCACTATTTTTTCCAACAGCCATTTATCAAGTACATTTGGAAAGAAACAGTGCCCTGATTTACCTAAGCTGTATTATGGTGATGTAACTGCATCAAATTTTGAGGAGGTTCTCTCATTTACACCAGTGTGAGTGAAAAGGAAAAGCAGGTCTTGGATCTACCTAGCAAAATGCAGTTGGTTTGCCAGGAAGGCTGGAAAAAAATGTAGATATCACACAGGCACTGTGCCTCTAGCTGCTGTGCTTACCACCAGCAGCTCAAAGAGAATTATTTAATCCTTGTTTGCATAATAACTTCTGATAAATAATTCAAGAACGTATGGCCTAAAGTTTTTTTAAGGCAGTGCCTGAGGGGGAAACATGATTCTGTTCCAGTTTTAACAAGGAACCAGGAGCCCCAGCAGGGTTGTTAGAGCCATATTCAGGCTCCTCAGATATGTTTTGGTGTAAAGGGTGCAGGGGAATGCAGAAGAGGACTTCAAGATCTTTCATGGGGAGTTGTCACAAGAGGAAACACACCTCTGTGCAATCAGATATTGTGTGTTTGGAGTGGGAGAAGTAGCAGCAGGCCTGGAAGGTCCCTCTTTAGTGACAGCACTTGATGGTGTAATCCATTAAATCAAATGTCTAGAGAGTGGTGTTGTGAAAAAGGAACTTTTGAAAATTATTTTTTATTCTTTATGGCTTGTACAACGAGGTGCTTAATCCTGGCTTGCTGACAGTAAGTGCTTCAAATTGGCTTCTCTCTTCTTCCCCCCCTCTCTCTGGTTATCTTTACAATGTTGAAGTGATCCTGAGGAAGGAATGAAAATGTTATCACCTTTGGCTACTTTTTGCCTTCATATTGTGTATTTGGAGGAAATTATTTATTTATAGGATCAAACCAATTCTCTTAACAAACATAATAACTTGAATTTATCTCTGTCAGATGGAGTCTGATACCCTTATTACTTGCATCTGTTTACTGCAGTGGGGTTTGCTCTGGGTTAATACATTGCTGAATGTGAATAAGGAGGCTAAATCTGGCCCTTACACCATTGATTGGTAAGGGGAAAAAAGGTAATTATTATCCCTGACAGCCCAGGGGATATCATGGTTGTTTGAAAACTATTTGTTCTCAGTCTGTCGTTGTTTTTGACATCAATGCCTAGAGTGCCACATACAAATCTCATATTTGATAATTGAGACATCAACAGGTGCTTGTTTGGATATCGTGCAAGGTCTTGTTTGTTTTCTGACCTGATTTTTGTTTGGCTTTTGTTGTAGGACAGTTTTAATTGATCATACTCTTCCATCAGCCCTGGTTTTGGTTCTGTGTATAAAAGATACAAAAATCAGTAAAACTGACGTTCACCTTCATAACAGATGGATCCATAAAAGCAGTTTATTTGCAGCAGTTTACTTGAATTTTTCAGCTCCTTAGCAAGTGCAGCAGTGTGGTCATTTCCATGCTCTTGTGCTCTGTAGGCAATTCTGATTTATATTTTGGTTATCTCAAAGAAGAGTTTTGTAAAGATAGATGTTAATGAAGCATCATAATGAGCAAATTACTACTTTTATACTCATGATACATACCTTTGATAGAAATTAATGCTGGATGGACTTTTGATTGACTTTCTGTCCCATGCTAATTTTAATATAATACAGGAAAAGTGAGTTACCACTGAAGTATGGTTTGGTAGAAAGAGCAAGAATCTTGGGAACATGCTGTTTGTTTTTATCTGATGCCAGTAAATGCCCTGGATATTTTGAGAGCTTTTAAATCTTTGTTAGGGTGCCTGGTTTTCATGAACTTTGAATGGAAGTAAGCAATTTGGCAAGAAATCAGTTTTTCCTGCAGAAGGCTCAGAATAGAAAAAAGTGCAAATCTGGCAGAAGGACAAAGTGAAATGTGACTGTAGTAATTGTTCAAACCTTTTGCCAGGCTGCTAAAATGCAAGTGCAGATGACAGCTGTGTATCTCCAGGTGAGGCTGATTCTGTTTGAAAATCTGGTTTTGTTCTATGTAGGCAATTTGGCTGTTTGAATTCCAACAAGGAGAAACCTTACGTGTCCCATGCTTTATGTTCAGCTTTTTCCTCTGTGTTTATCTGCAGAATTCCCATTGAGACCCTTCAGTTACAATGTTCCCTGGAAAACCCTTTGGTGTGTCATGCTGTGCTTCTTTCAAATCTGAGGTGTAACAACACCAGTTTAATCTCTCCATCTGTTGATGGCAGGAGATCAATGCTGTAAAATTGTGTGTTAATCTAAACCTCTGGTGTGTTTTGTTTGGCATCTGCATTATTTCTATCTTTCTGATTATGAAAAGGGAGCCTGCCATAGTATCTGGTTATACCTGTGAGTAATTTTATAGTCTTGTTCTTTCCACAGCATCCCATAGCCTTGATCAGTAAGATATTATACCTGTAGTTTGTTTTAAGGATTAGGGAAATCCCTAAAACTGGGAATGAGGTGTCTCCCAGCTCCTTAATAAATTAGAGTGTACATGGGGGAAAGCAGATTGGCTGCTTAGATGTTATTTTATGTATAGAAAACATGTTTTGTTCTGGGGAAAATCCTTCATTGGTTACTTGGAAACTAGATTGTATCCTGAAGGGTTTGTATGTTAAGAACCAACACTTTGGGTATAACCAGATTGGTAGCCATGGCTTTCCCACTACACTTTGCTCACAGTTTTGAGACTCATTTTTGTAGAGGTTACCCAACAACAGGAAAGCACACGAGATGTCTGAGAGAGAAATACAGGAGCTGGTTGTCCTTGTTGGCTTTGTTGTTTGGCGCAGGGAGGGAAGTTTCTTTGGGTATTTTTGTTTCTTTTTCAATGTAGACCTTAACATCAAAGTGTACTCCCAGTTTTATCAGTTTCAATGACCTGCAATTCCCTTGCCCATTACAGAAGTATTAAGCTTGTCTGAGGTATCGTTTTAACTAATGTTTCAATGACTCTCATCTCCTGGTTCTCATTTGTGTTCATTTTACTCTGGATTAGCAATGGGCTGAGAATGGGCCCACAGCCAATTGCTCCATGGCTCAAGAGGCATCTGGAACTCCTCTCTGATGTTTGTCATCCAAAGCAATGGTCATTCCCAAAAAAATTATCTCACGTTAGAAAAGGAGGATGCATTTTAATAGACATTCCAAGAGCAATTAGAGGTGGTTGGCTTTAACTGTACAGTTAGAGTTGTAGGATAAGCATTTGTAATTCTTCCATGAATAACTGCAAGGCACAGGTTATTGTGAAGCCCTGTTGTGACACACACTGCCAAGGGAATGATGTTGTCTACAGGTTCCAGGATAACAGACTTCTCCTCAGTCTCAGCTCTAAGAAAAAGAGAAAGCCTTCCTCATATGGTAGAAAACACTGAAGTAGCAAGGGTTAAACTATTGTGGTGAGCTTACAAATCAAGCATTGATTGCAATTTGAAAGTCAGATTATATTGTGTCATTTGCATCCGCAGTATCTCTAGAACTGGCAAATGACAATGCCCAGTTGTTTTTTATTTCAAGTGAATATTCTTTACTCTCATTTCTGTGAACTTTCTACCCAGGGGGTTATGCAATGGAAATGCTGCCTCTTCCCTACTGAAACCCTGGGTGTAATGTGTACCTTGCCCTTCAGAAATGATGTTTGTATATATGTATATAGCTTAAGACAGCTAAGCTTGTCTAAATAAATAAACAAAAGCATGTTTTTAACATCTTCCATAGAAATTCTGCATTACAGGCAGCTGCAACCTGCTCATAGCCCACAGGGATGGTTTTAGTCAGAGGAAACAAACACTCCTAAGCAAACACTATAAAGTATATATGTTTGAAGCTCTGCTTGACACCACAGAAGTTTTGTTACTTTATTCACACCTTTTACTACTCTAAAGAAAAAGAGAAATAAACTCAGTCTAACAATAACATTAAGGATATTGGTGAACACTAGAGTCTGATTTTATGATATTTTGTCTTTTTTTTTTTTTCTTCTCCCCATTTCTTGCCCTGCTTTACTTGATCTTGTTTATCTTGGACTGCAGCTGATTACAGAGAAGAACTTATTGCTTATTTTCTGGTTAGCTACACAGGTTTGTGTCAAATGTTCAGGTCACTTACCTGTTTTAGGATAAATGGACTCTCTGTTCGCTGAATGTGGGTATACTATTAAACAAAAGCAGATCAGCTTACCATGTACAAAGGTGACGTTAATAAATTTTATTTGTCCCTGTTGGAATGGAGCAACTTCTTTAAGTGGTCATTGCCAGCTGGGAGAAAGGTTTGGCATTTCTGGGCCTGGTAAACACTTGCACTGCTCTGCATCACTGTTCAGCTCAACAGCCTCTGAGCAGTGCCTGGGAAGGGAAAACTTGAGTTAACACTGTTTATCAGGTTGTGTACAGCTGTAACGAAGATCTTGTCTTCTGATCACTTATGCAAGTGAGTAATTTTATTCACACCAGTGAACCCCATGACTTTGGGGAGACTGCTCACAGCGGTTTGCTGGCTTGAGGCTGCCGTGTGTAAATTATGGCTGCTGGATGTTTTATAATTATGTATTTTTAATTAAATCTTGCATCTCAAAAATATAAATTATATTTCTCTAGAGCCGAAGAATAATATGATACATAACATTACTTGGATGAAGGGGCAGGGGTTTCAGGAAGAACTGTCATTGTATTCTCTGAGTGACACTGATTTGTGTGGCTAACATTTTGGTAATAAAACCCAAAATGTAAATCTGTAACCTGCTGTGAAGGGATGTTCTCCAGTTTCAATGAACACTGCAGGATTTGCTCATAAATATTCATTAAACAGAGCCTTGCTGAAAATGAATCTTAAGTACTTAAGGTAATGGAATAAAAGTAGTTGAGAAGTTCTTTTAGGCATGTTCAAAAACAGGATAGGAAAGAGAGAAGTTAAGTAGCATGAAGTTTGACTTGCTTTTTGGTGTTGAAAGATGTTAAAAGCACTATAGAGTTAATGGCAGTGAAATACCTTGTTAGTGAAGCCGCATTAGCTTTTGATGGAAACACTGTGGAATTTCTGCCTCCTTGGACCTGTCTTCAGTTACATCCTTCCATGGCATTATTGTGCCGGGATTTTTGCCGCTTTACATCAAGAATACAATACATGTGACTGTGTACAATACATGATCCTTGTGAAGGTCATCAACAAGGTTGTCCACACTCAAAACAGTAAGGTTTTGTTTACTTTTAGTTTATTTTTTTTTTTATTAAGACCTCCAGAAAAAGCACAATTTTTGTATTTGTGTCTCAGGGTGTGCTGCATATTTAGCCAGATGCCATTTCTGGAAGTTTTGACAGGATCTTGAGATAGCCATAGCTTTGAATTGTAAGTGCCAGCTCTCTTTCATTAAAATGAGAAGGTTTTCAGGCACTGCTGGGCTGCTGATCTCCAGGGATTGGCTCTCTTAAAAGAGGGTGGCTTTTGAAATAGGGAGAACTTTGCAGCATGAGACAAATGCAAATAGAAGATGAGAAAAGCAAATTTCTTCCCTGTGCCCTGGGATGAGGAGATTTTTCCGTCCGCTTTTTTCTTTCTCACATCCAGCTGTTTTCAGTGGCTCCGTGTATTGTAGAATCTGAGCAAAATTTGGGTTCTCAGGTGAACATGCTCCTATTTGTCCCCCAGGAGCTGACACCAGCTCTGCTCTCTGCTTGTCTTGAGCATCCCAGTGCCTTGAGTTATTGGTGCCTCAGGCTGCTGGTGCCTCCTGTGCTTTTCCTGCACTTTGTGTTCCAGAATTTCTCCAAGCTGAGAAATCCCTTATTCATCTGAGTGCAATAACCTGAAAGAAGATGGAAAGGGCAGGGTTTTAAAACAATTTGACACTGAACTTGTTCAGAGCTGACTCTCCTGAATTGCAGCCAGTGCCTCTTGAGAAGCACACAGAACAGCTCAGAGCAGCTCCTCAAAGTAAGCATGGACACTTGGGAAAGCCTGGGCTGATTGGGATTGAGAGTCTGCTGCTGCCAAATCAACCTCATGGATGCTCTCACCCTGCTTGGGAAAGGAGATAGTGAGGGAGCTGAATCTTGAAGAAAAGATTTTTGGACAAATGAGTGGCGTCTCCATGGCTGGACTGGGAAGTTTTTCTCTGCTTATCTCAAGTGAGAAGCTGTCTGCTGAAGGAACAGGTGGAGTCAGTGTTTCCCCTAACATCCCATAGAGCTGGCAGTGCTGGATTAAAAATCCTTTCCTGGTGCCTTCATGGCTGGTTTAGTCAGTGTTCAGGTAAAGGATGCACGTATTGTGTCATGCTGTCTGGAGACAGGAGAGGTAGTACTCATCTTCCACATAGTGAAAACATACAGGATTTTGTATATCTTATACCATTACTGCTCATTTTTGACACAAATTATGAGGAAATAATATATATTTGCATACCATGTAATGCTTTAATTATTTAAGATGCTGCCTTGGCTAAAAACTAGGTAAATCTAATTAAATGTTGCAAGGCAAAGTGATTCTTGTTCTCCATTTAACAGAAAAAAAAAAGAGAAAAATAATAAAAAAATTACCATAGACTATATTTCAGCAAAACTTCTATTACTGGATTTGCTCTGTTATTTTAAAAACAATTGCCAGAGGAGACAATTATTTGAAAAAAAAAAAAAAAAAAAAAAAAGGAAAAACACCCCTTATTTAAGTCATGTTGAGGTTTTTTTTTTTGCTGCCCAAGCCCAGCAAGGTGAGGGCTGCAAATCAGGGGTAGACACAGCACATCCCTGATGGCAGCTCTTGGTGGTTTTGCCATTGCTCAGCCCAGGCAGAGATCTCCTGTCTGCAGCAGCTCTCACAGGCAGCATGGATGGAGAAGACCTGAGGTCGTCAAGGGGTTGCTCCTGGTAGGGATGATGAAAATATCTTTATTGAGACCTGATGGCAGCTGGCTTGGCAGTGTCACAGAGAAAGAGACTTTCTGTATTGGTGTGTTTTCCCTCTTATTCCACACCAGTATCTACACAGTAGAACTGAACTTTAATTTTTGTAAACTCTCTCTAAGTTTTTTCTTCTCTCTGTCTCAGTATTCCGTGCAAACTCACATTGCTAAACAGTCACAGCAAGTTTCTCTTCCTTTAAATGTTAAACAGGCTGTGCCAAATTCTCTTTTTCTCTCTGTATACATCTCCTGCAAAAAATACAGAGGCGGCTGGGAGAACCCATGAGGATATTTACTCCTGAGACACAAAGAACAACAGATGCAGCATTTTGAATCCTTAATTATTAGTCCATGCTGTGTCAGTTTCTACTGCCCTTTGGAATTTTGACACCATCATTTTGAAACAAGCACAGATGTTGTAATTATGAGAATAAATTAGTGCAGGTAGTTCATCTTTTTCCTGTCCCTCAAAATGAGAGCATCATTGATTTTTGAAGTCTTCATTTGAGAGTATTGCTGAATTTTGAAGTCTTCCCCAGTGATCTGTTTACCTGCAGAGCTGCCATTCCAGCTTGCTTGTTGACTGCAGCATCCCAACTAAACTTTCTAAATTGCCATTCTCAGCTGAAGATGCATCACAAGATTGAACAAACGACCTTTACAGGGTGATAACATCCTTTAGCCATCAGGAATTAGTGTGGTGCATCTGTCACTCCTGCAGGCCCTGAGGTGCGTGCCTGGCTCTGTCCTGCCATTCCTGTAATAATGTTACAGCCTGGAGAGAGACCCTTCTCCCTTCAGGGCAGCTACCACTGAAATTGGTACTTTTGTTTCAGCATTATTTCTTCCACGGTGTGTTATGTAGGTGATCAAATAACAAAATGTGGTTTTGAACTATTACTGACCTAATTTTTACTATTTTTTTTTTTGTTCTGCCAAAGTTCATTCCCACCCTGGTTGTTACCCAGTGAATAATCTTCTGTTTAGATTAAGCAAGATAGCTAAAGGCTTGAGAACTTACTCCGAGGCTTTACACTAATAATTAAAACACTCTATAAACTGCTGTACACAACAGGATATTTTGGTGCTCTAGAAATTTAACTTTCAGTTGGAAAGAGAAATATGTACCCATTGTTTCAAAGAATAATTAGTTGTTTTTTTTTAATAATGCACTCGCAAAACTTTACATGCTGTAGCTAATAAAATGGAATTTAGTTTACTAAGTACTTGTAAATGAAAGACAAGGCTTTTATCTGCAGCAATTTACAATGTATACAGTAAAAGAAAATGATGATTCACAATGAGAACTTCAGAGTGTCTGGTTTAGGTTTCTAATTCTCAAGTCAAGAGTATTTAGCGTTCACAAATGAAAATGTTCGTTTGTGTAGATTGATCCTGTAAGTTAATTAAGGTGCAAGAGCCCAGGATGATATTGGCAGCCTCGTGGCTGTCAGCTGTTCCTTAGTAGAGGTGTGATCCTGGCAAGGAATAAAGAAATGGATGAAGTTGCCTGAAGTTTTCACTTATGCCTCACCTGGGAAAGCACCACTAAAATCTGGACTAATTTTGAGGTGTAGGGGAGTGACAGAATGCTTCAAGGTCTGACCACTGGCAAGAGAAACTAGAAAAAATTGGTGTTTGTCACAAATGACCAGCTGAAACAAATCTGAAGGAACTGATCCATTCTGGGGGTCAGTTCAGGTGGTGACAGCACATCCCCAGTCACTAAGGGCAGCACAGAAGGCTGAGATCACGCTTTTGAAGACACAGACTGTTGCTGGGCTTTGTGAAGGGGAGAGGTAAAAAAGTCCCAGAAGATGAGGAGAGCTGCTCTCTCAGTACCTGCAGGGTGCCCATCTCATTGTCCTCAGGGTGAGAGCCACACGTGGGCAGGCCAGCTATTCCCTTGGCCTCTCTTGTTTCCCCACTGCAGCTACACAGCCCAGCCTGTACAAATTCTTAGGTATAATCATTATCTTTGTAATAACTCTGCTCCTGCGCTCCTGGGTGTGCTGCAGGAGTTGTCATAGCTCCAGCTATGCAGGTTTCTAAAACTCCCTCCCTCTCAGAGATCCCTGCTGTATCAGTCACCTCTATCACCACCCCCACAGCTCACTTGCTGGAGCCTCAATTTAAATCAAAACTCGTGAGGTGTTTCAGTGAGTTTACATTAAATTTCGTGGCTCACGACTCCTATGTCATAGGATTTGAGCTGCTGTGCTTCTGAAAGGGAAAAGTTGGTTCTTTCTCTTTGCAGTGACTCTTTTTTTTCCTCAATAATTTATGTAATCTTGGAGCCTGAAGGCAGAGAGAGACTAAGAATAAAGTACACCTATGGATTCATCACAGAGACCAAGCAGTCAAAAGCAGTCAGAAACATCAAAGAACAGTCTTATTTACATTTAAAGCTAATTTGAGGACAGTTAGACTGCTGGTGACATTCCTGGTGTGTTTACTTGAATCTGAAATGTAGATGTTCCTTAGTTTGAGAACACACTGTATGTGACTGTGTGGGTATCAGCAGCATTGTGATCTGCTTTCAAGCAAAAGCAAAAAATGAACAAAGAAAGTGTGAGTCACCTTAAAAATGGGAGAGTGAGAGGGGAAAAACGTGGACAAGTATCTCTAGCAATAGACAAAAGTCAAGGAGGGTATGCCACTGACACTCATAGTATACTTTTGTTTCCACAAGAGGATAAGAATTATTATTATTATTATAAGCATTTGAAAGTTGGACCATCCATTACAAGGGATTGCAAACTCTTTTGGCTAAAAGAAGGCTGAACTTAGTGCTCTGTGGCTTCTCACGTTTGTGTTTTGCTCAACACTGTCCCGGTTGTGTTTTGTTTGGAAACCAGATGTGGGAAGAAAAGACCTTGTGCATCCCACTGATTTTAGGAGGATTATTTTGTGTGTCTGTAGGAAGGCACCTGCCAGAGCTATCAAACCCTGAATCAAAAATGATGCTGACCTGAAGCCAGCCCCCACGTGGGACTGTCTGATGCTGCGATATGAGAGGGCTCTGGGGGAAGAACCTGACCAGGAGATGCTGCATTTGCAGCCCCTTTTCGTTTCTAATGCTGCCGTTCACCAAGGTGGAAGCTGGAGCTGTTGCAACTATTAACTGTACCTCTTACAGCCATTCACTGTGAAGTCGTTCTGAAAAATAGAAAAATACACAGAACTAATAACTACAAATCTTTTAGAAATCTGGGCAAAATCCCAGCAATACAGGGCTTAGTTTTGATTATTTCAAATGTATTTGTGGGGATGCAGCTCAGATGCGGTGCCTAATATAAATCTAATGTTTGTGTTCAGAAGGAAATACTAATTAGCAAGGTGGGATAACTCTGCACCTCTCCTCCTCCTTTTAGTATCAGGAGGGTGAAATGAAGTAGCTCTTAATGTGTTCTCATCCAATTACATTTGGCTAAAATTATTCATTGATCACTAATCACTGGCAGTTGTTTACACAAAACAGTGCTGGTATGCAGCATGCAGCATATTGAGGATTATTGCTATAATAGGAGCTAATCAATGAAAACCACTTGTGACTCTCTTAATGAGGTAATAGTGAAAGGGGTTGGTTTTTTTTGTTGTTGTTGTTTACTGCAGCAATAGATTTTTTCAAACCAGACAGAGCTCTTTGCATCCAGCAGGAAACTGGTTTTCAGCATTAGATCGCAGGCACCATTTTTCTCTTTCTCTCTAATAATATTAAAGTTGAAAAACGATTATTCTGGTCCCCCTTTATTAAACAAGCTATTACAAAGCAAGTGAAGGATTTCTGCACCTTCAATTTTCCACCTAATAATAGTAAAGTATTTTCATTGTTGCCTTGACAATATTAATGCTATTTTTTTTCCCAATGCCTAAAGCAAGGAGTCTCACCATTTTCCTTGCCAGGTTGAAACAAATCGTGGCTTTAGACTTTAATATTAAAGGCAGGTTTCTTTACTGGTTTTGACTGTGATTGGTTAATTACAAGCTTGATATTCACCAGTAGACGAGATGTAGAAGTTAACTAAATCCTCACGATAGCCTTTGGATTATTCTTAGTAACATCAATATTTTGCACTGAGACACACCGTAATTCTAGAACTCCAAGGTAGCCTAAAATAAACATATGTCAGATATTAGGCATCTAGGCAGAGTTAATGTCATTTGCCTACATCTTTTCTAGTTTATCATGCCTTAGACCTTCAGAAACACTCCCCCTGGTATTTTTGGAGGTGCTGTGTTCTCAAAGATCTGCTGATTTATTAGAGAACAGTGCATTCAGCACCCCTAAAAATAGATGGGTAAAGTTTTGACTTCAGAGAACGCTGATTTTTGCAATCAGAAATGGGATGCAGGAATAGCCCTCCCCAGGCGTGTGCTCTGAATGTCAGGCTGCAGCTCTCCCCGTTCCACCTCCAAACAGAGAGAAACCTAAGATGGAATGATCCTCACTGGAAGATCCTTCAGTTAATTCTTTTAAATTATTTATGCTGAAAATATTCCAAGTGCAACAGGAAGCTAAAAGTCCTTATATTATGCAGATTCAATGAGACTTTGGGGACAGCCATTAATATTTGCATGCTGGATAGTTTGGTTTGCTGCTTCAATTATCTGAAGCTTGATCACTGTGTGTAATCATAATTTGTTCATAAAACTACCCAGGCCTGTCAGCACAGTGCCTGAAATTAAGCTTCTTCTTCTGCCTGTGCAGAGCTTATGAAAAATTGAATGGCAGTTCATTTTCACAAAACATGACAAACATAAAAGAAATTATGAATTAATTTTAAACCCTGCTTAGCAGAGTCTTATCAATTTGATGGAACCCTTTGTCTTAGAGAAGTCTGGCATTAGAGCTGATAGGCTTAATTAGTATCAAGCATCTCAAAATGTCTGTGACTGACAGATTAGATCATTTGGTGTCCTCCCCCAACCTCGCCATGAATTGCAGTCTGAAAATTTAACAGTTTTCATTAGGGAAGCTGGCTAACAGAACTTTCACACCTTTACATCAAATTAAACACATGACAATGCTTCATCTGCAACAGCAATCCCAAACTGGCACAACCCACCAAATCAGAGATAAATAAAGACACTTTTCTTGCTGTGGAGTCTCTTTAGATCCAAGATTGCAGTGTCTTGCTGTTGGAATATATTTTGGTTTAAATGTGAACATAAAGTTTTTGGTTAGCACTTGGAAAAATTAACCCATCTGACACAAGAAATCAAATAGGTTGCTGGACATCCCCATCCCCTCTTTGGAGCCCATATAATTTGGAGTGTTTAATTCAAAAATCCTGCCTCCTGTCAGTAGGATTTGAAAGCAGTAGGTGCCTTACCCAGGTATTCAAATATTTATCCTCCTTGATTATGCTGAGGTAGGGGAGTCCCCAGTGTAAAAATAAGGATTCGAGGCCTAAATATTTGGCTAAAAGTATTAATAGATATTATCTGTCTCCTAGAGAAAGAGGAGAAAAAGTAGAAGAATAATAATAATACTTAGGGATGTTAAAAATAAGTGTTCAGATTCTCCTTTTCTCTCATTGAAGTGAAGCCTTGTAATTAATTACACCAATTTGCTCATGGTAATTCCTGGACTGTGATGATGTAACAGGAGCATTATTAGACCCATAGAATGGTAGAATAAGTTTAAATTCTTTGCATTTCTCCTATCCTCACATATTTTTCACAATATCTAGAGAAAAAGTTCTGGCTATCCAGAAAATACTGCATAAAGTTGTGCTTGTGGAAAAGCCATTGAAGCTTAGTTGAATTTGAACTGTAAAATCTTAAATCTAGCTATGTGACAGTCAATCTATATTTGAATTTTGGATATTGATCAGATAATCACAGTGGTGCTGAACCCTTGGTCTGTGATATGTTTTGAATCTTTCACCAAAGACATTTCAATTCTTTGTTGGTATTTCTGGACTTTCAGTCAGATTCAGCTGTGCTGCACCATCTTTGCTCCTACTGGCATTTAACTCCCATTGGAGCTACTGGGATAATTTGCTGAGGAAGGAGGACAAGCTTAGACCTATTTCATGTATTTCTTTTTTATGTGCAAAGAGAGGGAGAAAGAATGAAATTGCCCTCAAGTATCTGAAAGGAGAAATAAGGTAATTTTTTTTTTCCTTCAGCTCTGCAAAATGATTTTTTTTTCCTTTTTCTTTCTTTTTTTTTTTTTTTTTTTCCATGAATCTCCTGGCTCTCAGAGCCTCAGATTGCCTTAAGTTCACACTGCACTGGTATAAATGGGTATGGTTTATACACCTGCAGGAGCCAGGACTTTGGACAAACAGTGATGGTGTTTAGGATTATGTTGAGGAGATATCTCAAAATTTGTTCTACTCTCCTGAGCTTTCCATAAACCTCTCTTTGACTTTCATCATGTGCTTCTTTTGTGTGAACTTTGGATATTCCTGTTGCTCCTACTGTGGTCTTTACCACCTTTCCAGAGCATTCATACACCTCAAATAAGCAACTTTTCTGCATTCCAGGTTGATCTTTCATCTTCCTTCATATCTCTTTTGACTATTCTGAGATGAATTTAGCTTTCCCATTAGTATTAAATTGAATACGTTGCAAACTGAGGAGAGCAACCTATTTTGAGAAGGCTGGATTCTTTCAGGATGAGAATATTTTTGTGCTGGTAGCTGTGCTCTCCCCAGAGGAGCCTTGGCTTAACTCAGTTGTCACTGCTAGTCTTCATTTCTCATCATTTCCAGAATTACTGTACTGTAAAAGTAATTTCTGAAATATCATTGCAGATTAAGACAAAGCTTTTTCTTTTATATCATATAGCATAGAGGGCCTTGGTATGTCTAAGACACACGTTTGTGTCAGGAGAACACCTTTTTTTTTTAATTTACATTTCAGATTTAATAGTGACTAAAAGCATTTATTCATTATGCAGCTACCAGCACACAGAGACTTTCCTACAAATACTGTTGGTAATGAGAAAACTGCTTTTCAAAGGTATTTTTTAATAATGAAATGACAAGAAATGCAGCTAATGAAGCACAACTTGGCAAATCAGCAGTGAGTGTTAGCTCAGTCCATGTGCTCCTCTCTTGTGAAGGGTTGTCCTCATCCCATGCCTTTGATTTCCAGCAGCAGGGAAGGGATGGGTCCTGTGTGTCCTCATACCCTGAACCTTTGAAAATTTGCTACTCTGCAAATTTCAGGGGGTTTTTTTATTACCTTTGTACATGAAAAACTGCTAGGATCATATGTTAGCACTAACTTCTTTATTTCTCTCAGGCCTATGAAATAAAGAAGTTGAAATTTGCACAGCTATCATTGAGGAATATTTCTTTTATCATGGAAAATTTCACACCTGCTTACACAAGCTCCCCTGTCTGAACTTGGTGGAGATGTTTCCTTTTTTTTTTTTTTTTTAGTCAGAGAAAGATTGGATTTGACTGTATTTATAGCTTTCCTTTATTCACCAGAAGTGCTCTGCTAAAAGCAGTTTGTTTTTGCTGCATCTCAGCAGTGTAAATGACACGCTTCAGAGCAGTAGTGGGCACTCCAAAGTGGTCAGCCTGATGTTTATTAGGATTTTTATATGATCTTGAGTGGCGTGTGATTAAAGGGATGATTTTGAAGTTTCACACTGCGGCTCTGTTAATGCACTTGTCATTTTTCAAGTGGTGCTAGTGCAGGAGTCATGGAGTGGTTCTTTATGCCCCCAATACAGCAAACCTCTAATGAGGAGCCCTTTTCCTTCTACTTAGTGCTGTATACAGTTCAACTTTCTAAGGGAAAATAGAGAACTTGATGACAACTTAATGTTCAGCCACGAAAACTGGGGTCTCCAGCGCAGTCTTGAGTTTCCTTTCTGTGTTTTAGCACTCTTGGATGTCAGATAGAAGATGTGCTAATCTAAACCTCCTCTCAGATTATTTACTTGGGTTTCTGAGTAGTACACACCTAAGTGGGCTAAAGCCATACTCCTAAAAATGCCTGCCAGTCTTGGCCTCAGTGGGAAGGTTTTCTTCCAATCTCTAAACTGTCGATTTGTCCTGGAACTGGAGCTTCTGTGCTAAACCACAGGGAGTAGTGGAGGGCAGGACAATTGCACAGAGCAGGAGACTTGAAGCACCTGGCAGATATTTGGCTATGCAGTTCTTCCCACAGGAACATAATCAGCTCCCTTCTCCCACCATCTGGAAGAGGGAGCATTTTTGCCAGCAGAGGAACTTGCTCTGCAGTCCTCATCCTGCCTGCCTTCTGCTCTGTTCTTCACAAAGAGCTTTTTTCTCCCTTTCTGACTTCACAGGCTGATCCATAATCCCACGTGAGAAAGTAAATGGAGGTGGCAGTATTGTGGGATGGATATTTCTTGGGTTTGTCAAAAAAAAAAAAAAAAAAGGAAATAAGTTACATTCTGCTTAAGCTTTTTCAAGGTTTGAGAGCGTTTAATGTGCTGTGGAAAACAATGGCCAATGTTAGATTTGAAATGCCAAACCATATTTGAACAGCTTCCAGATGATTTGGTAGAGTTTCATGACTAGAGATGAAACAGAATGGGGTACAGTGTCTTGGGATTTGTTTTGTTTTGTTTTCCCGTCATCCCTTAGCCAGAATTTCTCTGCAATGGAGATTCTGGCTCTGTTTGAAGCTGTGCTGGCTCGTGTGTCAGAGAGGTGGTTCATGTGTGTAACTCAGATATTAGTGAGCTGCATCAATGCATCTTGAATTCTGATCAGAAAAGTGCCTCGTC
Source organism: Brachypodius melanocephalos (assembly GCA_013398615.1). NCBI lineage: Eukaryota > Metazoa > Chordata > Aves > Passeriformes > Pycnonotidae > Brachypodius > Brachypodius melanocephalos. The sequence goes on from VZSR01000247.1 coordinate 4,996,445, forward strand.
TCTTAGCTCAGAGTTGATTAGAGGTGTTAGTCCCACACAATTAGTTTTGAGACTTCTTTGTGGCATGTAGCTGGTGCTTTATTAAGTTTGGGGTTTTTTTTGTTTTAAATGTAATTAAAGAGATGAAAGTAAATTATCATTTTTTGTTGTTGTTGATGGAGTATGGTGAACACACTTAAAAGTTTTATCTCCTGCCCTCGGGTTAGGTGGGTTCTTTACGTAACCAGCAGGTTCTGGTTATTGTTCTGATGGAAGGGTGTTACAAGGAGGTGGAAATGCACGGCCCCAGGTTGTGCTTGCTGCAGGGTCTGTTCATGACTGCAAGACATCCCCTCTCTTCTGCTTACATGACTGGGAGCTGGAAAAGGTCATGAGGATCATCAGGAAGATGTTAAACGTGCTGGAGTAGCCTGTAGCCTGTCTGAAATGGGTGTTCTGATTCCTTTTCACCACCCAGGCTGGTGGAGTGAGTGACAGGGCTGAAGATGAGAAGGGAAACCTCAGAGTTCATGTTACAGCAGCCCCTGAGAAGTCACATCAGGAGCAAACCCCCTGCTACTCCCAGGGCCACTTAAACAAGGTCTGAAGGATGTGATGCACTGTGGCAAACTAAGGGGGGGAAATGAAGTTATTTAACAGCGTTTAATTAAAATGTTTCCCATAATAACGATGCATGCATCTTTAATGATGGTGAAAACTGTTTCTGTTGCTTATTCTTCATTTTGAACACCAGTTCTTACAGAATTCTCATCTATGGAACCAAGTATATGTGATAATGAACAACTGCTCAGATGCACAAAGTTGGTGTTAAAATATTAATATTGCCAAATCAAACAGTCTTTTCTTAAAAATAAAAAAGGCATTTACTCCAGAGCAAAGCTCAGTTGAAGCAATGTGATTCCTCCTTGTCCTTTTATCCATGAATAATGGATTTTTAAAAAACGGAAGGACAACTTTGTGAATTTTTAAGGGTAAGAAATATTCAAAGATTCAAACCACAAATAAAGTATTATTTAAAGTAGTTACTCAGATGTTTATTCTGGGGGTTTTTGTTTCTAGCCTTCACTCTTACATTGCTCTCAATGTGCCAGTTAGTTCTTAGGGAAGATTATTTCATTTTCAGAGTGAAGGGAAGAATTAAATCACTTCTAATTGAGCATCTACCAAAGAAGTGCTGGGCAAGTCAGACACTTCTTCTTTGTATTATTTCCACTTCATAGGGAGGACAGATGTGGAGCTCTGAGAGGGGACTGGAAATCAGTGAAAGAATAAGACCAGCAGATGCTCAAATTGTCAAGCCTAAAGTGGCTAAATCTTGAAAGTGTAGCACTTGCAATCCCAAAGTCAACACAATCTGCCAGAGAAGTTGCTGGTTTAAATGTCCATTTGTCTTGTACAAAGAGAAAATAAAGGGGGACTGAGTGTAGTTATTATTGATTTATTATTCTGGAGTTTCAGAAAGTCCAAGCACCTCTCCAAGTCACAATGTCCTGAAGTCCTTTCTTATGGGCTCTGAGCACAGGTTTTATAAATCAAATCTTTTTGCACATGTTATTTTGGTTTGCTGTGTTATTTTTAACCTTCCTTGCTGCAATGATGCTGGAGTGATGGAGCTGGGACCCATTTGAGAGCTCTGTGGGAAGAAGAGCTGAGACCAGTTTTACAATCACCACCCTGAAAATCCAACACACCCCGTTCCTCTGGACCTGCTTCCCTCCCACGAGCTGCTCAGCACCTCCCTTAAACCATGCTGCAATCCCCTGCTCCCCCTCTCCTTACAAAACAGGAAAGGAAAATTCCTGCAGGGTCGGAGCCGTGCCCATCCTGCTGCTGCAGGGCATCACACCCTGCAGGGCTGTGCCCATTTCATGGCACCCTTGAACCCTGCCCTCAGCCGATCAGAAACAGAAAATGGCTCTCCAACTTTTTTTTCTCTTTTAAAAACAATCTTTTCAAAATATTCTGCTGGCGAAGTGATGCTGGTTAAGCAATATTTGCCTGATGGGAAGCCTTTGAAATACTTACCTTTCTTTAAGGAAAAAACTATTTTGAGGAACTGTCCTTGGGCGGTTAGCTTGGACTTGTAAGCTATATATCTTAATTATATAATAGAAATTTTAGATGCAAAAATAATAACTTCCACTAAGTTATAATTTTAAGTAACTAATGGACCAGAGATCTTTAACTTGGAGTTAAGTTTCCATCTTCTTCCTTAGTTTTGAAAACCTTTGACTGGTATATTTCAGAATTTACAAGTTTGTCTTCATTGAAATAAGCACCAGAAAATTTGGTAAGGAGGTTTCTGATGCAGAAATCTGAAGCAGGGCAATGAGAGTGGGTGGTGGAAGTGACAGAATTTGGCAGAGTGGATTTCAGAGACTGCACGGGAGGTTTAGGAGATGGGAGAGGGATGGCATTAATAATGCTTTTCATTGTTGCATCCATAACCTGATTCATTGTGCCACTGAAGAATGGGATCTAATGAATTCCATCTCTTCCCGTTGAGGCATATTAGCCATCCATTTGCTTGGGGTTTTAATTTGCAGAGAGATGAAATGCTGTTTGACCCAAGTGCTTGTTGAATACAAACCAATGACAAATATATATGCATAATTTAACTGCAGTTTTCGAAAGTCTTTTTCAGAAAAACCTTTTAATGAAATCATTTGATGTCTCTAGTTTGATTCACAGGATGTAAGAAATCTATATTCACATTCTAAAATCTACAACTAAGCAATTAAGATTCTGTTTTCTCTGCCTCTTGGATTCAGGTTGAGAGAAGGAAATACAAAGTGTTCACTTTAAAATATGAGTTTAGTGGCCACTGCATGTCCTTTTAAAAATAAAATGAAATTGGTAAATTGAGGAGGAGGTTTCAAAGAAGAGTGAAGTTTAGTTAACTGAGTTTACTGTAACCTATTGTTATCATGGAATCATTTCTATGATAAAGGACAATTTTTTATGGAAAGATATGAATGCACTGAAGTTCTGTAGGAATTTGTAGCTCCATGTAAAGAGCAATATGTGTGTTGAAGAATGGTTCAGAATGAGCCTTTTTGGCACTTGTCTGGGAAATCTGGTATTTAGTTTATCTGTGTGCTGGAGTGGAAATATGACAAAAACCTGATCTGACACCCTAGCCTGAGCCATCCAATATAATACATGCAAGGATGCTACACTTTTTGATCCTTTTACTTGAGTAAAAGTTTTAATTATAAAACAGAGAAAAATACAAACGTTGCTGAAACAACTTTCTGAATTCCATTCAGTCCCAGGAACGATCACCAAAGAATTTGATTAAAAGAGTCAGAGCTGTGCTAAAGGCAGTTCTCTCCAATGTGGTAAAACCTTTATTAAAATTCCAATTAAAATTCACCAAGAGGAAGGCTGCTGTTTGTGCCACTTGTCCTGGGAGCCACAGGCATCTCTGTCCAGCAGAAAGGGTTTTTTTGCTTGTTAATTGTATTCACATTTTGTAGCATTAATGTATAGAAAGGTATGGAAGCAGGATTAGGGCTGGAGGGCTTCTGGATAAATTGTTGGTTTCTGTAGTGTTGTTTGGACTATGTCTATATAAGGCAGGTTAATGTATTTAATAGGAAATTTTGCCCTTTGGCATGGGAAAGGATTAAAATAAATAAAAAAGTGGATAAAAGAGTAAAACTTTTGCTGCAGATAAGAGTAAACTTATATTTTGGTGACCACTTTACATGTACTTGAATAGCTTGTAAAGAATATTTTCGCTTTGAATGACCCTATAAACATTGATGAAGCCAGACTGTATTTTCTTAAGATTCATGCAAAGTTAATATTTGAGGAAGTTGATTGTGAGGTGCTGTCATGGAGAAGCAGCGTGGCTGTAATTTTTAAGGGTGTAAATACTGTATGAGGTTTGTAGCCAGGGGATCCTGCTCACAAAATCTGTCCAAGGCTGGCTGGAGAGAAGTGTAGGAGAGGCTGCTCAGAGAAAAACTCTCATCCTAAGTAATATCAGCAATTTCTTTCAAATGAGTGGCCTCAAAACCAAAAGGATGAGGAATAGGATTGCAGCCCTTGTAGAATTTGCTCATCAGAATGTTTGCATGGTATTAATGACAAGGAGTGTTAAACTCATAACTCCTGGTTTATGTTTAATGAGGATACAACATTTCGCATGGAAACTCAAATGGTTGTCAGGTACATCAGGAAGATCAACCTTAGGACAAGAATACGTCTTCTTCCTAATTTTAGAGGGGATTTTTACAGAAAAACTGAATAACAGGACAAGGATTAGTAGATTCAAACTGAAAGTGGGCAAGTTTGGATCAGATGTTAGGAAAAATATCTTCCCCATGACAGTGGTGAGACACTGGCACAAGTTTCCCAGAGATGATGTGGGCGCCCCATCCCTGGAAGTGTTCAAGGACAAGCTGGAGCAACTTGTGTTACTGCTGCTCTCTGCTGTGACTAATTGCACAAATCCTGTGATGGCTTTAAGGGGTTTGCAGCACATTGTACACAGAGCTTGCTGTAGGTGGCACCGGTAGGATTTGCTGAACTCACGGGCTTGTGAAGTGTGGCACTGACACAGCTTAAGGCTCCATCAGTTCCAGTTCTGCCATTAAGCATTGCCCCAGTCTGCAAAATGAATATGGATGACTTTTGAGAAGGTTATGCTAATTAGTCTGGTTGAAGTCATTCCGCGGCTCAGATTGCGTAAATTAATATTTTTAACTCTCATTTTAATGGGAGGAACAATTGAAAGCGACTCTGAAACCAGAACATTGTAAAAAGTTATTGGTAGACTGGAAACGTGGCTCTAGATGATGATGATGCTGATAAAGAGGGGATAACATGTTTTGCTAAATATCTTTCTCAAAAAACATGCAGATTAAATCTAATACATAGATTTCAGGATTTCATTTCTATTTATTTATTCTACTACTATATAAATAAAAGGTTCAGATTTTGTACCATATCTATAAAATACAATGTTATGAACTTTATTTTTTTGGAGAAAGTATTGAGTCCTTTTAGTGTTTAAATTAGGTCTTTTAGAGTCATAGGTGCAGACCAAATTAATTTCAAGTTTTCTTTTTCCGTCTCAATGTAGGTGATCTGCTCAGCTGAGCTAATCTCTATCTGCATGTTTGAAACTACCATGAGTTTGCTTCTGAGATATTTATACACCCTGCTTTTTCTGTGGTGTCATGTGGAAGGCCCAGATTAACTTTTTTTGCTCCACAGAGATGCTATTATGCCTTTTGTACAATGCTATACTTGTGTATATTTGCTAGAAGATTTTGGAATTCCTACTCATCTCTTCTATAATTTCTGGCTTGAAAAAAATAGCCATAAGCCTTCCCCCACTCCACTTAGGAAGCCCCTTAAACACTGAAATTTCCAAGAATGCTGTCAAACAAAGAAAAATACTTCTCCTTATATGTAAATCTTAAAATTTTGGAGGGCACAGCATTGCTTAAAAGAATTTAAATGTAGAAATGGAACAAAGAGAACTAGGTTCAATTGAAATTTCCAATCATTTTGTGTAATGCCCCATGATTTCACTCATTAAAACACCGAGACCTAAATATCCATCAAGGCCCCACTATCATAAAGAACCTCAGGTCTAAGACAGCAGGTGTGCCAGCACATATTTGAATATCATTGGAGATGTGACTGGAGCACTTTCAGTTGCCTCTGCATTATTAATGAGTGATGGGACTAATGCTGGAACAACTGAAGTTTCATGTAAAGTTGTGGGAAAAGAATTTTGCAGTTTATGAATTATTTGGCCAATTTGTGCTCCATCATCATCACTGAATTGCCACCTAAGGCAGCTCTGTCGAGGGTTCAGGTGTGTGTGCCTTAACCCACGTGTCCTTGTGAATCCACAGAAAGAGCTTTTGAGAAGAACTCAAAATCTTGGTGAGAAAAAAATTCTTTTGAATGTGACATTATCCAATTATAACCATAAAAGTGCCTGAGGAGCAGGGCAGGGACACCTCCAAAGAGACACTGAAGGGGGATCAGCCCGGCAGGAGGGGAACCAGGGCCAGAACAGATCAGAACAGAAAATGGACTTTATGAAGTCATTATTGTATTTTAAAAGTTCATCGTTCTTCAATCACTTTGTGGTTTAATTTACAGTAGCAGCTGCTGTAAAAACACCAATTAAAGCCCAGCACTTCTGCCTGGGGGTGGCAGGTACGTCTCTGTTCCTCTGAGGATGCTGCTGCTGCCCATACCCCTTGCCCTTCTCACAGGTGTGCTGTAGATAGAGATGTGCATCCCTGAGGGGATCAGACAGAGCTCTGGCAGAGATTTTCCACCTCTGGCACACTGTCCCAAACAGGCTGTGCTGTACCTTTAAACCTTTGAACACCTGGCATGAATTATTTTACAGGGATAATTTAAAGATTTTTTTTTTTTTATGGGTTGAACCTCTCAGAGGCATGCACACATGCCATGCAAGAAGGCTCTCACTGTCCAAAGCGAAGTGATAGCCCCATGTGAACTTGGATTTTTGTTTTTTTATCTCATGCTTTTGACGTGTTTTCCCCTGGCTTAAACTGTTGTTTTAAGGGCAGTGACTATGTGTCTTTTCTGTGTTAATATTAGTGTGGAAAAATGTCTGTTGGGTTAACAGACAACCCACACAGTCTGACCCACAAGTGTTGATCCCTGTACAAGGAAATCCAGCAGGACTTTTTTTTTTTTTTTTTTTTTTTTTTTGACAAAACCCCAAAATTTTTCCCAGTTTTGTTTTGGTAAATGGCTTGCTACATTGAGTTTCTAATTAAGCTTGGTTTTATATTGAGAGATTATTTCCAGTAATGCATCTCAGATAAACAGGTGACAGCAAACCACAGACAAATCCATCCTGAATTCCAGCATTATCAATCACTCTTTAGCTAATGCCAAAATCTCCAAAGACAAGCATTTGACTCTGTTCAATGTGTCACTGTATGCCAATTGTTGATAGAGAGTTTTTTTAATGATCTCTGATGTGTCATGCTCCACTTAGAATTCTCTAGTGTTTCCACTGATAAATGCTGAGGCATAAGTGTCATTTGCATGAACAGAAGCTGTAATTATAAATGTACTTATGGTCTGTGCTGAAGTCAGGAATGCAAAGAAGGGTGTTTGCTAATGTAGAAATATAAATAATGGTTACCAATGTTCACTGTTTAGCATGGAAATTACATTTCTAATCATTTGAGATGCATTTTTGTTTTTAAAAAAGTAGTATTAGGAGGCTTGATTTCTAATATTTATTATTTTGCAGTTGGTGATCATATAAATAAGTTTGGCAAGAGTTGCGTCTCCATCTATGAAATGAGGAAAAAAGTGTGAGAATTAACTTGGTAAATTTAAGATTTAAGGTTAGTGAAGACCATTTGAGAGGCATCTGCACTTCCTTAGAGCTGTATCCTCAATCATTTGGGTTGTTTTTTTTTTTTAATTTATCTTCTTGGATGAACTCACAGTTTGGGAAAGATTCTGTCGCTCTCAAAACATGAGGCAGTTTTTGGCCTAATCAAAAGTTGCTGTTTTCTGGCAGGAACTGGATTTCTGTTCAGTTTATACTCACTTGGAAGGGAAACACTTCAATATTTCTCAACTCCCAGCACACAGAGGCCGCAGGAGAGGATGGGATGCTCTGAGCTGTCTCCTTTGCCTCCTGCCCAGAGGAGCAGCTCTGCTGTGCTGCTGCCCCAAAGGAAAGTGTGGAGCTGCATCAGCCACTCATTTTGCTGGCATTAGTTGAGGAATTTACCAGACTGGAGCAGCCCTTGAGCTACTCCAGAGGCTTCAGAAATAGCCCCAGGCACATGGGTTTGAAAAATACAGCTCTTTCATAGTTACTGGAGGAGTCCTGATGGTCCTGGTCATGATCCAGAAAGCTAGCAAGGACTAAGATATTAATCAAAATTTCTGCAATCCAAGTTCTAGGTCTCACAGTCATCCCATTAACGTCCTTCCACTGAACACAGATCATTCCATATAATTTCTGATTAATACTATCAAGATAAGACAATTTTCCAATGAAAAAATATTTTCCTTGAGTTTAATTTGATGGAATGGGTGAGTAGTGACACTATTTGTCTGTTGATTTTTATTTCTAGCATTTGTTCATATTATCTTGCTCTGTATCAACTGTGCTTTGGCAGTATGGGAGTTTGTCAGCTCTGGATCACAGCAGATGCATTTAGGGGGCTCCTTTTTAAAATGTTTGATTTCTTAGATGCAGTGGATTAACTGGATGAAATAGTTGAATAGTTGAAATAGATGAATAGTGAAAACTAAAAGGTCTTTGTTATTTTTTTTAAATGACTACAGTAAACAAAAATAATGTAAATTTTTAACATATTTTAGCAAAAATTATTCGTAGGCATTCTTTAAGGTAAGTTAAAAATTGGTTTTTAATGACAGTCAGTGTTGTTTAAATTGCTTCAAATGCTGAGTACAGAATTTGTTCTCTTTTGCTGGGATTATCTTACCCAACCAAAGTTACAGCAGTTGTTTAGGACATATTTATTAACCATAAATTTATCTTTGGTGTCTAGATTCTATCTTAAATATGCTATTCATAAACAGAGGAGATTGAGGGTCATTTGAGTTAGGAATAAGAAACTGAATTCCCAAAATAAAAGTCCTGCCAGAATCCTATTTCCAGCTCCCTGCAAACTTTGCCTGGGAAGTTGTTGCTAAGGAACACCATGAAGTGTGCAGCTGCTGCAGAGCAGCTCCTCCTTTACCCTTCCTGGCATCTCCAAAATATAAAAGAAGATTCTGGGTTTTACCAATGTTTTTAATAAGTGTCTGTGTCTTTACTTTTTTTTAAGGAATGGACACAGAGATGCTGGATGATGTACAGATGAATAAATTACAGCCCCTTTGGAAACACAGGAGTTGTCACTTTTGTTTAAAAATCAGGGTTTGTGACTCAGATTCTTGGAACAGTTCCTCTGAACCAAAAAAAAAAAAAGAAAAAAGAAAAATTACATTTCCACCTTCCAAAATCCATTCTTATTGGTTTGATGCACGAGTTGGAAGAACAATTGATTGGCACCAAGATCGGTAGGCAAAGATTGAGCTAATAGAATCAGATTAATGGGAACATATGGTAATTACAACTGTGAAAAAACAACTTAGAATTTATAATGTTGCCTTGGGGCACATAATCAGATGTGTTATCAATGAATAATTAGAGTTGATAAAAATCATCTGGTATGTATAGGGTTGCTGTGCAGAGTTACAGATGTGTGTTAAATGAAAGAGTTATTGGAAGTTTCCTGCCTGAAATATGCGTGACGTGTAAACACATTGTTTGTGATAGTAAAAAAAAAATCAAATCAATTCCTGCAGAATGCTTCATGGCAGGAGATCAAAGTTTATGTATGCTTGTCATTAATATTCCATAAAAGATTAATTTCATGCCCCTTTATTGCATTATATTAATTGCTTTCCCTAATATGTGTGTTAATAATGAATATTCCTGTAACGGCTGGCAAAATACTGGTGTGCTAATAATGGAAGTAAAAAAGTAACTTTATGGATATGAAAATAATAAAATAATCTGTTCTGCATTTTGGAACAGATTAAAAAAGTAATATGTGACAACAGCGAAATAGGAAATATCTACTAATAGGAAATTAAAAATGTAGTTCCTGAAGAAAAATGGTTCTGAAGAGCCAATGTTTTGGGAAGTTCAGATCTTTTTGCCTCCAATATCCCCATTCCTTCGGCATAAAGTAGAGGCTCACAACCCATTCAGAAGTACAGTGGAAGATATACAGAATTGTGTATATGTGTGTGTGTGTGTATGTATATATTCATATACAGCCAGCTTTGCCCTGAAATGGTGAGAGAGAAAATCTAGGGAAAAGGGAGACAGTGACAACAACTACAGAGTTCCCATTTTAGCAGCAGATAAATTACTGTGAGTTATTCTCCAAATTTATTTAGGAGAAGGAAAAAAAAAAAAAAGGTAGTTGATTTGTTTTCTTTTGAAGTTTCTGTGACTGGAAAACAAAAAAGAACTTGTCTTAGGTGTCCCTGTGCAAAAACAGGGTATTTAGTGTTTGTGCAAGGGCTATCCACAAGCAAGTGTAGGATTGGGGTCTTGTTGGAGTTTGCCATGTGTACACACTCAGGTATTGGGCAAGGTACTGGAGCGAAACTCCTGAGGAATTCTTTTCTTGAAGTGAGCAATAGAGGCTTTAAAGTCATTCCTGTAATGCAGCTGGGACTGGAACTGGACCCCTGCAGCTTTCAGAAAGAGATGCAAATGATGCTACGCCTACTTTCAGCATCATTTAGATCCCCATAATCTTAAGGAAAATGCATCTATACCTTCCAAATGTATCTTTGCTTTTAATTATATGCAAAATTCTGGGAATGTGAGAGCCAGAGTTCAGTTCTGCAAGACTGGTGTATCTCAGGTTTTTGTAACTTCTTCTCAGGACTCTTTGTCAGCACCATGTCCTAAAGCTTGAATCTTCCCAGGCTCTGGATGTTCTCTGGCACGGCAGTGTCACTGTCACAGGACTGTCCTGTAGCATTTACTGAGGTTTTGTTTGTTCTGGAGTGATCAAGGAGAAAGATGCAGAATTTGAGGATCTCCAGATAGAATTGGTGGTACAGGAATGGTTCCTGTATGAAATTTCCTAAATGTTCAAGTGCAAATGAACAGTCATGGGGGGGAAAAAAAGAAAGAAAAAGAAGAGTAAACTTAGAATTTGAAAATCACACTGAACTCATGCTCTTGTAATTGAACACAGGAACAGTCTTGTTTTCCTGTAAGGGGATGCACAAATTCTGGTAGTGGATCTCATTTGGCAGAGGCAATCGTGTTCTAGTACAGGGATCAACAAAAGTGAGTAATAATTGACTTTACTAAACAACTGTGCTATTTAGAGCTGCCCACTGCCTTGCATTAAATGCGTAGCTTCTTTTATTTTTAAATTTCAACAAGGTGAAAACCACAAGTCCTTCATTTTTCATGCTCCCATCATATCTTCCTGCTGTAAATTTCATTCTGTTCTTAGAGTCTGCATTGAAACGTGTCTGGAAAAAATATTCTTTGAGACAGTTGAAAACCTCCTTTGTTTATATCTGTTGTGATAGCCACATTTAAAAAAAAAAAAAGGAAAATTTTTGCTTCTACAGCAATTTAAATTCTACCTTTAATGAAAATTTTTGTGACTTTCAAAATCCTGTGATACTGGTGGTGATAATGCAGTTGTTTACTCCATTGGCTACTTGATTAATCCTCATTTTAATCATAGTTAGTGATATTCACCTCTTCTAAATAATGTCATTATGATTTAAACCAGGAATTAGTAAACAACTCACAGCTGTTGTGGAAAATGTTTGTATAGTAATGCATATTCATGAATATTTCATACAATAATGCTTATTAATCTGATTTTTGCAGAGAAACAACTAAATGATACTTTATAACTTGATGTTTGGCAAACAATGCGGTTTGTTTTTCATGGCTGGTGTCAGTGATGTATGAATCTCCCTACATTTACTTTATCACTAAACATCACGAAAAACAGCTTTGCAGAATCTTTAAATATAATCAAGGCAAAGGTTTTTTCATTTTGTGCTTGGTATGGAGGCCTAAAGAACGTCCACAGGGTCACAAACTATAGAATATATCCCCAAGAGGTTCATTTCTCTTCCCAAACATAGCAGAAGCTCCTAGGCCCTTCCCATGGAGTTTTTTCTTGGTTTCAAACAGTGGAGATAGCAGTAGTTGGAAGCAATCTATTCTTAGAGCTGTACCATGAAACAGATTTTCTTTCCTAATGGATAAATTTAATGATATAACCTGATCCATCCTCTTTTGAGGTTGTTACACCAGATTATTTCCAGGACATGCAAATCTAAGCCATTCTTTTGTACCAAAGTTTCATCTCTGCTATTTAAACTGTCTGTTCTTTGCCTCGTGTTATGTGTAAGAGATGGAAATTTTTTCCCCCTCTTTCATCTTTTCTGCCACGTCTTGCATATTTAAATGTTACTTCTCTGGCTCCTCTTGGTCTGATCCCATTTTAACAATAAATATTTTGTTGAAGTCTGTTTAGAGGATGTTTTCCAAACCTGTGGTTCAGCTGTGCCTTTTGTGGAGTGCTCAGGCTGGGTCGTGTGGGTTGAATTGCAGCAATGGAATTCATGGGATGGAAACCTTAGCTCGTTTTCCCTACAGTCTTAGCCATACAACCCATTATGGTGCCTGTTTTGTCTGATACACCTGAGGTATATTGCACTTCTGATTCATTGTAGTTCTGACATTTGACAACTTTTTTGCAACAATGGAGGCCCAACCAACCCTTTGGTATCTTGAGTTTGTGCAGGTGAAACTTATTTATTGATTTTTGCTGAAAGTCTATAAATTTATGGCTCTTCCTAGAATTATTTTCTGTTGTTTCCTTCTCTGAGACTTCAACTGTATTTCTTGGTTCTGAAAGTCTAAAGTGTGATTGTGCGAAAATAATTTCCGAAGTCAGAATGTGAAATTAAAACTTCCCTTCTCACCTGCAAGATATGATTAACTTTTGAATTGAAACAGCCTTGCTCAGTGTCCTATTTCAAGTGCTTATAGGTAGTTATATAATTTTGATTACTTGGAAATCAATAAAGTGAAGCAGCCTAAAGTCAATGGTTCACGTGCTCTGCTCTTTCTTGAAAGAGGAAAAAGTTTAAATTTACTGAACACTTAATGTTTAGTAACTTTACCTTTCTTCCACAAGTGCCCAGAGGATGTGGATCCAATTAGGTTCTCACAGTGTGTTTTCCTCTCAAGTGGCAGCTGAGAAACGTTTGGAACCCTTGACTTGAGTGATTTGTTGGCATAAAGTTATACAGCTGAGGTGGTGGTTTTATTTTATTTTCCAGGGGAGCTTGATGCGAATACCAGCACCTTTAAGATTTTTTTTTTTCCCAGTGCTGCATCAGCCTTGAGGGGGAAGAGGACCTTTATATAAATGAATTTAATTTAGGTATAACTAGATTTTGTGGGGTGGTCAATAAGCAGAAGCTGTTATGCAGATCATGAGAGCTTCTTTGATACTAGTTATGGTAATAATTTCGTTTAGGGCAACTCCAATGAACTTTAAAATGAAGAAAGTTTTTCCTTAAGATGTTTTTCCTTAATGCTCACTTTACTAGCAGAACTAGGGATCCTGTCCTGGAAGGAATCAGATTTTGATTTTTTTTTTGAAATCACAATAATTTGATAGAGGAGTTTTGCACTTCATGGTGAGGATATAGGTCAGGCTTCATGGAAGTCTATAAAATCCTGTAAATTTCCAATGAGCATAGAAGAAAAGGAACTTAAGCTTGAATAGTTAGGTTTATATAAAAGCCCCTAAAAGGGAGAAGCAAGCAGAAAGGAGGGGTAATATGCCTAAACTGGAGCATCATTTTGGCTTTTTAAAAAGTTTTTGGGCACCGTGAGCTCTCAAGTTAGGTCACCATATGGATCGTACATCCCATACCTCTGAACAGCATAAGGCAAATTCCTACCCAACTAGCTATGTTTATTGGTTTGGGTTTGCAGGCTGGCACAAATTCAAACCTGAATAAGAAAGTCACTTCATGACTTACTTTATCCTCCTGACACTCTTCAGGGTGTGTTGTGTGGATACATAGCAGCTCCTGATGGCACTCTTGTAGAATTTTTCAGTAGCTTTTCAGTGTAATAATAATTTTGTGATCTAGAGCAGCCTGTCTGTAAGTTCCCAAGTTTGTTTGTGGTTCGTGTGATTTAAATGATGGTCTCTTGTCCCTTATTCCAGCTGTAAAAAACAGGATTTTATCCACACTCTGTAGAGAGAGAAACGGCATTTGGTGACATCTGTCCAGTTCTTGGTAGTGTCTCTGTGTCGTGGAACAAATTAATTGTTCTCATCTCGTTATTAACTAACCCATTTAAGCATTAGCTGATGGTTTTTAGTGCAGGATTTGTTTTTCTCAGCTTCCTTAACCTCTCCTGGAGCTCTGTGTGCTGCCATTCACACACAGGCTTCCATCCACTCTAGGAAGGGTGCATGCCCTTGACAAGTGCTTAAAAAACTTGGCCTTTTCGCTTTACTGATGGAAGTGTTGTGAACTTGGGATTGGATCAAAAAGTTACTAGTCGAGATCCTTCATGTTAGAGTTTTTCCAATAAATCACAGCATTGGTCTCCTCTTTCGCCTTCATTTTCATATTTAAAAGGTTGGAAACTCGGAACGAAATTATGTGGAATTTTTGCCCCCTGAATTTTAATTGACAATCCACCTGTAGTACTAAAAGGAGGTGTTTTAAAAAAGAAAATTTGTGCTTGGTTCTGGTGTTTGATAATCTTTATGAAAAGTCACCGAGAAGACTGGTGGATATAGAATGGAATTAGAGAGCCTAGGATTGCTTACAAACAAAGAATATAAAGTATTAAACTTTTTTCTTCTTTCTTTTGACCCAATAATGTTGGCAAGGTCCCCTTGAAATTCATTCATGTTTCCATCCTTGAACAACTTGTACACAGTACAATGATTCCATTTAGTAATTGAATAGCCAAGCTATGCACATTATTCCTTATACCCTTACTTCATAGACTATTCTTTCCATTTTCATAATTACTTCTTTTCCAGTTCTTCTTTTGCCTTACAGTTTTCTAGTCTTTTCCTTGTACATACATAGCTGGAAATAAGTGCATTCTTTGTGTTGCAATTATGCTGCAGTATAATTGGGAACAGTACTTTTAATGTGTCATGTGCTGCTGCATCTTTCCAGCAATCACTTGGAAAAGAAAAATGCTCATCTGTAGTTACAGAATATCATTGTGGACAGCTTGGACTTGCAGTATGTATCTTTCTCATCAGTGAGAAAAGTCTTGACTCATTTTTCTATGTATTTTTTTTTTTTAAATGAGGCAATTACAGTGAATTATTGTAAAGCTTAATCAAACAAGAGACTCTCCAAGCTCAATGGATTAATAGCCCTTTTCTTTTTTCCTGCTTTTTTTTTTTTTAATATGTAAATAAGTAAGGAGACAACTCGTAGCTGCTTTGGATAGCTTTTGGTGTCACCAAGGAAGTTTCAACATTTTTATGATGTGTGACCTATATACAGTGAAAAGGTGACATTTCAGCTGTTCTGCCTGGAAAGCTTGAGTTGTGTGACAGCTGTACCTAAAAAATCCAATGAGTAATTCCCATAAAAAGTGCTTATGGGTAGTTAGCCTTTGTGAAACGTAGTCAAATATTAAAATAACAAAAACTCCCAAAACTATGGTTATTGCCATATAGAACTTCAGGTCATTATGCCTCACATATATTTACTGTCGACCATATCACTGCAATAAAGTCCAAAGTATCAGGGTCATCAGCACTACCCCTTAGAGAAACCAGTCTATCACATATAAATCTATTATTCTTCAACCCTCTTCTTTGGCTTGTGCAGTATTTCTCTAAAGTCTGTTGTAGTACCTTTTGGTCAGTAGGTGGTGCAGCAGGTTACAAACATGTTGATTTTCCTATATGACATAATTTTGACCAGTACTTGGGTCGATAATGTGAAGTTATTGTTAGGACACGTTGAATTTATATTAGTAAATTCAGATGAGATTCATTAGGTTTTAAGCGTGATGAGTTATTTTTCAAATCCATAAATAAAGCCTAAGAGTAGCATTGGACATAAATTAACAAATGCACAGAATCATAAGAAAATGTGGATAAAATGAATGAGAATGTCCAATAAGGTGGATGGATGTAACTTTACTGATATACAGAAAATGGATTTGCTAAAGTTTCTCTGGAGAGCCATTCTTCTAGAAGAAACTAGGGTTAGAAACCATTGCTACTGGCATGAATTGTATCAAGCCCAGCAGGGAGTTATTCCAAAATTACTTCAGTTTATTTCCTCCTGTATGCACAGCCCTGTCAGTCACATTCAGTGGTGAGCCTTGGAAGAAAAGGAATTAGTTAATCTGTTACCTAACACCAACCCAAGCCATCCTATGATTCCCTCTTGAAGAGCACTGTAGCGAGATGCTGCTGCTCGATTGAATCTTAAAATTACATGAAAAGGCCCTTATGGTGTACTCAAGCATGAACTCAAGAACTTGCAAGCCAGTTCAGTATTTAAGAATCAAACACATCATTTAGAATCTACTGAAGTTTGGCGTCTCTGCCTCGTTAATTAAAGCTTTGTTCTCCAGCAGCCACATCTGTACTGAGCCAGCTTTTCATCTCCTCGAGTGCAGGGGAGCAGTGCTGCCTGTGAGATGTGTGATGTACCTGGTGGAGCTGGAATTGTCTTTATCTGAGCTGTCACAGGCTGTGCTGTGACACCGGGACAGCTCTCTGCTGCAGACACCTCGATGGGATGTGCAGACATTTGTTTCCTCTCTGCAGAGAGGTAGGCATGGAGATGGAACACAACTTGGCAGGGGGCTTTTTTTGTTGTTGTTGTAATAGTTTTGGCTCAGAGGAGGCTTTTTTTTTTCTTTTTGCTAGATAAATTTGCATGATAGACTCTTGGGCCAAGAAAAATAATTGTTTCTGTGTAACATCTGAAATACCAGCTGACACAATTGAGCCAAGAATTCATTGTGCCACGTGCTGTACATTATTCCATGTAGTCAAGGTGAAGCACAAAGCTCTGAAAATCCCCTGAAAATATCACGTGGTCCAGGTTTGCCTCCTTTAAATAGTGTAGGAATAAGGTGTATCAATAAACCTACCTGCTGTGTGCTGCACATGTTTCTGGATTGATATGTTCCCTGAAATACAATACAGCAACAAATCCTCCTCTGACAGATTTCTGAATTGCTTATTAGCTAAATGGCTTATGGTTAGTGAAACACACAATTAAAAAATTGAATCTGTGTGAGGTAAGGCTCTGCTTCATCCATTTTTCTAGTTTTCTGAATGAAAATTTATGAATCTATTGATGATTTATTGTATTTTCCCTTCACATAATCAGTTTTGTGCCAAAAGACCATCACAGAAATCACCAGATCAAGTTTGTGTTGAAATGAACCTCAATTTTCTAATTGATTCCTGTTAAATTGCATCAGTTCTAAACTACTAGAAGGTGAGGTCTATTACTGCCTCCCCCCTTCTAAGAAAAAGAAAATTGCAGGTGACTTTACATCTCTTTTTGTGACGTGGTGGAAAAATCAAAATTAAAACTCCAAGGTCAAATGTCCTTTCCTGCTCAGTTTGATGGCAGTAGAGGAATGCAGATGCTTAAGCTGCAAAATTGCTGGGGTTTCATTATATAACTACAGCATATTAACAGGAAGCCATTAAATACAATCTATGTGTGAATAGCCCAATTGGTAGGCACATTGGCTCCATTGTGTGAGGGATTAAATAAATGTATTACTTTCCCATTAGTATTCACTGAATAGCTTTTATTTTTTATTAAGTTTTGGTTAAAATGCGCCTGGTTGTGTTGTCAAAGTGGCACGTCTGCTTCCTTTAAAAATGAGTCTATACTGAAAAAAAAAATTGCTACAAAGTTTATAGTGCTATTAATACAATTTTAACCATTTCTCTTTTTTCCCTTTTGCCCCTACCCTGAATAATTACATTCTGCTCAGCAGTTGGCATGTTTGCAATTTTGATCTAATAAACTGTGTCACTGTTGAGGAATATGAGTCTTTAGTAAGTACTTCCACAAATCTCTAAGTGTGCACTTGGAAATCATGGAAACATCTCAGTTTCCAAGTAGAGAGAAGCACAAATAAGAATTGTTTCATCAGTTTAAAATTTTCTCAGCAAAATACCAGAGGGTCATCACTAGTCTCACATTCCATGTTATAGCCATTTTTAGGAGTTAAATTCTAAATTACTTTTTTTTCCTTTTTTCAATTTATGCCCATTTTTTCTGCCTTTGTCCCATTTCCTACTCTACACCAACATTTGTCATCTCTGTTTCTGATCCAGAACCTTTGCTAAATATACTTACACTGAGTAAACGAAGCTATCTCTGAATTGTGCCTTTTTCTTTGGTGGGTTGGCACGGGCACTCTCTGTAGCATTAACTGAATGACTTTCTTTGGCAAGGTGTTTGTAGCAGTTATTAATCTTGTTTTGTTGTCACTGTCATCTCAGGATCCTGACATAAATTACTGTATTTTCATTCCCTTGAAGGAAAGCATGGGAATGAAGAAAACACTTTAAGGAATGCAGTTTTTGAAATGGTCTAAAATATGTTCAGATTTCTATCAGAAGGTTAGCCCAAGCAAAGAAAATACTGGTTTTAAAAACCAGCAGTGTTGTGTTCTGGGTAAGAGCTGCCACTAACCAGTAGCACAGAGAGCTGGCACAGGTCATCACCACACAGCTTTGCTCAAGCATCCTCCCCTCATTGCTCGTGCTCCTTCTCCTGGTTTTGCTGCTTTTGTGGGGGAAGTTCCAGGCAGAAACCTCTCCTCTGAGCTTGGCTGAATTGCTGTTCCTGGCCTCACACCAGAGCCTGATGCAGGTCCGGGTCTAGCAGACGTGAAGGTTGTTACGATCCTTCTGCCTGGCAGATGTCCCCTCCTCTTCTCAACATCTAATAACAATTCCCCATTAGCATTTTAGTGGAGCTCAAGCTGGAAATGTGAAGTAGCATTCTCACAGAGCTCAGTACTAAAAAAAAAATATTGTGTTCGTTCTCCTTCATCTCTGGAAATAACAGTGTAGACACATGATCCAACATTGCTTAAAATAAGTGTAAAAATCTTGAGGCTTCATATCTATAATCAAATCTGCAGGCTGTTTCTTCATAATTATCTGGTATTTTACTAGTTTCTGATGCTGTATATGCCACATCTGAATATATATGTTCTTGAGCCATCTTGCATGGATAATAGAATTTGATATGAATAGATTCCTTTTCACATTTGCAGTCTTGTTAGAAAATGCTACTGGTAGTTGATAACATATATTACTTTACATTTTAATGAATATTTCAATGAATAAGACCTTTTGAAGGATCAGAAAATTGGCACATGTGCTTTTCCTCACATTGTATTTCCTTGTAGGGCACGGAAGGATTGGAACTAGGAAAAGAGAAAGATCATCACTAGGGAGAAAAATAAACTAACCGGAAGAACAGAGTCACACAATCCTCAACGTCTTTATAATTTTCAATATTTTGTATCCTCTATCACAAAATAGCCAAAAGGTTGACTTAAAGCTGTGTTTATATTCATTGATTGATACTTGAGAGCGTTTGTGAAAGTAAAACACTGGTGAGATTTCTTGATGCACCAAGGTCATAATGACTTTGACAGAAGATTTATAGTTTGTGGGGTTTTTTTGTTTGTAGGTTTATTTTGCAATGTGTGGTCAAAGTTTGCTTCCAGCAAATGAGCCAAGGGAAATTCCATAGGTCTGTGTTCCTATTTAAAGGTCTCCATGATGAGGCAAAAATAAAATTTTGGAACATGAGCACTCATTGCTGTATCAAAGAACCCCTCTTTTAAAGTTGTCTGAGCTAGTAATCTTTAAATCATTTTGGTTCCTCCTATCTCCCTAACAAGCACAAAGGGAAAAGACAGCAGAAATTCCAAATGGCAGGAAAATAAAAGAGCATTGAGCACATATTACATTAACTCCAACACTTGATGGGTCTTCTAGATGTAATATTTTGGCAATATTTTATTGTCTAATGACTGCCAAAACGTTTTGGCCTCTTCATGGTCACTGCCAATAAAAACAACAGAAGTTCAATAAAATACTCTTCACGTTCTTTAATTGGGCTAAGAAGAAAAATCCTGATGGCTTTGATTGCTTCCACTTTCTTTTGGTTGCTGTGGTTTCTGTTGGAGCCTGGTCAGTAAGGGAAGTGATGATGTGGAAAGGATGCCTCCTGAACCTCAGCCAGGCACATTACCCAAAATATTTTGATCTTCCAATAAGCCTTAAACTAAAGCCAAGATTCAAATGAGCCGATTCGCATTGCCTTCGTGAAAATTAGCACATGCATTCTGCAGGTTTCATTCCAAGTGAGTTCTTCAGCATTCTTCTGGCACACAGTTCCTGAAGTTATCCCTGGTACAAGCTACTCTTGGAATCCAGTAAAGGTTTTAAGGTGCCCTTTTTCACTGATCAAGTCAATTAGCAATTTTATCATTCAAAATTATCTTTATTTCTGATTCCCTTTGTAAACAAATGGTGGCTGAAGCAAAATTTACATATTTTTACCAAAATTTAAGTGTTTTAGTTAGTGGAAAAAAAATTGGCTCCATTTTGTTGAAAACACTTTCAGTATCTACTAAAAAAGAAAAGTATGCCAAACAAAGTCTTTGTTTCTCTTTTAAAGATGACAAATAGTATAAATCAGTTTTTACCTTTGGAGACTGCTTAAAAACAGCCATTGCTCTTCAATCTGTCTGATGAGGTATATGACGCTGTAATTCTGATTAATTTTTTCAATGTAGATATTTATTTCATGGTATATTCTTCTTCCCAAAGTTGCAATTAGATCTGCTTTAACAAGGAAATACATTAAAGTACCTATGCGAAGAAATCCATACAAACTTGTGAAGGATTCGTTTTACATTAGCATCCATGTCATATTCTGACATAAATGCTAATTGGAATGCTTCAGCTGGTTTTAAATGACCGTGAATGTGCTACACAGTAGAGTGACTTTCACCTTAATTTTAGTGGTCAAATTAAATCCGTTGCTATTTGAGCACTGCTCCCCCACCCAATCACTGCCTGAGCCTGATTCTAAGGGGCAGAAAAAACAGCTACAGAAATCTTGGCAGGAAAATGGATTCAGATGTGATGACTTGGAAGTAGCATCTTAGTTTGTGCAGGGAGTTGGAGTTCCATTGAAATGACAAAAGGATTGGTAATTTATGCAATAGCTTTAATTATTGAAAACCAGAGCCAGATTCACTGCTGCCTGAGCATCTAACTGTGCAGGAGCTTGGATTTTCAGAAGGTGCCTAACCAAGTTAGGGACATAATTCCCTATAAAATCAATGTCTGTAACCTGTTCAGCTGCCTTTTAAGCATCTCAGTTCCTTCCTGTTTACCTTTGAAGCTGTAGCTGTAGTCCAGATCCAGTTAAGGAAAAAGTGGAAGGTGTCTGTTCATGTTGGTAAAGGACTTGGATTGTTGTTCCAGATCAGCTGCAAAAGATTCCATTGTGCCAAGGCAAACAGATCAGTCACAGTTTCCTGATTTTTATATGCTGCACAATACAAAAGATGGTGTGCACTTTGTGCTGCAAAGGAGCCTAGTTCAATAAAAATTGTATCAGTTTAATCAATAGTAATGTTTTCTCTGACTCAAACATGCACATAAGTGTTGTTTTAAGTGAAAGAACAGGCTTTAGCAAAGTCTTCAGCTTTTAAGAGCCTGGGTCTTGTTGGTCTCATGGATATTTATTGCATCTTTTGCCTGCCTGTAGAAACACACCATGGGCTGTTCCTGGAAAAAAACCACTACAGAAAGATGCTGTTTCTGGGAACAAGGTTTCAGAGCTGGTAATGTTGATTGGTGGCTAATTAGTGTCATTCCCAGAAGTATTATCTCCAGAAGAATTTCCGAGAAGGGACTGACAGCATGGTGTGTGTTGGTATATGGCTGAGTCCTGCTGGCGTTTTGTTACCCCTCCCATAATTCAGAATTAAAGCTGTGACAAATGACAGTCATGAATTTGAGTTTGTGTTTTTTTTTCCTAACCATAATTAGCTAAAGCATAGCTCTGTTACCTTCATTTGAGCCCTTTATCATATTTTGTGCTTTTGTTACAGGAAAAACACCACGAAGCAGAGCACTGGTGGCTTTAGTTGGCTGTCTCTGCATTACTTCTGTGCATGCAGAATTAGGAACTATTAAATAGGCCATGGACATTTGCGTGTCTAATTTACAGAAATATCTACTTTTGCATGGGAGGACTGGTCTTGTGACAGCTCTAATGAGTCCTTGATGGATGAAAATATCTTAAGATAATTAGTGGAAGAATCTAAGCAAATAAATTGTAAAGAATAAATATCAAAAGATCAGGCAATCAAAACCAGCATGGCTGAGGAAAGCAACAGCAGTGAATTATGTTGCAAAATATATTATAATTCCTAGTTGGTTGGAAAATATAATCCAGAAGATGGTCTGGATTTTGTCAGAGGTAATGTTCCTTAGTTTAAAAGTCTCAGGAACTTTGTTGCCAGTGGCAATTGTGAATTGTGTGTTCTTGTCTGGATACTTGGACAAACTGCTTTGGATATCCAACCTTTTTTATCTTGTTCAAAAAGCATCTCTTGCAGGATTGTGTATAATTTAAGCTCATAGCCTTCATTTGAAGGTTCTTTTGATACAGTTATGCTAACGCAGTTTTATTTCTGAAACATCTGTTGTTCTTCTGCTCTTCTCTGAGGACTTTTGAAGATGTGGCCATTTGGATCAGCCATGGATAGGATTTGTTTATCTGTTTGCTTATTGGCAAGGTATAAAATGAGCAAATCCAGATAGACTGGATACAATTTACACAGCCCAGAGCCAACTCCCCTCTCCTCCTTCAAGTAAATTTTCTAGGATATCTTAACATGTTTAGATGACTGGGATAAAATACAATGTCAAATGTGTTTTGCAAGTACCCGCTTATTTAAATTCAGAGTCTAGGTATTTATATGTCAAGGAAAAGTACCAGAGCCCAAAATTGTTGTGAAGGCAGAGGTTTCAAGGGCATGGGATAATGATTCAGGCTTCCAGGATATTAAATGGGGTTTTACCATTACTTCATTGAAAGATATTTGGTTGAATAACTCATAATTTAATTTTGCCTCAGTGTGCCTGGGAGTTTAGACCGAAAGGTTCATTGTATGCAAAGATAAATAGATCCTCAGCATCTCCATATTTGTGTCCCTCACCTGAGGGTCTCTTGCCACCAGCAACCTTGGCAGAGCACATCACAATCACAGAGGTTTCCCCCCTTGCAAGGACACAACTTTAGTGATGAGTTGACTCAGTCAAATTCTTCAGCAGGTAGTGATGGCAGTGAAACTTTTTGAAAGAATGTAGCTGCCCTTCTGTTCTCGGCCATTTGGTGCGGAAAGTAATGAAATAGAACAGTAAAAATGGTTGTGGGGAATCAACCTGGGTTGTCTCTTTGCATTTAAATCGCCACGAGGCCTTCTGCAGCCTCCCCAGTTATCACTGCTGCACATGTTCAGCCTCTGCTGCCTGCCAGCAGCACTTCAGTGAGTTGTGCACAGGATTTTCTCCTCAATCAGTCCATTCTGAGCTGGTAGTAGAGCTACTGATGTATTTTAATGAATTCGGTTTCACATTTTCCCATTTATACTGCAGTTTATATTCTGTCCTTGGAGATTTTGGTATTCATCTTATCTGGCTTTAGAAGAGTGCTGGAGAATCTGGTGACAGCTGCTGTGTTTTTAAATTCTGCTGCTAGGTTTCAGCAAGATACTGTTGCAAGAGTGGAGAGGCTTGGGGTTGAATTTATTTCTTTTTTGTTTTGCTTTGTTTTTATTTTTCTGTCTTTTTTGTCATTTTATTTTTTTAAGGACTGAAGCCTAGAAGAAATCATTCTGTCGTTTAGCAAGTATCAACATGTGTATAAACTTCTAACAACACTCAAACCAATAAGAAACATGCTTCGTGTTGCATCAAGTGTAAAGGTTATTTTTCCAGTGAAATAGTTGATTTTAGGATAAATGTAGTGAAGGTGGCACCATGACTCATGAAGTTTATGGTCTGCAGTGGTGCAGCCAAGCGAGTTTTCAAATGACTTGCCTTTCTTAGCTCCATCACTTACAGAAAAGCTCCTAGAACTTTGTTCAGACCTCTGATTTTATTACCAGCTGGTGTTTATTAAAGACTACTTATTCTTGTGCTTTAGTTTTTCACCTCCCCCGCCAGTATTTATCCCTTTCTTCCTGTCTTCAACCCACGGTGTGTTATATTTATAAAATAGGTCACTGGCAATTTTTAAGAAACCGTCCTGTATAGATTACGGAACAGATTGATATACTGTAAATTGCAATAACAGCACAGGACCTCCAAACAGGGAGAGTCTCCCTCACAGTAGCCGAATATTTGGTTATTTCACTCTGGAAGGCAGAATCAGCGACACAACTAATATTATAAAACCTCGGTGAAGGTTCTAACTTCAAATTTACCATGACATTGTGCAGGAAGCAGTGGTGCACCACGCTGCAAGGTCTAGATATGCTCTAATTCCTCTGTGGCACACATCCCAGTAAGAACCCTTCTGCTTCAGATCTATAGCTTGACAGGGAACCGTGTCTCTGCTGAAGCTTTTTCCTCATTTCTTTGTTTTCTTGCAGAAAAGCTTCTTGGTTTTATATTTCCTTTGATTTGTTCAAGAAAAACAGTTTTCTTTTAAATTCTGCAGAAGGTCTCAGACGAGGGAATATTTTCCTTTATGGCTTTTGAATAACAAGTTTCCCTGACATAACCCACAGAGAGCAGTGTTGTATCTGTGAACTCTCAAGTTCTCTCAGTAATTTGTGTCTTTCCCCACTCCTAAACTTCCTCTTCCTAAACTGCGTGAGTGTCACACCTTTGCCCAGGCCAGGGGTAACCTTGGGGCTTCTAAGTTTGAAGTTTGAAAGACATAGCTAATATTTTCATCACTTGTATAGCTCTTTATTTATTAAAATACCATTTTCTATGTGTATTTTCTCATCCTGCCTATGTCCAATCAGTGTAATTGAAGCTGGCTCTCCTGAAAGTGGCACATGGGAGGATATGATCACTTTAAGAGCAAGGGACAGATGAAAATATCATCATGGATTTCTTTCAAATTAAAACACACAGGGTAAAAATCAGATCGGGAGCAAAATCCCAGCATTTCACATCTAGCCATCCCCATGATCAAGAAAAATTCTATTCCTCAAAACTAAAATTTTAATAAAAAATTCTTCATTTTTGGCTTGTATTTAACTTGAACACTCCTTATTTTGCTTGCTCTCCATTTATTATGACTCTGTTTACATATCCTTACAGCTGATTTGCCACTTAGGAAAATATTAAATGGATAGATTTGGAAACAGAAATAGTTTCCATGTAAAAGATGGCCAATAGAGGCAGAAGTGCTACTCCCACTGTTCTGACAGGTGTTTCAAGAAGCATCAGTCCTTGCTGGTGAAGGGGTCTGGGTGTCTGTATCAGTTTCATTTGGAAGTTTGGTGATATTTGGTGACAATAGCTGCTGCACCTGAATGGGCAATTCTTCTTCATTGACCACAGGATTAGTGGCACTCTGTGCTTCATGTTCCAAGGTGTCTTTCTTCTCTGTAACAGCATAACAATGAAATTCTTTATTTTGGAGCTGGTGCTTATGTCCCAATGAAGCTGTCAAGAGGCTGAGTTAGGGATTATCTCCTCAGAATCTCCTGATTTTTGGTGTTCCTGTTCCTGGTCTCCTGATGTAGCAAAGTCTCAAATATCCAGGAGAATGCCTGGGAGAAAGGGAGAGTAGCATGAGTAGGCAGGGATAAGCAAAAGGAAGATTTTACATAATAAAGTCATCTGTAATATATCACCTTGGGGGGGGGGAACCAACCCTCCAAGCATTAAAAAAAAAAAAGGCAGAAGAGTTTGTGAAGGGTAGAACTATCTTTAAATAATAACAAGGGGAACTGAACAGGGAAAGCTGCATGTGCATCTCATCCTCTGCAGCATCATGAAACTGCAGGGCCTGGGGACATCTCGAGGTTGATCACAGATATTTACCATAAAAGATATTGATCAAAGATATTGACCATAAATTCCTTGCTCATTTTAACAAAAAGCTTCATCTTAGAGGCTTATGGTTGAAGGATTAAAGCAATCTCTTTGCTTTTCTTTTACCCAGAATATCTGCTGGTTTTGTTCTCCTGTACACCTCTCCTTGTACAGTCACAACTTGAGGGATGCTCTTAAAACACATATTCTTTAGGAATATTTGTGGTTTTGGGGTGAAGTCAGTACTCTTCTTGTGCCTGAATTACTTCAGGAACAAAGATAAAATTATAAAGTACAGTTTGAGCTTTTTATTTTTTTCTCTAATGAAAAGAATAGACAATGACGAATCATTGCATGATAAACATCCTCTGGAATCAGTTCTTGGTCTTGTTGTCTTCCTTCTTACAAGACAAGGTAGGATTTTCAGTTTGCTTCACAGCCATACAGATACTTTAAAGGAAAATATTCTGGGATGAACAATCTTACTCTCCTT
The DNA here is from genome assembly GCA_013398615.1 of Brachypodius melanocephalos. NCBI lineage: Eukaryota > Metazoa > Chordata > Aves > Passeriformes > Pycnonotidae > Brachypodius > Brachypodius melanocephalos. The sequence goes on from VZSR01000247.1 coordinate 5,022,635, forward strand.
AAATGATTCACTGTATTTAATGAAACAGCTTTTCTTTGTCCCTCCCTATCCCTAAAACGATGAGCTGGATCATTCTCACAGCAGGGAGGCTCAGTGGCATTCCCAGCCACCACATCATCCCAGACATTTCCTGGCCTGTACTGTTGCTGTGACTGTTCCCTGGGAATAAATTCTGTGTCTTTCGGAAGAGTGTTGGTGTAAGAACACTTATGTGTTTAGCATAAAATTTGTATAGTATATGAGGAAATATTTAATGTATTCTATATTACAATTTGATTTTTATACTACATACCACTATATTATATTTTTAATTTTATATTTCTCTCTATAAATGCTAGCAGTAAGGTGTTTTTTCTTAGCAGAAGCCTGGTGGTCTCTCTCTTCTTTGGGGTTTCTGTGTATGAAGGCTGGATTTGCCTCCTGTTTTTTGTCAGTAGTCCTGGAAGTCCTTTATCAGCACCACATTGGAGATCTTGCCACTGTCTGACTCAGACTTTTATTTCCAACTGCCCCACTGCAGATGAATGAAAGCAGTTCTTTAAAGGACTGTTCCACTCCCCTTTGACAGCCCAGCTCTAGACAACACATGCAACAGGGGCACAAATAACCATCATGCTTTTTAAGCTGTTTGCCTTCTATTGCTAAAGTTAAATATGTTTAAATAGTGGAAGTCACCAACTTGATACCTCCTGTCTGTTCCCTAATGAAAGCCAGAGGGAATTAACCCTAATCATTTGCTTCTTTCCTGGAAGTAAATGAACTTGTTATCAGTGAGGGGTTTCTGGTCCTTACCAGCAAGAGTGAACTTCAGCAAATTGCCACTTGACATTCTACCCCCACAAACCAGAAATTGAAATTGAAGCCCCAAGAGCAAAAAGTTTAATAATGCAGCAAGTCTGTCAAGCAATTGAATTTAAGTAATGCTATAATGTAAAACACTAGTTACTAATTACTGCAAGGATGGAATTGCAATAGAAATTTTCAACACTTTGTTATTATACTGTGGCAATATTATGAGATTGGTTTGGTCCTGCAATATAAAATGCTGATTTCAAATTGATTTTAACAGATGAACCGAGCAGAAAACCCGTTTTGACTCCTGAAATTCAATACATAGAGAAAGTATAAACTTTTAGCTCTCTAATAATAAATACAAGTAAAATGCTGAATAGATTTTTAATGACACAAGGAGGCTGTGGTTCTAAGCAAAATTGAACTCAGCTTGTGCTCCTAAATCCCAGCTGATTCTGCTTGCACAATGTGTGCAAAAACCAACCCCCAAGTAAATGTGACACAGAGGAGGATGGTTAAAATGTGCAGTTGAGAATCATAATTAAACAAATTTAACTCATTAAATTAAAGGAACTGGTTTAGTCTGCGTACCTTCTGTAACAGAGACCACTTTTGTTTAATCCATGCCAACCAGTTGCATTTGAAGAACTCTTTTTGGCTAGTGTACTCAATATTTTTCCCTGTGCTTCAGTTTTTGAAGTGTTTATTGTGCTAAAAGTCTCAAAAAATTGCAATATTATAATAAATGACCATAATGTAGAAACATCATGTTAGTGGATTCTCTTAATGGGCAAGGAAGGTGGAGAGAGGAAACAGCTGAAGAGGTAGAGTAGCAACAAAACAACAACTAAAAGAAATTAATTTGTTCAGTGGAGTGGGAGAACTGAAATTTGAAAGCTGGGAGGTCATTTTATGTTGCATTTTCTCGAAGCAAGGAGGAATAGCAATACTGCAGATAGGAAAGGTAGCAGAGGGAGCACTGCACTATTGATGCCATGGAAAGGAGGAATGAAAAGCTAATGTGAACCAGAAGAATGAAATATGAAAACACACCTGACCATTAATTCATGAGAGGAGTTTCTGTTATTGAAATCAGTTCTGACTTTATAGAGTAAGAAAATGTAACCCTCTTGATATGGGGCTGGAACAGAGACAATTTAAAAGGAGCAGACACTAAGAAAGGCCAGATTTACAGTTTTCATTTTCCCACACCTCTACAAAATGGTTTCCTTCCTTTCTGGGGAGCGCCACCTGTGCCAGACAGTTTTTCAAAGGGATCCCAGGCAGCCCTGCCATAAGATGGCAATTTTGTCTCTCATTTCCAGCTGTATGCTCTTTATTAAGATGTTACTTGGTTTTGCTACAAAACAACTGCTGACAATACCAACTGGGAAAAGTGGGGCATGAATGCTGTTAAGCCTTTTCTCTTGTCTTTTTGGCATGAGATAATTTGCTCAGTGCACTAATTTGCAACAAGGTAGGACACAGCTTTCAGTCAATAGGGTCAGTTCTGAAGCTTAGAGCAACATTTTTTCTTTTGTTCCTTAGAAAATTGTCGGTTCTGTCTGGGGACTTCATTAGGGGAGTAACAGGATTCTTTCTGCCAGTTCTTCAGCAAGAAGGGAACCTCATTACCAATTTTTAATGTGAAAAAGTAAGGGAATATGTTTGAATAACAAAAAATTGAAGAGCCATGTGACAGCTCAGCCTTTCAACATGGTGCACTGCCTCGTGAAAGATTTGGTTGAGTGGTTACTGCAGTATCTGTATTAATGAAAAATCTGATTTATTAGGGTGTGTGACAGATACGGTGTAGATATAAAATGATAGATTTTATCAGTTTTACATGTGTGTGTATGTACACATATGTAGTCTTGATGACCTTAAACTGACCGCTATGGCAAGTATGGAGTTAAGTATATGTTATATATGTTACAAAAGTCTCTTTCACCTTCAGGAGGACTAACAGTAGAATAAAATAAAATATCTCAGATACAGATTAGGCATCATCCTGTGTGTGGGTGACTTCCTGTTCTGGAAAAGATCTCTGTCTTAGTTAGGAAAGGCTTTCCTACTTCTGTATCTGAAAAGCAGTAAACACATTTTGGTAATTAAGGTAATGTAAAAATCAATGTACTAATTATTGGGTTTTCCCCCCATTAGTATATACACTAATAGTGAAATTCAGGCTAAGCTATATTCTAATTCAGTAAATTGGTTTGGCTGCATCCATGTGTATATTAGCTGTACGTTTTCAAAAGGTTTTAATCCTGTAGAAGCCACTTGAGCAGACGAAAAGTAATTTTAGTGCAAGAGGTACAGGAATACAGATGCTTCTGGCAATGCACAGTTACTCTCTAGATGGGAGTAAAGAGACAGAAGGCTCTGAGTTTGAGAACGTGGCCATGCCAGTAAGTGTTTGCTGCTTGTGCAAGATCTTCTGAAGTAATTTTTTTGTTCAGGTTTGGTCCTGTGAGATGGCAGAGTGAACTTCCAAAATCAAGACTTGCAGGAAAAAGCACATCCTCCTGTTTGCTGGTGGTCAATACCAACCATGGCTTTACAAGACTGAAGAGTATTATTTCCACCTCTTCAAAAGACAGGGCTAAAACCACTAGCCTAAAATGAGAATTAAAAAAAAAAACAAAAAACCAAAAAACCAAATAACCAAACCCCAGAAAACCCCAACAAATCAGGAGACAAACCCTCAAATTTAAACAAAAATTTAATTATGGCTTCACAGTAATTAAATCAGACTTTGGTTAAAAATAATTTTTAAATGTTATCACTGCTTTGGTATGAGTGCATTGTTAGAAGTAAGCCACCAGCCACAGAATCATTTAGGACAGGAGGAACCTGCAGAGGTCTCTTTTTTTCCAGTGTCACGCCAAAATTGAGGGCTGCCATCAAAGTTTGGGGCTGCTCAGGTTCCTGTCTGGGTGTTTGTGAAAAGAGAATGGGTTTTCTTCAAAGTCCCTTGGGGTGCCTTTGACAGCACAAAACCCTAGAGAAGGTATATTAATTACATGTTGCATGCAAAGTTGTCAGTAAATTGAACCATTAGGTCAATTAACCACATTGTTTCATAGTATAGCTTTATGCAGGTTATAATGTTAGTGATCTTCATTGCTAGTTAATGTACAAAGAAGAAAAGATAAAATAAATCTCATTACTTGATATCATGTGCAGCAGTTGCAGGTTTCCAGTGTGCTCCCAGTGACTGAATCTGAGCTTTTTTTTTCATGAAGCTTTGGGCTTTAATTCCCAACCACAAATAAATCTCCATTCTCTCCTGCTCAGAATTCTGTCCTCCAATTTTTCCATTTCCTCAGAGCTACTGCACATCCTCCTCCACTCTTAAAAAATAAACAACAGCATTTAGCCCCGAATTTTCTGTAATCCAGTCAGAAACTGAAGTCCTTATATTCTCTGTGGGTGTATATATTAATATATATCACATAAAGATATCTTCTTTCTTTTTAAAAAAGCTTCTCCCACCACATTAATGTATTAAAACCTTACCATTGTGGACAGAAATACGCTGTTCACATGGGGACGTCTCAGCTTCATCAAATGAGAATCTTTTTAATTGTCCTTTTGTATGTGAATCTGACAAAATTAATAAGAAATGAGCTTCCAATATACTTCAGAAATGCCAGGTCCTTAAGGAAATGTTTTGATGGTGTTAGTTTTTTCAACAACAATTGCATTAAACCCCACTTACTGTTTTCTGTTTTCATACATTACGCTTCATTATTTGCTGATTGACAGCTGGAGTTTTTTCTATTCTCCTCTTGCTTAATTACATACAGTCTCTTTGTTATTCTGCTATAATTTCATGACCATGCTAATGAAAGTTTGGGGACTATGGACTGATTTCCATGGAGTCTTATCTTTTTGTAATTTAGGGGCTGTTAACAAAGGGGAAAAAAAAACCCTCCAAGAATTTGCAATTTAAGACTAATTTATATCTAATTAATTAAAAGAGAAGTCCTGGTACTTCCATTATAAGCGAAACTTAGAAGCTTTAAGAGCTGCAGATGCAGAGCAGGCAGTGTCCTGTGAAGTGTGTCCAACTCTCACCTTGGACAGGGATGCACAGCTGGGGGCTACTGAGCATATTTTTAAAATCTGAGGAAAGTGAAATGCAATTTTCTAAATATGGAAAAGAAGAGGAAAAGTTTCAAAAAGTGAATAGAGGCATCTGCCTATGGCTGCTTTATACAGTGTGTATGAACCTCCTACTGTCTAAGTGGCATATGGAAAGTCTAGCTGTAGTCCCTAAAATAAAATCCTGGATTTCTCCCTTAGAAGCCATAGCTGCAGTAGTCATTCTAGCAAAAAACTTGTAGAACATTTTGCAAAGAAGTGGTAACTCACAGTGAACTTAGTCTGTTGGAGGTTTTTTGGTTAGTTGTGGGGTTTTTCCAGTTCTGGAAGGAATTAAATTCTCTACTGGTTGTCTTACTGCCTCTATATTGTGTATTACCTTGTGCACATGCAAGTCCAGTTATGGAACTGCAAGATCAAAATCCAGCCTTGAACTTGAATTTTTATTAGTGGCTGTGTCAGGCATTGTATTGAGCTTAACTCCTTTTTTTAAAAATAATACATTTCACGTGCATATTTTAGTTCAAACTAGTTCTCTGGTGTAAATAGCAAATGAGCCAAGTCTGTGGAACATTGGACCAAAGAGGGAGAGGTGGAAAGAAAAATTAATGATTACTGATCCATGAATGACTTGTAAGCATCAGTCTGCCTCACGATGTTGGTGAGCTCTGCATCGCTGGGTGCTGGGTGAGGATTTTGGGGCAGTGTGACAAAGATGCCTTTGGGGATTTATCCCTGGCCTGACTTGGAGACCAGATTTTTGGTTGTTTGGTTGGTTTTGTGTCTCTGGCTTTGTTTTTTTTTAAAGTGCATAAGAGTTGTTGCTTTTCAAAGCTCCTTCTCGGGTCGTAAAACTTGCGTTGCATCCTTGCACCAACTCTGTGTATTTGTACAAGCTGTTTAAAAGATCACAGCCAGTATCTGATTTTATTTACGTTCTTGTAAGTCCAGGACAATTTATTAGCTACTTCTTTGAAAGCCACGGAAAGAGAGTTTGACCCTGGCAGTCTTTGTCCAGGAGAAGCAGAGTTCAAATGTCCATGATCAATGTTTTTTGTTGCTTTGGGGTTTTTTTCCAGACTGTTTCAGATCCAGGGCAGTAGGTCAGTAGTAAAACTGCAGTAGTATCAGGGATTGTGTTTGGTTCCTATGTTTCCTTTTCAATAACAGTCAAATATCTGAAATCGTAAACATAGCCTTGCATTTTTAGATTGCTGTGTGTCCTAGGATTTCACAGATCTTCAGGACTTCAACAATAATTTTGCTCTTAAGTGAGAAGTAAATTCAATGTAATTTTTACAAAAGGGGAAAATTGAAGTACAATGAGAGAGTCAAAAGTGTCAGTGACAATTCAGAGAGTAGAAAGTGATCTATTTAATCCAATTAATTGATCAGCAGGTTGAGAGAGGTGATCCTGCCTCTCTGCTCTGGTGAGACCCCACCTCCAGCGCTGCATCTTGTTCTGGGGCCCCCAGTGCAAGACAGATGTGGACTCACTAAAATAGGGTCAGACAAGGGATATGAAAATGCTCTGAGGGCTGGAGCACCTCTGCTATGGAGTGAGGCTGAGAGAATTGGAATTGTTCTGCCTGGACAAGAGGGACACCTTTTGATATATATCAGGAGCTTGCAAGAAGCATGGAAAGAGACTTTGCCAGGTACACACAGGACAAGGGGCAATGGTTTAAAGCTGAATGAGGCAAGAATTAAACTGGACATTAGAGAGACAGTTTTTACAATGATGGTGATGGAACGAGTTGTCCAGCCAAGCTGTGCATCCTCATCATTGGAAGTGTTCTGTGATTCTATGAACGCTGTAATTTTAGTTATGAGGTACAGGTTAGTTTGGTCCTCAGTCTCCTCACAGATTACCTGCAGAGTGGAATGTCTGCCTGCACTGAATTGCTTGTTATTCCTAATTTCCCCCATTGTAAGAGGAAAGAACTGAGCAAGGAAAGTGCACTGAATGTAGCTTTGTATGCAGGCGCACAGTGAATGGAAATATTTATTATATATACAGATATAGATATAAAGAGAAGATCAAAATGCCATAAATAAAGGAGCACCTCATTGCCTAGTAGGTAACTTTAGATGTAATTCTTTGGGTTTGAGCATTAATCGCTCCATATACAAAAAGCATATAAGGTAATTTTAAATCTTCACTTGAAACATTGTGCTCTGCTTCAGCAGTAACTGAGGTGCAATGTCTGGATGTATGCAGTGACTTTGCATTAACCAATACTGAATAATGTGCTTTACAGTCTACGTGCCTGAATAGCAAGATGCTTTGCATTTATATAGGATTCTCAATACAAAAAAGCTGAAATACTTTTGAAATAGGCTTAAACATTGGTATCCTTACATCCCAGTTGGAAAATTGAAGAACAGAGATTGAACTGTGTTAACAAAAAGCTGGTGATTATTTGGTATAAGAATGCATAATCTAACAGCTGGGACATTAGAAAAATTTCTGATATTCTAGATGGGTTAACATTTCTAGCCCCTCCATATATTTTCTTTTCTATTTCTAAGAATTAAGTACTTTTTTAATACAGAAAAGCACTGTAATTTTTTGGAGTTTCCTAAATAAGCCTTTTATTCATTTTGTCACTGGTGGCTTGAGACAGCAACTTTTATAAAAAAACCTTTTGGGGAGAGCAGATACTTCATCTATAACATGGCCATTTCTGGTGGCTATTCATAGCTGTTGAGACTCATGCTAAATCCTAAGGTTTTGTTTCTCCGTTGAACTGTCTCTTTAAATGAAAACACTTTGCCTGCTCAGGAGGTGTTGGAGAAGTTCTCACTGGGGATGTGCTGTGACCTTGGTGTTGTGTGCCATTTGTGCATCATTAAAAGGTTGTAATGAAGCTCTGCCACACACAGATTGTAAAAGGTCAAGCAGAAAGTTGGGAGCCAATGAGGTTGGGAAGAAAAATTGTGCTAGCAGCAGAGGTTGAGGGATTCATTATATTGATGCTATGGGGTTTTCAGCAGAGTAATAACTGAGTTAGCAATAGAATGTAAATCTTTTCAACCACTTAGTCTGAGCCTGCTTCTTCTTGATTTGTGGGGATATATTTTTACTAGAGTACAGAAAAAGTCATTATGCTTTCAAGAAAACCACTGGAACTAGTTAATGCATTGTAGGTAAAAAGACAGAAGATAAACAGAACTGGATGTGGCTCATCTGTAAAAACAGGGTATTGGTGACAGAAAGAGAAGGATTGTACCAAACAAAAATGTTTATGCAAATAATTGGAGTTGCTGCACTGGATAATTGTAGGTTTGCAGGTTTTGGTTGGCAGGTTATGTCATATATATGTAGAATGCTGTGATAATAACTGTAAACCTTGCCTTTTTTGTTCACAGCATGGGAAGGGGCAGTGGCCTTTCAGAATCATATTTACATGGGAAGGTATCCTTCAGTCCCACAGACTTCATCATTCCCTGTTTCTCAAAAAAACAGCCCCAAGTAGATGTGCTCATCAGAGCAACATTTAACAGATCATGTAACTTCTTTGCATTATAGTTGACTTGAAGTTAATAATATGGAAGAATAAATCTAAATTGCAATTGCTATGCTTTTACAAAAATTGGAAGTAACTAAACTATATGGAACAATTCTGCTTTCCAGTTCTCAGGATATGCTGAATTAAGTGCTGGCATGATTTGTCACAGTCTGGACATGGAAAAAAAGTCATATAAAAGGCCATGGGTTTGTTGTATTTTTATAGTCTTGCATACAGGACTTTACTCACTTGCTCTATAAAGCTAGATTTTTTTTAATACATATGGAAAAAATAGTAACTTTTAATTGTTTGCCATGTTATCAACCTGATTTTCTAGAAGGGGTTTCCTTAACACGAGAGGTACCAACCTGGCATGACCAATCTAAGACATTTTCTCTTAATTACTTAAAGATTCTCAGCTAGGGGAAGTAAAAAGCCAAATATCTCTAATTCAAATCCAGTATCTATGGAAGTAATCAAGAGTCTTTCTGTGGCTTTAGTGACCAGAGCCTGCAAAGTTCCCCGTTTGTCCTCCAAAGTCTTTGCATTTTATCCAAATATTTATTAATTATATATAAATTATTTAGGGAATTAATTCCCAAAAGAGGAAAAGTGTACAAAAGCTGCTATCATCCTCACCGTTATTCACGTGGAGATTCATAATTTTCTGTACTTGGATGATAGAGGAATGATCAAGCCCATTGTTCCTGAATGGCCCTAACAAACACAAACATCAAGGTTCATCATTTTTTGTTCCTAGCAGGTGATCTTGTAACTAAGCTAATGTGTCAATTACAGCCAGCTTTGAAAAAAGATACTCAAAGTATCTGAGAAAAAAAAAAAAAAAACAAAACTGACTAAACCAGATTATTTGGCATTCAGTCAGCTTCCATCAGATCACTGTAAATTACCTGTCACATTATTCCATTGTTGAACATGCTTTGTTTCAACAGCCTCAGCTAAACAGTTACATATTTTGTACCCTTCTTCTGTCACACTTTCACACTTACTATGCAGTTGTTTTGTTCTAGAAAATACCATCTCTCTGCAAACTGTGATTAAAGAGCTCAAAGGGGTTTTCAAAGCAAGCTTTAATCAATATTGGAGGTTTTTTCTTTTGTGCATTGATTATTATGCTAAGGTGTTTAATTAATCAACAGATGTTATTTTAATAGAGAGAACATTACTGAAGAAGCGATAATGGAATATTACATGGGTTTTTTTTTTCTTTTTTTTTTATTTTGACACTAGCTTGAAGATTTTTTAACACTTGCCCACCAATCCTATGAACCTGAGACAGTCCTGCTAATCCAAAACTGTCCCTTTTGGAGGCTTTTATCTGTTTGGTCTCAAGCTCCGTCATAAATAATGTCTACAACTGAGAATTTCCACTCCCAGATTTACCCAATATTTCTCTCAAAAATGAAAGAAACTCACATCCTGGTATGGCCCCTTTTCCTTAACTCTATTATAGAATCAGATCCCTGGAGTCTCTTGCAGTGCTGTTGGGCCATGCCTCTGCATTTGGATGCTATTTCAAAGACACCCACTTTGTAGGTATTTCAAGTGCAGTCTCAAGACTCAGGCTCCCTGAGGTTGTCTAATTCATTCCTTTGTACCAAACAGGATCAACCATACTGCTGTCATTGCTGATGGCTGTCAACATCCATCTTTGTATACTTCTAGAGAGGAGATGACTGTATGTAACCATCCTTAGCTTTAGATAGCTTTTTTTTGCTATTTATTAGCCAACATCTCTCTTGCTTCACTTATTCCTGATACTGCCATCCATGAAGGAAAGATAAATGAAGGAGTCACTTACATATTATCAAATATATTTTATATCCTCTTCCTTAACATTAAAGCTTAAACATTTCACATTGTTCCTTGTCTCTGCTGCTGTTCCCTGAACAATTCTCTCTCATTTTAGTTTCTGTCCACAAGCAGAGGCAGCTCTCTAGACAAAGCATTGTTCTGCTTGTTCTAGAGGTGCTGCTTCTGTTTGTGCATCTTGTTTTCTGAAAAGGTTTCTCTGCAGAACATGCGAGTGCTGGATAAAGATCAAGCTGCAGATCCATTCAGGGCAGGGAGGGCACTGATGCCACTGTGTCACCTCATGCCTGAGGCTCCCTTGTCATTGCCATTGCAAATCTGTTCAGTTCTAGAGCTGCAGAGTCTCAAACTCTGTCCCACTGCTAAAATGAACCGGGGGTTTTTTGTTGTTGTTTTTTGTTTGTTTGTTTGGGTTTTTTTGATTTTTTTTGTTGTTGTGTTTTTTTGGTTTTTTTTTTTTTTAAACCCAAATCTGGTACAAGCAGTCCTAATTATCTACAAATGCTTTCTTTGAAAGTTTCAGTACGGCATTTGGGCATCCAGTTGGTCTGCCAAGCGTTAACAGTCTGGACTGTGCCAACAAATCCAGCACATCCAGGTAGAGGCTTCTTTAGTTCTGTTCTGCTTGCTCTGACTTCACTGTTTAGGATCTGTAAGGCATAAAATGAGTACAAGGCTGTAGAGAAGTAAAAATGAAGGAGCTGCGAATTGCTCTGTGCATTCACATAAGACAAAGTTCTGTTGAGTAAGTAGGACCTTCTTGTCTCATTTTCTTTCTAAATCAGAATTATCCTTAGTTGAGTCTGGTTGTTTGGAAAACTTACTTGCTTTGAAGAATGCATATGGCACTGTGACAGTGTTTTCTATTTATATTCACTTCTCAAAATGTACATTGCTTCAGGTTTCAGTTCTATGTTTCAATTCTCTTTTGCTAGTAGTTGTAAATGTTTTGCTAATTACAATCAGTTAAGATACATGAGACATTATGTCATTATTCCCATTACAGCATCATTCTTTCATTTATCTCTGCTATTGACAGTGCAATTATTTCACTGCTGGAAAGTGCAAACATGTATGAAAAAGAAGATAAGTTATCAAAAATAGCACCTTCAGAATAAAAATGAATAGTGAATACATGTGCCTTGAATTGTGTTGAATACATATAATCTGTTTCCTCACAATCACTGAAAAATAAAAACTACTTTTTTTTTTCTCTTATTTAAAATGTGGTTCGTACCGAAATGAAACTGCTTGGCACGTTAATTTAGGGAAACCTGAAGTATAAACTTGTTTTTAGGCCAGAAACATTTGCTTGAGTTCAGTAATCAGAAGATGTTTGGCTTGAAACTGCAGATGATTTATTTTCCTAGAGTTTTTTATTAGACTGAGCTTTGCAGTACCTTTGATTTGGAAGATGTAGTTTTCTTCAATCTCTCTGAAAACAGATGCAAGCAGAATTTTTTAGGATGCAAAAACATTGTTCTCACAGTAACTTTATACTTTTAAATTTAGGTTGGTATTTTGAGATAGACAGTATGAAGGTGTTATTGACCTGACTGGCCAAAATAGGGTCTGTTTTCTCAGGCCATTTTTGGCATAGCAGTGATGTGGCTCAGATTTAATTTAGCATAGTGGCCCAAAAGGAATACTAATCAGATGAATTATATTGTAGAGTTTTTATCTATTCTGAGTTCTCCATTTTGAATCACACACAATATTTTGTAATCCTGTTTTTTCTTTTCAAAAATGCATCTTATTATTTTCAGCAACAGATTCTGCTAGGGATTGTGAGTCTTGGAAAATGACTGAGCTTCAGTTGAGGCCAATTTTTGCAACAGTATGTTAATGAAGCTTGAAAAAAAGTCTCCATTTTCATGTTGAACCACATAATAGAGTTAGCACTTCAGTGCCCAAATTATGTAAGTGACAGAGAAAGGGAGAAACCGAGAGCCCTACTCCCAAAGCAGTGGAATTAAACAGGCTGCGGATCACATTGAGAATCTGTGCTTGTGCTCCTTCTATTATTAGACAGAAAATTCCTTCCTGTAGGGCATTGTTAATGAGCCAATAACTTTTGGAGTCACTCATTATCTCTCCCATCACACCGGTGCTCCTCGGGTTACCCACCCTCCGCGCCCGGCCCGTCCGCGCCGCTGCTCCGACCGCGATTCTGCTGAGAGAGTCAGAAGGGAATGGTGTTACATTTAATGTAATTTGACAGCTTTACCTTCACTATCTCTGGCTGTGGCCTTCAGGAGATCATTGAGCTTTAAGAACATCCACTTCTTTTGGGCAGTGCTGGCTGGCTGTGCCTGTGAAAGTCTCCTGGTGCTTTGTCGTGGTGCTGAAGGATAAAGTTCTTAGCTGCGAGTACTCACGCTAGCCAGGTGCCTCACCTCACCCCTGTTTCGTGGGGGACTATTGCAGATGGATGTTTTTATTTATGGCAGCTTGTCATCACTCCTATTGAGATTTAACGGCGTATTGCTGTGAGATGGGGTCATCAGGCCGCTTATTAACTTGCCCAGCAGGAAAATAAAAATGCCTTTTGGGCCCCATTGGCAATATTTCTTGAGTACCTGCTATTTAATCACCTTCCTGATATGTCTGGGATGTCAGTTATCTGCACTGCATATTTTATTGAAGTGTATAGAATGAGGTGTGATAATGATTTCTATATTCATAGTAATGAAGCAGTAGCTTCCCCATGGTATCTGAAATTACTGTGGCTCCACAGCGTCAGGGATACTTATGACATCAAAACCTAAGTTGCTGTATTTTATACCTTTGCTGCTGGCACTGAATTTCTAGATGGTTACTCAACCAATTAAACCTGGTTTATTACTTTTAATTACCTGTCTAGTTTACTTTGTTTTCTAATTTATCAAATCAGGCTAGGATATTTTATACATGGTTACTATTTTGCTAACAGACAAGGCACCTATGTGCCACACTATGTGCATGCAGTTAATGCTGTCTCTTCAGAGGAGCATTATGAGAGGTGGGAAGGACACTTTTAAAACATCATTTCAAGGATCCTAGACCCAAATTGTGACTTTTCTCAGAGTTTCAAGTGCAGCCCAGTCTGTAAATAGCAATATTTGCAAAACCCCACAATGACATCTGAGAGATTGCATTCTCTTCCTTGAAGCTGTTATAGGGGAATCATTTGGCACTTATTTTCTTGCTGAATTTACAGCAAAAATAGTTAAGTAAGAGGGTGCTTTTCTCAGAGTTGTGTACTTACTTCTGACAGTCTTGCTGATTGGAGAAGGCACGTGAGCACCAAGAAAAGACAGACCAAGTGGAATTTGCAGGGCTCCGCGGATGTGTGTGAAATTATTTCTCACAGCTTCTCCACCTCCCTCTTTTCATCTTCAGCTGATGGCCAGTGTATATCCAAAAGTTGTCTAGGACTTCTCTTCTGGAGCTCTGAACGAAATGTCCATTTTGTACTTCCTTTATGTTAATGAAAACATGTTCATTTCCTAGGCACATCTCAAGATGAATTCTTCATTCTCAGCCTGGACCACTTGACAGTTGTCAAGACAGCGAATTCCTTCTTTTTCTTCCTCTTTCTCTTCTTTTAGATTCCTTTTCAGGAAGCCGTTCTTTGAAGCCATCCTGCTTTCTGTGAGGGTTTTTTGCAGCTATATGTCCTGTTTGTTTTCTCTTTTCCCACCATGAGTCATCTTTGATTGGTTTTATTTGCAACAAGCTTAAAAAAAACCTGTTCTGTGCTGCCGAATCAAAGCCTTATCCATCATCCTGTCATCTGTCCAAACTAACACCCCAGCAATGCCAGAGATCTTACGTGACTATTCAGTTTTAATCTAAATTCATCATATCTAAAAGAGAATTCCCTCACCCATTTCTATTCTTTCCTGGTGAAGATGAATAGCACTGTATTCTGCCTCTAAAAGCTTGTTTAAAATTACTTATAAGACTTGTAAATAATAAGTGTGAGGTCAGCACTTAACTCTATGGAAAAATTTCTAGAATAATTTTATTTTAGTTTGTCTCTCTTGCTCTCCTTTGTTTTATTCACTTGTTGATTACAACCAAGATTTCAAATTCTTTGGGGAAAATCTGGCTGCACAGCACCAGCTATTGAGATAATCAGTCTGGGACTTCTGAACAATGTAGAGAAAGTAAATCAGAATATACTAATGGCAGACTACATGAAACTATAGAAAATGATTAATCATTGGAGGGCTATTGAAACTAAGGCTTTATTGCACAGGATTTCAATGACAAACTGAAGCTGCAAGTCAAGTGAAATATGTTCCTTTAATTTTCAGTTGTCCACAGATTTTATGTGTGTGTGTGTGCTTGCTGTAAGACAAAGAGACACCACATAACTCCTCCTTATTGCATGGAAAAACCTTCAGCTGAATCCTGCAGGGTGGTGTGAACCTCGCTCCCAGACCTGGCAGCGCTCTTCAGCGTGGGCTGAACTTGAACTAGCAGGGATTGCATCCTTGGAGAGCTTGGTTTTGGCACGTTCTCCTCTAGTTTTCAGGGAGATGACTGAGAAATTGTGGCCTTGGTGGTTCTGGAGAAAATATCTCACAAAATCGCTGGTGGAGCGTTCAAGGCAAAGAGCCGGGGAGTCTGCAGAGACAGGTTCCCATCCTGACAGATGATGCATTTTTAGAGTGGGTTTATATTGTTCAGGTGCCCCCTCAATAAACAGCCCTTGTGAGCCCGCAGCAATCACACACAGAGCTGTGCTTACGGCTGAGTCTCAATATTTCACAGAATCTGCTCAGAAAATGGGAAGGGGGGAAGTAATCTGCAATGCTTGGGGCACTCCGGTGTAAATCCTGCTCTCTTCTGTGACTGACAGAGCTCAAGAAGATAAAACTTCTTTCTGAACTCTTCGAAACACAAGATTATATGCCTGTTCACATATGTGCAGCTGCTTTTTCAGTGCTGTGCAGCAAAATGTCACGAAGGATGTACCGAGATGTTGGTGCAGTGACCTGTAACAGTAACAAGTCACAGAACTGGCACCAGCAGCCTTCAGAAAAACTCCAAGCTGTCAGTTGCAACTTTTAGGCAGCAAATTTCCCAGTAAATAGACTATTAATCAATTTAGACAGCAGGAAATGTGAGTGATCAGAGCAAAGACTGGCATGTTGATCAAAATACACATTTTATTTACTTGCATTCGCAGGTGATGTGAGCTGACTGGAGCTGAGGCAGAGCCTCTTAATTTGAAATGTTTTGAGTACAGAGTTTATAGGAGCCAAAGAAACTTCTGTTTAATGGCTCTTCATGGATTTGCTTATATTGAAGTGAATGGGGAAAAAAAATCCCAACCTGTTTATTTGTTTATTAGTATTCAAACCTGCAGACTGCTTAAGGCTGTGGGTGTATTGGTCTTTCCAAAACAAAACCACTCTTTTTCTTTTTAAGATCCCAACATAAAGGCCTTAATAAAGACATTTTGGTTACACTTTTAGTGCTTTACCTGAAAAACAAACCTGGAGGATTATTAGCCTGGTATCATTAGGAACAAAAACACTCTCTTTAAAAAGCAGATTGAAAGGTACTTTGCAGGAACAAACAGGATTCTGCAGTGTCTGCTGGGTAATAGGTGCTATTTCTTTTATTGTGCTTTGTGAGCAGCAAGACACGAAACCTGGAACATTTCGAAAGTGCTGTTGAGTGAAGGGGGCAGATGAAGAACAGGGCAGAGAGGTTTGGGGTTTGTGTCTGCTCTGCTGTAGGGATGTGTTTGGTGGCAGTACCTTGTCTGGGGTTTGGCAAGCTCTGGAGGCAGACAGTGCTTCCTTTAAATTAAGGTTTAATAAGTAATGTCTTGATTTCTGAAAAGGGTAAAGTTACAATTATGCAATATTTGCTAGCCAAACCATGAATTTGGGCAGCTGAATGTATCAAATTTCCTTTTCATTAAATAACTAGCCCAGTATCCAGGTGTATGGTAAATGCAGGAGGACCTTATCCTGCAGGTGTTTCTGCTAATTTCATGCACTAATTGAACCACGAGGCCTCTACAGATCCTCTACTGTATGCAATGTAATAGAGTGGGAAGTGGAGAAAAGATGCAGTCCAGTTCCTCCTACCCCTTATTGCTCAGCTCATGTATTTTATGTGGCAGCACGTGAGTGCTCAAAACTTTTTGAAAAGCATCTGCCTGCTGGGCACTGAAGTCAACTGGGACTTTAATATTTTGATGTAATTACTAATCCCTTCTTCTTCCTGAGACAAGGATTTGTCTCATGGCTGTGCCAAAGCAACTTATTTCAAATTTGTGACACACACAAAGCATGTATGTTTCCTCTTTTATTTATGATTCATACATTCTTCTGTCTCCCAGCTTACTGGGAGTTCTGGAGTTCTAAATGATAGGAATGAAATAATCAGTTGCTTAAGAACTCATCATTTGAATGATAATATAATGAATGAATAAAACAGATTATAAAATATAGCTTTAAATGGCTCTGACTACATATTGTTCTTTCTCTCTCTAAAGTGCATGTAAAGGTTTTCCATTCCTGACTTGCAGCCTCCAGTGAATCTTTGCTTCTTTGGTCCTGTGGTCATGATTTTAACAGATGCCTGTGGTAAATAACCTTGCACATGACTCCTGTATGGAGCCTTTATGATTTTTATTGTTCCAATTTGAGCAATTTAGCTTTATTTGCAATGGGTGCAAAAGAAAGTTCACCTGTGCTTTCTCTCTTCACCATCTTGAAACTTCAAATTGTTGGGAGCAGCCTTGCATTTGTGAGTGAATTCTTTCACAGATATTCTCATCATAAGAACACTTGGTATTACTATAGAAATATTATCTCCATTGAGGCTCATCTCCTTGAAATATTTTCTCATTTTCTAAACACTGAAGACAAGGTAAACTGCACTGCCTAAAAGAAAACACTACAGCAATTCAAGGTTATTGTTCTAGTTATCATTAGGGACTTTCCCATGAGTTGGTATTTGGGTTTCTTTAATGAAAATCAATGAGTGATTTTAAAGCATTTTCAAAAGTTATTAGCTCTAGTGTAACCTGGTTGAAAACTGCAGTGATGCTGCTATGAGTAGACTAAATGTAATTCAGGTGTAAACTGCAAATTCATTTGCAGCATTGCCAATCTATCCCTGGCACTTTCTGCTCACGTGCAGGAAGAATAGAGGGTAAAGCAGTGCTGTTTACCCCCTTCTCACACATAAAAGAGAATTTTTCCCCACTTTTTTCTCTTCCTGCAGCAATGTTTCCAGCAGCTATAACTCTTCTCACTCAGGAGTGCAGTGGCAGCCTTGCAGTGACGAAAGGGGAATAATAAATATACATTTTTACTTTAATGGCACATGTTAACCCCTTGACCCCCCCATATGTAACTTTTTAGGTGTTACTCAGTTACTCTAATGTTGTGATGTCGAAATGCCAATGCATCAGGCACGTGGCCCTGTAAATGGTTTCTGTGTGTTTTTCTGCTCTCCTCTTTGTTGTTGTGACTGAGGGTTTTTTGTACCCGGATAACCTCACATTTCGCAGGAGTGCCTTTTAAATTAAGTGAGATGAGGATCAGTGGTCTCCTACTTTGGGGCCAATCTTGCTGGTTCATCTGCTAAACTGTGCTTTTCTAACTTCACAAAATCACTTTAATTCCAGTTAAACTATTTCATGTTATTAGTGACCTCCAAATGTGCTACCCTGGTTATACAGGATAAGGTTAAGACTTTTCTCTCTGAGCTAGCTCATTGAATTAGGGGGCAGATTCTGAGCCACTGTAAAGTGGCATAATAAAAATTGATCTTAGGGGAGCTATGCTACTTTGCATCGAGTGAGGACACAGCCCTTCCTAAATCTTAATTCTGACTTTTTTTCATTAGCTGTGTTATTGGAAGATAGTTGTTACACGCATCTAGCTGCTAGTGCAATGGAAAGCCTACAGTGTACTACAAATCAGAAGCGAGCAGAGGCTTTAATTTAGTCAGAGACAAGCTTTGAAGGCAGTCAAAGAGCCACTGATGGAGTTCAAATGCTCTTTGTCCTGCAAAAATAAAGAGCCCATTTGTTCTGCCTTTTTACATTAGCATCTTTTACCTTGCTGTAGGAAAAGCAGGAAGAACTGTAATCCTAGCTCTTGGGATTTTTTTTTTTTTTTAAGAAAGGGAATATTGAACTCATAGGCCTTACGAAAGCTTTGGCTATATGATAAAATACACAGTTTGCATTTAATAAATATCACAGGATGGATAGTTTATACCCCAGTATTGGGTGGCAACTATTTCTCCTTTCTTATTTTCCTTTTATTTCTGCCACCACAACACAACCACGACAGCGTAGTGCCAGGACAGAGGTTGCCAGCAGAAGGTTGGGTTTGGAGATGTGCTGGGCACAAGCCCTCAGACACAGGACCCTCCACACCGGGCTGGGACTGCCTGTCAGAGAAATTCTGTGATAGCAGTTCTTGCTACCCATGGAGGACAGCAATTACCACCAGAATACTTGATCCCATGGCAAACGCAGTGGACTAAGTTGCTTCTCAAACAATAAAAAAAAAAACATTTTGAGTTTTTAACTACCGTTAGTCTTTGCTTTGATTCCTTTTGAATCGATCCATTCTCGTGTGATTGTAAGGATCTCTCTGTGGTGAACACACTCTCTCATTCTACACCCTCCTTCTGCGCTTTATAAAACCCAGTATCAGGTAAGCACCTTCCCCACCACCCTCAGCAAATGTTCCAGTAATTTGGAAGGTGATCAGGAGTTTTTAATTCCCTTCTCTTTTGCTTTGTGCACAGGAAATAGTTTGTGTGGCACTCTTGCTCTCGGCAGCACTGTCTGATAGCACTGATACCCTATTCTCTTTGCAAATTACTTTTATTCTCAGCAGGATTCACAGATGGTGAAGTCTCACTGCTTTTCCTAGAGAATAGATGCAGTTTAATCTGCATCCAGTAGAAGACAATGCCTTCATCATCTGCTCTACCTTTAGCCCATGGAATGACATTTATAGCCATGTAGTGTTCAGTGCTTTTGAAGAGTCCTCTTCGTGTTGATTAAACCTGTCGCAAAGCTCAAGTGGCAAATTCAGTTCAATCATTATCTGTTCATTTGTTTTAGCCAGTTATTTCTTGAGGAAATAGTCTTTTCAACTGAAAATATATATTCTTACATATATAAAATATATATATATTCTATATTTTATGTACAAATGAGTGTATTGTTTCAATAAAAGATACTTTCACAGTAGATTTAATCACTAGATGCCATATTTACTAACGTTGTGACTGAAAATTGAAGGGCAAAAAATTATCAATTAAGAGAAATTTTAGAATATATAAAGAGTTCTTTGGCCAAACTTAAGACAACAAAATGTCATTCCATCAATGTGTGGTGTTAAAGGCTGTTAGTGGTATTTAATACTACAAGTTCTTCCTAGAATCTTAATTTTTCTCAGCATCTCATAATGCAGTAAAACAGGATATTGTCATCAAGTACTCAGTCTGGAAGGAACTGAGTATATGGTAGTGCTTTGATTACTTGAATTGTCAAATTACCTGAAATTTATTCAGTTCTAAGGTTCTTTGGCATAAAAATTTCTTGCTGACTTCAACAGCAACTCCCTGTGTTAAACAGACAGAGTGCCCTTACTCTGTAACTGCAGCAAAGATTTTTTTGTGTGCGAGTCCATTTTGAAAAAAAATATAAATTATTCTCAAAGGCTGCTCAACACATTTATTTGAGGTGTGATTTTGCAATTCATATAGCAGTAAAGCACGCTGATTTTCATAGACCAAAGGTTTAGTAAAGGATATGTTCTATTTTCAAGAAGAAAACTGTACCAAACTCCTATGCACTTCTTGAGAATTCCAGCTTGAAGGAGAACTGATTTCTGGAATTTATAATCTCTCATGTTTGCAAAATGTGCAAAACCCAAATATAATAAACTGTGGCAATACTTGAGCTATGCATAGTGTGTACCTTAAATAAAATAGGTTAAAAACTGGAATATGATAAATAGGGTGTAATAACTCATTGCATACCTTTAGTGCCACCTATATGCAAGGAAGGGTGCAAGGAAGTTGCAGCCCATTCCTGGAAAGTGTGTTTGTTGAATGTCAGTAACACTCACCCCCAAAGTAACAGCAAATAAATTTATTAAATGGGAAGGTGCCAACTTAGTCATAAGTTATTGTCTTCTAGTGAAATGACATAAAGTTACTTTCTGTGGTGAAGAGCACTTCCAATTGGCCAATCAAGACACAACACTGGCTTTCCATCATGTTGCTTTGAATCTGAGTTCCTTGTATTAAGGTCTTGAAACTGCCTTCAACTTTTAAAAAGAAGACTTTAAAATCAAGCCTAAAAAAAAAGTCAGAAGAGTTGTTGTATAAGTGCTTGTTGGCTTATCAAATTTCAATTGTAAATCGTGGGGTATTTGAGCTGGCTTTTATTTCATTTGTTGCATTTTTTTGCTCATCCCTTGCAAGACTTAAATCTCTGCACTTTGCTATTGGAATTCCTTTTCTTTTTGATTTCCAAGATGACCTAATACCTGAAAGATGCCGAGTGAAATCTTGCTTTGTGCTGGTATTAACTTGGTACACACAAACCATTAGGCTTTTACAAGGGGCTGGGTTTCAGCAGCAGGTACCTGGGTGTGTGGAGTGATTTTATTTTATATTCAAGTAGCAAGGACAAGTTGATTACCTCGCCTATGCCACCTGCATGTAAAGCCAGAAAACTGCAAGCCCTGACGTGAATTTTTTTGCTGTCTTACTAAAAGCTAGAAAATACTTATACCATTTCTCCAGAGACAGCAGGAGATGGAAGGATACAGTCCTGCCAAAAATAAGCAATTCAGACTATTGATAAAAAAAATTAAACTGGTGTTCATTTCAGGGTCTTAACCACTCTATATTACTATTAATGGGTTTGAATTCAACCATCACATGCAGCCAAAAATCCTGTATTTTACTAATATAGTTTGAAATGTGGTCCTTGTTCAGGGCCAGAAGGGTTGTGTGGGAGCCTCCATGCAAATCCCACAACAAAGTAATTTTTGGAACAGATGAAGAAATAAGGATGTGAGTAGGTCAGGGGCGTGTCAGAAGAGCAGAAGTGTTTGAAATAGTTGTGACATCCTTTACCTCTGGTCCCTCTGTGGTTGTTGGACAAGAAATACAAATATCCACTGTAAGAATATTACACTGTTAAGGCTGTAAAATAGGAAGAGGATTTATGTTTGCAGTGAGTCTGAGTATAAATGACAACTGTTGAAGGGTTACTGATGTACCCTATGCCATTGTTTTCTTCCCCTTTAAAGAAAAATGCAATGCAGATATCATACCTTATGAAAACTGCCCTGTTCCTCAATCCTTCAGGATCACCTGGCATTTCAGCTTCACACTGCAGCAGTCCAAACCACATTAGGATTGCTTGTGGTTTAACTATTTCCTCTGTGCACTCACAGATTTAGAAATAAAAACCTCACCAAACAATCCTGTGGATAGAAAAATGCCAAAGACCTCGCTAGGGTCAGAATTTCAGCTCTGGAATGAAGACACCAAAGTGACTGCTCTGTCTGTGAGCTCAGAGTGGAGGGTTCCTCAACCCTTCCTCGAGATCATGCATTCAGCTCTGCTCAGATTACCACCTTCAGTGTCTGATAATCAAATTTCTTTTGAGAATGATGAGACAAAGAGGCATCTTACAATGTTGATTGCCAACCTGCAAAGAAACTCCTAATTTAAAATTGAAAACATTATAATTAATTTTCAAGCTTTTCAAGGAAGACTTTAAACACATCAGTGATCATTAAATGTTGTTTAAGTTGTCCTGTAATTTGAGGGGAGTTTTTTTATAACAGATCTGAAATAGATCTTGAGTAGGCCATAGAAAAAGAATGCCATCTCTTTAAAAAAAAAAACCAATAGCTTTCCAGGTCCAGGATGGCCTCTGTGCTGAGATTAATAAAGCTTGACAATACATTCTGAATGCAAGCAATGACTTCTATTACAAGGGGAAAAATGAAAAAGCTGCTATTACTGACACAGTCAATAGATTGCACCTCAGTGTATACTGTACTTTCTCCATTTTTAATATAAATGTGTTCAGTTTCAGAGGCAGGAGCATTATCAGCATTCATTTCACTTGAGGCAATAATGTGAGAAGTTGTGTCTTGTGTAATAAATAAATAACCTGTCTTTAAAACCATTTACTCCGATTGCTTTTCCCAAATGCTTATTTAGAGGTGCTCTGGAAGGTGTCGTATACCAAGACAGCCATGTTATAAAGATTTCATAAAATGCATTTTCTTTATTTCACACACAATATAATTGATCATGGGGCACTTTTTTGATGATTTTAGAAGTAGCATAACGGCAGTAGGAAGGTGGGATGGTGTGTGAGTTGCAAAATGGGGTTTGAGTCTCCCCCATTTCTCAGAGGTTCTTGGTGATTATGAAGAGATTCCGATTTCCCATCATTTAGAGAATTGCCTCCCTTGAAATTTGAGACTTATCTTTTTCTTCCATCATGGTGTTTTGGACTTGAAAGAATAGAAGAAATTGTCTTCCTTCTATAAATATATTTATTCAGATCCTCATAATCTCTGTAGCACCCACTCATACTAAGAAACTATTTTCTCCCTGTAAATGGATCATATTAAATGGCACTTAAGTATAAAATTAGACAGTGAGTTAATTCATGTTTTATGCTGTCACTCCCCTGTGTCTGTCTTGGCACACACATTCATGTGAACAAATCCCTTCCAATCTCTTTAGTGGGATAGGAAATGAAGTATATATTACATAGGTAGCTCAGACAAACGTGGAAATGAGGAACAATCAGCAAAATTTGAATTACTTGTAGTAATATCTAATATTGAAGGAGGTGTTTTGTACCCATCTGATGTTTGACCATAATTTTTTTTTTTTTCCATAATCTGAACAATGGATCTGATATATCTCTAATACCTCTTTTACATCAGTAAAAATGTGCTGATTTCATTGGAGCAGCCCTTGATTTACACTCTTGTAAAGAAAGGAAAATCAAGCTGTAAACATAGAAGGGAGGGAGAGCATAACTGTCCTGGATGTCCAGAGCCTCTAAGTACAAAATAGAGGAAGATTTATCTGGAGCGGCTCAGGGGTTGTAGGCAGTGTAATAGGCTATAACAGAGCACAGGAAATTTAGAGAAGAACGGGGTTTACAGTTCTGTGGCTCAAGGTGAAAGTTCATTTGGTTGACAGAGAGACATGTTTGTGACTGTAGTTAAAAGGAACAGGTGAAGATGTACCATTTATGCATCCCCATTTCTGTGCTCTTTTAGTGCTAGACCTGTTCTGTGGCTCAGAAAAATCTCCTGAGTCTTCACACTTCAATTGGTGGATTTTGGAGTTAAATCTAAAAGTTTATTCTTTATTTTAGCAAAGAAAATCTCTTTTCAGTAGTACAGGTGCTCTGCATAAAGTCTTCTACAATATTTTCTTCAGGTCATACAAGGAAAGCTAATTTAGAAATATTACAGAAGGCAAAACTTCCCATCTTCTGTCTTAGAACTCAGCACTGATCTGATTACTTTTGACTGTGATTCCAGGTTATCTACCTAATTTGTCTACAATGTTATTACCAACATGTGTTTTCCCATGAGAAACATATTAATTTGATTGTTGCCCTGGGGAAATCTAAACAAAAACACACACACAAAAAAATCAACTACAAGAATGCTTTTTCATAAAAAGGAATGCCATACACACAATAAATGACAGGCTTGTGTTTAGAAGAGTGGTGAAATCAGAAGATTTTCAGTCTGCACTTCCCAATATAAATTGCTCATTTCAAAACATAATGTTCTGCATAATTAGATCACATAGTTTGAGCATCTGGCCTATCAGTCTGTGAAGTGATGTGGTAAAATCTGTGGGTAGCAGGAGCAAGGAACAGAAGCGATGCCCACCTACAGATTCTGGATGGTCAGAGCCCCTCTGGCTTCCCCATTTCCTGCTGGACAGAGGAGCTGTTTTCCTGCTGCCCTTTCCCTCCTCTCCTCTCTGTGGCTCTTCCGTGGACACTGAACTGGAGCAGTGCTGATTTCTCCCTCCCATGGCAGGGTGGCAGTGGGAAGAGCCAGCCTTGAGCTGCAATTACCCATTGCCCACTCACTCCAGCAGAATTTCACTCATCTCACTAATGATAGCGTTCCTTCAGCTGGAGGTAACGTGGAGGAAATGGGGCCCTGTGAATCACACAAATTATTTTAATTTCTAATTTTGCCAAGTACGTCAGATCATCAAACCTGAATCCACTTCCAGCTTCTTCCAATACAGGAGGACAATGTAAGAAAATTCCTCAGCAAATCCTCCTGTGCTCCCCTCCCCACTGTCCCTTCTTTTCTTTCTGTTTCCTCTGGATTTAACGAGTAAGCAGCCAGAAGCTTAATTGTGATAGATTGGGTGCAGCACAAAGTTAAATATTGTAAAAGAACATCGAGACATTGATTGTTAGCACATTTTTCCAAACACTTCGTAAAGGTACAGAAGGTGTTGGAAAAATGACGATTTACATGGATAAAAATTTACTCTTCAGTTTCTTCAGAAGGCATATCATGACAACTGTGTCATGGTTGTTTTAAAATACAACGGTGTCAATCCAACTTTGGATTGATTGTGTTGAAAGAAGAATTTGGAAATGTGAATTTTTTGAAGACAGATATACCATTAATTCTACTTATTGTTTTCATTTAATTCCTTTAGTTTGTAGGTGCAGTTTTGTCACCAGTGACTGAACTTCAGTAAAACTCAGATGTGATTTTCGAGTATTCCTTTTGTCTCTTGGAAGCAAAATGTAAATGAAGAGCCTGGGCAGCTTCTGCTCTACCAGAGAACCAGATAATCAAAGATATCAAGCTTTTTGAAGTATAGATCTATTTCTTCATATTTTAAAGGAAAAAAGCTCTTTTGAAAATGTGGTTTTTTTAGCAAAAAGTGGGGTGATGGTTTAATAGTCTACTGGATTTTGCCAGCATGCAGGCTCAGAGAAAATTGTTGCTTATCTAATACTACATACCCTGAAAGCAAGTTTGAAAAATAGAAGTCATTGAGTAATATCTTTACTGGTGCCATAAATCAGAGACTTATTTGCATACAAATGAAAATTCAAACCAAAGTGCAGTAAGAAGTAACAGTGCCCTAATAGTTAGGGATCAACATTAAAATATGAACCCAAGTTTCCACCCTGAAGTAAAGCAGAAATCAGACAGGATCTTCTATTGGGAAATGTCTTCTATGTACTTGTTGTTGGGGTTTTGGTTTGTTTGCTGTTTTAACTCTGAACACATTCACAGAAGGATGAAATTATTCACTGGTCTTTGACATAATGCTTGTAAACAATTCATTAAAATCTTATCATTGCTAGTATCAAAAATACATGAAATATTCAACAGATAAATCACAACGAGAAGCCGTGGTTGTAACCTGTAGCAATGCTAATCAGAAATGTGTACTCAGGTGTGGGACACAGCACTTTTGCAGAGGATGGAAGTGAACTCTCTGTGCTTTCTACCAGCCAGTTTTTTCAGTGCTGCTCAAAAGAGACAGCGGTGAGTTCTGAAACAATAAAACCAAGGTTCATCAAAGAATTATATTGGCCTTCTCAGGAGAAAACACAGTGAAATGGAGCAAGGTGAAAAAAAAATCCCCAAACCAACACATTAAAACTCTAACAAATTCTGAGACAAATTTGTAGGGTCAATACAGGAGCACAAATACACAAGTGGCCATTTTAGAATCAGAATACTAAACGAAATTTAAGCTACAGTGGTCAAGGCAGCACCACCTAATTAAAGGTCTAAAGACAGAGTTCCACCTACAGGGAATAGATGAAACAGCTTCCAGATGAAACAGATTGGGAGGCTGCAAATGAGAGATGTAATTTTTATTAAAAGAAACACAGCAATTTTCCCTATGGTAAGGTCAGGAGATGAAAAAGGACTATATGCAAAGTTTTTAGAAATAGAATGTATTATTTAGAACAGTCCCTCCCTTTAATTTTTCAGTCTCTGGAAGAGATTGGAACTTTAATTACACATTTGCTTCTTTCAGGGAAGACTTCTCTCTGGGCTCATTTTTTTTTTTTTTTTAACCTTAGCTCATTTTGGCAGTCTTTAAGCACCCCTGTAGTCCAGTTGACTTTCTGCCTACTTAAGTACATGCTACTGAATCTTATAAAGATGATTGAATCTGGATGAAAGCTCATTATAAGCATGTATTAAAACATGTATAAATAGATATAAAGGCTATTTTGAGATAAAGGCTATTTTTACAGAAATCAAAGAGCAGTGGATTTTAAAATTATTTGGATGATTTGCATATTGAGTAGATTTGTTGGCAAGCTATATCATTACTGTTTTAAATTACATCTCCATTACAAAACCTGTTCTCATATACGTAAGTCATCAGAGCAAATCCAATGAAATTGGTTTTATATGGTCCTGTTTATTTTGTCTCAGGTGAAGCAGTTCATTGATGGCACCATGCTCTGTCCTCACTGTAGACTGGACAAAGATACTGTCAGTGATCTAAAGGCTGCAGGGTTCCTAAAGAGGGATTAATCAAAGATCTGATCAACAGATTTTCTTTGGTTGGCTGAGACAGCCCACCTCTGGTTCCCTCCTCCAAGAAAAATTATGAAAGCTCTGGGCTCTTTATATTCAGCAACCCAGTTAGAATTTGATGAGGAAAAAAAAAGTATTAATGACACCAGAACTTATCACAGAATCACGGTACATTTTGGGTTGGAAAGGACTCTAAAAACCATCTTGCTTCCACACCTTGGAGGAATGGGAGTGGATTGAGATGTTACAAAAAATTGAATAGCCTCAGTTTACCCTTTAGATAGGCTGTGAGGTGTGAAAAATGTGTCAAAAATCGAGGGTAAATAGGTCTTATTTCCATCGTTGTGCATATAGTCTTTGAGTTTTGCCAACTGCATGAAATGCCACCACATGATTATCTTAAATTCAGGCTACTCTGAGGAGTGTTTAAGGGAGCTGCTGTTGATATCTTGGTGGATCTGATGTGCAGTTTAGGGATGACAGTAATTTCGAAGTTGGTCAAACATTTACCATAGGGTACAGGCATTGTGTAAATTAGTATTCTTGTGCTTTCATAAAAAGACTAACTAGAATACAAATGGGCTGATTGTGAGAGTCTCATTCTTCCCAGTTCATCTTTTTCTGCATCACAGCAGAGAAATGAGCTTCACTAGGTGAAAAGCTCTTTTTTTGAAGAATCCTAGGGAGAAATTAATGGAGGACATCAACCCTGTTCTTTGAGGTGCATTTATTTGGCCAGAATAGAAAACTTGTAGGATGCCTAAAGTGTAATATGGAATTTGTTACTTCCCTGATCTCTGGGATGGAACAGAAAATGTTTGCAGAAGTGAGTTAATTGAATATCCAGTCTAAAACCTTTACAGATTTCTTATTAATATTGCTACTAATAAAAGAAAAATGTATATATTGTTTTTTAAAAATCAGTCTACATTCAGCATGAGATGTGTAAAACCAGTCATTTGGTCATTAAAGATAAATGATAATTAACACTCAAACAGCTGTACATCCCCTCAAAGAACTAAAATATTTCCACATATTATGTACCTTATCCAAGGTGATCAGTGTGTTATTTGCAGAGAGGATGCCAGGCAATGGAATAAGCAAGTAATTAAAGGTGGCATTTTATAGGTGGCATTATACAGAATTAGGTATCTGTTACAATTTCAGTTGTGAAATGTTTCAGTCAATTGTAGCGTGGAAGACAGAACTTCAGTGAACACCCAATGCCCCATTTCTCATGAAACCCCACAAACAAAAAGCTTTAAAGAATATCACATGAGCCTTCTTCTACTGTGATTAGAGATAAACCCAAGGAAAGCTGATTGATTTTGTCAGTCTCTAAAAGAAACAAAAAAATTGCATTTTATTTGCATTCCTATAGATCAGATTATCACAAGCACATACTTTTCCATATATACTTTACCTGTACAAGGAATTCTCGTGAGCTGCAAGTGTTTTCTTTGTGTCCATGCCAAATTGTGTGGCTGTGCTTAACAAACTGAGGTCATTCATGCCACAGTTGTTACAAGCTATTAAAACTCAGAGTGAAATATTTAGAGCATTCCTTTTGCAATTGCCAGAAATGCTGTGGGCTGATTAGTACTGGTGATTGTCAGCACTTAAAAAAATAAAGAACAGGTGTACCAATAATGTGGAGTTAATTTAGCTAAGTGTACATTTTAATGCCAAAATATTGCGGGGAAAAACAGTTGTCAGAGAATTCTTGACCATTCCTTGTAGCTTCACAAACAGACCAGCTAATAAGGGAGTGGAAACAATAAAATCATCACCTTTTTTTTTCCTCTTTTCACCAAATCCTGAGTGATCTCTTCAGTGGGCCAATCATGCCTGACTGAGATTTTTGAAATGGCAGGAGAGATTGCACTGCTGAAGTTAATGAAGAACTCTGAGATTTGACAAATTTATTTCCTCTGACAAATAACAAGTGTTTATGGTGCTTGCCTTGGTTTCGAGCCATTACGGGTGCAGCAGAGATGCAGGAATAACTTCACTTAAAAATTAAGATTTTTCCAGGGAACAAGACAATCATCCTGTCAATCAGAAATGCATTTTCTTTCAAGTACAGAAAATAAATAAGAAATAGTATTATTCAGTTGACAAAAAAAGAAAGACAAAAAAAGGAGCATAAACTTCTGAGGAAGTGAGAGAAAGCAGAAGGTTGAGACCTGGGATACTGTCTAGAAGAGGTTTGTAATTGCGTTGTTGTCTGGGTGTTGGCTGGCTGATTGAACAGCCTTGGAGGTGTTCACAAGCTGTCAGGCCAGGGAATTGGAGTTAATGGACAGCTAATATCATGATTGAATGGCAAAAGTGGAGGCTGATCTCTTTGAGGATGGAAAATCAATAGTCTATTAGATTTGTCAGGCTGACAGGGAGGCAAAAGAGCGAAAGCCTGCTTTATTTGCTTGCATTATGGGGGCTGCTCTAATTAAGCACCCACCTTGAGACGGAGGTGGACCTGTGGAATTGGAGTAGTAATGAGATTCAGGCTTGAAGTAAATGTAGTAACTGCAGTGTAAGGCATGCTGACAGACAATTAAATCTCTTTATCAATGCTGCTTCTTTCCAGAAACAAAATCTCATATGGCAGCTGTAAAATAAGCCTGAGCCTGGTACGATCGTAAATCTTGCATCAGCTCATGGTTGTGCACCTCACTGATCATGCTGGTTTGGTGCTGGTGTCACAAAAATTGTAGATGCACTGGCCAGTGACGAGCTTTCCAAATGAAAGTTTCTGCTCCTGTGAGTGTGTATCTTGCCTAGGATGGCTCTGCATCATCCCTGCACTCCTCCACTATTCCCAGCTGATATCCTCTGTGACACCGCTGGCTTGCTGATAGCGTGACATATCCGGGGACATGCCAGCCAGATCAGTGGCACAAGGCAGCTCTCAGTCCCCTTCCCTTTTCCCTTCTTGCCATCACAAGGGAACTAATCTGACTATTTCAATCAGCATGTGCATATCTCCTCCAAACCTGAGAGCAAATGTAATGCTTCTGACACTGGGAGTGTTAGAATGTGCCTACGTTCACTGGAGTTCAGTGCTGCGTGAAATTGCTGATCTCGATTAAACCTGAAATTTTCCAAGGCTTCAGATGGCTCACACATGTGCAAATGAATAGTGTCATTATTTTTGTTATCTCTTTCCTAATCAGAGGTTGAGTAGATGAAAGGTTTTAGCTTCAGTATTTCTTGTGGGAGAACATTTTATTTTTCAGTAAGCACTGGCAGCCTTTCTTCTCCCCGTGTTTGCTGTTCTTCTCCCAGCTTTCCAACTTTCCACCACTGGAGGGTCACGGGAGTGCTCAGAGTCTGATGGCCACTGCTTTGCATCCTTTTTTGGCAGGCAGGTTTATAGAGAAACAAACTCCTTTACCTTTGCTCCTCCTCCTTGCTACTTGGTGTAGCAAATTGAAGCCAAATTGTTGCATGCTCTGCTTTGTACAGTCGGACATCAGTGGGTCTTATACACAGTCAACTGCAGTTGGAAATTGAAAATACATAATTTGAGTTCTTAATCTTTTGGCCTGCCATTTTGATTGAGTGTTATCATCTGCTGAGGGTTCCAAATGTCCAATCAATGGTTCTATGGGCACATATTTGGAACCAGGGATTTACCTCAGACTTTTGCAGTCGCTTGCGAGAGAGCCGCTTGTCATTTGTCACTTGTGATTTGCCAACACCTCAAAACTTCTTCCATCAAGGTTTTACTCTGAGTGATTGCTTTGTCAGAACGCTTCTAAGTGGTAGCATCCACTAAATTCTCAAGCAGATTCACAGGCAGGACCATGCTGATTATTGCACTCTGTTGTGTTTCTGTGAGTAGATATTTCAAACAGAACTAGGAAACCTTTCTATAAATGAGGTCATTACAGCCTTTTTGTTTGCTATTGTATTTGTCAGCCTTTCAGAATGAAAGGTAATTTCCTCCACCCTGTTCTATGTTTCTGTTGTTATGTCTATAGCATAATATTTATTAATTTAGATAATTCTATGTATCTAAAAAGGTACAGGAAGCTTTTTGTAAGAGATAGGGCTATATATATGAACCAGCTGTTTCTTTCACATGTGCATGTGTTCTTTGTAGCTGAATGCTCATTTGATTGGCTTCCTTTCATTATGGATTCAGCTTAATTTGAATTTATTAATTTCTGCTATTTACTCTATCTTATTTTACTTTACTTTATCCACTGGTTGCTCTTCATCTCAAAATTCATTTTGCTTTGATAATTATTTTTAATTTACTACTACTACTACTACTACTACTACTACTACTACTACTGCATTGGTTATATTAGGTTTAATATTAAAAAATTAAGCCATAGCTCTCTTCAGTCTGGACCCAACACAGGTTCAAAGAGGGGTTAGCTGAAAGATATTCACATTTTCTTCACAAGAAAATGCCTTATCATTTGGTCTCCTTTTCATAAGGATTTTATTATAGGTTGTGGTGATTGTGCTTTAAAATGTATTATATAGGTGCGTGTCATACAAGAAGAAAACCATCTGATTTTGAAATGTGTATTCAGGATGTTTCTTGCAATATTCCATTAGTTTGTTTCTGTTAGTAGGTTAAATAAATGACAGGTGATAGAGTGGTTTAAAAAGAATACCTTGTGCAACCTTCCTTTACTTTTGCTGTGAATAAAACCCGAATAGAATAAAAACAGGTGTCAGTACAATGACCTTGATTTAGTACTTGAGGAATATTTGTGGAGCATTAAAATTTCACAAGTTGTCATGATGAGAAACCAATCGACTCATAGGAGGATAAAGAGCAAGTGTCTGAGTCTGAAAGGGTTTGACATCTTCTGGTGTGTTGTGAGTGTCTCACTGAGGAGGTTGGATCCAGTGCTCTGAGACACTTTTTGGCATTGGTCAACACTTCATTAAGCCAAGGTTTAAAGGAGCACAGATTTAAGCTCAGGTCTCACTGCAGAGAGCTGTAATATATTTTGGATACTGCTGACTCATCTCCTCTCTGAGCAGAAGCTGATCAATGCGTTGTTGCCACGTCATTTGAAATATAAAACAAGAATTTGGTGCAGTGTAGGACTAGATTTTATTGTTAAAAGATCAGGGTTCATCATCAGTCTGAGACTGATACCTTCTCTAAAGAGAGAAATTTTGAGCCTGCAGTGGCATCAACACATCAACACAGACTTGTGATCTCTGTGCAAAAAATTAACAATGTTTAATCATAATTGTGCACAGTACAGCAGCAAAGATGATTCCTCGCAGAAAGCATAGGGCTACCACAGTTACATATCCTTCAGCCTGAAACGGGCAGAAATTGAAAATAAATAAAGGACTTTACCAAAGTCCAACAGTTCCCTGAAATCATCTTGTTGAAGCTGCTGGAGTGTATTTATATGAAATAAATAAACACACACACTGTGAGACCCAAACAGATGAGCTTTCCCTGGAGGCAGCAAGGCTGGGGATATCTTTGTAATGGGTAGAGTCAGTGTAGAAGGCAGAGACCCTCGTGGACAGCAGCACTGAGAGCCTGGCAGCAGTTGCCCCTCGTTTATGCTGTGCAGCCTTGGTCCTTCTGCTTATCTCAGCTTTGGAACTTTGGAGGAGAGAGAAGCTTCCTGATGCACTCGTATTGATGTTGGCAAAACGCGCTCCTGTCAAAGCTGGCAGAGCACATCCATTTCAAATGGAATGCTGATGTTTTTGGCAGTCTGGCTGAAATCTGATCCATTGCAATACATGCATGATTGTGGGATAGTGCAAATGTGGCCTTGTAAATCATCCTTTTGATGTACCGGTGTGTCAGTGGTATTTCTTAACATTCCGATTTTCAGTCTTTGCAGTTCGGAATTAAATTCTGCTGGGGTGGAGGAACTGTGTTAATGCTTAATAGGAATTCAGGAAAGCAGATCATCCATTGCACTGATAAAGTAGTTAATACTTACTATTTGTTTAGGATGCACCTTTAAAATCAGGAAGATAATATTGCAGAACTTCTACTTTTAAAAGTTTTAAAACTATTTTGGCTTTTATTAACCAGAAATCCCTTGGCAATCTTCAGTAAGGTGGTTTTGATTTTGTCTTCACTTGCAACTAACTTCACAAAAGTGATAAATGTGAACAAATTTAAAAAGGCACATGATTTTAAAATTCTGTGACTTTTTGTTTAAATTATAGAGTGCAGCTCTGTGTGATCATTCTATAATTTTTAAAAAGAGAACAAATATAAATTAAAGGTTTTCCATTTCAAACATTGATCTCTTTAGAATTGTTTTTCACTTCAGCCCTTGCTAAGCCATCACACAGTCCAAAGCAGAGGCTGTTCAAGCAGGCCACAGCAAAGTCTTTTCTCTTGCTTCATTGCTTTCCAGACAATGTCCAGAGCTTTCCATTTCTATACCTGTTCTTCCTGATGCTCAGGAATGTGTTTTGTTGTGTGCTTGTATTTCTTTTTTCCCCAAACTCCTGGATCATTAGTATCTATTGACATTTTTAAAGTCTCACTTTTAGATTTAGACCTCGGGAGTACTGATGAGTGCAAGGCAGCTGTGGTTGTAAATAATGCCAAGAATTTCCATTGCCAGCACTTGGGAGAATTGAAATAATAAAAAAGATCAGGCTGTGAGTGACAACTTAAAACCTTACTCAGTGGAATGAAAAGGTTATAAAGCTACAATTTAATGTGTATATACTCCAAAATTTTAAAGCAGAATATAGATAATTCCAGTTGCTCTATAAATACTTGACCGAGCTGTTCAGGCCTATTTTTTCTGATGCTACATTCATTGCAACTATAAATTTAAACTAGACTGTGTCAAAAGAACAATTACACTTTGTCACAAAAGGGAAAATTTAAGCCCATGTCCTTTTCTTTATAAATTATTAGACATATAAAATATGTTATTTTCCCCTTAAATTTTAAATTAATTTAATATTGAGTTCACTGCCATCTGGATACATGGTTTTATGCACTTCTAAGGAATTTACTCAGCTAAATTTTTGGTTCAGTTCAAACAAAAAAATCTTTATAAAATAAGTTCCCACCGTCTGCAGGGAGAGACATCTTGAGCATGCTGACCAATCTGTGTTTGGGATCATAAATCACATTCCATTAGGCATATCAGAAAACAAATTGTTCTTTTCTGGATGTACTTTATGGAATATTAGACATGTTGCAGCATAATGGAGCTGAGTCTTCAGTGGATACTCTCTGTGTAAAATGGACCCAATTTGCATTTAAGGAAGAAAGAAGTTTAGCATTCCCTTTTCTCAGGATGTTGTGCATTGCAATTTATTAGCATTGCAATCATGGGGGCTGGAATTTTTCCAGCTGCATTCAGTTGAGATCATCTGACCCTGGATTTGGGTTCATAAAGTCCAGTCCATTCTCCCCAGTCCTTTGAGTGTTACTGTGCTATCTGTATCTTTTAAACATAAAATATAGATTTGTATACGTTGTGAAAACAATACCTGAAAGATTTTTGCCACGTCTGCTAAGGAAATGGAAATACTTTATTTCATTGCTTTCCCAAATGCCAAGCTTCTTTTGATATTGCACATGCTTGTGTTATCTTTAGAGTGTAGCCTTAATAAATGCTTTATCTTTGGCAGTAATGTGCAGAGCATAAGTGGTATTGGCCTTGGAGGGATTTTTGACTTAATTTGCTGGATGCAAAGCCTCTGTTTCCAATAATTTATTATGTTTCAAAAACATCTCAGGGAATACAAAATGTGCACCTGAGGCTAGCTTTTATTTATTTCCAATCATTTTTGAACCTGTGCTATTTTCTGGTAAGAAAAAGTATATATGAGTCCACCTTTTTTCTGTCCTTACCCTTTATCCTGAATATTTAAAGCACAAATAAAATCCATATCATCATATATTGATTTCTACAACATCTTTTTTATGCTTCAAAGTGCGTAGCAGAATTAAAAATTGTGTTAAACTCCAAAAATAATTTGATGGCAGATTACGCTAAGTATTTAATCACTCCAAAAAAACCCCAGTCCTAACAAATACCTTGGCTGAATCTCTCATACCAAAATTGATTCTCTTGCACTGGATTTTAGACTTTGTAAAGTATATATTAAAGAGCTTAACTAGTAAATTAGAAGACAAGATAACTGCAGTGTAGATAAATGAACATTGCGTAGAGAATTTTAACCAGGTTTTTGCCTAATTATTTATTCTCTACTGTGTAGTAAAAATGAGCAAAACTGACTCCATGGAAATATAAGATTTTGAATGATTGTTTTTATATAACTGGGAGCAGAGGGTGCATATCTGCATTAATTTGCATCTCATGTATAAGTTTCAAGGTATTTTTGGCAGGGTTCATCATTTATTAGGCATTTCTTCAGCGCTTGGCCTATGAGGAGCATTTTCTTGATCGGGAACCCAGCCCTCTCTGTTGGGACTTTAAAGAGAAAAGAAAGGAGCACAATTCTTCTATAAATATTGAGAACTTCAAATAATTTCTCCCTTGCTCACGCTGCTGTGCAGTGGAAGCCTCCTCACTCACTCACTGGAGTTACTGTCCAGCTTTGGTCATTTTTCTACCCAGCTGGACAAATGGGGTAAAAAAACCCAGGTGAAAAAGCAATGCTGTAAATCTCCTTTTATCACTGCCTATGAAAGCTAAAGCTCCAGTCTGCAGAATGTATGGGCTGTACTTCATCCTGGAGTCATCCTCCTGGGATCGATGGCACTTGTGAGGGGCAGGGATTCCAGCGGGAGCCTCGCTCCTCATAGGCTCCCCAGGGAGATTTATGTGCTCCCCTGGGAAACCCGGGCCACCAAAGCACATGAGGATCCCTGGATTAAGGCCTCGTGGCAGTTTCTCCAGTTTACCTCTCCAATTTGTGCAATCCACTCGTCTACAGGCAGGGTGAGGCAAGACAAAGGCAGGGATGTCCCAGCGGTGCCCGAGGGGTCTGTGGGTGAAGACCATGAGCAAGGAGAGAACCCACAGTACAGGAAAAACAGAGATGTTGAGCCAGATTGGCAATAAACACCTCCAGAGCTCTGGAAACCAGAAGAGAAATGTTGTCAGGAGTACAGGGGGCAAGCTATGTTTGCCAGAGTACAAAAAGCTACACCAAGATTGTACAGAGGAACAGCCTGGAAGGGCAGAGAGGAGGGGGAAATTCTTTCCTAAAGCCACTTCCCATGTGTTCTCTGTCTAATCCCTTTGAATTTTTTCTGTCCTAAGGAGTCAATTATTCTGGTTCTTATTTTAATGATATTTTGCCTTTTTAATTTTAAGAGACTGCCTGTCTTCTCTGTGAACCCACTGTAAGGCAAAGATCTAGGCAGATTTACCTCAAAGCCCCAGCCAAGTTAAAGTCCTATTACAAGCCATTGAGATGATTTAATTTTATTACCTGAGGACACTTTTTCTGAGGAAAGTTAGTACATGCTGCAGTGCTCTGCTGAGTCTGGGTATCCTTCTTCTTCAGCCCTATCTGAGCCCTTGGTAGGCAAACACCGTTGGTACAGCTCTAATACACACTGATATTTTAAACTGCAGTGTAAGGATATAAGATTTTAAAATATTGATTTGGATTCATCTGCTTAGGTGACCCCTGGCATGAATATCATATTTAGATGTGAACTTTGCCTTTTGCTTCTTTTTTTAATAAAAAGAACTCAGATTATTATGGGGGTTTTTTTTGTTTTTTTTTGTTTTTTTTTTTTTTTTAGCATGAGCCTCATCTGGCACTAGCTGGTACAGAAAAAGCTCAACATCAGAGAAACAAAGTGTATTTTTTTTCCTTCCAACTACTATCAGAACGAACACCAGGACCAAAGGCTTTTATTGAAAATAATTCCTTAAATAATCACTTACCTTGAAGGCATTTGATCCGTATGATCTGAATGCAACTGCTGACAACTTCAGAGAAATAGAAAACTGTGTTAAAAATCACTTTCTCTCGGGGACTGAAGTCCTGCCCGTCACATGGCGGATTAGAGGCTTGGCAGCTCGCCAGCCCATCAGACAGCACGTAAATTCTTTGATGCCAATTGCATTAGCTTTCCTCCACTAATGTGTTGTAGAGCTTGGAAAATAAAAGAATGGAGGTCAACATGCCAGCGTGTACCCCTGGTACAGCAAGGGCTGCTTTTAATGTGCAGGAGAATGAAAACGCTTCAGAGCTCAAGCTGCGTGCTGGATGACCTTCTCCCGCGCCCGAGGTCCTGAGATTTTTGTCCTCAAGTCCTGAGTGCAACGAGTGCCTGTCCCAGGATGCAATTTGCTCTGAAATTCCCAGATGGGCACAGTTTGCCTTAAACCAGGATGGCCTGTGATTTATGTGCAGGTGCTGTGGGCTGTGAACTTCGCGCTGAACTCCGCTCTCGCTCGCGCGGTTTTGTTCACCGCGAGGGCCGGAGTGGGCAGGAATCAGCACAGCTCATGAGCAAAAAAGCCAGATTTTATGACTGATTTGAACACCAGACAAAAACTCTGCTCTATGTGCACCTTCTTCCCCAGGGCTGTTGCTCTGGAGATGTTACAGAGATGGATGGCAGGCCCGTGTGGTCGCTGCCTCGCGCTAAGCACGGCACAGCAGAGACGCTGCACGGGTGATAGATGGCCAGGGCTGATGGGGTGTTTGCAGGGTAATTAATTGCTACATCCTCCTCTCTCCCTCAGAAACAGGGAGGAAGGACCCAACCACTCCCAAAAGCATCTGAAGGATGATGCTTGCTGGGAGGTGAAGCCTATGTGTTGGAGCAAAATCTATGTTAAACTTGCAAAATTACTGACCTGAGTGTATCTAATCATCACAAAATAATCAGTTTTGATGTGGAAATCCAGCCACAAAAACACTTAGAGCCTTCCAGGATATACCCAAGAGATTTACACATCTTTCTTGTCCCTCACCCTGGATATCTTCATGTATTTTTCCCAGTGTGTGTGCTTTGGGAGGCTGGGGAGGCTCCTGCCCCACTGATATACCCAAGAGATTTACACACCTTTCTTGTTCCTCACCCTGGACGTCATCTTGTATTTTTTCCCAGTGTGTGAGCTCTGGGAGGCTGAGGAGGCTCCTGCCCCACTGCTGACACGGTGCCACAGCCCTGCAGTTCACACTTTGCTGCTGAGCAGGAGTAAACTGTGACTCCCTGGGGAGCAGCTGGCACAGGGTTTGGCATCAGTCAGCTTGTGAAACTGGGAGATTGACACTGAAACCTGCCTTGTGCCTAGTAAAGAATTAAAGGAGGATAAAACTGGAAGGAAAGGAAGATCTTTCATATGGAATGATAACAAAAAAGGTTGTATTGGTCTTAAGCTGGTTTTGGTCCAAAGAAGGAAGGGTTTTATTTTAACCTCTGATTTTTCAGTGTTACACTGTAATAACCTCATCAGGGAGACAGGCTGTAAAGTGGGGAACAATTTGTAATATTTCTCCATGACTGTTATGTGATCAATTTGCCCTTCAAGCTTGAAGTGAGTTTGGTTTAAAGTCATTAAAGGGGGATAGACCTCCCAAAGCAAGGGAACTCTGCTGTGCTTCCCTTCCCTCACTCATGATGGTAATTGATGCTCATAAACCAGAGGCAAGGGCAACACTACAACAGCTACCCTTGATGAGCTTGTAACCTTATAAGAAAACTCTCATTGCTTGTCAAAACCAGGGCTTGATTACACAGTGTTATCTGACGTGGAGGGAAGAAAAGCTGTATTACTTTGCTGGGCTAAAAATGGGAACAGCAAGATTACATGTAAACAACAAAAAAACATACTTTGATAATAAATGAACGAGACAGACGATGGATGATGTGGAGATTAAAGTGCAGGAAATGTTGGAGTAATTTTTAATTGCTTAATTTTATCCCTTTTGAATGTGGAAACATATCTTCCATGACTTCAGTGGTGGCGAAATATAGACTATGTATAAAATAGAGATCTGGCATGAGGTTAAATCCTTAGGTATATACAAATCTGGATCTCAGTTTTGGTCCAAGATGTACTAATGATATCAAGAGAAAGAAATATTTCCTATCTTTAGGTCTTGGAGATGTTTTGATCAGTGCCAAGATGACTCATGCACCTTTGGATGACTGATTTTCCTTTGCACCTCCTGCCCAGGTCTTCTGTAACCATCCAAATATTCTGCTCATTTACAGGGACTCTGAGTTTTCAAGATTCATACTGAAAAAGTAATAATATAATCTTGGATGTGCTATAGGATAATTGCAGAATCTTGGTCATATAAATCACAAGTAAATTATTAAATTATTAAAGGCAAAATATTACACAAACAGCACCAATTCCAGACATCTTAATTTAAGTGCCTGGCTTCATATTTAGACAGCTATTATTCCCACTGACTTTACTGCAAACTTGATCTGCAGGCCAGCATTTCTGTTAAGAAAAGACTGATCCTTAGAGCTTGAAAATGGGGATGTATTTTATAGTTTTGAACCTGGGTTTATAGATTTGCTCAAGAACCTCTCCACCATAAGAATCCCAGTTAGAGTTTCTTTTCCCTTCAAGGGCTCAATCTTACAGGAGGCTGAACATTACTGACATTAAACTCATGGAGTTCAGGTTTATATAACCAAAGTACACAACACTCTGAAGAATTGAGCCGTAAGCACAGAATTCCCCAGGCTTTTGCATTTGGAAACACTTTGCTTTGCATATAGAGGGAACCATCACACATCAGACACCTGGCAATTTTGATGATCCTGTTTTCAATAGAATAACATTGCATACTCTATTACCAGAAGAGTAATAAATGAGAGCACTGAACGGAAGTGCCAAAAGGAATCCTTAATGTCGTTTTTATGAACACCTGTCATTTGTTTAAGTATAAAGAAAAATGAGCTTATGCGGAATGAAAAATCAGTTCTAAGATGGGGACTATTGGTACCTTTTGCAAAATATTCTTATTTTTATTGAGCGTTTTACCGTATGCATGAGAATTCCCAGCACTATTTTTATGGCCCTGCACAAGCCTCCATTGTGCATTCTTGGTGTAGACCTGAGAGGAGCTGGCTTACACATAAGGACAAAAAGAGGTGTAATGAATCATGAAACAAGCCTGTTTTATTCAATAAGACATTGTCTGAGCTTTCTTTCCACATGAAGAACTGGCCATTCAGACAGAAATGACCTGCAGAATTTTTGCATAGAAAGGAAACTAAATTCATTGGGGCATATGCAGTAATAATTCTGTTGTTTCACGATACTGTGAGATTAAATTAAACAATACTAGCATTTGGAAACTTCTCTAGTACACAGAACAATGAAGTATTTTCCCCTGAAAATGTCATTGATTCCTTTCTCCAGTAGTTTTTAGCAGTTCAGTAACTGCAAGACCTTTGTTTTCAAGATAAATGCAGGCAGAGATGTCTGGCACAATGGAGAATAAAGGCTTAAAAAGCTTTCTCAGGTAAACAAGGGTCAACTTTACCTATGCTTTACCACAAACAAAAGGTTGCAAAAAGGCAACTGGTAAGAGATACCACCAGCATACCATGTGATATCTGGCATGAGCTGCTAAATGGAATTTCTGTAGTTCAGGTATCACCTTCAACCAGGAAAGAGATGAAGGAAAGCTTATTGCACTTGATATTTGTAGGCATGAGTGTAACCGTGCTACCTATAAAATTCTTGGCCTTTGTTGTGCTGTGTGAAGCTCTGAGTCGTAGGATGCCCTTGGAGATGTCATTATTTTAGAGGTTCATGCATAGTGTAATGACTTTTTTTTTTTTCCCCCCCTAAAATTAGTGTATGTGGAATAAGCCTTAGTGGGAGGAAGGGAAGGTTTTCATTGTGGCATTTGAAAATCTCGTGCACATAAAGGTTAGTCTTTGGGTTTTCTGCCTTTTTCTGGTCAATAATATGAAACCATGGAGCACTTACAAAAAGCTTTTCTTCCTTCATATCCTTGCAACGTCCTGGCTTTAGAGGATTGCACAGATTTTTCCATTTAGCCATTCCATGCAACAGGTCTGGCAGTTCAATGAGTCCCTTTCTCTTTCTTCTCTCTGTACTCAGGGATGCCTCTGGTTGATGAATTTTAGAATAAAGCCTTCCTAGAAGAGCTCTTCCAGAGAGGGTTTTCCGTGAGCGTCTGTTCTTTACATCCAAAGCAAGATGGTCCCTGTATGGTCAGGCAGGCTGTGCAGCTCAGTGCATGGAAACTTTGATTTTTACAGTCTTTTAACTCTTGGATGTGACTTCTTCACGCGGGAAACACTTGCTGCAAGTCAAAGTGCAACAAGCCATCAAGTCAAATTAAAACTGGAAACAAAAAACGGAGAATGAAAGAGTTTTTCTTCCACCCCAGAGTAGAACACTGGCACATCAAGACCTGACCTTAAAGCTTTCACCATTAGGATTCTTTAATAGAGCAAGAAAATGAGTAACTGAGGAGCAGAGGAAAAAAGAGAGAGATGTAACCCACAATAGTCCTTTGACTCTTTGTTACTGCTGGAGGAGTCAATGCTGGACATGCTGCTGCCTCTCTCCTCCCTTTTATGCACTTTACTGGGTCTGATCTTCTGTCTTTTTCTTTTTTTTTTCCTTTTTTTAAAATATGTGGTTAGTCATTTTCTTTATGAAAGGTCAATCTACTTTTCTGCTGGAATTTGAATGTTGTCCACATTTCTTCTCCAAATGTCATTACATCGGCTAACATTTTTATCACCAATTATGGCAAGATCTTGTAGCATTTCTAGCACACATCTTTAGAACACATTCTGTCTGAAGAGTTCTTCCTTCTGTAATTAAAAATGACCTGGCTACATCCTAAATGCTAAAATATTGTGAAATGCTAATGGCTATCTTCAAGGATTGAGAACCTTCCGTTCCCTGTAAATTATGCAAAATGCGAGTTTGAGATCTTTGAACAACGTCTTTCCCCCATGTTCGTAAATTTCTGTTAATTTAAATGGATAAGGTCAGCAAGTTTGTCTGGAAGACCATTTAAGAATAAACATTTCTGAAAACTTAGCTCCTTAATCTGGCACTCTCAGGCTCTGCACCATCCTGGTGCACGTTGCTTTGCTTGCTTTTCATATTGACTGATTCCTGCATTTCTTTCCCCAGAGTATTTTTATAATCATAGAATCAGTTACTAGCTGA
This sequence comes from Brachypodius melanocephalos, assembly GCA_013398615.1. Lineage (NCBI taxonomy): Eukaryota > Metazoa > Chordata > Aves > Passeriformes > Pycnonotidae > Brachypodius > Brachypodius melanocephalos. The sequence goes on from VZSR01000247.1 coordinate 5,064,578, forward strand.
GAAAAAAGGGACCCAAGATACGTAGCTGGGCTAGGGATGAAGCCTGAGCTGTGCTCCTGACACTGCTGCTGTCTCTGAAGCCAACCTGTGGGACACCTTTTATTTTCCCCTTGTCTACCTCAGCTTTGTTCTCCGCAGATGGAGTTAAGGAGCGCTTGGCACCTCCCAGTGGAAAATGTTCATTTGCTGTTATCTGTGAATTTTAGCTGTTCTCAATACACAACCATTTAAACCACTTGGAAAACTGTTAATTGCATTTCGGCTCCTCCACGCTTCCTCCTCCTCCCATCTGCTGTCGTTTTCTCCCACCTTTCCCCATCACCTCTTCCTCTGATGGAGGTAGAGCTCAGGCATTCCTGCCTGATGGCCCAGCTCAGTTTTCTGCCTCCAGGATGGAGTCCTGTTCTTCTCTGGCTCTGGGAATGTTGATTTTAATTTGTTTATCTCGCTTTCTCTGCCACAGAATATTTTTATTTCCTTCTGTTGGTAGTTTTGCCCCCAAAGGCAGTTGCCAAAGTGAGTAGAACAGTGAGGTTTTTCCATCTGTGGTGTCCCTGGGCCCTCTGGAGCTGGGATCTTGCACCCACAGGTGGGAACCACACAGTGGGAGGGTCTCACTCAACACAAAGCCCAGGAGAACTCTGTAAAATCACTAATTACAAAAAAACCTCTCACATTTAACATTTTTTTACATAACAAGCCATCGAAGTTTGAACTACACTGGGTATTCTGAGGACATGGCAAATAATCAAAAGTGTGGTGTATCAGATTATCCAGAAATTATATCAATGTTCTGAAGGCAAAAATAGTTTTTGGGGGTTTTTTTGGGTTTTTTTTACTCCCCTATGTATTTTAATGGAAGATATGGTTGCAGAGATTTTATTTTTCCAAGTTCAGTAGGACTTTTTCTTATTATTAGGAGCCAAGTGTCTGGTTTGTGATGTACTTATCAGTTGTAGGAGGGACACCTTGAGTTGCTAAGTAGATATAATGGAAAGAAATGAGAGAGAAGATCTAAACAGGAAATTTTCAGCAGAATGCTTTTTCCTGAAAAAGAGTGTTTCAAGGAAACTCAGATGTTTCATGGAATTTCTTCGAGGTTTCAATATGAACTTCTGTAAAATAGGCTGTGACATTGCAGGGGGCAGTCTGCCACGCTTCTCTGTGCTGCTCTTGGCAGGACATCCTATCCAAGAGTATAACTGAAATACTTGAGTCTACTTCTAAAGTAATTTTGAGGACAACTGCTTTTTATTGTTGATTGTCAAGGCATCAGAATGTTTCATTGTAAACTAAACCAGGATGTGTTTCAGTCCTGAGAAAAATGATGTGTTTTTACCAGTGCTGGGAGGCAGATGTGTCTTTGGTGGCTCAAAAGTAAAACATCACAGAGTCATGGAATGGTGTGGGTTGGAAGGTGCCTTAAAGCTCAATCAGTTCCAGCTCCCTTCCATGGGTGAGGCCATCTTCCACTATCCCAGGCTGCTCCAAGCCCCATCCAACCTTGAGCACGTCCAGGGATGGGGCAGCCACAACTCTGGTGCTACAGATGAATTTATCTCTCATTGTGGTGCACTGCTGCTGGTGTAGAGTGCAGTAACATGAACAAAGAATAGAAAAGGTAGCATCAAAATACATGTTAAAAGGAATATAATTTGAATTCTAAAATTTTCTTAAAAGCAAAGCATTGTTTTGTCAAAGAATGTTTAGACTTGGAATTTTTTTGTAGAGTTTTTTTTTTTAAAAAAAATCAGTGTTCTGAGAAATTACCATTCTTCATTTTGAAAAAAAAAATGTTGGTGGGTAATTTTCAAGAAATGCCTTCCTGGAAGAAGAGGCTGGCTGGAGCAGCTTTCTGTTCCATCCTGGTCTGCAGCAGGAGCTCTGGCTCAGGCTCCCTCGCTGATTCAGGCAGCATTTAGGAATATGAACTCTCTCACATCACTGACTTACCTCTTTAATTTCAGACACTTCTCTATGAAAGGTGGTTGCACATTTACCATATGTAATTTTTAAACCTAATTTAAGTAAATTCTATACGACTTCTCATCAAGGCACTTTCAATTTAATTTTTTTTTTTTTTTAGGACTGGTTTAATTAAATTTAACATAAGTCAATTCATATTGATTGAAATTACCTTAAATGAGTTTGGCTTGAGCCCAAATAACACAGTCTTTTGCACCTGTTTTAAGTTAAATTGGTTTAATTTTATACCAATAATTCTACTGTTGCCACCCATCAGCCAGCACACAGAAAGCTCCCAATTCTGGGCTGTTATGAAGTACCAAGTAGAGAAATAATCTGAGATTACCTACGTGCACTCATCTCTCAATAGTATCATTTGTACAGTAAAATACCATTTAATTAGTATAAGCTTCTCATAGTATAACTCACCAGTGCCATGTCTTTGAGCTTCCATTCTTTATCACTGATTTTGCTACATATTATACAATCAAATGAATGGTAATTTATATATTATCCTTTTTTTATACACCAGCTTTATTGTGACTCTTGCTAGAGCTCACACTTGTCTGCTTTAGTATTCTGGCATGCTTTCCTATCTTTACATAACTTGAATGAGAAATACCGAATTAATGCAAAATAGTCTAAACTTGAAGAAGGAAAAGCAGGGGGATTCTCTGTGGTGAACAAAGGCAGCAGGAAAGGCATCATCCCCCCTTTGCTAAAATTTTCTCCCCAAGTCCAAAGCTCACAAACATAAGTAGGAACTGCCACTGAGCTTCATCTGAACTTTCCCTTGTGGCCCTTAAAAAATGTTATTTAAAAGCAAGGCAAGTAAATCTGTGATTGGGACCAGGAGGAGGGTTTTGATAGTGTGACCATAAGTTCATCAAGTGTGTAGGTAAATATTGCAGCTAGTTCTCTGCTCACATCACTATAAACTATGAGAGATCAAGTGAAATTCAAAGGATTAACTTGGGGTTTTCCCCTGTGCAGGTCGTAGCTGTGATGGGTTTGTTGCTAGAAGAGAAAAAGCTGGCCTCCTCCTCTGCTTATAACCTACACAGAGGGGTAGGACTAAAACTGAGGTGGAAAATAGCTGCAGAGGTGAGAAACAGATGTTCTTCCCCTGTGCACAAACAGGCAGGTGTTTGACAGGACTGTGCAGCACAGGCTCACCTGGGTGCCTTATTAAGACCATAAAGCACACCTAGAAGCTTAGCAATTTCCAATGTAAGGGGTTTTTTTGTGGTGGGATTTTTTTTTTTTTTTGTGCATTTAAGAGGAGAAAAGACATTTTATTTTATTTTTACTTTTATCTATTTTTTCTCCTTAGACCCTCTCTCTTTACTAAGAGAGAACCAATTTTCTGGTGCAGAGCAGTGACCAATGTAACCCAGTGTGTGTGAGCCATAAAAATTAACAGAAAAGGAAAATAACATGCTGCCAGGGATTGATATAGCATTTAATACCTCTGCATAAATATCCATTGCAATGTAAATATTACTGTTTAGAAAATGTTTGACCCTTTCTAATACAGGAGGCCACACCACATTATATCAGACCGTGCTCTGTCATGTTGCAACATGAGATGAAGTAACAAGAAGTGACATGAACCTTTGTAAAATGCCACGGTGCAGTAACCCATTTTTAATGCTGTCAGTATAAACCATGGGAGCAGGTAGAAACAAATCAAACATAACATCTGAACAGGAAAATATTGTTAAAATTACCTACAGCCTTCAGTTAATATCTGAGTGTCAGGACATCTCTGGCTGAGGTATCAATTCACACCGAGAAATCGTGCGGGTTCGTGACCAGAGTGATTGTGAATCTCATTACAGACATTGTCACTTCAGTGTTATTTATCAGCACCTCACACAGCATCACAGTTGAGTAAACAAAGATGAGTTTTGTCTTGGTAATTTTCATGAGGAGCAGCCCCAGGGTCCACGTCACCTCCTTGTCCAGGTCAAAAGGAGGGAATATCAGTGGGATGATTAAGCCTTTCATAACTTTGGTCACCAGTTCACCTTGCAGCACTTCTGCTCCCTCTACTCTCAAGATTTTCTCCTCCTAAACTGCCCAAAACAGATTCCTGCTGGGATGAGAAGGCTAGCAAGGCTCTTCCTAGCTCTCCTACACTACACTTCCCTAAAGACTAACAGCATCCACCTTTTATGGCCCTGACACTTCAGCAGTCCTAGAGCATCCCCCACAAACGAATCTTGCACTAGATGCCAAATTATATCCAAAAAGCAAAAGCAGTGCACTTCTCAGGAATTTTATGGGACACTGTGGAATTAAACTGGACAGCCAATTTAAGAGTGTAGAGACTGATTCACCAGCATTAATGCTGAGGAATCAAGTAGCAGATTCATTGAATCTGCTGGTTTGGACATAAATAATGTTTAAGGCAATTAACTATGGATTTCAGGCTTGTCCTGAGGACTTCATCAAATGCAATTCTACAGCACAAAGGAGAGTTTTTGAATTCATGCATGGAAATAAAAGTTCCAGTGTTACAATGAGGTTCTTCGGTGTATGTTATGGAAGCAAGAAGGTCTTGACGACACTCTTAACATATACGAATAATAAAAGTGATTCTTCTACTGGCACTGGTAATAACTGCAGCATATTAGGGATTTCTCTTTCATGTGACCTTTCTGTTGAAGTTTTTCTTCTCTTAATGTTCTCCCCACTGAAAGAAAGATGATAGCAGTGGAGTATATTCAACAACAAAAAAGTGAATCTTGAAATCTGACCCAGTATCAGGATCTTGGGATTTTTTCCCAATTTAAGGAATATTTCACAAGCACCTATAGGTAGAGAAAATTCCCACAGCTCTCAACTTTCTAAGGGATGCTGGCCTAATAAAGCAGTGATGTGACCTGAGACAGATTGGTAGAGACTTTCATGTTGTTAAACAGCACAAGAAACAAAGCACAAGCTGCAGCAAGGAAAGTTCCAAGCAGATATCAGGGAAAATAATCAAAATTAGGGTGATCAAACATTTTAAATGGTTGCCCAGAGATGTTTTATAGTTTCCATCCTTAGAGGTATGAGAAACATAACCAGAAAAAGCCCTGAGAAACCTGACCCAACTTAAGAGCTGGGTTCACCCTCCCAGTAGTCTCTGCTGTGCAAGGTCATCTTTCCCAGACGCTCTGCAAAAGACCCTTCTACCCTAAATTATTTTGTGATTCTCAGCCAGCAGTTTCACACTGAGTTAGCATTGGGTGACCTTCTCCTCCTCACTGCTTTGCTACAAAGGCTGATTTCAAGGGGTTAAATGCATTTTATTCAGGGGTGGAGGATGAATATGAACTGCAGATACAGAAGAATCACATGCTATTGGCTCATCCACTACATGTCTACTGTTACAAGTGCTCCTAAATGTACCATAAAGATATTCAAAATTGTATTAATTCTTCATGTTACCTTAACATCTGGTCTAAAATCGTAAAGGACAGATTCTTTTTGGTTCATTATTATTATTATGTGTACACTGTGAAAGAATTAAGGGCTCACCCAGCTTGCTGCAGGTCATCAGATTTCCTCTTTGACCTTGTCTGATATCATCTCATCTGTTTGTGTTCAAGAATGCTTAAAAGCCTAAACCTATCCTGCACAAAATAAATACAGGAGGAAAACTCTTAAGAAATGTTCTTTATTCTAAGCCCAATGGGCTATCTTTATTCAATAGAGCTAAGTATTTGACTAGTTTTGCAATAAATAGAAGCTGAAATGTAATTTACCAGCTCTTCATGAATTGTTTATTCATACCCACCCTCGGGATATTCTAATACTATTGAATTACTCAGTATGATGTTGACAACTAGTTTATTTTTTTTTCCTTCTAATTTCTGCAACGTGCTGTTATTCAGTATTTAGATCTGAGAACTAATTACTGGGGACATGTGAGAATTTTGCAAAAAAAAAAAAGGCTGTAGACAAGTTAAATAAAACAGGCCAGATTCTACCCTGAATTATTCTGGTGCAGCCCAATGACAGCAGATTTCTCATGACAGCAGAAAGACAGAATGTAGGCAATTAACTATTACTGCAAAATTATTTTTCCATCTGTGACATAGCTTTCTAAATCTCCTAAAATACTCCAGGGTTGGGGGGATTGGTTTGCCTTCTCTGTTGATGTAGTGATACAGTAAACTTCTCTAATAAGAAAGGAAAATCAGGGGTTACACAAAAATCTCTTGGCACAAAGTTATTTTTCAGGAGGTTTATAGGGAGTGCTATTTGCTTTGTCCAAAAAATTTAAAGTACAGTTGCATTCCCAACCACCTGTACAGGACAGAACAAACCAATGATTTCACCAAGGCTTCAGATGATGAGTTAGAGTTTGGTGAAGATCTTGAGAACTGACTTGTGCCTGGTCCCCTGGGAGCTTTCTGCAGGATTTCATTGGGACAAAAACCTCTGCCTAAACACAGGGACTGAAAAAACCCTACCAAGCATGACTTACTAAAACAAAAAATATGTGGTTTTAAGAGGGGGAGGGCACTAATTTACTGAAAACCACAGCAGCTTTGGTGTTTGACCTGGAAAGATGTGGGTGTTAATTTGAGAATAGGCAGAACTTGCTCGATATAAAGATGAGGAGGGGTATAAAATATGAAGAAGAGGGAAGACTGCCGTGCATATTTTCAGTTTATGTGGTGACAATCGGTGTTGAGAGACTTGGCAGGTTAAAAATAACATTCTTATTTTGTTACAGTTTTAACTTTCAGCATTCCTTTTTCAAAAACATTTACAACACTAATTACTTACTTTCCTTATATATTTATGCCCTAGAATAGTGTAATACTTCAGTAAAGGGTTAAAATTAAGGATGATTTTGTATGGCTTTCTAAAGAGAAGACTTCCAGTACACAAATAAAACTTACAGGTAAATCATATAGCAAATATTCTCAAGGCATCAGAACCTCTATATTGCCTATGTCCTACATGCTGCAAAGCTAAAAATAAAATAACCACTCTCATTTTGTTTATCAGGATACCAAGAGCTGTATTGTGCTGTACACTTCCCATATTGGCACACATTATATTATTGGAGTTATCTCTGGTCCTTTCTGTTCCCTCCCTGTCCCAGTTGTGGAATACACTGAAATATCCATGTGATGCACAAATCACAGAGGGATCTGTGAAAACTCAGGTGACAGCCATCACTCACTTGGGGTACTTTAAAAATTATCATCCTTCAAATTAAAAATCCTCCACCTGAAAAACAGGCTTGAGAGGCAAGGATCAGGTTCAGCTCCTCAAGCTTCCCCTGTAAATAAATAACCCCTGGGCAATGCTGAGCTGAGCCCCTGTGCTGGCACTGCCTGACCCCAGCCAGGCTCAGGGGGTGTTTGCTTGCAGCCAGGGAGGGCAGGGTTAACAGCAGGGATTTTCATTCAGAGGAAATGCAGTTGTTCTGGCATGATCAGGCATGATCATCCTGATCAGAGAGCCCTGTCAGGGCTGTCCTCTGTGCCCAGCCCATCTCTGTGTCTGGTGACAGGTCTTCCCTGGCACAGCAGCTCCCCTGGCTCTCTGCTGAGGGTGATCCCTGCAGAGCTCAGCTCTGGGCAAGGAGAAAGCTGCACTGGGGATCCCAGCTCAGCCTCCACTCACCCAGGTGATGCAGAGCTGTTTCCCTTCCTCTCCCTTTGCCACAGGCACTGTTGGTCACTCTGGCTGTGGCGCTGCTGGGGATTGCCCATCCCCTGGCCATGCTGTATTAACAACAGGCAGTTTTCCTGCTGTTTATTCCAACCTTTAATGCTCTGTTTTGTGTGGAGTCCTCCTCGTGACACTGCCCAGAGGTTCCTGCTCATCCCTGGCACTTTCAGCAGCACAATAACCCCATCACAAATGTGCTGCTTCATTGCATTCCTGATGCAGTGGTTGGATCCCACTTCTGCTCAGGTTCCCAGTCCCAGCTATTTTTATGGCCAAGTGGCAAAGCGTGGAGGTTTATCCTCTGGTAGTCCAGAAGGGCACAGCTCTGCCTCTGGAATTCGAGTTTTAAACAAAGCAGAGAGTTTTACAGATGAATTACAGAGTGTGAGAGCAAAGCAAAGCTGTCACAAGTTTTAGTAGCCACAATTAACTTGTCTGTTCATTATGAAGCATCACTATTAATATTTTATTCACCTGTAACTTCAAAGCATGAAAGGCAGCCTAACAAAAACAGATTAAGCCTCTTTCACATCTCTGCTGTCTCACTCTGATTGCCTACCAAGAAGTGGAAGTATTTCTTTGGGACATCAGGCTAGGATTCAGGAAGTCTCTTGGCACTCCAGGAGTCAGAAACATCTCCTTGGTCCTCAGCAGGTGCCAGCAGTGAAGTCTGCATCCCTTTCAAGTTTCAGGTGACATCGTGCACAGCTCTGAAGTTCAGGTCTTTGCACCACGGGGCTGTGGAGTAATGCAGGTCTGGCAGGAAGGGAACCATCATATTCATCATTCCAGCCTCAGAACTCTTCTTACCCTTTTGAGCTGTTGTCCTCTATGAAATGCAAAGTGCCTTTGAGAAAGCATCATTTATTAATAAGACATATTCTTTTAGATTTTGGCAGGTTACATTTCCAAAAAAGACCCAGTGGGTCCTTATGTAATGAAACAGTGCACAGTTCATGTCTCACCTCCTGCCAGTGCTTTTAGAAATAGGTGGAAATGAGTAATTACCCATAAATGGTAGCATTACTCCATTACTTACAGAGAGTATTTGGCAATGATTGTTTAGGCCTAAATGTTTTTTTAAAAGGTGATACCATTCATGGACTTGTCTTGTTCAGAACTCCAACGTGTCCCTTAAAGTCCTCAACCAATTTATTACAAAACTATTCAATTTTTAAAGTGAGCTTTTTTACTTCTGTCACTCTGTCTGATCTGTATTTAAACCATTATTATCAAGTCCTTTGTATATGCCAGGGTATCAGAACATGGAAATAAAGATTGCTCTGGATGGTAGCTTAAGAGAAGAAAAGTTTGCATCACCTGTACTTCAGGGAAGAGTTGAAGAAACACAATCCTGTGTCATTGACACCATCCCAGAAGCTCTGGGAGTGTTCAAGGCCAGGCTGGATGGGGGTGCTCTGAGCAGCCTGGTCCAGTGGGAGGTGTGGAGCCCATGGCAGGGGCTGGGACTGGATGGGCTTTGAGGCCCCATCTAACTCAAACCATTCTGTGCTTCTCTAACCCTCTAATTCCATGACAGCCTTAGGTCAGATTCCTGAATGTGATGAATGGTAGAAGGCAGCTCTGGAAGCTTTCCCAGTGGCTCCTCAGCTGAGGAGTTTGGGTTGGTTTGGTGCTGTGTGCTTGGGATGGGAAGCCACTGCCACACCGAGGCCAGTGAGGGATCAGCTCAGCTCCAGCTGTGCCAGCTGTGTGTGCTCCTCATCCACGTGGAACAGCTGCACCACAGCTGTTCTCACTGGGTGCCACAGGAGCTTTCCTGACCCATTGCTCCCATCCCAATGCATGGCTGAGTTCTCCTGTCACCCCCTGACCTGGATCTGCAGTTTTTTTTCATGTAATAACATTGCGGAATGCCTCTGTTGTAGAGACCTCCTCTCTTCAATAGTGACTGGTGACTGGGATAAGGTAGCTATAAATTTCATAAAGCTGCATCCCAACCACAGATTTGGGCATAGATTTCTTCTGATGGTCTCAAAAAGCTGGACTTCTCAGGAAGAGTGAAGGGTAATTTCTATTACCTTAGCTTTTTTACTTTATAGAAGTGTGTTAGATGCAGATGTGCTAGTTACAGAAATAGTTTGTACTGCAGAAAATGTAGTTTAATACTTAAATAGATTCATAATCTTTTCTACAATTCTCATAGATGCATCAGATTATTATATAATCTCTTGTAATATAAACTAATATGCTACAATTTGGCTAAAAATAAAAACAAAAAAACCACAACTTGTACTTGTGCCAATGCAGCTGAAATGTCACTGAGCAATGGTGTCGTCCAAAGCCTAAATCACCAGTGCAGTGCAAATATCGTGGGGTTAAGAAGCAGTTCATTAACTCCTGCAGCCCTAATTTTGCCCAGGCAGAGGAGGCTTCTCAGTATGCATTTCCATTTTGTACAGGATACACACTTGGCAGTTTTGTGAGATGAAGGACAAGAGCAGGGCTCTTGCTCGGTGGATTCTGGAATCTGTAAGAGCACCTTCCCTAATTTCTGTGGGCACTGAACCAAAAGGCTGCAATGCACTGCATTGCAAAACTGCCACAGGGGAACGTTTTGTTATATAATGAGGCCATAGGTGTGATAGTGGAGTTTTGAAGTCTTCTCATCTTAGTAGGGTGTGGGTGTAAGTGAGGGAGTTCTCTGCCTCTTGTCAGAATGCATAGGAAAAGTATTTGAAACTGGAGTAGTTTGAACTATTTTCTGCAGTTAGTACTCAAAATAAATAATCCTTACTAACTTGGTGGAAATGATTGATTATTCCCTAAGCACCACTTTGTAGCTGGAACATGGACTCTTGCTGGTGTGCTTAAAACAGCACAAACAACCCTTTGCTTTAGAACTTCAGCTAAACATTAATCACACAAGAGCTTTACCATTAAGTGTTTTGGTATTGATCAATAGGCTGGAATTTGAAAGTTTTAAAACTCTCTCTGAATGTCCACACAGTGCATGTCTGGGCATGTGGGAAATGCTCTGAGCTCAGGTTACAGTGCACATCATTAATTAATCCTCATGAAACAGCTCCCCACCTCCTCCTCTTGCAGGATCTAAAGTGATTGCAATGGATCCCACATTCACAAATAAGTGTGATAGGCATGATAAAAGCAGTACCTTTATTCAGCATGTTAGGTATGAATATAAGAGATATCCTTAATGAAAGACATGGATCTGGAGGGCTGAAGGAGAATGTCCTTCGTGGGTCGGGACTGAATGATCCCATTTGCAAGGTCCAGTGGTGACAATTGTCAACATTGCTCCTGACACAAGTCCACTGCCCCTGTCACTGAAGCAGCAGAGCAAGATGAGTGTCCCCATGTGTTGCTGCAGTTCCCAAGCTCGTGGGTGACTTTAACCCAGCAGTGTGATGTGTTTGATGTCTTTGGGCAGGGGCTGTGCCTCACCTGCTGCCGGTGCTGCCGGCCATTCCCTGCCCTCTGGTCACCACACCTGAGTCGGTGCTCCCTCCTGGAAGAGTCTAAGGAGGTTCTAGTTTTCCATTTTCCTTAGTGAATCTTCCTAAAAAATCTGTGATAAGGCTTGACTGGAAGGAAATAAAAAATCCTTAGTGTCCTGAGCCCCAGTGAACTTTGCTGTTTGTCAGGGGCAGGGGGCAAAGCCTGGGTGGAGCTTGGTTGATGCTGGGCTGGTGAGGGCAAGAGCATCCATCAGGGGAAGGCTCTGCGTGATGAGAGCACAGGAGCAATTCCCAAGCAAGTTCCACAAAAGCAGTGGATATTTTAAAATGTCAGGGGAGAGAGCATTTCCATTATAAACAGGATTTTAACATTTAAAATAACTATCCCTGCCATCATCCTCAAGAGAAGATCAAAACACCATCATTTTAACATCAAAAGGCATGTTCAGCTTTTTTTTTTTTTTTTTCCTTTCTTTTTCTTTTTTTTTTTTTCTTTTTCTTTTCCAAAAAGACTGAGACATTCAGTCTCTAGGGTGGATGCTGTTCACATCTCCTTTTTTCAGAAGTTGTTTGACAGCTGATCCTGAGAGCAGGGCTCTCTCAATCTTTAACACTTTATTAAGCTGCAATATTTGAAATTTGGAGGCTGGCTTTTAGTCTTTGAGGAGGAAGAGTATTCAATGGCATGAATCTTTTAAACTGCAGTGGTGCAAGAGATTACTTCAGCAATTTGCCACAGACCATTTTTCAAAGAGACAATGACACATTTGTGAGCAATATATGGCAAGAATAAGCTTCAATTTTTTTCATGCAGCAACTTTGGAAGAAACACTGTTATGTCTTTGCAGTTTACATGGTACTTAAAATAGCTCAGGCAACCTCCAAGGGTATAAAGTCAATTTTTCAAATATAAATCTCAATTTCAGGTCAAGCTGGAAAAAGAAAATAAAGCAATTTAGAAATATCACTCACAGGTTTTTTTCTCTGAATTTGTAAGCTTGTGTGTAGCTGAAAGCCAGGCTCAATTCTAGGCTACTTAAAGGAATTTGTTCTAACCCATCTGGTATACAAACACTGGCATTTAGTGTCTTTTCAGTATTTTCCACAAGGTCAGTTGGATGCTAAGATTATTTTTTAAGGTAAATTTTCAGTGTAAAGTCTATATGAAAGAGAATAAAAACAGGAAACAAAAAAAAATCCAAGATAAATTTCTTGTAAACCGCCTGTACTGCTGGGAAACCTGCCTGAATTTATCCATCATCACAAAACGTCTTCTACTAAATAGAGATTTGTACGTGGTAGAACAAAACATATCCAGGTTAGGAGAGCTTCAGTTCATAAGAGCCCAATAGATTCTTCTAAAGTTTGAAATTTCTGGAGGTTTACTGATTTGACAAATACTATGCAGATGCTTCATAGCAATCACAATGCTTAATTTATATTCCAGTGACACATATTTGCTCACCATGATTTTCAATGTCTGAGCTATAATGAGTGTTTTGATGATGCAAATGGCATCCAGATCTATTCTATTCTATTCCATTTTATTCTGCTCTAAAATTCTGCAAATGATGATGTTTGGATTCGTGGGGGGAAAAGAAAGTTTGAATTGCTTTGTGTTCACTGCTGAAGTAAAACACTGTATGGTGCAGCATCAGCACGGAGTGCAGATGAAACAGGAAAATAAAATCAGCAGCAGTGTCTTTCCCTTCTTCAGGGAGGATCTGTAGTGGTAAATATAGTGCCAAGAGAAGAAAAACCACCACGTTAATGCACCTCATAATAATGGATTCTTCATTTATCATTGCACTAAAACCAACTGTTCTGCCCCTTGCTGTCACAGCAGCAGGGAAAATTCAGCTACCAGGATCCACAAGGTCTTTATCTGAAAGTTTCAGCATCCATCTGCCCCAGCCCCTCCCCAGTGCTCTCTGTCATTACCAGGTGCTCCCTTCAAAGTTATGGACTAAGCAATTTCCTCTTGTGGCTGAGGTGAAGTTCTGAAAAAGAAATGACTGGAGAAGTAGAGCAAATTCATTTTGCTTACAGATAAATATTTCAAAAACTAAGTTATTGCAAGAGCAGTGATAGGATGCCTCCAGCTTACTCTGGAAGTGGAGGAAATGCCACAAGCATGTTTTTGGATCTTAAAGCTGTCCAGGCAGCCCAGCTTATTTTCCTGTATTGCAGAACATCCTGCTGTAAGTGCTATATCTACACATCACTGCAGTGATTAGACTGCCTTGGGCTATTTTAATTCCAGTATATTCACCTTCCACTAGACCAGATGTAACTGAACTCTTTATGATGGACAAATGGAAATCAAAAGATTCAAGGCAAGCACAACTTTTTAAAAATTAGACCTATAAAAGTAAATTAAAATAGTCTGTCCAGTTTCATTTTCAAAAGTTTTCAGCTTTCTGTTTTCATTTTGCTGCTGGAATCTTAAAAATCTGCCAGATATGCTGCTGACCCTGCTCAAAAAAGCTCTGTGTGTGTGCTTTCGCTTTTAACAAAAAGCAAGAGCAGCTGGAGAGAAATGACCTATTAGCCTGTGAAAAGTGAGGGCCAGTATTTATAAAGACCTGCCCCCTTTGTAGATTCAGATGGAGAAATTTTCAGTGTGCCCTGCAGGCTGCTCATGACGTGGAAGTGAGAAAAACTGCGGCTCCTTGAGGTCCTTTCACTAAGTTCATATGGAAGAGGAAGGAACTGAATATTTCCTCCCACAGCTTTGTTGGTAAAGATGAAATCAAAACTTTGTCAGTTGCTCTTGAATTTTGTTTGATGTTTTCCTACTGAACTTGCCTGCTCCCGTTTGTTTCAGACAGACTGCTGAGACTAAGAGACTTTCAGAAACCTGGAATTTTCTCTTTAAACTCATATGTGAGCTTGCTTTACATTTAGCAAAAGTGAGTTAGAAAATATCCCTCCCACGTCATGTTTTGTGCCTTATCAATTCTTTGAGCCTAATTACTCAAGACATTTTTTGTAAGGATGGCCCCTTTCATTTTTTTATAATGTTTATCTGCAGCTTTTCCACCATGTGAAATCAGTCTCCAACAGCAAAACCCACACCTGTTATTTTTGCCACATGTTCCTGAACACTTGAATGTTTGTCTGTGACTTTAGTATCTCCACAAACTCTATTATTTTGCTTGTTTTCCCTTTTCTATGTGCCTGGTTATATCAGCTGCAGGTCTGTCACCCAGTTATCAAAGTGTTTAAGACTACAGAAGCACCTTTTTGTCCTGTCACCTCTGTTCTGCCTCATTCCCATGAATCCAACAGTCACCAGGTCAGTTCCCTGTTTCTGCCATCTCTTTTCTTCTCAAGTCCCTCACAAGCCTGGGTTGCCTCTCAAACACCTTCTGGGCTACTCTGAGGAGACATTTGGGCACAGCCCCACACCACCAGTGTCCCCTGTCCCCATTCTGAGATGCAGCCTGTGTGACTGGGATGTCCTTTAGGATGGAGAGCTTTCTCTTGTGCACCCCAGGAGCAGGAAATGTGAGTTCACAGGGGGCTGTTTTCCTCATCTGTGTTCTCAAGTTGATTCTTGGCAAACTTTCACAAAGTCCAGACTTTACCAAAGCAGATCTGTGTCCCAAAAGTGCTCTTGTGAGGTATCAAATAATCAATATCTGCTGTGCAGGGCCACTCTCACAGCATCCTGCAGCCTCACTGCTCAGTTGATGTAATGCATCGTCACAGCACTGTCAGGCAAGAAACAATGTTCTTTGAGCAGCCTTCTATCACACATGTTGTTAAAATGAGCTTGTAGTGATGCAATGGAAAATATTCATGGTGAGATCTCTGTATAGCACTGAAATCATTATTAATGCAGGTGATGTCATTTATTGTAATCTAAGACACCGTAATTCAGGTTCCAGCTCAGGTTGTTGAAAGCTATTCCATTTTACCCAGACCATTTTGTTGCTTTTATTTATTTAGTGCTACTATTGTATTTTATTTTTTCAGGCAAGTCTTACAAGCAAAAAAGAACAAAAATAAAAGACAGTGCTTTTTTTTTTTTTTTTTTTTTTTTTTTTTTTTTTTTTTATTTGCAACTACAGTATTAGAGTATTTTTCTTGTCAAACTTGAGTTGAAAATTGTACCAAAGGAAACTTTTAGTTTGGGTTGCTAAAGAAACAAGGCTTAAGTGATTATGCTGTCTGCTGTTTTTATTGGCTGCCTCCTGTCTGGTTTCCCATGCCAGTACCTTGTTAATCTGCTGGGCAATTTCAAACAAATATGATTGGAGGTAAAGCTCTAAAAATGTCTTAGGTATGTGCATGCCTTATGAAAGTGAGAAACAAGACAGAGCAGGAAGATAAAGCTTAATGCCCTAACTTGAGGGGAAAATTGCCGTGTGAATTTAACCCTGTTACCAGGGCTCAAGGAAGAGCAGGTATCGTAATTCCTGCTATTCTTTTGAAGTATAAACATAAAAGAAGAGTCCCTCAATTGACATTTCCTGAGTGTACTGTCCACAGTTATTAATTTTGTGAACCTAGCTGCCTGCCAAAGGTTCATTCAAAGCCCTGGCTTTGAAACCCAATTCCATTATTGATGGCTAAAACACCAGAGCATGGAGCTCATGGAAGGTTCTGTCTGTCACAACAAATGACGGAGTGACCCTCCTGAAAATATCTTTAATGAAGAAATTCAGGTGTAGTGCCATCTTTTCACATGTTGTCTCCTTTCAGTATTTTGGCCTGGATCAGAAATTTTAAATATAAAGTTTTTCCATTATGTACAGCATCAGTTTAAGTGGTTTTGATCTTTTCACCAGAATGGTATTTTTCTTTTCTGGCAATAAATTTGGACATAGATTTCATTTGGATCTTGAATCAAACTTTCATAATCCACAGAGGTGTTATTACTGTTGTTGTTATTATTTTACACTTCCAAATTAAAACCTGAAGCAGGGTATAAATATGCATTTTTCCCTGTTGTATTTTTCATATAGGTGTTCTCAGTGGTATTTAAAATGTAGGAAAATGGAAGACAATATTTGAGATGTAAAAGAAGGCAAATGGAAATCTAGGTGCCATCTCTATACTGGGCATGCAGTGTCCTGGGTGGTTTAATATCTGTGGGATGTAGAAGAGTCTTTCAGATTGAAATTCAGCATTTTTCGAGTAGCAGCAGCAAATTATATCATCTCTGCAAGCTCGAAGTTGTGTGTATTGGTTTCATGTTCTTTTCTTATAAAGGAATTTATTTTAGTTGTTTATTTTAGTTAGAAGGAAGTTAAAAAAATCCACAAGGCTCTTAATTGCCCTCGATAAATGACTCATTCATTCAGTATTAACTCATACATAGTATATCACCCTCTAATTTCTGTTTGATTTTAATTATAATACTCCTTGGGCTTATTTCCTCACAACTTTAAAAGTGACATTTGCATTAACTTAATAACCTTTACAAAATAAATGAGAAAGCAGCAATGCCTTTAATAAATGTTGTTCATAAAGTACCATTGTAACAGGATGCTTAATTAGAAGCATTGTGTGGTCAAAATGAGAACAGAATTGAAGCAGACAGATTTTTCCTTGCTGGTAGCAACATCTTGAATGCTCACAGTATTAATTCTTGCTCTACCTACCCAGACATGGTGCGTGTTTCTCAGTAATGCTTGCACTTTCCTAACTTACAAATGCAGGAACTGGTGAATGTGTTGAAAACATCAAGTGCAGTGGTTTATTGTTGGTCCTGTATTCACTGGGGGAGGAAAAGATGTCATTTATGAGCTTTATGGTACTTTGCCAATATCTTGGCCATCCTTTATGGACAGGAAATTTCCTTAGAAACACCATTATCTGGGGATTTTAACTTTTTTTCCATAGAAAGCAGTGCAGAAGCCTGGTTTATTTGCCAGGTAATATTCGTGTTTCATAGTGATTTGGGCATAAAGCACATATTACTTTCACAAATGGGCTTCCTGGGTGAGTATTTCTTAATGAGATTTAATGAAGACATTGATTCAGGAGGAGAAGAGCATTTAGCATTTGGGAGAAGAGCAGTGACAAAGATGAAATAGCAAAAGGAAAAGAAGTGCTGACGAGTGAAGGATTTGATAAATGAGAGCTTGAGATCAGCACATCTGACAAGAGAATTGGGAAGGAATCAAAATGTAGTTTTGCAGAGTTCTTGTTCAGTTGCTGAGGTGCACTATGCTAAACGTTTATTTATGGATCCATTTTTCCCCTCTTTATTTCTCTGTGTGTGGATTTACCCATTCAATCAGACAAATCTGCTTGCACATAATAAATGGCAGATAATCTCTGTGTGAATTGCTTTAGTGAACTCTGTGGGGGGATAGTACTTAATTGTAACAACAAATAGAATAAAACTGACATAAAAGACAGCAATCACTTCAAAGTAAACACACTCTCCTAAGCAACTTCTGTGGCTTTAAAGTGAAGGAAAATTTCTACAAGGTGTTGGTTTTAATTGGTTCTTTGGGAGACTTCTTTATAAATTTCCTATAAATTATAAATTAATTTACATTTAAATGCCTCCATTCAGTGCTGAGTTAGCCCAGAACTTGAAAAACAGCAATATCATGTTCTTAGAAGTGTCGCTGACTCTGCTAATGATTAGAATATTTCCTGAGCCATCCCGGTCTTTACTGCTTTGTAAAATTTCTAGGCCAAATGTTTAGGTCCCAGTGAGCACCATAACACACTGCTGATGGCTTAATTCAGGATCTGCTTGACTCAACTGGGTGGAAGAAACATAAAGAAAAAAAGCTCGAGCTCAGCATTTTGTCAAAGGGAAGTGTCAAAAAAAAGAAAAATATTTGCGTTACTGAATTGAAGTGTTCCTCCAGCCTAATGACCATACATAAAATATAAAAATAACTAAGAATATGCAATTAAACAGGAATAAAGTCCATAAATTAATTTTTGGTGTTTGTTTTCACATTGTATGTCTAGTCGCTGAGTAGAAACAAATTTGGAAAAAAATCAGTCTTGTAAATAATTCCTGATGACTGCAAACACAGAGTCTAATGGGAGAGTTCCCCTTCTTTTTAATCTGAAAGATTGGAAAGGTCAAAGACCTCTTTCCCCTTTTTTGCATTATAGTCTGTGATCAGAACTGGGGAAAAGCATTTGCTGCTGCACACAGACAGCGCCATTCACGCTTTCAGGAGGTGCCTTGTTCTCCACAGACCACAAAATAGAAATACATTTATTTAGCTGAGAAGTCCAACTGGAAATGCCAGCCAATATCAGTGAAGTAAATCTAAGCAAAGATAGATTTTGTGCAGAAGTGGCTTATGAAAGGAAAACCAAACCAACCTACAGCAAGCCACGCTGAATAAAAGGAAAATATTGATGTCTCAGTGTAAGAGCAAAAAGCTTAAAAATCAAAGAAAAGACATAATGTGTTTATATGATCTCAAACTTCTACTTATGTTGAAGAGGAAGCTTTGTGACCAGCTCTGCTATAGCAGCCTTTGACAGCTCAGGACTGTGTGCTCTTCCACAGCAATTAGAACTTAAAATCCTGCCACAAAATACTGAATTGCAGGATGGACTGCAATATTTTACAATGTTGGGGGGTTTTTTGTATGTGGTCAATACGAACTGTAGGGAAAGGACTCTTTGATTACAGAAAGGCTTTGCAGATAAAATTCTTTAATTAGTGGGAATGTAAAATATTTCAGGTGTTCCATCTGGGAAAAAAAAAAATAACTTCAGAAAAAAAGAGGAAATACTTTATTTGCCAAAAGAAAATGAAGTCACAACTGAAGTCAGTCTTCAAGGGGGGTCAGTGGCTCCCTCTCTGTGCTCTGAGAGTATTCAGCCTCTGGCAATTAATGAGGGAGATGAGATTTCTCTGCAGAATTTTGTTATTTCCTTTGAAAATGGAATTAATCATGAGCAGTGCAGAAGTTCCAGTATTGAGCAGATGCTCTGTACAGTGTTATATAAATGAGGCTTGTCCACTTGAGGTGTTTTTGTATATGTTCCCTCTGTTTTTCTATAGAAAGTGGTTAAGAGTCTCCAAACTAAATTTGCCTCTGGTGAATAATTTGGCTACATTTGGTCTCAGACCCTAAAGGTATATCTTTACATTATAAATCAAAATTGTAGTGGTGAACGATGATAAAACCTACTTATAGTACTGTATTTGCCATGGCCACTGTGTTTGCAGAGCCAGCAAGTGCAGGATAAAAAAAAAATCAAAATGAAAAAAGTATTTGGAAAGAAAGTAATTTTTTGTGGTTTCCCTACATTTATTTCACGAAATACTACTACAGTATAACTGCCAACATTTGTGTTTATTGAAACCCCTATTTGTTTCCAGATACGGGACCTCATTACGCTAATAGTATACTATTATGTAAATGTATTTTCTATAAATGTCTAGTATCTGTAAGTAGTTTAGTCTCAATGTCCCTAATGTAATATATCAAACAATAACTCATTTGTCAAAGAGAGACAGTTCATTAGTATTCAGCAATCATTTGGACAGAATAAAACAGCAACAGTATAAAAATTGATGTTGCAAAACTTAACAAATGAGGGAATAAGGAAAGTGTGATTCAGGAAATTGCAGGCCTGCCCTCAAGGGCCATTTTTAGGTCACTTGTCTGCATTTTAATATTACATCTGTTTTAGAGAGAGTCTCCAAGTTATTAGGTTGGGAGGGAAGCCAATTTGCAACCGTGACATCAATATCCAGGGGGTTCAATAAATGGGAACATAACAACACTTGGGACAGAGTCAGGGTGAAAAGGTGCCACACTGCCAACTCTGGCATTGTAGCTCGGTTTTGCAATTAAATTATTGAACGATATAAACCTTAACTTTTAACGTTTAAATATTGGGAGGTTTGCTCTTGAAATCGCTTACCTTTCGAGACAAGAGGGAAGCGCGTGCGTGTGCGACCTAAATTACGGTACTCCATGCACTCACTTTAAAATTCTGCATAGATACATCCAGGTGTGCTTTGTCTACCTGTGGATAGATGCCAGTTCCACGATTTGATGTTAGTCTTCCTGCACCTCTCTCAGGCGCGGGTCGCTCTCAGCTTCTTGCATGGTGTTCTGCTTCTTCTCAGATCCGTGATTTCTGTTGTTCTCACGTGTGTGGGTCTGTCTTAACGCTGGCTTGCATTACCCGATCTGTAGAGATACAGAACTTTTGCTGGCCCAGTTAAATGAGGCATTTACAAGGGATTTCAAATCATCTGGAAGCACCTTGTCTGTCGTTACCACTGTAAGGGCTGCTTGAATACGAATCTCTTTGAGGCTGAAGGGTGTTGTGTGTGGCCTTTAAATACCTTGCTAGGCAAAATTGCACTTTCCTCTCCGACTCACAGAAAATGTCAGCCACAGATTTTGTAAATCTGTCTGTATTTCTCCATAATGTTCATCCCAACTCAGAGAACAGCACTGGTGGAGTGAGTGCTCTTCTACTCTTTAGTTGTTTTGGCTCCCATCATTGTATTAAAAAGAGACGGGCATCTTCTAAAACAATCCATTGGTTTCGAGATGGGATTTGTGCACATTACTTTTAATTTGGTTTTTGACCTGAAAATAAGTGAGCCAGATAGATACCCAGGTACAGAGAAGTGGATTTCCTGTATGCTTGATCCAGGCCTCTATTGTCAGGCTTATTCATGAGGATGTATCTGTTCATTTGATTCAATATTCTGTTCCCCTGTTATTTTTCCTCCCAAAAGCACTGTAACCTCCATTCATCAAGTCTAAGATTAACCATCTATGGCTTTTCCAAAAATACCAAGAGCTACACAGTTGCTTTTGAATCAGAATTAGAATAAAACCTTCTTATAATGCTTTCTCTTTTATATTCAGCACCCTCATTTCCATCTTTCACAGCTGAATCAGGTTATTTAGATTACAGCAAGGTCTGAACCAACTCAGAAGAAAAAAAAATTATCTGCAGAGCCTATTTACATTTCTTTAATGAAACACTACGTTGGCTTTGTATAAAAAAAAGGTTTTTTAAGACAAAAACCTGAATGTGATAAGCATAATACTATTGTGGGGTAAAGATAAGCCTAAAACTGAAGCTAGTTTTTGAAGAAAAGAAAAAAAGAGATTGCTCTTTCAGAGCATGTGGATGACAGTTAATTGATATGTCAGTGGTCACTTTAAATATCACACAGAAGGGAACAGTTCCACAGTGGTATTGCAGAGACTTATTCTGACCACACCACCAATTACCTTCACCACCTCAAAGTGCAGCTGGGATGAGAGATGTAAACACTGATAGATAATGTAAGATGATGTAAACCCTGGGGTTGCTCTGAAAAGCAGCCAATTTTGGCACCTGTGACCCTGCATATGACATTTGTTCCCAGGAAGGAGCCTTGGTGCAAACCAGCCCCTTCCCTTGGATAGCAGGAGCCACAGGGACACCCACCCTGCCCCCTGCTCATCCCAAGCTGCCAGGAGGAGAGCACGGGGCAGCTGGCACTGCAGGAAGTGCCTGGGGATGGAGCCATCCCTTTAGGATAGATCAGATCTCTTCATTGTGTTTTCCCAGCACTAAACAACCCAGGATTTTTTTTTTTTTCTTTCTTTTTTTTTTTAAACTATTATTATTTTACTGAATTGTGGAAGTAACCCCCAAATCTGAATCAACACTATTACATTGGCTGGTGGATGGTAGCCAAAATACGGCCCCTTTGATTTTCTCTCTAGCAACAATAATTTCCTTTCCATATGGAACACCTACAGAATTAATTTAAATGAAGCTGTCATTCTTTTTTATACGGGAATATTATCTGTCTGTGCATGAAGAAGGGAATCCTCCAGCTCCAACTTAAATCTGTGTTTTTCCAGCCTCTACATTCATGATGGGAAAGACATGCCTGCCCAGCCAATCTCTAAACCCAGGGAAAAAAACTGTAATTTGATGCAGCCCATTCTTTTAATGGTGCAGTAATTGACAGAGTAGGAGGCTTCCGATATTGTGAGAATGTGACATGAAAATATCTGAAACATGAGGAATAACCTGCCATTTCTAAGGTAGTTTAAAACCCAGGCATCTGAGAACAGATGCTATCTAGTGACACTCTTTTCAAAGCATCATCTCTGCTGACAGGCTGCTGTGCTGCTTTGGTGAGCAAACAAGAAGTGTTACGAGTGCAGCTGATGAGCAGGCACAGCTCATGCAGCGATGAGACTGAAGCAGTGTTTGTCTCTGGGTTAATACAATGCTGAAATATTAAAATCTACCCTCATAAATACCTGTTAGAGACGTAATGAGTCATTCATCAGCAATTTGCTAATGACTGACTGCAGCTATCAGGTGTGGATTTACAGAAGCCCTAGGATAGCCATGCTAATGACAGGGTTTTTAGTTACTATAACCTGTAATGTTTCTTAAGGGCAATTTTGGAGTCTGCATTATCTCTTGTTACTGTCACTTTAGAACTTCTGGGGGTTTAAGGTTGTTTTTTCTTCTTTCAAAGAGCCTCGATGTAAGTCTCTTACAGCAACCTCCAAGATTTTTACAAACGAATATTGTTAATGATATGTACATCATTTTATACCAGTAGACATCAAGATAATCCTCAGAAGGGAGAATTGTAATCCTCATCTCCTGTGTGGGAAAGAGGAGACTTGGAGCTGTGATCTGCCTGGGGCTCAGGGGAGAGGATGCAGCTGACAAACCAAGAGAGGTTTTCCACCTGCTGCTGGAGAGCTGCTGTGTATCCAAACATGCTCAGGCAGGGCTCTGGAGCAGCTCCCTATTTCTCAGTCATGGACTAATTGAAACAACAGACAAGAGGAAAATCCAAATTCAATCCATGTACAGCTCTACAGACAGCTTGCACAAGTTACATTAGGCAGGAATTAAGCCCTAGTTTGACTATTTATAAAAACACAGTTCAAACTCAGAAATACGTATTTGCCTCCTCTTTTGGATGATTTTTTCTTACCTTCCAGTAAGGGCATTAATATCTATGATGGATTTTTGGGGGAGGTTCTTTGCACTGTGTTGTTGAAGCTGCTTGTGGTGATGTTACATGACCAGAGCTGCTGTAAAAGCCACAGCTGCCTTTAACTCCAGGGATTATTGTTTAGTCACACAAAGTCTGAATTGGTCTGCACAAAAATGTGGTCCATGTGTTTGTGTCTCACAGAACAAGGCACCCAGGACCAAGCAGGAGCAACCAGGTTATAATACAGGGGGAAGAAATCACTGGTTAAAACAAAGCTAAAACACAGCCTGGAGGTGCCTCTGGTAGCATTTCTGACCTTCATCTGATTGGATCCAAACACTGAAGTCTGTGCTGGATTCTTCAGAAGAGTTTTTAGCAGTCCTTCTCTTAAAGTTTATCAAGCTAGGAAAATAAGGAGGTAAAAAGAAATACCCACACACCAAATCCTTAGTTTCTTTGTGCTTTGGCACCATCATCTGTCAATACAATTAATGTGATGTCCTTGGTGTTTTACAGTGTCAATATGAAGGCAGGCTTAGACAAAATGACTCTTCAGATATTTCATATATGAAAACTTGCAAAGTTTACTTAACAACAAAATAGTTTGCCTTTTAAAAAAACAAACAAAACCCCAAATAAACCAAGCAACCAAACAAGATAACTGGATAACAGGTAGTTGAAGTGTCCAGAAACTGTCCCAAACCAGGACAGCAGTCTATAAGCTCCAAGGCCAGGGCCTGTTTGGTGCTCCCCAGCTGCTGGCAGATGGCTCAGTGCCAGCCAGACACAGAATGTGCCTCTCCACCTTCAACAACCAATGATTCTCCTACAGAGCCAGCAAAGTTCTACCAATTGCTGCTGTAGATTAATGCAGAGAGTAGATAGGACCTGATGGTCCAGCAGATGAAGGCAGAAAGCCCAAAGTGATAAACTGCACTTCTAGCACGGGAGTAATTCAGTCACCCTAATCAGGGTCTGTGGATGCAGAGTTCTCCATGCTCAGCACCATCTCCTCAGCTGGAAGTCCATAGAAAGATTATTTACAGTGAATAAAACATCCAAGTTGTTCATGTTTACAGACTTTCATCTGATAGAGCTCAGTGCATTACCAGCCTCCAACTTTCCAGATCTTGAATTTCCTGGCTGGTGAACTATTAAAATGCAGATTAACTAAACTTCAAACAGATTTATTGCAGATGGCTCCTGCAAAATCCTTTTGGATTACCTGCCTCCGGACATAATTTCCTAGTCTGTAGGGGTTCATTAAGGACAGATTTAAATGAGTTAGCCGGGAAAAGGCCAGCAGGAAGAGTATGTTGAAAATTATTCATATTATTATGCTTGATCTAGTGATATAGATTTACCTTTCAGGAATTTTTTTAAGTTTCTGGTTTGCAGTAATGAATAAGACATACAAGCATGCCTTGTTGGATCATGGCGTTGTTTAGGAGTGCATTTCGTAACCCCTGAGTTATTTGTGGCAAAGAAAGTCACCCGTGCTGAGAGTGCAAAGAGAAAAGACAGCAGCCGCAGTGCATGTCCCTCGCAGTTCTCAGCTGCAGCAGCTCCATTTCCCTCTGAGCAGAGCCCTGAGATTCCAAACATAGCCATGAAGCATTTCACTTTGTTTCTGTCATCTAACCCATTTCAAAACAAAATTAGCCTGGGGGTTATAAAAACAAAAATAGCGATGTTTAGGCTTACATGATTCACTAATTGTGCTGCCGTTTGGTTCCTACAAATTGCCTCCAAAGCTCTGAAGTTTTTCTTTTTTTTTTTTTTTTTTTTTTTCCTTCGGAGATGTAGTTAATCTAAATTTATGCAGGAGCACTGTAATGACTTCTCCTTCAGACTATGAGGGGTTTTTAATCACTTTCAACATTTAGCCCCTGATTGGGCAAAGCACTTAAATCTAAGCACTTGGGTGCTCCAACTTCTCGCTGAATCGGGACTGAGGACTAAATGCTGAATTCTTGGTTGCCTCAGATTTTTTTAAAAAGTGGGCATGCAGCCCTGTGAACAGGGCATAATTTTGAAGCTATTTAGCAGACGGGCACTAAACTGGGGCCCTGGATGTGTCTGGCAGTACCACTGGAGCAGCAGAAGCCAGGGTCTCTCTTGATCTCAGGTACATCCCTGCTCGTGCCACTTAAATGGCACCTTCTTGCCTCCAGATTTTATTCTGTACTTACACAGGCTAAATATAGCTCTCCTAAGTTGTTTGAAACCACTTTCCACTTCAGATCTCTAAATGTCTTATTCATTACCGCAGATGAGAAACTTAAGAATATTTTGACAGTGTCAAGCACGCAGTCCAAATACTCTACATAGCATCTTGATCCAATTCACTTTGACTTGGGTGGGTACAGAAAACAGTTTGGAAGTTCCATGTATTTCCAAGTTGAAGCAGCGTGTTCCATTGACGAGGACTTGCCAAGAAAGCTGCCAAGCACTGAGAAGTGATCAGCTCTTTGGACTGACTTGTGCGTGAGCTGGCTGCAGTCTAACAGATCCAGTTCAGATATTGAACCCTGCTCCTCAGTGATGAAAATTCAGCGCGTTAAAGAGCGACAGCAGCTTGTTCTTCTGACTAGAGCTGACCCTCACACCTGCTCCAGCAGTTTTGTGTTCAGTCTCTGTGTGCTCAAAACCAAATTTCCTACCACGTCTCCCTCTAAAATGTGCTCCTTCAGTGCTGCAAACAGATGTTTTTGCAGCTACACTTGTGCAGGTTAACAACCACAGTAGTAAAGTGCATGTGGGTTTTAGAGTTTATCCCCTTGAGCTTTCATAAATGCTCTTTTCAGGCTCTAATGGCATTGCTGATGTGTGTGTGCAGGTGTCAGTTGTGTTGAAGCATCCTTGCAGGCATTCATGGCTGCCCAGGATTGATGAACATGGCAACTGGGGGTTGAATAGCAGGTGCTGAAAAACTACTTCTTTTTCTTTCAGCTTTTAGTTTTCTGGAGCTCTTTAACTGACTGCAGAACTATTCAATTGTATTACAAATACAGCTTTTTTTTTTTGTTTGTTTGTTTTTTTTCTTTTTTTTTTTTTTTTTTTTTTTTTTGTAACAGTATAAGCGTAACTATCATTCTTGCAGCTTTAATCTGCCATGGATTTTTACCTAACCATCCAACAACAACAAAAAAGTTTCATTGGAGGTATTTTCAATAATGCACTTTTAATCTTGAATGCCTGCAAATTCGAGTTCTTTGCCAAATTCTGACTGGTAGACAGCATGAATGCTTCATATGCTTCTGTAGCCACTTTCAAAAGATGCTGCCAAAGTACATAATTCATCAATGTTTGCACTGAAAAAGGAAAATCAATCAGGTCAGATACTGTTTCAGCCTGAAGCTTCTTTGGATGTTTGTTTGCTTTCTGAAAAGGTTGGGAGCCATTTCCTCTCCTGGTTTGGGAAAACTTGCAGGACAGATCCCTGCTCTAATGGGTATGTGACCCCTGGAGGATATCAGTTTTACTTTCAGTGAATGAAGAACAGTAGATATATAAATGTCAGTAGGAACGGACAAGAGCTACTAATCAGAGTTAAATCTGATAACTCGGTCTGCTTGTGTAATGGGCTGTCAAATTTGCTGTCCCTGGGAAAAAAAAAAAAAAGGTAGGCATGAAGGGGAGTTTTCCTAGAGGGCAGTTCATGACAGAAAATGCAAAATTCTTCAGAAAAGACTGACCCTTGCTTCCAAAGCTTTATTGAAATCACATTGACATCCTTTATAAAAAAAGCCTTTTTCTAGAGAGCCATTCAGAGGATCTGAAGCATATTGTGCACTCACGTTCCAGGTTCTCTAACCTTCTGCAGTAATTG
Source organism: Brachypodius melanocephalos (assembly GCA_013398615.1). Taxonomy (NCBI): domain Eukaryota; kingdom Metazoa; phylum Chordata; class Aves; order Passeriformes; family Pycnonotidae; genus Brachypodius; species Brachypodius melanocephalos. The sequence goes on from VZSR01000247.1 coordinate 5,091,432, forward strand.
GCAGCTAGCCTGCTTCAGGATAAAATTTATAAAGCAGAGAAAGTCTCCCATATGCTGCCCTTTTAAGGAAAGTCTTCTCATTACTGGAAAGCAGGAGCACAGTGATGGTAAAGTACTGTAGGAATCATTTATCAATCACACTATCAGCAAAGCTGCAGATACACAGAACTAGAGAAATTAGGGGAAAGATCTGTTTCTTTCATCTTCACCTCCCTATTTTCACCAACACAAAAAAAATTTCTGGTGCTTTGTATCTCTTAGTTTCCAAATTTCCATTCAATGAAGTATGCCACCATTTCCCTCATTTTTAGCAATTGTCATAGCCAAGAAGCATATTTGTTTCTTGTCCTTGTATTTTGGTGCTATCGTGCCTAGTGATAAACCTTATGTGGTAACCTGAATAATTCATATAGAAATGTACCTGCTGTCCCTGGGGTGGCTTTGACCAAACTGTATTCATTTTACCTTGTGTTGTTTACCCACTTTTTAATCTTTTCTGAACACTCTCCCTTTGAGCATCTTATCACTTTCACTTCTCTGGTGAGCTTATTCCCATTTGTTTTTCCTTTGTGTTCCAGATAAGAGAGACCCACTGTGACACGTGTGTTGTGTAGCACCTTTCAGATGCTAAGCAGGTGCTGAGCCCATTGGCAGAAGGAGCACTTTTGGCTGCTCTGTGGCAATGGCAACCTGTGATGGACTTAACTGGGGTGGAAGTGGAGAAATCTTTGACGTTGTTATCCCATCTTCTCCCATTTCTTCACATGTTTAGCGGGCTTCATTTGCTTCTGAATATTTCTTTCTTCTAATCTCTCTTCATCATGTTTTTATACTCTGCCTCTCTTTTATTGCTGCTGTGTTCACAAGCCCCTTTTTAGTCTGATTGGATAATTTAACTGATCCTCTTCCCCATTATTTGTCAGGGTTTTGAATGAGGTGCTGACCCCATTTTTTCTGGTGTTCACTTCAATACCCTGTATCCTCAATGTGGTCCCCAAAATCAAGAGCTCATTTGCTGTGAACTTATGAAATCCTCAGGTCATGAAGGAACTGTCTGACAAGAGAAGCAGACAATCATAAGCAAGGAACAAAATTCAATAAACAGCATCCAATAATCTCAGACAAATACAACTGTCAGCTCTGTGTTGATGAATCACAGACCTGTTCCCAGCTTCTCCATTTCCCCTTCCTGACTCTCAGCACTCTAATTATTAGGAGAGTGAGAAGGTTGTTACTTTATCCTTCCAGCTTCCTTCTATTCCTAACAAAAATTACAAATATATTCCCAGTCTTCTAATATTTCTTTTGTTTTGGATTATTCTTCTCACTAAACAGTTGCAGTATTCTTTCCATTTAATGAAATAGTTTCAGCTTTCTCTCCTGTTTAATGAGTTGGAAAATTAGCATTGAATGAGAATAGTCCATGGCTTTGGTCTGTAGTTCAGGAAATCTGTGAGAAGGAAAGGAAAGGAAACACTTGCAAAGGCTGTCTGCAGACTCAGGAATGGTCTTCATTTTGCTTTTCAAATCTTGTTTAGAGTACATGTAAAGAGCTTAGTAAATGAAAACATATCCAGTTCAGCAGAAGGCAATGCTGTTGAAATACTAAAGTTTTTTCTCCCCAGACTATTATTTTTCAAAACTTAGTTTTTATTAGGTGTTTTTTAAATTTGTTCCTCAAATTTGCTTACATTTTTCCTCAAAAGTACCTATATTTATGACTAGCAATCTATAAGATCTCAGAGGGTTTTATTCAAGTTATTTGGCCACATATAGACTTCTGCATTCTGGCTCTTTTGTCGTTCTTAACATAGAGCTCATATGACAGTATGAGGTGGCCATTAGTGCTGTATTGTGTCATGCTAAGTGATGAGATTGTGATTTTCTAATTTTCATTGATGTCTAAAGGTCACTGCAACAGCTCAGCTCCACAAGGATCTGTGTTTTATGGATAAGTCCATTACATGGAGTCACACATGTGGGATGAACAGGCAGCACAAGGAGGTTTCATCAGCGTTCAGCCCCCAAGGGTTGTGCACAACACAGGAAAATCCAATTAGAGCCACGGGGAGTTTTTCAATCTCTTAATCGGCATTGCAGCACTGCAGATGGATATTATTGCCCACTACTCAAACTTTATTACTCCATTTTTCTGCCTGTAGCCCTTCTCCCTGCCAACCCACCTTGAAGAGGCGGCAGGCACAGCCATATAAAACTTTTTATGACCTTGGCATCTGCACTGTTTTGTCTCGTGAAAGATAAGTACAACTGTGACAACACAGAGGAGCCAGGCAAGGATTAGAGCTGGATTCACCAGTGCAGTTTGCTCCCAGCCTCCAGAGCCTCACCTGCCCTTAATGACAGAACTTGCAGGACTAACATCTTTCTGAGGCTAATTCTTTCCAGAAGAGAGGCAGGATGATCTAGGATGAGGGAGCAGGTGCTGGCTGCATCCGAGCCCTGCCTTGCACAGAGGTGCAGATTCATTGTGTGACCTTGCATTGAGTCACTTGACTTCCAGTGTTTCAGTTGTGCCATAAAATTGACTAAAGGCAGGACTTAAACCAGGCACTGCATCCTGGCTAAATAATAGGCTCAGGGAAAACATATAGGAGGAGGGGTTTATGTTTTTGTGTCTTAAAATACCTTTCCTGACAGAGAGGGTGGGTTTGCCATGGGTGAATAATCCGTTTGCATAAATTACTGTTATTTTCAGTGGTGGCTTACCAGGTATATGTATCAAAGAGTGATACAGTCTGCTTGATTTTATGGTACATTAACTTTGCCAGAATGCATTTATTATATTTAAAACCTGCTAGGTACCTGCAGTTGGGAACAAAGATTGCGTAATTATTTTTTCTTTAGCTTGTGGGAAACCAAATGCTTTGAATATAAAAGATTCTAGGGGTGAAAAGTTCATTCAGTTCACCCCTCCATAGGGAGAGTATAGACAAAACGGATCTGATTACTAATTTGAAAAAAGATGAAAGGAACCAATATAGTGATGAAATAACTGCTACTTCCATTTCTGCCCTTTGTGTTATTGGAAACAGTAAATAGATGCAATAATGGAGCTGTGAAGCAAATTTTACATTATTTTATAGTAGCCATCTTCTCCAATCAATTAATCACTTTGAAATAGCTTCAGGTTTTGATTTCAGAACCTATATGTGAGATTTTGTTACAACAGCAACAAAGAGTAGGAAATGTCCCAACGTGCAGTCTCTGTTTTAAATGAGGACTGCTGAGTCTATGAAATTAATGGAAATATCTTCATTAAGTTCATGGGCTTTGCTGCTTCAGAAAACAATCATTTGTTCTGGAAAGCATTGCAAAATCCCCATGAGCAAATTCATAGGTGAAGATTTCCATTTTGCATGGCTTTTCCATCCAGGTCTTGGATGTGTTCATTCTTACACACCAGCTTGGTTACTTTATTATCTGTTCTCTCATCTTTTATGTAATAACTGTGCCTCCTTATTCTCTCTGGTTTTACACTGGTCAGTACCAGCCCTGTGTGGGGACAGAGTGTCTGTAGGGATCCTCTGGTGTGCAGAAGGCTCTCTGATCTTTATTTGTCAACAATGAAACTCGTTGATCCTGATATATAAGTATATCTATATTACAAAAAAAAAAAAATTAATCTCACCACTACCTTTTGAAAGCAGAGAACACCTGCCTAGTTCCTCAACTCCTCCTATGCTTTGAACAGGAGAAGGGATTCAAATGATACATATTTAAAATGTTTGAAGCTTGGAGGTTCCAAGCAACAGCAAGATTTTGCCTGTCCAGCCACAGCATTTTTTCAGTCAGCAGTTTTTTTAGTGCATAAAGCCTTTTCCCCCATTTTCTCTATCTATTTTGGCATAGCTCTGGGAAGAGGGACAAAAGTAGAAGGAAGCATAAACTCTCCTACATGGCCTGTTCCCAACAGCTATCAGGCAGTGATTTACAGTGTTAAAGTAAATATTTTTCATAGCTTGCACAGCAGTGTTTGTGTTTAGCCACTTTTAGTGTGAGATAGAACACATTGTTGACTGTGATGAACACACACTGGGAAACAATAGCTGGGACAGAGCACAGCAGTATGTAAAAAGGGTTTAGAATGAAGCAGCAAATACAGAATTGAAAAAGTATGGAGAGGATTGGGAAAAAAATCAGTCCAAGGTTAGATTAGATCCACCTTCACAGAGACTGTCATGGCTGGGCATTGACTTATTGATAGCAGAGGGGAGCACAGTATTCCAGCCACTAAAATGCTTTTAAGTGTCTTCCATAATGCTGTTAGTCTTTCAAACTTATGGATAATAATTGCAATTTTGAGAAGAAAGAAGGATACAGCAGAAGTTCTAATTTCTATCCTAGAAAGAAATACATTGTCTTAAAACTACTGAGACTAATTCTAAATATTTAGGGACTTATTCTATGGGTTTTTTTGGTTTTTTTTTTTTTAATCACATGTGATTTTTCCATTAGAATTAGCAAAATGATTCATATGTTCTTTGCATTTGACTGATGGATAGTTGAAAAGCAAAAACCGCGTGTGGTACCTTTTGTTCTGACAGAGGAAAACAGCAAGGGTACACAAAATAGCACTAAATGAAACGGCAAGTCATTGAGCCACTCCCTTCCTACAGTCTGCAGGCAACCCATCATTGCTGTTCCCAGAAGTTAACAAATGAAAAGAGAAAAAGGAAAGAACCTTCCTTCCTCAGTAACTCTCTCCTGAGTAAAGCACAAGAACAGAAGTACTTTCACTGCCAAGTGATGCTCTACACCGATGCTCTACACAAAGTCATGCACATGTTAACATGCTAAAGTTATGTTAGGAGCTGGGAAATCACATAAAGATTAATCAAGCCAGCACATCAACCCATTGTACCCCACTGATCCTCCGCTGAAAACAGCTGGCATTTTGCTAGAAGAACTCTGCCAAAAATGGGATGTGATTCAATATTGCAGCATCAGAGATGCCTCTGTTAACTGCAGCAATCCTCAGAGTCAGCAGAATTACTGTGGAGTATAAATACATTTTGTGACAAATCTCAAGCAGACCAAGAATGCAATCCCTTGCAATCAGCAGATGTGCTTTACATTCAGTAACTTTGTCAGGATGTTGCTTTAGATTGATGGTAATTACTGATGTGTCATTTGGGGTGTGTTGTTGAGCAAAGTCCATTAAAACTCAATTTGTTTCATCAGTTAGCACCCAGCTTACATTATGCAGTATGTTCAAAGAGCATTCAAATGGGATTGCAAAGGTGGGCATGAGGCTGGGAAAAAAATCTTCAAAATGCAATGACAAAATAATTCTGTTTTTCATGGCTGTTGTCTAGCAGATCCTATTTCTGGCCTTGTCCAACTCCCTCTTCCACTGCATCTTCTACAATCTTGGCCTGTCACTCCTCTCTTTGTGCTGTCTCCTTGTTCCTATAAATTGAGTATTGCCATTAACGTATTATTCAAGGTGAGGATAAAAACATAACGCTCTGTAAACCAGATTTCCTGATTTCCAGAGTAATTCGGGGCAGTGTTTAAATGCCATAGAGAAAAGAACAGTAATAGACCATTTATATTTTATTCCCTCAACCTTCTCCCTTAAGGAGCAGATCACGACTGAAATCAAAGAAGATCTTGGGACTTGGGTTTGTCTGTGCCATATGGAAATGTCTGACTGAGAGGAGGGAGAGGTGGCAGGTGTTGTGTAGGGAGCAGCTCCAGGAGAACACAGTGTCCTCTATCTGGCTACTGCAGGATTTTTGAATCTTTTTATTTCTTTAAGATTATGATGCTGCAACAGTGTTGATAGAAATCTGCTCCTCTTAGCCTACTGAAAAGCTGTGAATTGAATTGAATTGGTTTAATAAGCCCTTTTGTAATGTTATTTCCTCTTCCCAACTTTTCCTTTCCACATGTTGATTCACTTGTTTTACATAAACCCAAAGAACACTCTTTATTACCTCTCTAACACAGTCAAGCCCAGGGCTTTGGTGAGGTTTTAAGCCTTTTACAGTAAGAAACATCTAAAATCACCTGTTAATACTTACTGTCTGAAATCTTTATTTTCAGATGAGATGGTATTTAGTCCTAGGAGTTCATACCTCCTACCTCCAATTCATGTACCTGAATGAGGTTTCCTGTCCTAGCCCTGTTACCGCAGCTAATCACATTTCTTGGATGGGAGTGAAGTATTTTCCCATTGTAAATAACACAGATAGCATTGTGCTGCCCATGCGAAAAAAATACTGTGTTTAGTGACACGCTTTGCATATGTGACAAAATCCCTCGAAGGCCCAAATTCTGTGACTTTTCTCCCCTTGAGTGTCTCTTCCTGTACAATTAGGGAGGCTGTTTTCAGTTACTTAAGAGAAATAAGTGGAGGAGAATAGAGCCCTAAGAAATGAACATTAGTTATCCCAAAAGGGACCTAGTGAGAATTGAAGCTTAAAAGGGTCTACACAGCTTAATTCATGTACCATCTGTTTTTGGGAAAATTAGCACAGATTAGATTTTCCAACTCATCTGAGGCTAAGAAAGTGCCTTTAGAACCTGTAGTATTTGCTTAAGTATTAAAAACAAATTAGCACCATTTTAGTTACTGTGTGAATCCTGTGCATATCAGCTCCCTTTGGAGTAAGCTGCAAGAATTGTAACAGCAGAATACCAAAGTGATGCCTCTCAGCCAGCCACTCCTTGTCAAAATGTTTCTTAGCCGCTTTATGGAAATGCCTGACATTCTTGTGCTCTTCTGAGCACTGTTTTGTTAGATGTGACCATTTTGTATAAATTCAGTTGTTGCTCAGGGCTGAGAATCTGCTCCCTGTGACCTCTGACTGGTGTTGCTGCTCTCGGTTTGGCTGTAAGGGGGTGTTGTAAGCTTAAAGACATCTAATTTAATGCAAAATTAACAGAAGAATATAACCCTCAGACTCAAAGACAGTGTAATTGTATTGTATTAAAGAGTTACATTATAATTACAGGATAGCTTTCAAAACAGAAAAAAAGGGTTATATTTTAAAATACATGACAAAAACATGAAATAATTTCGGTTTTCTTCCTTCAGTTTTCCCCACTTTGCCACTTAGCAGATTTCTGTGTTCTGATGGCCAACAGGTGGAACAGCCTTGCTGAATGAGGCTGTGGTGACACTCTCCAAGTGGGTAATATTGAACACCAGGCTTCCTGCTGTGGACCAAATATAGGGGCAGTAAATGCAAAGTTAGCATCTTTAACAGTGTATTTACCTCAGCTGGACTCCGTTTTTCTTCCACTCTGTTTGTTGAAAAAATCTTTAAATGCAGGGCAGTCTCAGTTATTGGGAGCTGAGTGGGTATGTACACATATTTTTCTTCTCAGAGATTTCCAGGCTCTTACTTCAGCTTCCAGTCACCTCACATACTTCATCATCTCACATACTTCATTCTATGAAACAACCATTATTTTATGTTACCCATTAAATATTAGTTGAGACACTTTGTTGATGCTGTATGTTTGATGCTGTGCCTATGAGTGTGCCTAATGTGATGCTTTTACATATCTCAAAAGATGGAAGGCCTGGAATTACACCCTTGGCTTGAACTGGCAACTTTTCTTGACCTGACTAGAATTAGATTTAGCAGAGCAATGACCCTGGTCCATCATTTTCAGATGAAGTAGGGGAAATCTCACAGGATGCAGAGTAGCAGGACAGGATGCAACATCCAACAAAAAAACTGGAGCTCTGCATTTAGCTGAGCTTGCAACATGCAGCCTTCCAAAGAATTCTCAAATTGTAATTAAACAGAGTAAAAATGTGAGCACATAAAGATTTTAGGCTGGTAGTGCAAAGAGTACAGGTGTTTTTGTGCTAGTACTGTTTTGGGGAATGGAACTTTATTTGGTGGAGCCTGGATATCAACGTGCTGATGGTACGAGCCTGTGTGTGCCCATGTGTTGAAACATTTTTCACTGATACCTCTAAATAAAGGTATGCCAGCTTTGCTTTTGTGGTACCAAGGTGCCAACTGGAAAGTGAAACTCAGGGTACTACAAGGCTTGTTCTGCTGGTACTCCAGAAACCCACTGTGAGTTAATCGGCGATTTTTCACAGACGACATCTAATCTATAAGTATAAATTACTTTTCACTCCTATTATGCCTTAATTGAAGTGCACCAATGTGAAACTGCAATAGATGGAGCTTCAGTAATTCTAGCCTCAATTAACTTTGTGTGGATTTGAGTCTTTTTTTCCTTTCTTTTCCATGGACTAAGGATAATTCTTTGACATCTTGTATTTATTTAAAATATTGTTGGAAGAGTTAGGGGATATGCATGTGATGAGGTATTCCATAAGACCACTCTGAAGACATAGGAAGGAGTTGTGTGTATGATTTATAAATTAATACATATATTTTATGTCCTACTGTTTTGTTCAACAGCTGTACCATCAGCAGTAGCCAAATCCCTCAGGATTCTGCTGGGGAGGAATAGTTTAATAGCAATCATTTTTTGGGTAAATGGCAGTTACCATCTCTGTAACAGCTACCCTCATCCCATCCTTGACTTTTCTTCAGCTCCTTGCCTTTAAGACACAAAACGTGTCTTGCAGCAGAGGAAAATCACAGTGAAGAAATAAAGCACCTTGCAGTCTGGAATAGGAAATTCAGACACAGCAGAAAGGGAAAAATTATACTAGGAGAGGCAGGATGCTGTGTAGGAAGAGAACAGGCATATGGTGATGCAGTTAATTCTTAGATACTTCACATTTTACCAGAACTGATATATATTTACCAGAAAATTAGATTTGATGCCTTTATCCGGGCATATATGCTCTTACAAATGTTTCTGGTGTTCAGTTAATAGCAATGAAAACAGCATAAGAATCCCACTAGCACAAGCCTGCGGATTAAAATAGTTGTTTGCAGCACAGTTTTGTTACAAGTTTTCCCTTGTGGCTCAGATGGTCAAAAAAGCATATTTGTGTCTGCTTTTAATTGGCTTGCTCTCCTGAGTGATCTTTTGCCACTGATGAAAAGCCCATGGACTTTGAGAGGTCAAGAGGCATAAAGTGGAAAACCTGGTGTATTTCTGAGCTTTCTCACTGTTGGCCAAAGTCCTTTTCTCTGAGTAAGAATATTCCCATCCTCCTGCCCACTGAGGTACCACTGCAGGTGATGCAGCAGGTGTGGGGGTGATGGCACAGGCAGGACCAGGAGTTTGTCACCCCCAGAGCAGATGGAGAGATTGTGGCAGGTTGTTGTCACTGGGGTAAAAATATTGCCACGTGTTCCCCAGGATTTGTTAAGGAATAAATGGAGCTTGATTTATTTCAAGGAGCACATGGACACAGGTAGAAATGAAGAAATTCCATTAATCCATACGAATAACAGAACTCCAAGAATGATGTTGATGCTGATTAAATAGGATTAAGCTTTGCAAAAAAGGGGAAGAGGAAAGGCGGAGGAAGGGAGAAAGAAGGAAAATAGAAAAGTTTTATTTCTCAGGCTTTCTCAAAACTTATTGAAATTCCCAGTACTGTCTTCAGTGAGCAGGCCACACAAGTCAGATCTTGATTATTTAAGTCTGATGTATTGTTTAACTCACACATTCAAAAGCAAGGCAAGACTTTTGTGACCTCTGCCTATATTCTGCTGTTCATAAAACTTTCCTGAATTGAATCTTATCTCAACAGTCACACATTCCAAGGCCTCCAGTTGTGATTTAAGAATGCAAGCAATGACATACTGAATGGAGTCCTTCATAAATTGATCCAATGGTTAATCTTTTCTATTTATTTTTAAATAAGGAGATTTGAGTTCACAGTAAATTAGCACCATAATTTCTGTGTTCTGATTGAAAGATTGCACTTCCAAATAGCTGCTAGGCTTCCAACTAGTGATTTGCATATATAGTTTTACATGAAAACTTCTAACTTCCTTTTCATCAGCTCATAGAATATATATTAGCCTTGATTGGACACTCAATGGAAATCTCAATACTGGGAAGGAAAAACAAAAATTATGCCTCTGTCCCTCTCAATGGAAGTCCTAATTTTTTTTTTTTTCTTTCTAAAGCATGTATCTTCCCTTCTAGCGAAATTAAACTCATCCTTTCTCTCACTTACCACATAGCCAAAATTCAGACAAAGTTCATGGTATTATTGGGGAAAAAAAAGGCATTAATATGGAGCTAGAGTGACCATTATAAAGTAAAGATGATTTCCAGGCTAAAGTCAGAAAAAATGTTCTCTGGCATGTAATAATCAATTAAAATATATTACCTAAAAGATGTGAACTGCAGGTAGCTCTAAATAGCTGCACATATTACACAGCTTATTATACAGGAAAAATTCCTTGGGTATATTGGGTAGAAAGATCTTCAAGTCCCATCTGGGCTATCTTCAAATAATGAACTCATTTTGCCCAAATCTTGAATGAAAATGGAAAGCAGAGTTTTATGGGGTCAGTTTTCATCTTTAAAGCCTTGCACATTAAGAGCATTGATATTTGTTAACTCTCCTCTATAAAATCTCCTCTGGGTTTGTAGCTGCTGCCCTGAGTTGTATCACCTAAAGTTAAAAGTCATGGCATATTACATGAAAGGCCAGCATATCTGAATGCCTGAGCTTGCTCCTGAAAATGAGAGTGCTGAGAGACCACAGCAAAGGGCAGATATTTGGTGCAATGTGCTGTGGGCTGCTTAATTTTGCATATTGCACTACTCGAAGCAAGCAGGACTGGAACAGCTGTGCACTCAGTCCTGGTGAAGATAAGAATCTCTCCCTCGGGGCATTGCTTTCTTCTGCCAAGTAGGACAGTCAAGTGTTGGATTTGGCTGTGGACTTTTTTATTCTCTCATGTAGCCTTTCCTTATCGTTTGGGCTTTGGCTGCATATTTTGGAAGGATCAGTCCGAGTTTGATTTTTGTTATTCCACGCGTTATCCTGTAAGATTTTGGTTTGTCCATGCTCTCTTTTAGGGATGATTTTATTTATATTTTTGTAAAAGTCCTCAGGGGGTGTTTCATAAGAGCACTGCTAGTGGATTACTTAGTAATATAATGTTCATTTCCTGTGAAGGCTTTATATGAGACTTATAAATGCTTTAAACTAAAGCTTGAGTTGCCCTAGAGCATGACCCAGCCATGGGTCAATAACTGATTTTTACCTTGTGGAAGGCGTTTAAGCAGATGCTCTCTGATAGCAGTACAATTCCTTGGATTTTTCCAAAATGAGAATATTCAAAGATATCTGCTATTTTCTGTAGCAAACACCTTTTTTCTTATATTTTTCAAAGAAGAGGACTCATTCAAATCAAAGGTACTCCAGCTGCCTCATGTCCACTCATGCCACAATGTCATTCATCACTTCTTAAGGCTCACTTCTCCTCTCTAATACATGTCAGCACATATCTCTTAAAATCTTGTAGAATGAGTATCTGCAGCTGTATTTCTGAGACTGGACTTGCCTCCTCCTTTTCTTTTTCTGCTTTTACAGCATATCCAGGAATCAGGATTAAAGATCTCATCTAGTGGACTGGCCCCATTGCTTATTGAGCTCTCAAAGTGTCTCTGAGATTGTTATCAGACTTTCCTTTGACTTCAGTAAAGATCATCTGTAATAAGTTACTATAGAGCTGATCTCTCCTGTGGCTGTGCTATACTTGGAGCAGGCAGAGAACTCCTCTGATCCCTGTTCCCCTGCCCCACACCACAGCCATGGGATTGTCACAGGGACAAGGCTGAAATATCAATACCATACACACAGAAAATACCCAGAATCTGAGAGCCTCCCCACAACTGTCCTGACACGACAGAAAAGGCAGAGTGGGATATAAGCACTGACAATGTCAAGGAGAGGCAGATACAGATTTTCAAAGCACTCTCAGACTTTTATCATCTCTTTACTGAAACTTTAAAGGCAGAGTCGCCCTCTTCTCACAGCCTTCAAAGAATGATGGATTCACAATCTGTTTCAACATCTACAGGATGCTTAGAATTGTAGGATCATAGAATGGATTGTGTTAGACCTTAAAGATTATCTAGTCCCACCCCCTGCCATGGGCGGGAACACCTTCCACAATTCCAGGCTGCTCCAAGCCTCTTCCAACCCAGCCTTGGACAATTCCAGGGATGGGGCAGCCACAGCTTCTCTGGGCAACTTGTGCCAGGGCCTCACCACCCTCACAGAGAAAAATTTCTTCAGATATCCACCCTTTTTGAAGGCTCCAGCCACTTCACTAATAATATTAATTCAAAGGATTTAGTACCCTGGGAGGAGTGTTAAAAATTGCAACATCAGACCAATGATGAAATAGCTCAGCAGAGTTCATCACATACTTTCTTCAATGCATACTTTAAAAATGCCAAATGATACACTGACAAGCTTGTGTATTTACTGATTCAACCCTGTAAATTGTTTACTTGGTGAAATGATTGGGAATTTCCAGAGGCTGACTGCTGGGGCAGCAGCACTGCCCAAGGAAGCCACCATCCCTGGAGGGATTTAAAAGCTGGCACTCGGGGACATGCTTTAGTGGTTGGTTTGGCAATAATTGGTTAATGGTTTCAAAGAGCTTTTCCAACCTAAATGATTCCGTGATTCTGTGATTCTCTGGTCTGAAACAGCCAGGAAAGAGTGCATCATGGTGCAGCATGGTACCACACACATTTCATGGAGTTAAGCTAAAACCTTGCACTTCTGAAACCATTAATCTCATTACCAATATGGATGTGGCAGAAAGCTCCAGAAACAGACAAGAACTTTGCTAATGTTGCAATCACTTTTCTGTACATGAAATGAGTTTCATACAAAGCACCTGCTTGAGCAGCATTTTCAAGACACTTTGCTTGTCTGATTCTCAAGCAGAGGTACACTGCAGATGTCTGTAGAGGAATATTTTTCATGCACTGAATAGTTCATATTCTCCTACATTTTTCTTATGGGAGTTCCTAGCCCTTTTAGTCACCTTATCCCCTACCCATGACTAAAATATTCTGTTAAAATTAGGAAGTGCTGGTCAGCAAAGCGAGGAGCAGTATCCTCTGCTTCATGAATATCACATGTACATTAATGTTCACGGTGCTGCTGCCCACCTAAATCATTCAGATTAGTTAGCTGATGTGAATTCTAGAGAGATGGCTAAGATGAAAACAAATGTGCTCTTTGAGTTTAGCCATCTCTCTTAAAAATTGCTTATCTTGCTCACATTCCTATCTGAGCAAGTATAGTTTAAAGGGCAGTGGAAATTTTCTGTACATGGCAATTACCATTCAATATTAATAGAAAGTGTTGAACTAAAGTCCTAAGCAATGAATCCAGAGGGAATACAAATTCTTCCCTCAAAAACTACTCTGTATTCTTCCACTATGCATTGGTGCATTTATACTTGTACAATCCAACATTTGCTTTTAACAAAATTAAAGCTGGCATTTGACTGCACAGGGAATTGTAACTGGAAACCTAGCTAAATTATTATAACACATGCCTAAACAGGTGGGTAATATTAAAGTCTTAAGTGTTTCTGCTTTCAGAGACAAAGGTTTTTTTGGAAAAAGCCCTTTAAGCATGTCAGACCAGTTTTCATATGCCTTATTGTGCTTTATTTTTAGAGCAGCATTTGTTGTGTATTTTCTCAGAGGCAGATTTTTTGTGAGGTTTTGGTTTGTTTGTTTGTTTTTTTTTTCATTCTGCCCCTTACTTCCATCCAGCCACTAAGGTCACTGGGTCATCAAACATTCATATGGACAGAACTCATTAGGGGGATGGTTTGGGTTTCTTGTGATGTGAAATGGCACTTCCACACCCACCAGCCTGCACCTGGTCTCTCAATGCATCACTGTGCTGTAGCAGTCCCTCACATTAGGAAAAATCCTGTCTTTGCCTCCCTCTCTGCATTAATTTGAATCTTCAAATTAGGCCAGAGCTTAAAATAATTCCAACTACCTAAGGTTTTCAACTAAATATTTTAAGTTTCCCAAGCCCATTATTTTATTTACTCTTCAAAAATGCTGGAATCATATTAGAAAAAGATTTATCTGAATGGCAAGCAGAAATCATTACCCAGGCAGATAAGCCTATAAAGCATTAAAATTTATCTTAATACAAAATAGAGGGCCCAGTTGTGGCACTCTCTGCATATTTGTCTAACAGGCATGTAACAGAGAAATGGTCCAAATGAGCTTAATAAATCTCTTTCTTAAACTCACAAAAGACCACATCCTCACTTCCATAATTCTATTAGAGTCTGCTCCTCTGGAGGAGATAAAAGAAGAGATAACCTCTCCATTCAGAATATAAAATAGCAATTGTTCAGCTGATGATTGGAATATTTCCAGTAGAAGAACTTAATTATGGAACAAAATTAGCTCAATCTGACCTTTTTAGAGAATAATGCAAAACTAAGTTTTTTGCAAATGTCTTCCTGGAATAACTGAAATAGGGAATAATTTACTTCCCTCTTTTTGCAGGAGCAAAAGGTGACAGAATATGATAGCAGCTTTCTTGGTGAGATGGCAATCCAAGGATAATAATAAGACAGTATGTGCGGAAAGAGATAATATATTTTAATAGACTAGCTGATACAGTTTAAAAACAGAGGAGCCTTCAGACACACAAGACCTTTTCAGCAAGAGCAGGTTTCCCTCGGTGACTCAAAATTGCGAGCTTAATAACTGGGTGGTGTAATGGTTGTGTCACAGGAACACACCAAAATGTATGGTAGCTCTATCCATTACACACTGAAAGCTCCTCTTGGTATAAAGACAAAACCTATTGTTCCAATCTCTGCTTTATCTCTGTGATAAACAGGAATAAACACCTGCACCCACAGACCAACAGGTTGGGGATGATGCTGGTGTTAAAGCACTTCCCTCCAGGTGTTTAGTTCCATGTATTTATCTGTGTTGAGGCACTCCTCTCTAGGAAAAGAGAAAATAAAAAAAAAAAGAAGCCACAAATTGGAAAGAAAAACCTCATCTGTTTTATCAGTCCCATCTCTGATTTCATGACATTCTGAATGCTCCTAAGCCATGCTGATACCACTGAGTACGAGAAAAAAAGGCATGAACAGGTGGTGATATTAACAGGCTTCTTATGGTTCTGAAAAATGAGGTAGAAATGTTTCATGTCATGAAAGTCAACATCAATCATCATCCATCTTGTACAGATATGGAAATCAGCCAGTGTGGTTCTTGCTGAGGAGGCATGAGATATTTCTTTTGCATCAGAGCTGTTGCTCTGGACACAAGTCATAATTTGTTTAATATAGATGAATGAGGAGAATATTACTACACTGCTTTTTTTTTCTTTCTTTCCTTTTTTTTTTTTTTTTTTTTTTTTTTTTTTTTTTAAATAAACTGAAAGCTCCCCCTCCTGGCGCATTCCCTGAACTGAATGCAAGGTTCCTGACATCTATTTTAGCAACAAGAGATTCATGAAGATTGTTTAAAAGTAGGCTATTTGAGTCTACCAAGGATTTTCCATTTCCCCATCCAGCTATGGGACTTGATATGAACTGATTTGACACCAGGGGTTTGCCCTAAGGCTTTGTCTGTAATTTTGATGTGTTGGTTTTCCAGGCAAAGGCTTTTGGGTTCTACTTTGCTTCATATTATATAGAGTAAGGAAAACAACTTTTTTAGAAAGTTTGAGTGTTCACACTTGTGTTCCTTCAGGGCGATTGGTGTAGCTTAGCTATAACCCCACCATCTGAATTCCTAATAAATGCCTTGGAATAATTTTGAGAAATCTACTGGATCTCTTTGAAGCAATGCTGAAGCTCTGCTGAGAGCAGATCCTGGCCAGGCTCAGGGAATCTGAAAGCCAGGGAAAGCAACAAAAAGCAGAGAGGGACATGTTTATGTCACAGTTTTGGTAACTGCTATAACTGCTCTCCTCTCATTGCTGCCCGTGCTTCAGGGACTGCCAGTCCCTCTAAAACCTTGAATCAGTGCAGTCACTTACGTGCTTAATGTGATGAACTGATTTGTCACTGAATTTCCACAGCCACACACTTTATGCAAAGAAAGGGGAAGGCTTTCCCAGCATGTACAGCCAAAGGATCCTGCAGTTCCCATAAATTCCCACGTTTTAATTTTGTTACAGTCCCTGGTACCATCCCTCAACTCCAGGCAGGCTGACAAAGGCAGTGACACTGGTTAGGGAGCTTTCATTAGATTTGCCATCGTATCCAAAGACATCGTCTCTCTGTGTCCTTAAAAATTATTTATGGGGAACAGTATTTACTGGAGTATGAAGACAAGAATGAATGTTCCTGTGCAGGCAGGATTGTGTTGGGGCCATGCTGTCATGTGAAAGCCATGCACACCAACCCTCTGGCCACACACAGCAAATTGAAGGAGAGTAAAATAACATCATCATCATCTCAACTCTGTGCTGAGCTGTGATAGTAAAGTGAGAAGGAATGAATTAATCATAACTATGTCTTCCTTTCCAGGCTTCTCCTGAATGCCAAGGGGGTATTTTCTTCTGTGGTATAGTGATGCTACTTTGCTTTTTACGCAGTTAGGTAATAAATACGGCAGGTTTCAGTTGTAGAAGAGTGGTTGTTTTAAAGCCTAGCACAGAGTAACAATTTACTACAGATACAATGAATGAAGCATGTCTATTAGACTTGGTGCATTAGGTCTGGAAGTGGAAGAATTGCTGGCGTGGCACCTCGTACCACTTCCCTCTTCCCTCTCTGTGGTTACAAAAACGAGGATTGACCTCCACCAAGGAAGCTGCTTGCCCTAAGAGGAGCAGAGCTCAACTGCTGAGGCAGTGAGGCCAGTGAGCTTTCAGTGCCATTTACAGCAGGGAAGGGCTGTCAGTACAAATGTCTCCACATGGGATGCAAGCTTGCCATTTGAAGCCAGTTCAGAGTAATAATAAAGTAACAAATGACACGTTCGTTATATCCATGGATACAGGTGCACGCATGCAACAATCTGTATTATTGTTAAATCCTTGCTATATAGATGTATATGCAGATGTGTCTCCTTAGAAATGTCTTAAAAGCTGCTTTTATTGTCATAATGAAAGAGTAGGACTCTTTTGAGAGCCATTTGTCTGCAAAACTACTGTAAACGTCCTTTGAGTAGGCTGTCTGCACTCAAGAGAGTTGAATCAGTAGAACTTTGACGAGACTAGAAGACCCACTGATATCTAATTAAAGTGGAAATAATTGTTGTAATCGTTGCGTTTCTCTACAAAGCATGTACTGAAAAGCAGTTACACGACTTAGTGAGCATCAAATCAGTTTGATATGCTAATGGAGGTATGGACTACTTCACAATGCTGGTAGTATTTAAACATTTGTTTATTAAGCTGAGAGAATTGGAAATGTCAACAAATGGGGTCCAAAAGTGATGTCTGTTATCAACAGAGACTTTCTTCAGAGTTTTTGCTGTGCATCTTTTAGTGTCAGTAGGCTCTAATGACAAGAATAACAGCAATGTGAAATGTGAAGGGACTGCTGGGAGTAAAGTGTGGAACAGTAATTCCTGCACCTGACACATTCCAACACTTTTCCTCCAGGAATAAAAGGGAGCAATTGTAGTGCTCTCCAGATTATCCCTGAGCTCTTACCTTTTTGCTGTTAAGGGGTCATGGAAACAACCTAAATTGTCTTTATCCATTTAATGTAGATTCAATTAACTCTGGTTAATGACTGTGAGATGGAGCCCAGGGAGTTGAGAGCTGCTCCCATTGTTCAGCCTGGCTTGTTCTGTGACATAAGCTGCATTTTTGGGTGGAGAAAAAAGTGAAAGACAGTGAGCTGCCAGGACAGGATCAAACAGAGTCTACAGGGACGTGTAATCATTGCATCTAAGGCACGTGCAAAGCTCATGGCTGCATCCAAGTACAGAAAAGCAACACAGAATTGAGCAAATCATGTACAAAACAACTGCATCTTATCTGTTTCCTAAACGTTTAAACTCAGTACAGTCAACACAAAGTCTTTGGGAGTAATAAGCTGTGACCTGTTGAGATTTAGATGAGTAGTTTGCCTGGGATGTATCTTCATCTTTGCTACATATATTGATCATGGCCAAAAGAGTGGATACCAAATATTTTTTTTTTATTTCAGGAGGAGAGCAAAATTGCAAATTGTTCCCAGGGACTACGGGAAATTATGTAGTTGCACGATATTTAACAACATATACTTCTGAAATCTTACTTGGAAGATTTTAACAGGATCACTCAGAAGAGCCCTTGCTAACCCCTTCTCTTTTCATTTGCTTTAACAGGATTTCTGAGCACTGGGGACCAAGCAGCAAAAGGAAACTATGGCCTCCTTGATCTAATCCAAGCTTTGCGATGGACTAGTGAAAATATTGGGTTCTTTGGTGGTGACCCACTAAGAATTACAGTTTTTGGATCTGGGGCAGGCGGTTCCTGCGTCAATCTGTTGACTTTATCCCATTATTCTGAAGGTAACCGTTGGAGCAATTCAACCAAAGGTATTATGCAGGTTGCAAATTTTGACAATTTTGGTGTCTGCATGCCACCACCATTAGTACTATGTGATGTTCTGTATATTCTCTTTGTTTCTATGAACTGTTGAGTTCAGCTCAATACTAAGAAACTTTTTAAAGGCTGTACAAGCCTCCTTCTCCCTCAGCTCTTCTGTGCATGTTTAAATTTTGGGTCACTTTCTTCTTTTTCCTATGGAGCTTTGTAGAAACACTTTATAGCAGACTTCTGAACAGCATTTTCTTGGTGCATCATTTTTATCTCTTTTCTTTCCTACCTAAGGGTGTCTTTTTTGGAAAATCAGTCAGTCACGCTCACAGTAGATGAGGTCATCTATATTCAGACAGTTGTGAAAGGCATGTTTAGTTTCTCCTGAGGAGCAGAATTTAAAGAAAACTAAAATGACACTTTCTCTTTTCAGGCTAACAGATGAATTGCTTAAAACTATTATTTTGTGTGAAGGAAACAAGTAACTAGTTCAGAAATCTTTTGTCTGAAACTGCATGGACTTCACTTGCTGTCATCTAATAAAAGAATGGTTGAATGTTTCGCATGCATGATCCAAAATTGTCAAAGCATCCAAGTTGCAAATGGATTTCCTCCTATCTGTTTTTTTTCCTATTCCATAACTAACACCTTTTCTCTCTAGTTGAGGCAGGTGGCAGGGAATTAAAATCATGCTGTTTGAGGCACCCAACTTATTCTTTCTATGATTTTTGCACCACAGTTTCACACAGTGTCTCTCATTTGCATGGCTATTGCTTATTGATCATGTTACTTTTGTCTTACTGTTTTCACATATTTTTATCTTTATTAGTTTTACCACGGACACCACACTGTGCCCTGTGCATATAATCCTCCACTAATTTATATTGCTGCATCTCCATGGGGGACTAATTGGCTGGTCATAAAAACATAATTCTGCTGACATTAAAAGAGTTGCATTTCCCCAAAGTCATGTTACAAAGACCACTGAGGTCAATAGAAGCGAGAGATTCTTTAGACCATGCCATTATGCTTTTTTAAATGAGAGAAAAATATAATTTCCACAAGAAGAGTCAAGTGGAAAATAAGACTGTGGCCTAAATTTTAGTCTATTTTCACAGTTTGATTTTTAATGTAATCTTTTTTTTTTTCTTCCATAATTACCTGAACTTAAATAGGAGATATTTAAAAGAAGATGCTCATAATAACAAGATGTAAGCATTACCTCATCGCACTGTGACCTGAGGGTCTCAATGCACCATCTTCTTTCATCAGAACTCTAAAAACCAACTTATATCATCAAGGATTAACTCCAGGTTGAATGAGGACACCTGGTTTATCTTTCCCTAACTCTTCACTTGGTCTTGAAATCAATCTTTTTATTGTAACATGACATCAATGAAAAATGCCACATTTACAATATTTGGACAGTCACGTGTTGCCTCTTACCAGCAAATGATATCCTGTCACATCCCAACACACGGCCAGAATTCTGCCAGGAACAGGATTTGTTTGGAGAGGCACTAAGTTGTCAACACAGCAGATCAAGGCATTTTGGAGGGGTCTGAAGAAAGTTCAGTGAAAGCAAATTTTTTGAGGATTTCTTTTAGAAGCAAACACATGCTTTGATGAAATTTGGATTAAACAGAGCTCACCACACTCCCATGTATGTTATGTTTCCTTTGGAGGTCGTTAGATCTGCCGTTAAATTAAAAAAAAAAAAAGAAAGACAAAAGAAAATATAAATTGGTCAGGTTCAAATAAGAACAGTTATTTCTTAACCTTTCCAAACCCTCTTTTGTTTTGTGTTGTTTTACATTCACATATGAGAGGTGGAGACATGTAGTGATAGGACAAGGGGGAAATGCTTCAAAATGACTGAGGGAAGGGTTAGATCAGAAATCATGAAGAAATTCTCCCCTGTGAGGGTGATGAGGGTCTGGCACAGGGTGCCCAGAGGAGCTGTGGCTGCCCCATCCCTGGAAGTGTCCAAGGCCAGGTTGGACAGGGCTTGGAGCACCCTGGGACAGTGGAAGGTGTCTGTACCCATGGCAGGGGTGGAATGGGATGAGCTTCAGGCTCCCTTCCAACCCAAACCATTTAGGATTCTGTAATTCTATGATTACCAACCAGTCTCTTTCATAACCTATAAATTCAGAAGCTCTCTTTGCTTCTGTAATTTCCCTCTGAAAGATTCCCTTGGCAGTTGAGAGGAAGAATTCAGCCTATTTCAAGATGGAGCTGTTCACAGCCACCCACCTGCAAGTGGGCAGAGCAGCACCCATCTTCACAAAGTGCTCTCAAAATATAGATGAATATATGCAAATTATTATTTACTGTGGTGAGACATTGAATAAGGGTCACAAACCACTCTGGCCTATTGAACATCTAAATCTTCTTTCCATCAGTCTGAAGCAATAATAATCACACACATTATCAGAATTACATTACAAAATGTAATTCTCCATCCTGTGAGGAACAAACTTCTGCCATGAATTCTGTGACAGAATGAAAAGAATTTTTCACCCCATTCATTTTTCACCAAATGGTTTGAGTGGAGGAATAGCTCTGTCAGCATTCTTCAGCACAAGGAAGGATGTTTAGTTTCACTTCCTCAGATGGTTTTATGGCCAAAGGACTTGACCACTTTTACTTTATCCAGCATCTGATGTTTATGTAGCACTTAGCAAGCCGCAGTGTTTGTATCAGCATTTTCTTACACATAGCTTACACTTTCTGTCCTTGTTCAGACATATTTAATAAAGCAATAAAGTTAGATTTACACAATACACAAAAACCCCCCACACATTATGAATTATCATGAAATACATCTTTGTGAAAATTCAGCTTTGTCATTTAGTTACATTTATTACAACGCCTGGATTCTCTGTGGTAATTCTACTGACTTTGAGCTGATTTATACCAGCTCAATATCTGACCTTATAAACATGCAAATATATTTTTAGCTGTTTATAGCTCAAGTTCATTCTTATTTTTAGTCATATCTTGCAAGAAAATAATATCTTGGATATGACTTCTCATAAGTTTAAGAAGAGGCTTGAGTTTACACATTTCAGTCTCTACACCTATCTAATTTGAAGACTTTTCGATTAAGAACCTAATATAATCTAGAATGATTTAAAAATTCCCCAGAAGCTTGTAAAACATTTCCTGCCAGCAACAGATTCCAACTTATTTTCGAGTGTACAGGGTCTGGTGCTGCAATAGAGGCTGTAAAAGCATTTCTCTGATTTGATTTAGAGGCTAGGGAGGGTTTTTATCAATAGAAATATGTTGCTTATCAAAGCAAAAGCCATCTTGCGCATGATTGGAATAAATTTCTGAGGTAAGCTGAGCTCCTTGATGCCAGTTCCTCTGGTGGGAGTATCCAGCTACTCATCAAGCACTGGACCAAAGGTTTCTGGTGGAATCCAGTGAGGCCAGATGCACACCAACACAAGTTAAACAAAACTTTTGACCCATATATCCTAAATCAGCATAACTTTTGAGCACTATAGACCATTTTGTATTAGCCTACAGGAGGTAGGGTCCAGTGTAAAATATTTTCCAGTAGTTTGTGCAAAAGGTATGATACTGAAATGAACTTCTGTGAGAATGAAAAAAAACCCAACCCTCCTCACAAAACAGCAGGAAGGCCACCGTTACCTAAATATAGTCTAAATACCTGTTAAATTAAATAAAATCCAAATTACCTAAATATAGTTTCTGAGCAATATTTTACACAAGGTTCAGACTCATAGTCTGTTTCAGAACCCAAAGTACCATCCTCAAATGGAGTTGAAAAATGCAAAGGGAGCGCAGGAAGTATGAGGACAAGGAAGGAGTTCTGATTGCATTAAAGCCAATAGCAAAATAATTGCATTAATTCACTGACTACAAGGGGGTGAGGCTATCATCCATGACATGTTTTAAAAATCATTACGGAGGGGAGAGGAAAACATAAATTTTAGCATATTTTGTTTTTTCTCTGTGTAGAATTCCTGGACCACAGTGCTAATTAAATCAGCATAAATTTAAGTTAATTGCACAGAAGTCTTTGGGATTTACTGCAAGTTTATATGGAGTGCCAGATCATTCTCTCTCCCTTAACTGAATACCTGAACATATGTTTAAATCTCTGAATTACAAAGCTAAACAGTGTAAAATACATAATTTCCCTTTTTATGTAAGTGTGATCAATATAAACTTGCCTTTAAAAAGCTCCTTACAAGAAAGGATTTTGACTTAGGCACTTACAAATTTAATAGCTGCCAGATACCTTCTCATCTATCACTCCAGAATATAAAGTTTTGCACTGATACACAATTTAAAAGCACTGCACCTTTCAAACCAAGTTTAATCCCAAAAAATGCATTAAAAAGAGTAATAGATTTATTTAATACATAGTTGTATTGCATGCATGCTGCTTGATGGCTTGAACAATATCTAAAACTTCAACCCATTTAAGAGACTTGATGGCTTTTCCTCCAACCTATAAGGTGCTTTAATTCTAAGAATTTTTTTTAACCTGATAGCGTTGTCCTATGTAAGGTAATGCCGCTCCTTTTTCTTCCTGAGTTTCTTTGGAAAATCTGTTCCTCAGCTGGGCTACATTGAGGGAGAGTCATTTGCTTCAGCACATACTGCATTTATTTTGTGCACACTACCTGTAGGTACAACAGCAGTCAGATCTCCCCACCCCGTTTATTTGAGTGCTATTAAGATTCAGGTATCTCTTCTGTTAAAGTTTTCTATTGTTTCAAAGAACTCCTTTGAATCTTTCAAAGTCTGTGGCTGTTTCAAGGTCGCTTCAGTAGTTTTCAAATATTTCTCCCCACAGGACTTTTTCAAAGAGCAATAGCTCAAAGTGGAACAGCTCTCTCCAGCTGGGCGGTTAGCTTCCAGCCCGCAAAATACGCCAGGATGTTGGCTACAAAAGTTGGTTGCAACATGTCAGACACTGTAGAACTG
Organism: Brachypodius melanocephalos; assembly: GCA_013398615.1. Classification (NCBI taxonomy): domain Eukaryota; kingdom Metazoa; phylum Chordata; class Aves; order Passeriformes; family Pycnonotidae; genus Brachypodius; species Brachypodius melanocephalos. The sequence goes on from VZSR01000247.1 coordinate 5,114,842, forward strand.
GTAGAATGCCTGCAGAAGAAGCCTTACAGAGAACTTGTGGACCAGGACATCCAGCCAGCAAGATACCACATAGCCTTTGGACCGGTCATCGATGGCGACGTGATCCCAGACGACCCCCAGATCCTGATGGAACAAGGAGAATTCCTCAACTACGACATCATGCTGGGAGTCAACCAAGGGGAAGGGCTGAAGTTTGTTGAAAACATTGTGGACAGCGAGGATGGCATATCAGCCAGTGATTTTGACTTCGCAGTTTCGAATTTCGTGGATAACTTATACGGATACCCCGAAGGCAAAGATATATTGAGGGAAACTATTAAATTTATGTACACAGACTGGGCAGACAGGCACAACCCTGAGACCAGAAGGAAAACGCTGCTGGCTTTGTTCACTGATCACCAGTGGGTTGCACCAGCAGTGGCCACAGCAGATCTTCACTCAAATTTTGGATCGCCTACATATTTCTATGCCTTCTACCATCATTGCCAGACAGACCAGGTACCTGCATGGGCAGATGCAGCCCATGGAGATGAGGTTCCTTACGTGCTAGGAATCCCCATGATTGGTCCTACTGAGTTATTTCCTTGTAATTTCTCAAAAAATGACGTCATGCTGAGTGCAGTGGTGATGACGTACTGGACAAACTTTGCAAAAACTGGGTGAGTACCAGATAATGAATGGTCTTGTATGCAAACTTTGGTGCTTTCCATTTGCTATCTCCATCGGGAATTCCTCTGTACTTGTAGGATGAATAAGAGATTAAGAATTGAGTTGGATATTTATGTTTACTGAAATGTCCCTTGACTCACGTGTTTTAGGAAAAAGAGGGGAAAATTTCTTTGCAGACTTTCTGCGCGGAAATTATTTAAAAATATACACAAAACTAATTAAGGAAACTCTGGAAAAGTGTAAAACTAAGCATTTAACACTTGTATGTATAGTTAAAACCATCTACATTAGTACCTGTTTCTACCCCACCATCTACTTCCATCCCATGAGACACAAAATTACATAAACATTGCATCAAATATAATACAGCTTATTTTTGTAGCACATTTTAACTTATATTTTCACTTCTGACCATAAAATAGGTAACTTTAAACCTGGAAAGTGCTGCCATTTTTATTAATTCTTTTTTTTCCCTGGAGTTCAAAAACCTTTGTTACATTTGACCACTTAATTTTGATTATTCATTGCACTGAATTCTGTTCTGCCATGATCCTTCCCCTCTGGAAAGCCACAGATGATTCACAGGAACATAAATGCAGAGTTGTATGAACTTTGTGCTGCTAAAAAAGATAAGAAATTCTTAGTGTTCTCTCACACTGGTCTCTCATAGACATTTGTCCACATCACCACACCCCAGGCAATCTTCCCTCAGCAGCACAAGATTTCACTGTGAGACACCAACATGCTGGAGAACCAGGGAAGTTGCTGGAGTCTGTGTAAAAGAAGGGTTCTTTTGCATACTGATGTTCTTAATCAAGATTATTAAGGCCTCTAATTTTAGGGAATAGCACTCTGCTCTGTCCAAAGGCAGTCTCAAACGTTTAGTATAAAATCTTAATTATGTTAATTTCGTAATTCCATTTGAAATGCTTTGTAACATTGGAGATATCGTTTTCTTTTAGCGACCCAAATCAACCGGTGCCGCAAGACACAAAATTCATCCACACGAAACCAAATCGTTTTGAAGAAGTAGCATGGACCAGATATTCTCAGAAAGACCAACTGTATCTTCACATTGGATTAAAACCACGAGTGAAAGAACACTACAGGGCCAATAAAGTGAACCTTTGGTTGGAACTGGTACCTCATCTGCACAATCTTAACGACATTTCACAGTATACCTCTACTACAACTAAAGTGCCATCGACTGACAATACTTTCAGACCCACAAGAAAAAACTCTGTTTCAGTTACTTCAGCCTTTCCCACAGCCAAACAAGATGATCCCAAACAACAACCAAGCCCATTTTCAGTGGATCAAAGGGACTACTCGACGGAATTGAGCGTTACTATCGCGGTTGGCGCATCTTTGCTGTTCCTGAACATTTTGGCCTTTGCAGCGCTGTACTACAAAAAGGACAAGCGGAGACACGACGTTCACAGGAGATGTAGCCCACAACGTACCACTACCAACGATCTCACCCATGCACAAGAAGAGGAGATAATGTCCCTCCAAATGAAGCACACTGACTTGGATCATGAATGTGAGTCCATCCATCCACATGAGGTGGTTCTCCGGACCGCCTGTCCCCCAGACTACACGCTAGCTATGAGAAGGTCTCCTGATGATATCCCCTTAATGACACCCAACACCATCACAATGATCCCCAACACTATACCAGGGATTCAGCCCCTACACACATTCAACACATTTACTGGAGGACAGAACAATACTCTGCCCCATCCTCATCCCCACCCCCATTCACACTCAACAACCAGGGTATAGCCAGACAAGACAAAACAAACTTTATTTTTTGATGGATTACAGTAGGTGATATTACTGAAGATTACTTGGCTTTCAACCTACAGGACTCTTACTATTTAAATATGGAGGAATATTATGTGAATATACATATCAAGAACATTTGGGGTTTTGAAAAAAATGAATTGTACATATATCAAAGGAACTTAAGAAACAGACAAAACAAAAGAGGAAAAAAAAGAAACAAAAAACAAAAAACCCAACTGTTTGCAATTCCTTGAAGCAGTTGTCCTGAATGATACTTTTTCATTCACATTCAAGTATTAATTTTTTGAAGATTTAAGTTACATAATGGAATTAGGCATGTGCAACACAAACAGGAAAGAACTATGACTGAAAATTTTAAAAACCTATAAATATGCACAAGGGACACACTAATGGAATGTCAGATAATTTTCACCAATTTTTATTTGGACCTGTTTTCTTGTGTAGACCATATTTACATATTTGAATAAGTACACAAAGCACCAATGCTGTTAAGGCCTTAGAAAGGGGCTCATGCTGAAATCTGCCAGTCAGAAAGGTTTTACAGCCTGGCAGGTACAACATTATCACATAAGTGCTGTCAGTATAAAAGTTGTGGGAATAAAGGAAACTGGATCTTTTTAGCACGATGTGCATGATAATTTATATGCTTGGTGGCTGTGCTGCTGATTAAGCCGTAATTAAAATTCTTCTCATCCCACTGGAGTTTTTAACAGAAGCTTTCTCCATCAATTGGCACAACCTAAAGAAAGTTTTTTAAAGGGGCAAAAGTAATTACAGTAAAATATTTCGTGGTAGCTTCTGAAAGAGAAGGGATTGCAATAGTTCTTAAAGGTATTTATGGCATTCTAGGTATACAGTGGTGGACCCTCCCCGATATGAATCCCAGACAAAAATAATGTATACTGTTAATGTTCTTTTTCCTTTCCACCAAAATAATTTCTAACTTTCAAATAACTATAATGGAATCTCCTTTGATGAAGGATTTATAATTTGCTGTGATTTAGCTACAGAGTATTTTGTTCAAATTGATATGATAAAGTGTGTCCAAAAATTTAATTGCAATGACATTTTGCCATTTAAAAATGCCCCAATATTACTGCTCTGATTACACCTTTCAGTTTATTGTTTCAACTCATGTTGCATGTTACAAAGTTTACTTATAATATCTTAATATAATGTCAATTCCCTTTTTGCTATACATTAGCTTTGTCATTCCAATCAGTTCTCTAGACCAGATGGCAAGAGTGCAGAAAAAAAGGGTGTATGAGAACGGGGAGAGAGTCAACAACTGGAAATTTACAAATCAGGATACTACATATGTTTGTGTGATTTGAAGTGAATGTTCTAAAATCACAAGAAATTTTTCATTCCCCTGTTGCTTTTCAGTAATTCTATACCATGGTCCTTTCAAAACGTTTGTATATGTAATCAGATGTACATTTATATAAAAGAAATAATTGAGATGGACTTAAGAGCACATCCCTGATAAATACTTTCTCTCTTACCTGTACTATATTTCTATTAGACTAAAGTTATGTGATTTTTTTTTACATTTTTTCAAATTACTAGCAATTTTGATAGTTTGTAAGATAATGCGAAGAACTTTCTCTGACAAACTAACTGCAGTAACAGAAACATTTCTTTTCAGTTACTCTTTTTCAAGAATGAAAGCTTATTACACACAAAAATTGTATACTACTTGATGGAAAATTACTTTGTATTTCTTGGCCATATTACTGGTCACTGAGTGAAATAAAGATAATCTGGATAACGAATATTATTCCAATGTTAAGAGGCCTGATCCTTGCTCATTAAAGAGCTAAAATGTTTATTGCTGTTTTGTCATTTTTTAATGAAGTAATGGTAACTGTCTCAAATAAAGAGTAATATCTTAAGACCAGTCTGGATTTTGAAGACATGAGGGTGCCTTCTACAATTAATAAAACTTCATATTTATGGGTCAGCCCCACCACAGCCATTTTTTACAGAAATACTGACATCGTGACTGTCACCACATGTAAATCTCCTCTAAAGATTTCAGGAATGAGTTAAAAATGCAATATCAACACCAAAAAGAAAGGCGAGGAACAGGCCAAATTGAAATAAATCTGCAGTATTCCATTATGGGAAGAAAAAAATCACCTGGATTTTATTGTGTGGTTGAACTTTTATTATAAAATATTGCTGAGAAGTTTAAAGCTTGCTAACATTGAACACAGACATCAAAAATTAAGGTAAAACCAAAATAAAATATTGCAATTTGAGTTATTTTACTTACCTATTTAACAACAACAACAATGAAAAGGGAAAACCATGTACTTACTTAGTACTTGTCACAGTCCCCAGTTTTAAATGAAGGTCTTTGTGTAGAAGCATAAAAAATAGTCTTCAAAATCCAGGGTGGTCTGTGTGCAATTTCTGCCTGATGTGGTTGTGCTTTTAGACTGTGACCTGCCAATGTAAACCAATAAAAAGAATTGTCTGCCATCTGATAATTATTGTTTAACAAGAAGATTGTATTTTGCTATGTTGATGAAACAAAACAAAAAAAAATTACAAAAATATTGATGGCCATAAACCAAGATATTAATGAAATATGATTTTATGTGCTTTTCTTAACTTTATCGAAACCAAAATAACTTTCTACTATAGTTTATTTGTGGCCATATATCTATATATCTCTATATATACAGTATCTGGTAATTGTTTACTTTTATTAGTTACAAAATAAATGATTTAGGTAAACCAAGCATGAAAATACACTTTATTTCTGTCAGCCAATAGTATTTAAAATGTGAAAGATGAAGGCAACAACACAAATTTTGTCACTTCTGTTCGGGAAAGAAAAAAAAAAAAAGTCCATTCTTGTGATGCAGATACTGTGAATGATATTTTAGTGGCTACTTTATACTGACATTACAGCAGCTGGCTTTCCAAAAGTAAGATGGTGTCCCACGTTTTAACACAACATCAAGAAAGAGAAAGAGATGTTTTAAGGCTGAAATGAAAATATAAGAAATGGTTTTGGAATATCTTCATGTGCTTCATGGAATATAAGTTTGTTCTTTTCAAAATATTTTATCTGTTTGATTTGTTTTTCATGGTAGCCTACACAAAAGCAAAACTGAGTGTGATATTTAATTTCTTGTATCATCCTTGGACCAGATTTCCAATAAAATTAGGATATCAGTCAGTCTTTGGAAGTTCAGTAAAAATATAAAGAGCCTGCATTTATTGATTTCACACTTTTGTAAATACATGTTTGCAGACCTTTTTAAGAAAATGTATTCTACCATTTTGAGAAAAAAAAAATAACAATGGAATCATTGTCTCGTTTATCTATTAAAATGACAGGCAATATAATGTGCTGTGCTGACATTTCTAGGAGAAATAAAGCCGATAAAAAACGCATTTTGCTCAATGGTATCTCAGTTGGTTATAGCTGGTATTCTCCACCCACAGGAGACTTGCAAGGCATGGATGAACATCCTGGATAAAATCCTCCACAGGAAAATGTGGCTGTTATTTCTGTTGTGTCTACCAAACATGGATTTCTGTGTCATAAGTGTTTAATTATCGGATGTTTCTGTTACTCAAACACCCTGAAAACCTGATGACCGGAGGTCTAAGGAACAAACACGTTACAGTTTTAAAGACACCACTGCACAGAAGATGCTGGGATTTCTGTTGCCAACTTCACTAGGAGATGAAACAGCTGACTTCACAGGAAGCTGTCAAACATCATGGTATTCCTTTGATGTTTGGAAGTTGTTGCTTTTTCCCTGTGATGTTACTTTAAAATGTTGGCCTTTCCCCCCCACCTTTTTTCTAGTATTGAACAGTTACAGATGGCCGCTTTTTAATGTAAGTGAACGTTAGATAATTTAATTATTATTGTGAAAATGTGCTTCCAAATAAATTAGATTAATGGGAAATTCCCTTCAGAGGTTTTGTTATTTTTCATTCAAACCTCTTGTCAAAATATCAGTTGCAGCAGTTCTGCTTTTTTTAATTTTATTTTTCAGTCTGCAAGCTAAGGGACTTTCTCCAAATAACATTAAAAATCTCTTTTTCTATTTGAAATAATAACACTGTAAGATTAAGATGCCCTCCTGAGGCCTCCAAGTAAATATGAACAATTTGAAACGTGGCAAATGGGCCTTTACTCTAAACATTCTAGTTTGATTCCATTCTGGCACATCAATACATTTGCATGCAGACCAGAAATCAGCAGCATTTGATAAGGTGTTCAAGAGAACTTTTGCAGCAGAATCGATGAGTTCATCACCAGCCATGCACAAAGTCCCTTTTCTCTTAGGTTCTGTTCATGCCATTGTATAATTAATTTCTTATATACAGGTTCAGTAAAATCTTAACGTTGTGAAATGGGAAATGGTTAGAACAAGGCAATGAACTTTATCTGGCGGAAAATGTTTAGGAAAAAATCCTGTTGAGAGTCACCTAGGAGGTGTAGATTTTTATATGCAACCTGGCTTCATTCCTTTTTGTTGGTATTATAATTCTCAGTAATTTGTACACCTGGGAAACCATCATTTCTGTAATAAGCTTTAGTTTTGAAAATTAATTTAAGTCTGGTATGTAAATTGTGGATTAAAACCTGAGTTTCGTGTCCCTTTGCTGCTGGGATGAATGAAAAACCTCACGGAAGTGCAACAAATTTGTACAAGCAAATTTTATACAGTCTCTTGGAATTTATTTTGTTTCCATTTGAAGATAAAAGTACCACCACAGCAGTAGAAGCCGTGTGTTTGTCTCAGAAAATGCCTTCTTGTGCATATATGCATCTGTCTCCACACGCAGCCAATAAAGGAGATTCCAAACCATGTGACTAACCTGGGAATTTTACCTTTTGGCACCATTCCGAGGGGTGGAGGCAACGCCTGCCCCTCATTCTGCATTCTCCACTCTCATTGAGCAGCTGATAAGATGATGAGAATGTTTTCAGCTCCAGCTGAATTAGTGTTTATCGTGGGACCATTGGAATCAATGAAGCCCTGACAATTTACACCAGCTATCGATCTGCTTCTGGACCTTTAATGTTCATCATGGCTCATCTCACTGTTCAATCTTGCATTTCTTCTTGTGCACACGAACACCCACTCACAGAAATTATTACAAGTGTAACTATCCTGATTTATGAGCACTACCAGGCTTTAAAACATGCTTTACAATATGCTTATGGATATTTGCATGTAAGGCAAAAAATTCAGGGGGAAAAAAAGTCTATATTGAAAAAAGCCCCAAACCCTGAAATAACATGGACGCAAAGAAAAGGTTAGTACCAGAGTTTGCACTTTTAGCTTGCTGTAGAAATTTTTATGTTAAAATCTATATAGAAAGGAACATCTAGTTCTTCCTGATCTTCAAATCTATATGCTGACCTATACGTCAAAGACACAATGACACTTTACAGCAGTTGGAAGTCTGCTCTGTTCTGCTCCATCCTGGAAGGGAAGAGACAGACAACTGGGCCACATGTTGCTATAAATTCAGGACAGAAATAGCTGGATTTTCTCTGTCATCTGAATTTTCCCCTCTCGATGTCAGCAAGGCCAGGCAACAGCATCTGTGAGCTGAGCTTTATAATGATGGCATAAAAAAAAAAAAAAAAAAAAAAAAAAAAAAAAAAAAAGTGGAGCCTTTAGGGCTACCCAGAGTTTTTGCTTTACAGCTATAAGAGCCAGTAACTATTTTTGAAATGGAAGTTGATACCACTGGCACTCAGATGTGATAATACCAGCGCTCAATTAACAAGAGGTTGGTAAAGACTCTATGAGCTAAAAACACTTCAACTGCACTATTAAAAATACAGAAAAAGGAAAAAAAAATTCATCTGGTGATTTTGTTCAGTTAGTGAGGAAGTCAGGGAGCCTGACTGGACCTCCTAGGCATGAAGGATAGAAAAGGAAATTCTGGAACTGCAAAGCAGTTGTGGCCCAGACCCCGTGAGCTTGATTTATACACTTGGTAAATCTTCCCTGGAATAAAATGAGGAGTGGGGCAGAACCTTGTGGGAGGGTGAGGTGTACAGTGTACCTGTTTCATCCAGTGGTTTGTAGAAACCACTTCAGCAGTAATTTTAAGCAATTAGGACTGTATGAAAAGTTCTAGAAATAATCCATGGTTCATCTGACACCGTATTTTCAGAAAAAAGCCATGTAATATTTCACTGATTGATGACAAATATATGGTTATACAGTGTTGGTTTTTCTACTTCTCATAAGGTTACTCCTATGTAGTGGTGATATTCAGCTGGATTAATGAATAAATTTTGTTCTTATTTGCATAGAGGTAAATCTAGAGCAATTTCATGAAAGTGGAAAGTGGGACCTTCACTATGGTAAATAACACCCCAAACCAACTCCACTTGGTCAGCTAATAGAGATTCCCTTGTTCAGCCACATGCTGAGTTTTTCTTTAACATCCATCCATTTGCCATAAATGTATTTTTCTCTCCCCAGTTATTAAGTGAAATAAGTGTACCCTGCTCTCCACAGAAGATGAAGATAACAGGAACCATTGGTTTCCTCTCATGAATCATGACTTCACTGACCAAGAGCAGAAAATGTAATAGAAGAAAAATAACAAGCCAGGGTTTGGGAGCTGGGATTTGGATTTTGGGTTTGTTTTGTTTTGGTGTTTATTCTTTCAGGCTGTTTTGAGTATCTTGATTCTCTGAAGGCTGACCAGAAGCCAGCAGAAGATACAACCTTAATTGCTGCAGCCAGGAACGTTTTTGGGCATTTTCCTTTTGCCTTGTCCAGGAGGAAAGAGCAGGGTTAAAGTAATGAAAAGAGACTTCTCTGGAAAAGGACTCCCAGCTGTACTTCTGAGATACACCATGGAAGCATGAAAACACTCCCAAATTTTGCTGTGTTTGACAGAAGAAAAAACATCCATAAATTTTAATACAATACTGATAATAATTATATCTGAGATTTTTTTTTAATATAAGTAATCCTTTTTCAACAATACAGTGTATCTTAAGTTTAAAAGGGCTTGTTGGTTACTAGAATTTAGACTGTATTGTAATTCCCTTTTGTTGAATTCATACTCATCCTGGCTCCATTCTACAATTCAGCCTAGGGATTTTATTTTAAAACTAGAAACTCTCTGGTTTTTATTGACTTATTGCAGTATGGACTATTGCTAGGTGCAGCTTGCTGTCTCTAATTCATTCATCATTTACTTAAATGTCATAACCCTTTCATTTATGAATTTATTTTTTCTTGCTTCCTTACAGATTTTGTTAGGTTTTTTAGAAATTGTCTCTTGTGTCATAAATGCAATTTTGTTCTTCGTTCCCTCTCACATCGCTTCTCCTGTCTCACACAAATGTAAATATTTGACATAATTTAAATCTGTTTTCTTCACTAAATTTTATCAGTGTTCTTGTTCCTTCAGGTGGGAATTTTGCTTTAAATTGTTTTTCTTGTAGTTGCATATCTATCCAGGGATATTAATTTATGAACTCCCAGCTACAAGGATTGCTGTTCAGGGTGGGAGTGGAAATCTGGGCTGCTCCAGTGTCTCCAGCATCCACTCTCGTGGCTAGGTGCAAGAATGCCTTCAGTCAATAATGACAGGCAGGTGCCAGGGTGTTCACAGCCATCACTGAATTATCCAGCACACACAGATGGTAATTTTTCCCTTTGAAAGATGCCAGGGGTGCAGTTTCACAGGGAACTTGGAGCTTAGTCAAGTGTCTGCCTCCAGATATGAGCAGGGGCTCATAAACTCAACTGCTTGCTAGATTAAGAAGCTAAAAAATTAACACCTTGCAGCTCATGGCCACACTTCAGACAAGTGCTGCTGTATTTTTGTGGCTGTGCAGGCACTCAGACCTTTGTTCTGGAGTGGATTTTGTTGCAGTGGCTGTCTTTGTGCAACAGCTGTCCCACAGAGCTGAGCCCCTGCAGGAAACAGCCAAACTTCTGCTGACTGCACCTGGGAAAGGTGGGCACCTCTCCTTGCAGGAGGAATGAAACACAGATGGGCAGCATCAAATGTAATTTTCTACTGATTTTTAACTTGGAACAGCCCCTTGCTTCCCTTCTCAAGGGAGCAGGAGGGTTGAAGTTTTGGTATGACTGTAGGAGGTGTTTCTGCTGGAGGTCTGTGCTGGATGTTGAAGGTTATTGGCATGAAACTCTTCCTTCCTAAATCTAACCACCAGTGTTAGGCGCCTAGTGTAGGAATTTTAATATTGGATAAATCATCATCTACTGGTTATCTGCTTTTCCTTGCTGCCTGAGAGAACCAAAAGGAGGTGAAGAGATTTACTATCCTTTCTGTCTTTCAGGTACGCTTAACTATGAAAGCCTGACACAAGCAGTTATTTACACATATGTTATTAACAATATTTTTGGTTTTTGAGTTGCATAGATCAGAATCACAACTTTTCACACCTGGTTTTTATTTTATTACAGTGTGCCTCAGGCTGAGGAAGTAAGACCAGCAGTGATCAGAACTGAATGGCAGGAAGTAATGAAAAATCCTCACATAAAAGACTTTATAGTGTAGAAACTTTAAGATATTAAGCATAGCTATGACTGAGGGAAGCTGCTGATGGCTTCTATAGCACGGAAAGCATTTCAGAGTGGATTCTGCCTTGGGATGGTTACACGGGCTGAAGTTGTTCTTATTTCTTCTATCTTTATAAACAGCTCCAAAATGAGATAGATACATCCAAGATCAGGCAGAGTGTTGAGGTTTACAACAATTGCCAGTTCCACATTGCTTTATTCCCTGTGATATTGCTTTGTGAGGGGTAAGTCCCATTAGGAGTGAGTTAGCAAAGTGGAAATGCAGAACAGAGAAATGCCGTAGGGGAGAGAAAGCAGGGAAGAGGAGCTGGAGGAAAAACACTAGCCCAGAGGAGTGAATTTGGGAGATCAAACCACCACTGTGCAGTCTGGCACACCAGCAGAAATGGGGCTGCTTGTAGCACTTGGTGAGACTGCTGTGTTTTGCCAGTTTGAGCTCCTTTGATCAAATGGGCTGATTCTCCTCAGAAGTTAGCGTGGGTTTAGACACATTTAACACACAATAGGTGCACTTAACAAAAAAGACTGGCTGCCTGTTCTGGTGCAAGGGAGTCCTTATTTTATGCAGTCAGACATTCCACTTTCTCCTAGTTTTGAGTGTGTTTGCAGGCTTCAAACCTTTGTCTAAGGACTACCAGAGATGATAGGAACAGCAAGAGTTCACATGTGAAAAGGATGAGAGTTGTATTTTTAAAAACTGCCCCAAAGCACATGGGGTTTTATTAGCTGTAAGCAGCATAATAAATTATTTCTGTCAGCTTAGCAGCCTCCAGTTACCCTGTCACAGTGAGTGGCACTGTTTTAACCTGTGCTGAGCATGAAGATATACAATAGCTGCATTGATGTCAAGCATTTGCAGAAGGGTTTACATGAGTATTTTTAGACTTCAATGTGGTCTCTGACATCCATGTGACAAGCACTTAGGACCACAAGATTTATAAAAATATACTTTAAAGGAATACTACATATAAATCATTGTTAACTTACTTTACCAGAGAGAGAGCTGATTGTCCTGTAAATCATTAGTGCTATTAAGAGAGCTATGCAGAATATGATCACTTGTGTCTTGGAGAGGAGCTACATGAATGCCTTGGCTGCACTTGTTCAAACCTCTGAGCCTCATGCTGTGTGTTGCAATCAGATTAACTGAAAAGCCAAAAACAAACAGAACAAAACACATAAAGCTGATAGCAATGTATTTGCCACATGCTGAGGTCAAAGAGGTGTAAATCCTGACAGATATTGATGGCTTCATTGCTTATGAAGCTATTAAATATCGTCCATTTAGAGGAGAGATCAATAGGAAAAGGACCAGCTGAAGGGGACTACCTGTGGTGCAATCAGCATCAAGTGCATGTCCATCCTGTTGATCTGAAAGGCTTCTCTAAAGCTGCTTTCTCAGGTTAGAACTCAAAGCTAAAAAATTCTGAATTTCAGATAACAGCTGTGAGCATTCCTTGGACTCATTAATTCCAAGACCTTCAACAAACTCTCATTTATTTCAATAATTTGCCAAGAAGTTGCCACCTCATTAACCCAGATACTGGGCATAGCAGCCTTTGGTTTGCAGTAGAAGTGTTTGGGTTGGTATGATCAAACACGTTCACATCTGATCAGCAGAAAATAATCTTTTTCAATATTGACCATTGCCTATGTGTCCTTACCTTCAGTCCTGCATTCTGTGTGGCATTTTCTGAGGAGGAGAGCAAAGGAGCTTGTGCAGAACACTCACCTGGATATCAGCTGTTTGACTTTCCCAAAGTTAATGAAGAGCACTTCTGGGAAATGGGAGATGTCTTGTCTTTCATCCTTGACAACAGGAATTTCCCTGCTGGCACTCAGACAGCTTCTGAAATTAGATTTGCAGTAATATCTACTCTCTTCTCCATCTTCATTCCTATAGGTACATGCTAATGAAATAAGAAATCTTGAACGTTCTCATTCAACTTTTGAGTGTAAAAATGTCTTTGCCTGGCTGATGTTAGTGACACAAAATCCTGGGATGTTGTGAGGCTGTTGCACAGGTACACTCCAGTTTGGTGGTTGGAATGCAACTGCTCTGTACAAGCATTGTGACTGTGTAAAAAAACCACCCAGCTTCACACCACAAACACTGCAGCCTTCATAGCTCCTCCAGCTGTCTGGGCAGTGCCAAAGTCTCACTGGAAAACCAAGAAGAGCCATCAAAAGGCAGCACTGGCCCTGGGAAGGACCTCTGTGCAGGTTGGTAAGGATAGGTGGTTTCATCCTTCCACAGGGAATTTACAGGCATTGGATTGAAATGCAGCAGGAGAGAGCAACCAACGAGCTTCTTTCAGGTTTTTATCACTGCCATGATGGTAATGGAGCCTAATCTATGGTCTGGTGTGCGAAGGAAATAGACAGCAAATTAAACCTTGGAAAAACATCTTAAGAAAATAACAAGCAAACATTTTCTGAGCTTAAAATTTTAATCTGAACTGTTGTCTTGCTGGTGACCTTAACTCTCACAGCTGTTACCTCACAGCAGACCTGTGCTTTTGCTGCACACTAGGTGACTGCAGCTAAAATTTTCAGCTGTTTATTTCCAAAGTAGAGCAGATCTGCAGCTCCTTCACAGTTGATATACATCAGCTTGTGAGGCTGACTTCATAATTTCTGTGATCTGTCCACAACCCCTCAGGTAGGTGCTGAGTTTATTTTTTCATGGATGTTCATCCTGGGTCTGTGTTGGTGAGAACCTGGTTGTGGATGGTGAAAACTGATCCTGCTATAGGGAGCTGAACTTGGAATTTGCAGACTGCCAACCTTTGACACCCCATCTAGCAAGCTATATAGGATAGACTCCATTTTCCACATAATGTGAAACCATTTTTGAGATGGGATCAACAATAGGTAGTTGCATAGAAGAAAGAAAAGTCTCATTAAAAATCAAAGAGAAAGATGTGCTACAATAATTTTATCAATAATTTATTTCTTGGCTTAGGAAAAAAAACAGGAAAAATCCTATTTTCTTTGGTCAAATTTAGTAATACCTTTTAGTAATGTACAGAAAAATAGCCTGTGTTTTGCAAAGTTTTTACAAAATTACGTTGCAATTATTATTGTGAATGAACTAGTTTTATTTCACGTTTTCACCAACAAAAAGGAGGGAATAGCAACAAACCATCAGGATTTCTAGCCTGCACTGAGCATTTACCCCATGCAAGCCTGAGATGCTTACCCACAAGATCAATCTTCCAACATCCATGAGCTCAGCTCAGCTGCAACACGAGCGAGTAGCAGCCTCAGGGCTGCCCTGGGTTAAACTTGCAGTGAGGCATCACGTTCCAAAATCTGGATTCTCTGCCCTGTGGTGGTGCCTGTGAACTGGGCAGCAGTGCCAAGGGGACAGTGGTGCTGCTCCTTTTTCATCTGCATTCAGTGGCAGATGAGGGACAGGAAGGCTCAGACCCATTTTGTTGTTATCAGCATCCCCACTCCAGCTCCTTTCCACCCTCTCACTTAGCTTGGACAGATCTGTAACAGCATGAGCTTGTGCCCCATTAGGCAAGAGTTAAAACCAGCAATTAAAAATACTAACATTTAATTTCAGAAAGTGGAGGCAGGCCAGAACAACCCAGAGCAGACAGCAGGGTCAACAGCAGGCAGGGTCTGTAAATTGACTCTGTCTGGCATGAGCAAACTTAGGTAAGCGCTGATTAGGCAGGTCTTGTAATGTGCCTTTTGTGGAAACAAATTCAAGCTGCAGCCTTCTGTACACAGCACAGCTGATGATGGGTTGTTACTTAAAGGTCTGGGAAAGCAGCTTTGAGATCCTGAGCCTGTCAGAAAAAAACAGCAGGAGGGTGCAGGAATAATGAAAACAAATGTACACTGAGAACTGGGTGGGTAACACCGGTGCAGAAGTCAACAGTGCGGCGTGCCCCAAAAGGTATCGTGACAAACTGCAAAGCCAAAGCTGGACCACGACACCCAAGCAGCTTCCTTCCATTCATTACTTGCTGTGCTTAGGTCCTGACAGGGCAAACAGCATCAGTTGTGCTTTCCTTCCTCTGTGCAGGGGGGCACAGCTTTAAGATGCTTCCTCTCCTTGGAGAAAGAGGCTGCAGAACTGCCCTGGCTGGCAGAGCTGGTTGGAAGGGGAAGGAAAAGCAGCAGTGGTGCTGTTGCCGTGGGGGGAGCCTGCAGCCCATTGACAGGTGGCATCAGCAGCTGGAGCAGAGCTGATCTGCAGCACAGAGGGACGGTGGTGGATGTTCAGGCTGTTTCTGCAAGCCCTAATGACCACAAAACATTTTCTTTCTATTCAGTATGAAGAAGGTTTTCAGACAGCACTTAATGATTCACTTCCCTTACAAATGAATAGTGGAAAACATCCTTTAATCAACAAAACCCTCTCATTGCTGTTGATAACAGTTCTTTTCCGAGGTGTTTAAAAAAAATGTTTCATTTCCAGCTGTCTCATATGCACAATTCTCAAAATAGCTGAGAATTTGGAAGCCATTTTATGGATTTTTAGGTTTTAAAGAACATTCTGACTGGGAGTGTGAGACTTCACTCATGAGCAGTAAGAATAATTCTTATTGTTGTTATTTAATTTCTGGCAGTAGGTACTAATTTCACAAAAGAACTGTAGAAAATTACTGTAGTTATTACTTGACCTACCCTGCAAAAGGCAGCTGCTGTAATTTTACTTGCAGCTCCAGCAGCAGCTGTTTATCTAATGAGCTTTGGAAGACCAGCTCTCCCAGCCTGACAGCTCCAAGAAATACAGAAGCATGGCAAGAAGTGGCATCAATGTTTTAATAAGTGACATTCTTTCCTCTGAGTCAGCATGAATTAAATGTGTTGGAAGAGTGGAGGAGGCAATGGGGGACACAACCTTTAATTAAGGCTTAAAGCCAGCATCTATCTTTGTGCTAAGAGTGAGGGACTCTCCAATGTACAGATGACAAATAAGTGTATGTGGTCACAGAGTGCAAGGAACATACAAAAGACAGAGAAAGGCATTTTGTGGCAGGAGAGAGTCATTTTGTGTCCTTGCTGTAGGTGTGAGCTGAATAAACTCTATTGGATATTTCTGCTTTGTATAAGCTAGGTCTAAACAGAGTATTTCAGATCCCTTGAATGGGAGTCCTGTGGTAGCCCTGGACCTTCATTCAGGAGTTCTCTGAATCCACATGATGCTGCTGCTCCAGTCTCGTGCAGGGTAAGGCTCACATCCCTACAGCACTGTTCCCCAACGTCCTGCTGTTGTCCCATTCATGGTTAAGCCTCTAGCCAAGCTGTCACTTAAGTGGTCTCAGTGTCTTGTTGTCAACCTTAACCCCAGAAAGATGTTCATATTCACGTTTGGGCAAGGAGGGATCACAAATTGGAATTAAAGCTGCGCTTCCCATTTGGCTTTGTTCTGATCCACAACCATTCTCAGAGTACAGTTAAAAATAAAGTGACCTCTTTCTTTTCCTTGCTGCTGTCACGATTGTCATTCCCCAGCAGATGCCCTAACTCCCCACTGCGCCTCGCTGGCTCTGCTGCCCCTGTTGTCTCTCAGTCCAAAGAGTTTCTGAACAAGAGACAGGCTTTCATGGAGCCTGGCAAAGCTTCAGAAGGGAAAAGGGAAAATCAATACGGCTTCAAAGCAAAGTCTTTGCTTCAGTGATTATGACACTTGCCCTTTCTTCACTAGTGGGAAAAACAACAAGGACACTTACACCAGCACTGGAAATAGAATGAACAACAACAGAGAGACCTTCCAGGTTTGACTTGTAAAGGGAAATAACTTTATTGTCATTGTCCCTATTTGGTGACATCAAAAGCAGGTATAGGGTGCTAGGCGGTGCAGCCTGGGAATGGAAGTGGAAAGTAACACAAAGAGAAGAGTTGAAGGAATTTGGATCAAGAGATAATGGACTCTGCTGAAGAAATGGGAAGAAAAGACACGACACAAAGGTCAGGTCCGTCGTGGCACAATCAAATCTGCTATAAAATGTCACCTGCAAAGGTGGGCCATAGCAGTAAAAGGACCTTCCAGTAAGTTTCACACCATTTGGCAGCTTTGCAGCAACTGAAAATGGTGACAGACCCTCACACTTTGCTAATGAGCAGATTCTCAGTAGAGTTGAGCAGGTCAGAAATTTTCTAACAGAAGCTGAAAATGCCAATTAAGGAAATTAATGTTTCTGCAAAATGAAAACAACTCTAAAAGACTCTCACTGGTGTTTTTAGAAGATTTGCAAAAAATGTAAACTAAATGTAACCCTCAAAACTCTGCTTCAATTATTTTTCATACTCAATTTTTTATAATTTGTTTCCAACTCCTTTTGTTTCAAAACTATACGCTTGTTCCAAGTTCTAAATTGCATTCTGACTATGCAACTTCTTAGCTGGTTTTCCAGGCTGTTTTGTTCTGATGTTTCTATTTCTGTGTCTTTCTTCATATGTAACTTTGTGGACCTCTTTCTTTTGGAATACAATGCATTGTTGCGATAGACTTGGTGTAATTGTGTGAAAATAGTCTTTTGTAAAGGCAGTGTTTTCCTTAAGGGAAGATGTGCCTTCAGCTGCAGCTGCCACTGGCTTTGCTGGAGTTTCTGGTGTTTCTGTTGGAGTTTCTATCCCCTTTCCCCCTGTGCAGGGGATAATTTTCAGGAGCCTGGGTCAGCTGCTGTTGCTGCAGTGATGCCACAGAGCAGGCTCCATCCCTGTGAAGCCAAGAGCAGATTTCTGAGGAGCACACGGGTGGTGTGGCAGGACAGTCATGCTCTCCTCCCTGTGCCTGTGCTGGGGTGAGAGCTCTGCAGCTACAAGAATCAATGGAAATGTATTGATTTCTCCACACAGTCATAAAGCTTGTCTACTCCTATCCCCAGTTTGCAAGCTGAGGAAGGAGACTGTAAAACTACCACTGCCTTACACTTTTTCTCCTTTTTCTTTCCCCATTCTGTGCTTGCACAGGAGGCCAAGGTTTGGGTCTGGCAGAGCCACCTGGTAACTGCATCACAGCAGTCAGCTCTGTTAACACTCAGGTTGTGAAAACAGCTGCTTTTGAGGCTTTCTAAGGAAGGAGACGTGCACAGTGGGATTGCCCAAAAGGCAAAAGTTGAGTGACTTTCCCGGCTTTACTTATCCCTCTACAAGCAACAACAGTCAAGGAGATGTAATGTGAGTGAATAGGTCAGTGCACCTCTGGATATTCCAGATCCACATAAAGTTGCTTTTTCAGAGTAATTTCAGCTCCCTTTGCTTGATGTTTGCTGTTCTAAGAAGAAGATGGGTAGCCCTCATTTGTCTGAAGGACATTGGAATGTCCACAACTTTTAAAAACTGCCTCAGTGGTAAAAGAGAAAATGTATTTTCAATAATATTTATTTTCACAGAAACTGTGACTAAACCCATGCCTATCAAAAAATGAGTAGGTAGGTGTCTACTTCTGGTGCTCACACAGGTTGGTTGGGTAGTTTGGCTTTTGACACCCAGCTATTCCAACTGAGAAAATCCCCAGCTGCACAGTTTTTATTAAAAAAGGTGCAGTATGGCAGGTAAAACTGTAATGGCTGGTAGGTATGTGTAAGTACTGATGAAATTACCAACTACATACCTGTTACTATTGATATTGAAATCTACATTGAAATTTGGTGTTATTTAAGACATAAAATTTGAGCAGCTATTGTTGCTCCACCAAAAGAGCGAGGCGGACCCAGTGAAAAACATAGAAATGTGATTTATCTGCCATAGCACCGTTTGTGACTTTCCCTACCCTCATGGTTTCAATAATTCCCATAATTCTTATTCACACTGTTGGGGCTGTTGCATGCAGGATGTTGAGCCAGACTCTCAGAGTAGAGTGAACAGGGTCTGCACATGAAGACACACAGAAGGAGAGAGGAAAACTCCTCTTTGGGCAGCAGGGGAGAGCAGTGCTGTGGTCCCCAGCCAGGTATCCTCTGGGCTGCCTCTCCTGTGCAGCAATGGTGAGGATGAAGAGAAAGATGATGATTTTTCCTGCATGCTCTCCCACTATTCATTACATGCTTTTTTTCCCAATGGGATCAACCCAAACTCCCTCTTGGATGCTCCTCTTTGTGGCATGATTATGGCTGAGTACAGTAATTAAGGAAATTGTTGCACATTGGCCCTTAACCTCCTGTGCACATGTGTTATTGGCTGATATTTCCGTGTTTAAAATACTAATAGTACAGAGTGTACAAACATTGCTTTGCTGTTTCAGTTGTCTCTGACACAAACCAGCACCTACAAAACGAGGTATGAAAAGGTCGGGGGAAAGGGCTGATTTTCACACCAGTGGTAACGGCTTCCCACCAGAACCTGCCATATAAAATCAGTGGGGTTTGCAGGTGCAGGGCCACGGGAACAATGAAACAAAGCTGTGAGAACAACAAGGGTAACGCTGCCTGGGCAGCTGCTGTGAAAGAGCCCAGGGCTGCAAAGAGCTGCAAAGAGCAGCCCCTGAGCACTGCTCAGGCTGAGGCTCTGGAGCACCTGAGGCACAGCACAACCCAAATGCAGCTTCAGCTCAAGCTAATGGGATGTTTTAGTGTTCAGTGTCTCATCTTGGCTTCAGATGTGAACCCAAGCCTTGCAATAAAGTAGAGCATAACCTTTGCATCAAAATATACATCTGGGCCAATCTACGCTTTGGGTTTCATTCTAGAATGGTGTTTATCCAAAGAGTGTAACCCTTCCTAAATAAACAAACTCAAACTCAAATCTCTTGTCTCCCTGTAGACTACAGATCACAATGTGAGCCATGCTGAAGTATAGAAAATAAGCCCAATCAAGCTGGTAAAACGACCCAGATTGGAGATATGAAGGCCTCTAAATTAAGAGTGCTCTGCTGCAGACCCCCAGGCCATTAAAGCTCATGACTGTTCGCTCCAGCACCACAGTTGCTATGGCAATTCATATAGACAAACCCAGCAAGCTGTCAGGACCCAACCAGGTAAAAAGCTAGGACTTAAATTATATTCAGAAATAAACAGGAAGCTGATATAGATGCCAAAGAGTCAATATACTGTATTCTCTGTATCTAACACCATTTCACAGGCAGCTGCATTCTGTACAAGCTGCACATTCCCAATGCTTTTGAACACTTCCACCACACAGAGCATATCGCAGAAACTCTGACTTGTGGGGGGGGGAAAATAAAAAAACCCCTCTTGTAAAGAAACTGGGAACAGACAAAAAGTGCTCAAACAGACCCAGACAATGCCTACTCGCAGGCTACTCTAAAAAAAAGGCAGATGGTGTCTTATTAGAAGAGAGATGAGATATTTTTCAGATTCTTTGACATGATGCTGAGAGGAAACCCAGGTACCTTGCAAATGACAAATCTCTAACAGCAGGGAGACAAGCATGTGGCTATGATGGGACCTGCTGTATTTTAGGGATGTCAGGCTGGACCTTGTTTCCATTTAATTAGTGAATCCATCTTGTTCATGTTCCTAGTACTACAGCACCTTAAGTTGCATGATAATATGCTTCTCAGTAGAAACGGCACTCAGAAAAGAAAAAACAAAAATATAAGAGAATTGGCAGAAGCTGCTTTTACACAATTTCATAATCTTAGTTTTGTCATCTCCAGTAATGAATTCAGTGACATAAATAAGGGATTTACCAAACAGAGACCACAGCTTTATCAGACTGAAACTTTCTTATGTCACTCACAAACACCTTTATAAAGTGAAAAATATCACCTCAAACGAGAGATAAAACAGATATCTAAATACGAATTTCTAAGGACTTCCAGTATTCTTTTTTCTCACTTGGAGGTACAAATGACTGAAAATGGGTTGCAGACAGGTAGTCCCTTCCCTCCCTCACCAGGCAGTCAGCAGAGCTTTGAGATGGGCCAAAACAGAAACTCTGAGACCCTCACAAGGCTGTGGCATCAGAGATCTTCCTCTATGGGGCACTAACAAGGTAGGATCAGTCAGTTTTTCATTTGGAAGCTCACAGCTGTGAGCATGGAAATCTGTCAGCTCTCACTAACTTCCAGAACAGGAATCACACAATCACTCAGGTTGGAAGAGACCTTTAAGACCATCGAATCACTGCTCCAGCACTGCCAAGTCCACCACCAAACCATGTCCCCAGGTGCCATATTTCCACATCTTTTCAATACCTCCAGGAGTTGTACCAAGGATTTGACCAAACCCATATCAGTGTTGACATTGCCTGCCACCACTGCAGGGGAGAAGGGACAGTGTCTCCTGTCAGGAACAGCTCCTGCCTGCAAAAGAATGCACTGGCACAGCTCTGTACGGGAATGTTTCACTCCTTGCCCTGCCTGCACATCTCCCTTCTCAAGGAGCTGCAGACACTCCAAGTAAATCAAAGTGATAAGAATTTATGAAACCCAAAGCAGCGCTGGATTTTGGAATGACAACGTGATTGTATATGGGTACTAATAAAAGGCAAAGGTTCCCTGAAGCCCCAGGCTATGAAGTGGAGTAGAGCAATGTGATTAAGAGAGAGTTAAGAGGTATTAAACTTTGAAGGAAAAGGCATTCCATAGTGACATTTTAATAGATCCCAGGAAAGATTTGTTAATGGACTAAAAATTGAGAGGCTTTTTGTAGGCAGCACTAAGTAAAAAGTAAATCACAGTTTCTCCATGGGGGAGGTTCACTTACAACCTGGACAAGGCAGGAGCACACCCAGGGTACACCCAGGGCTGCCTGGTTGTGGCTTGGAGCCCGGGACACAGGGAGGACACAGGGACAGAGGATGGACACAGGGACATAGGGAGGACACAGGGACACAAAGCTGCTTCCAGTGGTTCTATACCACAGGTCTGCACAGCCACACCTGCTTTATGTCTTCCTTCCCATCACAGCAAGCACAAGAGTGAATAAAACCTTATGATTTGGGTCTACAGAGGTGGTTAGGGATGCAGTGATTTCCTGAAAACTTCTTCTGAGGTGTGAAACACAGTGTGACACAAGATATAGCTAAAGAATAACTAATTTTCAATTAAAACACACTGCAGTTGGGCAATAGCTGAAAATGAAATACGATCGCATCAAAGTCTGAACCTTGTAAGGACACTGAGCCCAGTAAAAAACTTCATCTGGCTGGTATGAGATACTAAAATTTACTGATAGCAACCCAAAAGCAATTGTAATCAGGGAGGAAAAAACAGCAGTAAAATGTTTGTCTTGGCCTGATCTCCTTTCTGTGATCTCCTTTCCAAGCTGACATATTGGAAGCAACAAAAGTGACAATATTTCAGAGCACACTCCTCTCTGAAAGGCAGAGAGCTCCAGAACAAGTAATGCTGTTTCTTCTTGATAATGGAAGGCTGATTTATTCTTGCTGCATTATAATGAAAGGCATCATATACTTTGTGACATATTGAAATGAGTGGGAGACTTTTACCCTTTAGCAGTGGGGCAATTTCATTTCTCCATAGCCTTGTTCAGATGCACCTAAGATTCCTGGACTTTCTAACACAAATTCTACCCTGCGTTTCACAGGCAATGCGAAAGTGGCATCAGGAACTTTGAATGTAGCTTTGGAGAGGACTGGATGTATTGCACAGCTGTTATTGCACCATCAAACACAGCCCTCTTCTGCAGAAGAGGCAATCCTGCATGTTTGCTGACAGGGAGTGGTGTACATGGTGACAAGAATTAATAAAACTGTTGCCTAAATTCTGTTTTGGGGGGGAACAGACTTGAGGCCCATCAGGAGTCTAAAGATGAGTATCAAAGAAGCATCAGCTGATGCTTTAGTCACTCCTTGTGTGTTCAAGTCCTGGGTCAGTCCCAGTGATGGGGTCCTTTCCTGGCCAGGTGTTTTTCATTTGGAATCCCAAGCCCAGGCTGAGCCCTGGTGATGCAGGTTCCTTCAGGTAACAGCAGCCAGGAGTTTTGCATTTGAGAGTTAATGAACTACATATGGTTGTCAAAAGGCATTAATGAGCCTCATTGTTTGCAGCTGGGACTGCACTCCCACAAGTGTCTGCTGGAAAGAAGCTTCCAGAAAGGAATAAAAGCAGAGCTGTGGGCTGGGAAGGGAAGGGGTGCAGCTCTGGGACCCTGATCCACAGCTGTAAAGCAGGTTTGGAGGAAAGGCTGAAAAGAGTGAGACGTGCAGGATATCTTCGTTCTGTGGAGAAGAGCCTTTCCCAGAATGGAGGTGGGTGTTTGACTCTTAAAAGAAATGGAATTTCTATGGTTGTTTTACAGATACTCCTGAATGGATGTGTTTGAAGGTGGGGATAAACCAGGGGAGTTAGAGAGTGTACAGCCAAGGAGCTGTACCCACTCACTATGACTGTCAGGCAGCAAAGCAATGTGAAAAGTGCAAAATGAGAATTCAGAACTGGGAGAATTTTTTTTTTAAGAGTCCTGCATCTCTCTGACAAAGTCCTACGTGGTAGAAATATGCCAAACTGTTGATTTTCTTCGAATGCTTATGATCCTAATTACTTCATTGATTCAATGCTTGCACTACATGTGGGTTTTGTTCTAACTCTTTGTTACCACTCATGTTTTTACTTTACATAGCACTAAAACTTAATCTATGTGAGAGGGAACTACTCTAGGGATTTTTGTTGCCGTAAGTCATAGGGATTCTTTTCAGACCATTTCCATATTGATAACTACTTAGCTTTTTTTTCTGGCTTTTGTTTTCCATGAGGAATATCCACCCTCTCCTTGTGGAAGAGGGAGAGTGACATGTTTGTTTGTGATTTTTTTAAAATTATTTTTATTTCAGTATATATTTCTTAAGTGAGAACAGTCCTCCTAATATCTACTTTCTGGTGAGCACAGTAAATCATGAAATTATGTATTTATCATCCTTTTTTATTTTTAAAGGTATAATAGAAGGGGAAGCCATTTAGCAAATCAGGTACAAAACTAAGATCTATGTTTTAGGAGCTGCAGGGGAGTTGGAAGAAAATTGGCTCTTGTGATGAAGCGTTATTCAGTCCATCACACATGTGAAGTATGATTTTGCCCCTGAGGTGAAGAAATGGGTGCTTTTTACTTTTCTATGTAGCCTTGGAATTTGGAGGGTTTTCCTTGTGTGCATTACTGTCCCACTTGGCAGTGCCTCTTGCACTTATATTTGGGGTATGCTAACCATGGCAGGGGCAAATATGTGTGTACTTGCAGAGTGAGGCAGGTAGAGGAAATAGGGTCAGGACTGTCTCCAGTCCTGCTTCCCCCACACAGCTGCTCTTCACAATGGGAGAATGGGGATCTTACTGTTTGGTTTCATTCTGGACCTGTTTTAATATTAATTGCTCTTGATAGAGAATTAATAAAACCCAGTTGTGTTTGTGTTAAACTATCTGTATGCATAGGAGCAACCCAGAGGCCCTGAGCTTTGTGCACCACATAAGGTATTAGGGAGCCACCAGCACCTCCATATCATCCCAACATTGGCTGGGTCTGTGGCTGGGGGTGCCTCATGCTCCTTAGCACTGATTTCAGCTGAGAGACTAAGTGACCTCTGGTTATTTGAAAGAGTGTATTTGCTATAAGCAAATATATTTAAATTATAAATACATCCCAAGAGGCAGGAATGGGTGCATGGTGGGTCCCCTCCTGGGCAGAGGTTCAGCAAGCAGTATTTTCCCAGTATCCTGGGAGTGATGATCAGCTTTGGAGAGCAGGAGGAAAAGGGGATGTGCTGCAACAACACCTCTTCAGTATTTCCCTTCTTTCACGTACAGCTTATTACCTTTAGTGTCACTGTGATGCAGGAGAGTGACTGTGAGTGATGTTGATTATGTGCTGTGGGGAGGATGGAGTTTGAATTCTCCTCTTTGACTTTCCAGCACTTCTTTCTGGTACAGAGTAAGATTATTTTCTTCTCTTTTCCTGTTCCTCTTCAGAGCACTCCAAGAATACTAACAGCGTTCTTGTTCTGTGCTTTGCCGAGCACGGGGCTGCGAAATCCAGCTGGCACTTGCACAGAGATTCATATGGAGAACTGTCCTGCCTTCCTCCTCTTAACCCTCTCTAAGGCCAGCCATCCTGTTTTTCAAGATACAAATTAATAAAATAAAATGAAAATGCCAGAATAGAATGTAGAAACTGCTGTTGCATCTGATTGATGTGCTAAGACTGCAGTTTGAAGACAGAAGGCAAATCATGTGAAAATGTTAGTACTGTAAGAGAAAGAACAAGGTTTGGAGAGAAGGAAAAATAATTTAAAGAATATTCTAAGCAAAAGTGCCAGAAGGAAGCTGCACATATTTCAGAGAGACAGATTGGGCGAAGAAGCCTGGCAAAGCAAATCCTTGTAGCAAAGCTGTTAAAGTGGCATTGTCTCAGAGCAGTGAAACTCTGCTCTCTGCACTTCTCTGCATGAGTTAACCTGACCCCCAGCCACTGCTCCCTACGGGAGTGAAATAGCTTGATAGGCAGCAGGAGGCAAAATTATTTCAAGTCTTTTGGCATTGCTTCCTGTAACCAAAAAAGTAAACACGGACATCAGCATGTAAACAGGATGCTCAGCTGTAAGTTAGAGCAAGATGTAGCTTGTTCCACATTCAGCTTCTCTAAAAATAATTCCGCTTTAGTAAATAAGACATTCTGTATGTGTATCCTACTTCAACACATTTCAGATTGCTGTCAACAAACTGTAGGATTTTAGTAGAAGGTGTTTGCTAAATAATAAGTAAGGCAAACTGGATTTACTAAATCAGACCTTCTCTGTTTTTGTTGCTAAACTTCTGTATGGAATATGCTTTTCTGTATTTAGATAAATGCTGCTATGGATTTACTGTTCTATTTGTGAATGTGGCTGTTCTTGCAGAGCAGTCTTATGCCTGAGATACTGGGATAACCAAGAGGTGGGTGTTCTACTGCTGCATTACTCTGTTTTTTAACTTTTTTTTTTTTTTTTGAAGTATGTATTTTGGCAGGCAAGACCATATTTTTAACCAGGTTTGTTTGGTTGTTTTTTTTTCTTAAATTTTGCTGCTGGCAAAAATGTGAGCTCTTTGGTTTCTAGATAAAACTACTGCAGTTTCTCTTGGAGGTTATAATTTGGACATGTAGAGCTGCCTCTCATAAAATAAACCACAATCCCATGGTATCCCATGGTGTTGACTGGGTATGGGGAAACTGTAGCTCTATGGGAGACCTGTCAGCAGCCTCCCTGTGCCTTTGAGCAAGTTACCAAGAAGACAGAGCCAGGCTCTTACAGCACTGCATGGTAGGAAGCTGAGAGGCAAAGTACATAAACTGAAGTCACAGAGGTTTATATTGAATTTAAGGGGGAAACTTTCTCATTGTTAGGCTGGCCAAGCAGATTTTGCCCAGAAAAGTTGTGTAGCCTCCAACTGTGGAGATTTTTCAAATTTTGGTTGGATAAAGCTCTGGGCTGCTATGGCAGACAGCAGTTTTGGATCATAATCTAGTTGGGGTTTTATGTCAAAATCTGATGCACCTATTTAAACTTCCTTTTGACCTACACAGATATAGGAGAGGACAAAGTGAATTATAGCCTGGGAGCCTGGGGGATTTCTTCTCTCGACTTTCCAGCAAAGATGGTGTTCTTAACATTAGATATGGAGTAAGAATATAGTAGGAACAGTGCAACAGGGTGACTTCCTGACTCCTTAAATAACAGAACCCAGATTACATAAATTACACTTGAGAATTTCCAAAATACTGTTGTCATTAGATTGTTGAAAGATAAGTCAGATAACATGGCAATAAAGGTTGGAAATAGGGCAAATAATCCATTCTTTTTCCCCCTATGTAGATACGACACATTTTTTAATGTGCTGTAGAGGTAGTGTCTGGTTTTAGCAGTGAGTGATGGTGTTCAGAGTGTGAATTCAAAGCTTGTAAGGAAAGTTGCAAATATAAGGGAAAGTGTAAATGGAAAAAGGGCAGTTGCCTCCCTCCCCATATACATGTCCCTGTGTTATACTGCAGTTATAAAACAGCTGCTTACTGTACCTGTTGGCCTCTAACCCTTTAGCTTCAGGTAGAGAAGCGTGAGCAGGCACAAATCAAAGGGTTATGAAGACTTGTTTCTTTCCTTTTCACGAGTGTGTGCACACTATTGCAAACTGAATATACTCAAGTGCTTTAAGTGGTCAGTCACATCACAGGTAGATAGTGACACCAGGTGAACAGGTTCCTTGGTATGGGTTTACCTCAGCTGGGATCTTGGTGTAATGTGCACCTTACCAAGAAGTAGAGGAGCGGCTGATTTCCCACTTCTAGAAATGGAAGGGCTGCACTTGCCCCTGTAGCAGAGATTTTGTGGATTTAAATACCCAGATGGTGGTACTTGGCGAAAGTCATATCTTACACGGTTTAATTCACACTGCAGTTGTTCATTTTGATGCTGGAGATGACTTTGGAGTAGGAAGTGTTTCAAAATGAAAATGCTTGTCCGAGGCCATTTTTATTTCAAGTCTATGAATAAAAAGAGGAGGGGGACTGAAAGGAGAAGCTGCTGGCTGTTAGTGGTGGTCTACTGGTGTGACTGTTTTAAGTGAATAGACCATTGAGAACAATGATGATGCTTTCAGTGCAGAATATCTCATTTTGGACAGCCAGACAGTCTTTAGAATTGCTCTGGCCACATGCCATCTTTACCTTAAGCACCACACTCCTGGTTGCTAAAGAGTGTTGTACTGGTAGTTTAAAACTGGGCACCGTAGATGTTGGGGAATACATTTAGTGCAGATAGCTTGGGGTAAAAGGTTGAGCTGAGGGGCAGGCCCCAAGGCAAGAGATTGTGAACTGAGGGCATGGGGGCCTGTGGTACAGCCAAGTGAGGAGCAGGGACATGGTGGGAGCTGAGGACCCCTGGATGTTCCTACCCAGAGACTGTAATGGGATAAAAGTCCAGAGGTTCTTTTGTTTTGCATCCCTCCTTGGAGGCCCCAGCCCACCCTGTTGTTTGGTTATTGCACTATCATTAAATGTTTTAAGGATCTGGATGTCTCTGTGACTGCTATGGAAAATCTGGAGTTGAGCTGATGAGGAAACTTGGTCTGACTGTGAGTGGAGGGGGTTTAGCTGAGAAGGGGCCTCAGTTTCAGCTCAGGTGGTGAGAGTGACTCCTGGATGGTGGGACAGGGAAGGTTCCTTAATCATAGATTATCAAACACTCTGGTGCTGAATTATTTTCTCTGCATGCTATGGAAGACACTTTTGTGGGTATATTCTTCAAACAGTCCTGACTTTTGCAAAGGATGTCAAGAAATCCCCAAGAACACAGGGTAGGGGACTGTCCAGGAAGAGGTGGAGCCAGAAGACCCTCTGCTGTCTTTTTCCCAGTCTGTACATGTTATGCAGTACTTTCTTCAAGCTTTATATTCTAAGGATTTTGCTCCTTGGCTAGATGGGGCTCTGAGATGATGACATGGAGCCTTCAGTATGAAAACTGGCATGTGGCTTGCCAATGAAAATGGAGGCAGATTTATTTCTGACATTCCAATTCCAGGTTCAGGGTGCTTTGATCACTCAGCAGCTTTGAATTGAGGGAGATTTTCCATGTATCAGTATAATGCCAAAGACCAGTGATGGATTAATTTAATTTATAATTCATTTTATGGAGTAATTTTTCCTCACTGTATAGAAGAAAATTAAATATGGCACTACAAAGGAAGCTGGTGATGCTACGTTTTCTGTTGCATGGGTGGAAAAAGATGCTAAAGCCAGTATAAACTCAATGTGAGTTAATGAGTGTATCTGTTTTAAACACTTATCCCCTAACAGAGCATTCACGCTATCCTAACAAGCGACCAAGTTGTGACGAAAATTGTTATTTGTGTCTCAAACTTTGCTAGTCAGAGCCACTGGAGCTCTGCATGAAAGGCAAGGAAGGTCAAACTGCATGAATCTTAATGTGCTGTCTGAATTCCAGGTACTATTTGGAAAGGAATGAAGATGTCTGGGGTAAAGAGTGTGTTGCTCTAAAACATTTAAAGTGCAAAAGAAAACGGGCTGTACTCTGCCATCTTTAAAATATAAGAGGTAGAACCCATAAATATAGGCTGTATTTTTATGGGCAAGAACAGTGCATTCCTTAGTCTGTTGCACAGTCAGCCTTTTGGCATACTAATTGCTGAAATCACGAACATCCGCAGCTTCAAGCTGGTTGCTGAAGTTATACCCACTAAATCTTTATACAAAAATTTAAAAAGTAAAAAGGTGATACAAACTGTAGCTACTTCTTCCCAAATTCTCCTTTAATGGCACTGTTGTTCTAATAAAGTGATTAGACTTTCTTACCCCAGCTAGGGATGCTGCTAAACCAAGTTGAAATATCCATCTTGCTGGGATTATCCTTCAGGCACTGTTGAAATGAAGCACCAGCAGATACATTGACTTTAACTTGACATTTGTTGTCCTTGCTGCTTTCCCCTGCTAGTTCTGTAAGACACTGATTTTTTCCCTTCGAGTCATAAGTAGTGTTTAAGGGAAAAAAAAAAAATCTGTCTTTATTCTGAGAAATGACATTTTTGTTGATGAGCCATCCATTTTCTTTCACTTATGAACTTTAAATTGTATGCTGCTTTGACAGCATTTTTACTCTTGGAAGTATCCAGCTACACCATCACATTTCAAAGAAACCCCACTGTTCAGAGCCAAATTGTTGTCTTGCTCCATGCACTGATGCTCAGTATGAAAGTGAACCAGAGCAGTGAAAAGCTATTTATTACATGATGGTATCTTCAGGCCTGTGTTAATCTGAAAAGGTATTTTATTCTACTTAAGTTGCTACCTTAGCAGTCTGCAAGTTATGTTTTGTAACACCATTTCATCAGGTTTTGATTCAATTAGTCTACTTCAGGGAGAGAATTAACATAGCATGTATAGCCCCCATTTAAGTGTACCCAGAATTGTATAATAGGGAAGTTTGTGCCAAACAAACAGCTGGGCCTCTGTCTGGAAAAGCTTGTATTCTGGTGGCACAAACAAAAATACACAATAAATACAAACACAGAACAGCATGTGGCCATTGCAGTTGGTAGTAAATGGAAAGAAATTAAATTCTTCTGTTTCTGTGATGTGCTTCTGCTAAGCGCCTCAGAATTATAATAACTTGTTATTGTTTCTTTGTATGGACTACCTCTTGACACACTCCCCTTCTAAACAGAGCTTCTGTTCCAATACTTGGACTATTCAGCAGATTTCTTCTTATAACTTGCACCTTCTTTCCTTGTTTTAGACTCTCTTGTGATAATTTTGCTTCCAAGTTATAGTATCTCTCCCATCACTGATGGTTCCATATGGTCACTCAAGTGATACAGTTAATTTAATTACATTACTCCATAGAGAAGCACTGCACTGGGCATAAGCTCCAGTGTCTCTCCTGATGGATCACTGGGCAAAGCCCTCACTCATGAGGACTTACATTGGAATGGGGTTTTAATTATTTAGATACTCACAAAAACCAGTCAAAAGCTACATTAAGAAAGCAAAGTTATATATTTCTTTAAAAAACAATTGTAAAGAGGTGCCTACAAGCTAGTGAAGTTCACATTTGATGTAATAAAGAACAAAAAACTGATTTCTTGCTATTTATAAACAAGAGTAAAAACATTTGGGCTCTTACACATCATTTTCTTATTTTTCTGACAATGAACTTGAGACAATCCTTCCCACAACAGTGGAAGCGTTTTTTGTGTCTTGTCAGAGATAAGGTGACTGTGTGGAAAGACAATGATGATAGGGATCTGTAATTACTTGTGACTGATGAGCATATCTGACACTGTTTCCTGGTATGCACTGATAATTCTGAGGTGAGAGGGAAACAGACAACTTCCTCTGCTGGCAGTAGGTATTTTATGTTCAGGATGCTGCTTGTGGTGAGGTTTTGGGCAGGATTACTATACCACAGCGTGAAAATATTAGGAAAAACAATGCATGTCTGGGGAGCATCTGTTAAATGTTTCTTTCAGGTTGGTATAGTAGGAATAAAGAGAAAATGAGTCCTGGGAGACAGAGAGCTCTTTCAGATGTCAGTCCTCCAATTAACTCTGTAAGGGCACACCAGAGCGTCTCTGGGTAAAGGCCATCTATCTTTTTCTCTTAATATGAATGGTGGCAATATAATTATTTTGAGTGGTGAAAGAAGATTCTCTCTTGGGAGAAATTTGTCTTGATTCAAAAGTACTGATATATGCAAAGTCAGAACTGGAC
Organism: Brachypodius melanocephalos; assembly: GCA_013398615.1. Taxonomy (NCBI): domain Eukaryota; kingdom Metazoa; phylum Chordata; class Aves; order Passeriformes; family Pycnonotidae; genus Brachypodius; species Brachypodius melanocephalos. The sequence goes on from VZSR01000247.1 coordinate 5,146,025, forward strand.
CCTGTAGCAGCTTTATTTTAAGCTGATCATTTAAAATGTGTATGATATTTTAAAGTTTCTGAGAACTTTTTGAAATGTGAACTAGTGTAAATTATGCAGAGGTCTTGGAGCTCAAATAACTACAAGCAAGCTTTCAAATCTACTACTAACCCTCAAAACTACCTCTACCTGAATGGCTTAAATGAAATACTGTGCTCTGGAAGGGTAAGAGGATAATATTTGGCTTAACTGCACTTTATCCTGTGCTTCTCAAAATGATCAGTTGCACGACAATCATTAAAATCACAGGCTATGTTTTACTGTCCTTGGAAGCAAATGATACACTGCAAGATTTGCGGGTCTTTGTCTTTTATCACAGCAAATCGAATGTGTCTGTGTCAACAGGGGTTCTTTTTAGATTGTTCCTTATTTTGCTAGGCCTGCTGCTTTTAAATAAAACGTTTTGAGCTAATAAAGGACAAAAATGCTGATGTTGGTTTAAGAATTGCTGTTTCCTTTAAGTCTCCTTTCTTGCTAAGTACTGACTATAATGCGGCTCCAGATGAAATCAGCCAGTAATTAGGGGTTGTCTCCTTTCTATCTTCTCCACAATCTTCAGCAGTTACCTCTCTTGTTCAAAAACAACTGGAGGTCAGGTTATATGAAGAAACCCCGGGATGAGCTGAACGATCAAGACCCAGAAAAGCCTGGAGCACTGTAGTCTGTAGTGTTCCTCCTCCATTTGGAACAAATTACCTATCCCAGCTTCAGACCTCAGTGGGGGAGAATATAAATTGTTTTTTATTTAGTCTTAATGTGGTGTTCGCCACCCTACCTGAGTGCAGAGCATTTGCTGTAAGTGTGAGCCCTGCAGGTTGCCAAAGGGCCACTTGCAATGATCTGTCCTCTGCTCCTGTTCCAGTTTTGCTGTGTTAGTCATCCTGGATTAGAAATCTAAACAGGGCATCGAGGTGGAGAAACCTGGAGAGTGGGAAGGGAAGTCTGGCTGGAGAATAGCCATGCACGTATTTCACAGTAAAAAGGTGTAAGAGGATCTGAAAGTGCCAGGCTTTCGTGGGGGGGGGAAAAAAAAGGGTAGTAAAAAAAAGATATATTCTATAAACAAGATTAAAGGAAATTAAATTGGAGGATTAAGGCTCAGCTTCTCTACCTCTTCTCATTTTCTGTTTCAATTCACAAAAACCTTCTAAAATCCACCAGTGATTATTCTTTACATAATGAAGAAAGCAAGAAGCATGTCTTCTCCATAATCTGTGGCTATAATCTTCATCATAGAAACTGTTTTTCTTGTGAAACGACTTTGGGTGCTGTAGAGTCCTGCTTATGAGGAATGTTGATTATATTCATTCACATCTCTTGAGTGAGTGGGTCTGGGATTCTCTGAGTGCTGAGTCCAGCTCTGGGGTGCCCAACACGGGGATGATTTGGAGCTGCTGGTGTAAGTCCCACAAAGACCAGAGGACTGGAGCATCTTTCCTATGGAGTCAGGCAAAGTTAGGGTTCAGCCTGAAAAGGTTCTAGGAGACATTAAAGCCCCTTCCAGTACCAAGAGACCTGCAGAGACTTTGGGGAACTGTGCTGTGCAGCTTAAGGATACAGCTTTATTGAGTGGGAGGGGAAAGGTTGGGAGAATCCACTGCAGGAAAGCTTTGAGAAGAAATAGGGCTTCCGTCTCATTTCAATATGATAGATTTTAAAGTTAAAAGAAAATGAGATTAAGTAGGGAGTAATTTCCTTTACAGAAAAAATAATCATGCTCTAGTTTAAGCTTGGACAAAAATTAGAATTTCCTGCTTTTGCTAGTTGTTCTTTGTAAGGCATGGATCAAGGACTAGAAAAACTTCAGGTACTGCAGAACCAGAGAAGTTCTTTGCATCACTATGCACTACTTAAACAGTACTTGAACATGAATCAGACATTCTTCCAATTGTGTAAAGCATGCAGTGCTTAGAAGGCATTTTTAGGGAGGTATTTCACTGCTTATGAGATGATGAATAATTAATGGCTTGTCTAAGTATGTTGCATTCCTTCTTGTTTAGTTATCCTTTCCCAAATACTTGGGGAAGCCATGGTCGCCCTTCTAGGCCTAATTTTGTTATCTTCTGACTTTCTTAAGGTTGTACAACTGTGCAATCCCGTCCTCTGGATCAGAGTAGTTGATTGTGCAGGGGTAGAAACAGACCCTGAGCTAAGCTGGAGTTACCTTAGGAGGTGCCTGGAAGCAGTTCAACACTTAGGATGCCTGATACAGGAACATCAGCTCTAGTGAGTTTCCATGATCCATTTAATGTCTTCATTCTTTGGAAGCTACTGCCATTAGCAGACTTTATAGGCAGGTAACGCTCATTTTTGTTGCTTTGTAGTGTTATTTTTCCAAATTCATTATTTAAAAGGTCATTTTCCAAGGTTGCTAGGTCTGAAATGACTATTCTTGGCAGCAGCACCAACCGTCTCTTCATTTCATTAATTTTCTTGCTGAATCGTGGGTTTGTTCTGTAAAATACATATATCCAATTAATTTTTCAGTATAAAAGGCAGAGACTGCCCATAAAAAGGAATTTTAGACTTCCAAACTGCATTTAGCAGATGGTTTTAAAGGTATTTAATTTCTTGTTTCCTCAAGTGGGGCTTCTGTTATTTAAATGTGTGGTGCCTTTAGCCTGTGTAAAGAAGCAGGACTTGACATTCCAGGCATGCCTACCAGTCCTCTTGGTCTCAGTACCTTCCTTGATTAAATGCTGTGGGAATGGGAGATAAGGGGCAGGACTGTAGGTCCCTTTCAGGCCTTTAAAATGACCTTTTTAAAATGTTTTCCTTCTCTTGCATGGGAATAAATAGTCCTGCCAAATACAGTGACCAGTGTCCTCCAGCAAGGGAGAGGACATCAGCCTTAATAGTGTCAGTCCACCAGCGTGGCAACCAGGTAGGATCTTTCTTATATGGGTCGTAGGCTGAACTCTCTTTAAAATTAGATTTTTCTGTTAGTAAATCGAATGTAACCCAAAAAAGCAGCGTCAAACCCAGCAAGGATGAAGGGAGCCACGAGGTGGCACTTCTGCTGCACAGAATGCCTAAAGCTCAATCACTTTGCAGGCTGGTAAAAATACAAAAGGAAACAAAACAAACCAACCCAACTTTCACCTGCAGAAAGAAAGCAAACTTATTTTTACAAACAGACATTTAAAATCAGGAGTTAAAACCATCACATGGTTTCCTTTCAACCTAACCAGGAGCTGGAGTCGATGATCCTTGTGAGTCTCTTCCAACTCAAGTTATTCTATGATTCTTTGCTAGACTTTCTGTGAAGCAAAAACTTAGAAACTGCCCTCTCCTGTATCTCAAGTCAATGAAGTCTCTTTAAACTTAGTATTCAATTTTTTTTTCATGTTTCCGGGTCCATTTCCCAACTACCTGATGTATTTTTTGGTAAAAGATGTGCACCAATACTGAAGTATTCTATGGATGTAGTTTTCATACACTGTTTCCTTCCAGAAAAGTCTTAGGGAAGGTTTCAAGTTGGTATTTGATTATCTTGCACGTCCTTTTCAAGTCAGATCACAATAAGTTTTTTGCAAAATGTAATTGATTGGAGGTTTTTTTTTCTTCACAGTGTAAATCTATTTCAGTTTCCTTGAATGTTGGTGTGGCACTTGATTTTTTTTTTTTTTAACTCACTTCTAGAGTATGTGGTCATGATACAGTATAAAAAAAATCCTTACCAGTTGTCTCAAACTTCTTTTCCCTTTGGTCCTCTGTACTGTGGTAAGCAAATGCTCTCTGCCTGTGATCTGGGATGAGGCCAATCCTTGGCAAAAATGTTGGGGGAAGGGAGGAATTCTTACAACAACAGCAGCAGGAAGACAAGGGTCTGAGCAGCAAAGCTAGCCTGGTTTTAGCAAAAGCTTAATGGAATTTCGTATTTGACTGACTTTTGGCTATTGCTTAGTAATTAAGAGACCTGTCCAGGAATGTCTAACTAAGAGGCAGCAGAGTCATGAGACTCCAAACAGCTTTCCTAACAAACTCCTAACGAGTTTGGAGCCCTGTGTGAAAGCCTGTAGAGCCATGGCTGGTGCACTTTGCCTTTGGAGATAGTTTCTCTGCTGCAGTGTCAGCTCACACTTGTGCCAAGCTTGGGACTATCCAGAAGCAGTTCACAGCTGAAGCAAGGCAATGTGAAACTGTGATGGTGGCAAAGCTGGTTTAAACTTCATCCTCAGCCTCTCTCATGGAATGGGCATGACTGGTTTAAGCTACACTGCACAAAATCCTCAAGTCTGGAGTGACTAACAAAACCAGTCTATGGCCATGGCTCATACTTGGGGGTGGTATAGAAAAGAGAAGAATGTAGGAAAGGGCAGAGTTATAACATGTTATTGCAGGAGATGAAAAAATTGGGAATAAAAACTGATGAGTCATGCTTTGAGTAAATGCATTTGTACACCTACAGGCCTGATAGATTTCTTTGGGCAAGAAAAGTATGTCTTCAGCTGCAGCTGTTTTACTTCTGCTTAATGTTGAAAAAAGTACTTTATTAATGAGCATTGTAGATTAGTTCACCTGCTCTTCAGTAACTACATTGCTCTGTTTTTTCCTAAAATTGTTTTCAGAGCTACTGCAGTCCAGCCAGACTTTGCCATTAATACTTTATTAGCAGGAGCCAGTTCTGCTATAAATGCTTGAAATTTGCTGTCTGCTTACATGTGCACCATATGCCTGGAAGACTTCTGGAAGACTTTGTTTTCTGCCTTTTCTGCAGCAGCTGCTGGGCTAAGATGCCTTTATTTCAATAGTAGTTTTTATTCAGTAGGGAAAACATTTTAAATGTTCTTTTTTCTTTCTTTCATAAACAGTCTTTCTGGGAAGTGCGGCTGGACAGATTTCTCCTTTTTAAAATGAACATAGATATCAGTAATTCCCTTAGGGTAAACACTACTAACCCTGACTTCAGACAGTGAAATTTATCAGGGTGATGCTTCTCCTGCCTTTGTTGAACAGCTGAGCCCTGTACCTTGTGTGGTAGGATCCGAGATTACAGGACAAACTGTAGATTTAGGTACAGACTTAACAGCAAAACGGTTCCAAGCAGAACTAAGTAATTAATCTGGGTCCGGGAAGTTTGTTTTATTAAGGCAGTTTTTATTAAGACAGCATTGTAATGGCAGTGCATTCAAGATCAAAGTTGACCTGTTAAGAGGCTTTGTGAAAGCAGTGTAATTGCAGCAGTTCAGACACCTACAAACTCGTGCTCTGGTGTGGTTCGATGCTCCTGGTGTTCGTTTCAGTGCTGGGATGTTCAGTCTGGCAGAGATCCGCAGGGATATCCCGGCTCTGGGTCCTGCCCAGCCCCGGGTGCTCTCAGCTCCTCTCCCCTCCCAGCTCCGGAGCTGCGCGGATTTAACTCCAACAGGCACAAAAAGCTGCAGATCAGAAATTATCACCTGCCCGCAAAAGATGTAAAACAGGGCTTGAACACCACCATTATCTGTCAAACGGTACAAGAGGCTGTGAGAGAGTTGGGGCTGTTCAGCCTGGAGATGAGTAAACTCCAAGGAATCCTCAGAGCCCCTTCTAGTTAAAGGGGCTAACAGAGCTGGAGAGAGGCTTTTGACAAGGGATGGAATGATACGACGAAGGAGAATAGCTTTCGGTGAAGAGAGGGTCGACCTAGATTAGATATATGAAAGAAACCCCTCCCTGCGCGAGCACTGGCACAGGTTGCCCAGAGCAGCCGTGGCTGCCCCATTCCTGGCAGTGCTCAATGCCGGGCTGGACAGAGCTTTGCGCACTCTACTCTAGTGGAAGCGTTCCTGCTCACGGCACCAGAGTTGTAACAAGACGCTCCTCACAACCCAACTATTCCGCAGCCTCGTGAACCCCGTCCCATGCCGTCCTGGCGGGGCTCGGCGGCTCCGGCCCGGCCCCGCGGGCGCTCCCCGGGGTGGCCCCTCACGGCCGGGGCCGGGCGCGCTCCGCTTTACGGCTGCTGAAAACTCCCTGGGCGGGCCGGCCCGGGCCGTGCGGCGCCGGGCACCGGGCAGGGCAGCGCAGGTACAGCCGGGAAAGGCAGCAGGTACCGCGGGGCAGCGCAGGTAACGCCGGCTCGGGCGGGCGGGACCCCCGGGCTCCTCACCCCAACCCCGCGGGCGCGGCAGAGTCCGGCTGTCAGCGCAGGGGCAAACTCGGTCAGCTCCGTGCGTGGTTTTTTTTCCCCTAAAAGTATCTCAAAACTCGGTAAAATAAAGAGCTCCGCGGTGGCTCCTCCGGGGGCTCCGTGCTGGAGCTGGGTTTGGGGTAGGACAGGTAAATGTGCCGTGCGGATGGTCCCGCACAGCCCCAGGGAGCTCCCGCTCTCTCTCCATCCCTTGGTTCCCGCTGCCCGCGTGGAGCTGCCCCGTGTTCTGCTCTTTGCTTTTTTCTGTTCGCTGAGAAACGGGACAGGAACGAGCCTGCTCCCGCCTCACTTTAGAAACTGAACGATGTGTTAGCGCCTTAAAGCCTTGAAACTGAGCCCTCAAAGCAGGGTGAGCTGTGTGTCACATGTTGAAAATTTGCTGCAAGCCACGATGGCAATCAGCGGGATGACAGGACGCGCTCCCCTCGGGATTTGGGCTGTGCTCAGGGTACCAGGAACGCAACCGGGCAGTTTCGCAAGTTTCATTCTAGGACAACATTGACATTGTCTTTCAGTGTGATCCTCAGTGTCGTGGTTTCTCCATACATGCAGAGCTCCTTGACTTCAGCAGGCACTCATCTCCTGTAACTGACATGGCCTTAAAGTTGTAATTAAAACAAACACCGTAACGAGTGTGGAATTGACACTTGCAAAACATCACTGAGGCATCTCGCTGACTTCAGCTGAAACTTGCAGCTTTGTTGCTGAGTCATCAGGACAGAAATACTCGGGGAAGAAATAAAGAATTCAGATTTTTAACCCTAATATGAACAGTCTGTTTCATCTTGACTTATTTATTACTTGGTACATATTTCTTGCATTTATGGGCAAATTTATTTGTTCAGTGGTTAGCATATGGAAAGCATTAGATGACTGAAACTGTAATGATGCCAGTCCTGTATATCAAGCAATACTTTGTGTATTTTTAGAATTCTAATCTAAAGAGCTCTTGTATGAGTCCCAGTACATCCATAATGCAGCATTTATCGCTGCTATCATCAAAATACTAAAGAATGTCTTCTGAATTTTGGTCATGGATCGCATTCCTAGTAGATGTCTAAACTGTGTGATAATCTACTATAAACTTAATCACCTGAAACAAGCCAAAGAACGATCTGTTGTAGCTTACTTCTAGCAGGTTTTTTTTTTTTTAGCTAGTTTTTAAATTTAAACTCTAGAGCTACACATACAACATTGTCTTAAAAAAACCCAATAAATTATCCCAGAGAAACATGCTTTTTTCCAAGTTTCATTTCATCAGATACTTTTTGGTTTTAGTGTCTGTCTAAACTTAGAAGAGGGTTTTTTTTTTTCCCCATTCTTAAAATTGAGAGTTTTACGTTGCTGAAGATGTTGGCTGAAACTATACTAACAGGTCACGTTGTTTGTAATACTTTTGTTCATGATAACGGAAAACTGGTGTTTTTTGTGTTCAAGAGTTGGGTCCAGGTTGTTTATCTGAAGCAGAAAATAAGGTTTAAGTGGGAAGAAAGTCAGAATTATCTAAGTTAATAGAAAGATGCTCATGGTTCACATGCATGTCACAAGCTGCAGTTTTTTGGTAGCAGCTCCCAGTCATGCTGGATCATGTGACTTCCTGCTCTTTTAATCTTCATAGCTGAAATCTTTGCTTGTCACTGCTGTGGTACATACCTGCGTTCTTTTTCCCCCCTGTTTAAGTAACCTCAGGGTATGAATACAAACTAGAGAAAAATAGATGTTCAAAGTGCTTTATCTGCTCCTTAATAAACAGATTTATTTCAGAAGTTCCTTGTGATTCACATGTAATCCTCCTCAGACTTTTTGTAATGACTCTAGATCTTCTATTCTAAACATAATTTTGTTGGCCAGGCCAGCATTCCTTTGGTATAGAATTGCTTAAATGCAGCTTGGGCAGTGTTATGTCTTTTCTTTTCTGGTCTTTCCTGTTTTTCTCTAACCCTCTTCTCCCCTGTGATGTTTGCTTTGGTGTTTAGACACATGCATTATAAATACATTTATAAATGAGTTCATTAGGCGTATACAATGTAATATGAGGGCATCATTGATAGATGGCTCTAAATTAAATTTAGTAGGAGTGGGATCCTGTTTTGCATTTTTGTGCAGATCATGCTTTGGTTTGCAGTTAATCCAGCTATGAAATAGGTGTTATCTCCAGCTGTGGGATACAGATAGTGGAAACTGACTCCTGTAACTCAGTGTTCTGACTGAGAAAAGAGTTTCTAGCCAGGTGGAGGTCAGTCTTTTCTCCTGAGTAACAAGCAAAAGGACAAGAGGAAACTGCTTCTGCCTGAGGGGTGTTTAGATTGAATATTAGACAAAAAAAATTTACAGAAAGAGGCTGTAGAGCGCTAGAACATTCTGCTCAAGAGAGTGGTGGAGTAATCATCCCTGGAGGGATTTAAAAGATGTGTAAGTGTGACACCTGGGGACACAGTTCAGTGCTGGGTTAGTGGTTGAACTAGATGTTCTTAGAGGCCTTTTCCAGCCTAGGAGGTTCTGTGATCCTATCATTAGTTGAAAGCAATGCATTATGTTCTCAAAGACTTAGCAACATGTGCATCTCAGCACTTTGTTCCTCCTCGGGCATGCATCTATTGGGTCTGTCAGTTGTGTGTGCCTGGTTAACGCTGCTGTGTGGGGAAGCAGCAAAGGTCACTTTTCATCCTCCAGTACCTGTGTAGTTCCAAAAAACCAATAATCAAATATACCTGTCACAGCCCAGGCTGAGTGCAGAAGAGCAGCTGTGTTCTCAGCCATCTTCCTGCCCTGGGATCTGTTGGTCGGTTGGGATCTAGCAGGGGAAAAAAAATACCAGGACTGCATGCGTATCTGAAAACATAGTCAAGAAGTAATCAAATGGAGGTTCACCAACACTGCTTCTTCTGGTTTCTTGTACAAATGTGTTTGCAGTTCTTTGTGGATATCTGAAGTATAGAATAGGTACAGGAACTGACTAAAAATGAGAATATGCTATTATTTATTACTGATCTCTTACTTGTGTTGAAAATGAATGATACAACACTATTGACAGGGGTTGTTGACTTCAGTAAGCCTTGACTTTGAATTCAGGCTGGTTAACTCTACACACTGCTAAGCACAACATTCCACCTTTATCCTGAGCCACAGGATTCAGCAGTCACACAGTTGTTCTGGGCTTTCGTCTTGAAAATCAGAGGGATATGTCTCCCAAACACATGTAGGGAGGGGGATGTATGCAACAGTCATCTGGGAAGTTGAATTGGTAGAATTGTTTGGTCTGTTCTTTAGTTTTCTCTTGATTGCTTGTTTTAGCTTCTCAGTTAACTGTTTTCCATGTAAATACAGATTATTTTGAGAGAGCTTGCAGAAAAGTTTCAGTATGACCCAATCTCTATATGACTGGGCAAGGAATGTACTGTGTCTTTGTGTTTGGCACTAATGAGATCACTCCAAGAATCTTCTGTCAAGTTTGGGTGTTCATACTTCAAGCAGTATGTTAGAGTCAAAGAGACATCATTCATGTGAGAATGAATAAGGGTTGAAAATAGCTCCTGAGGGAGAAATTCTAAAAGCTTAGTATGTTAAATATTATCAAAGGGGGGGGCGGGGGAGGGACTTGGTTGCAGTGTTAAAGTGTGTGCCTTGTGAACAGAAACTCTGTAATGAAGCAGAAAATGGTGGGATATCAAGATCTTGTGGCTAAAATATGAGCCAGACACATTTGCAGTAGAAATAAGGACTGCATCTTCAGCAAGGAGGTAATTTATTGCACATTATGGTAGGATATTCATCAAAGGAAAATTTTAATTCAAATGTGGTATTCTTCCTTTAAGATATACCTAAGCAAAACTTAATTGAGGACATGTGTCCATGTGCTATACAAGTCACAGCAGATGATCAAAGTATTTTTTTAATATCTAAATACCAGCATCTACATAAAAAGACAATAATAAAATATGGTTAGTCTAGGAGACTGTCGAAATTAAAACAGAACTGATGGATAACTGAAGACTTTTAAATGTCTGAAATTCCTGGAAACAATGAATCACAGAATCACAAAACAGGGTTGGAAGGGATGTCTGGAGATTATATAATCCAACCCCCAAAACAAAAAACTCTAAACCAAGAATTTGTTTTAACTGTATTGAAGATTGAAAAGTTGGGTTGGCAAGTAATTCTTTAGCAATGCAAAGATCTTACTGCTCTTAGTTTCTGCGTTAGGCAGTCTTGGCCATCTTAAATACTAAATTAACGTGCCAGTTGCTAAGATTCCTTACAAGTCTCTATGAAAGTACTGTGGAAATTAAGGTGGTTGAAGTTCAGAATCTGAAAGAAAGAAAGGTGGAATTAAAAAAAAAAATTCCTGCTGTCATTGAGTAACTTTCATATAAGAGATCACTTGGGCTGCTGTAGAAAACTGCTGAATACAACAGGGTGGTAACAGGACATACTGTGTGTGTGGGGGAATTATTGGAGGTTTTGCAAGGAGGGATTTGTAGATCCTGCAGAGATTTGGGGGAAATCTGTGTTATAATGCATTATCTCCTGCGGTGAAGAACCAGCAGGAATGTTCTGAGGTTTTTCCTGTGCTCAGTTTTACATGCCTTTAGCAGTCAATGCTTTCAGCTCTTAGGCTTAGTGGAATTGTAGGCAGCTGTGTTGGTTTTGCTGGGGATAATTTTCTTCCTAGTAGCTGGAACAGGGCTGTGCTTTGGATTTGTGCTGGAAATGGTGTTGGTAGTAAAGGGATGTTTTGGTTAGCACTAAGTAGTGCTTGCACAGAGCCAAGGCCTTTTCTGCTCCTCACCCCACCAGTGAGAGGGCTGGGGGTGCACCAGGAGTTGGAAGGGTCAGAGTTGGAATAGCTGATCCCAGTGATCCAGGGAATATTCCAGACTAAGTGGTGTTGTGCTCAGCATAGAGCTGGGGAAGCAGAAAAGGGGGACTCTGTAGTGATGGCACTTATTTTCCCAAGTCATTTTTAGGTGTGATTGATCCAGGCTTTCCTGGGGTTGTCTGAACACCTGCCTGCCCATGGGAGGTGGGGAACAAATTCTGTGTCTGGTTTTGCTTTCATGCACAGCTTTTACTTCACCTGTTAAACTGGCTTTATCTCAGCCCATGGGTTTTCTCACTTTCCTGATTCTCTTCTCCCTTCTTGCTGTGGGGGAGTGGCTGTGTGAGGCTGGGTTGCTGGATTGAGCCTCCTTGCTGGGGGTTAAACCGTGACAGCAGCATGAGGAGAAATTAAAGAATGGAACATCAAAATAGCAAACCCTCCCTTTGGCACAGTTTTGACAGGACGAGCAGAAGTCAAGCTGAAGCACAAGTCAAATAATATATGCCTGTCTTGTGTAAACTCTTCAGCTTTTTGGAGAACATGTCAGGAATCAGCCTTCAACATGATGGGAGATCATCAAAATAAGTGGAAAGGACCAAGCTAAGCACACATCACTCAGTGAAACCAGTCTCTTTTCTTAAATCCCAGAGGATACTGAAGCAAGACCAGGGGATTGATGAGGGAGCATGGTTTGGTGAACCAAATCATGTATATGATGAGGACCAGCTGGTTATAAAACTGCAGCAAATTACAGCAGGAAGAGTCTGCAGCTGGAAGGATTTTTGAGAGTCTGAAGGTGATTGTGCTTCTTGTCCCAAGGGATAATGTGCAAGTATCCAGAAAGTTTCATGATACATGCTGAAGAGAAAGCTGGATATTTGTTGTATTGCTCAATGTAGGTGTTGGAAATGGCTGGAAAAGTGGAAATTTTTGGGGCTCAGTCCACAAATTCTAAGCCACTTACTTTGATTGCACACTTCCTTACAAATATTTAACAGCTTAGAAACAGCTAGATGATGGATGATTCTGAATACTGCAATTACAGAAAAACCTGCAGCAGTGAGTGTGCAAGACCAAGATATTTGACCTTGCCTTATTTTTCTCCTTACTAATAGCAGAAAGTAGATGAATTCATACCTTCCTTCAGGACTGTTTTAAGTTCTTATTCTTGCCTTAAGTTTTTACATTTAGGCATTTATTTTTATGTTCCAAGTAGGAAAAAAGGTTCTGCATTTTCTACTTTATATTTCCGTTCATGTTGGAGATTACCTAAATTTGTTTCAAGCTTTATCTTTGCAATGGTGGTAAAAATTTAACTTTCATAAAACATATGGGTTTTTTTTTTCTTTCTTTATGCACTGTCTTAGGCTGTTAATATGTATGATATAAAGTGTCATGGGCCAAGTTTATGGTTTAAAAAGATTAACTTTAGTAAAACTGTAATGTGAAGTATCTGTGTAGAGTGATGGGTGAGAAATTCTTTAAAATACCTAATTATTTGCAGAAAACCATGTGTATACGGACAATTTCCAAGTAGTCTTGGCTGTATTTATCTACCCATTATAGTTCTTATTTTACAGATGAATATGCTAAGTGCTATTCAGAATTATTTGGCCATATGTTCCTGTTTTTATGGAACTTCATTTTGCGGGCCCTTTGTATAAATAAAGTTTTCTCTTCATGATGGAATGTACTAAGAGGGAGAGAAAAGAATGTTATTTCAAATGTTTTACCTTTCACAAAAGACCAGATGGTGTTTGTGTGCAGGGCTTCGAGGAAGTTTTGCACTTTGAAACTACTGCTTTATTGTGGATTGTGTAAGAGAAATGAGTGGTTTTATCTGTTGTGGAGCATCCCAGGTTGTGTCACAACTAGTGTCAGTGTGTCCTAAAGCCAGCAGAGATGTGGAGTTACACTGACCCTTTGTCACTGTATTTGTATAATGTGGAGTGTTCCCAAGTGCAGGCAAGAGCTGCTTGCCTAAAGTTTATTTTGTAGAATGCTTTGGCAAGAGTGGTCCTGGATGAGGTGGCACTGAATGATCTCAAGTTTCTGCATCTTTATTCGTGCCTTTTAAGACTTGACTCTTCCAATCTTCAGACTTCCAGCTTTGGGAGCTGATGGGCAGCAGTCCCCTGTGTGTGACACAAGTCAGCTCCTTCAGCGCCTTTGGACAGCTCACCACCCCCACAGTTGGTTCTCTGCAGTCAATTTGATGCTTCACTGGCACTAAATTTGATCCAAAATCCCCTGGGAAAAACAGTAGGCAGATGATTAATTCTCCTGTTTGTCTTTTAATATGAAATTTGAAATCCACTGGTCATGCCAATCGGGAGAAAAAATGAACTTGTTAGTAAAGTCTCAGAGGAACTTCTAGGTGGGTGCTGCAGGCTGCATTGACACATTAAATTATTAAACATAATTTTTTACAAATGTGTTCCAAGACATCTACATCTATGAATCACAAACATCGTGCTGGGTGAGACTAAAGGCAAGGATTTACATTGTTTTGCTGTCCACATTAGTTAATTGTTTTTCACTATTCCCTTGCTTCGTTGTTGGGGGTTTTTATGACAATATTTGGGCATGTTAAAAAGTGTATTTTCCTCATGGTGACTTGCTTCAAATAATTTTGTTTTAGTACTGTTTTGGTAGGAACAAATCCTTATGAGCTCTGGCACAAAAATAATGTCTTGCATGAATATTTGAAATGTAATTAGAGAGCAGCAAAAAAATAGTGAACTACTGTAGATACACACCTTGCATCTACAACAAATAAAGCATTATGTTGGGGACTTAGAGAATTTTGTGATCTTCCTGTTGATACTGCAGTTGTTGTGGGAACCACTGCAGAGCATCTGCCTGGAGGAGCTCCCTCTGAGGAGGAAACTGGAACCTTGGGGGTCACCTGTGTATAAAAATGGAATGCACTGGGCTTCTGGCTCTAGCCTCTGTCTGAGGCTGAACTATGGGAGCCTAATAAAATATTAGTGGAGTTAGTCATTTACAGGACTCTGACAATATGTGTGGAAGAAAAGAATGGCTTGATCAGGCTGTTGCTTCCTTTAACTATTAAAGGAAGTTGTGCTCTTATCCCCATTCTGTAATAGGGGCTATAGTGGCCACTGCAGCCATACATTAATGGGGAAAACCCAAAAAGTTTGGATTAAAAAGGGAAGATAGTGACATGATGACAGAAACATGCCTCTGGAATTTTTCTGTCAGTCGTGAGGCGTTGGATTACTGCATATTTTTACTGTATCAACTGAGAATAAAGCCTATCCAGTATTATTTATGTAAGTGCTTCCACAAGAGAGGCAGATGCTGGGATACTCAGAGAAGCCTGGTTTTGTTTTCAGGCCAAAGTGTTGGCCCAGAGATGATGTGTGAGCATATGCTCAACATGCTCAACCGGTGGTTATTTGGTCTCTCTGAGTTGCAGATGAGTATGCAGAAGGATCCGGTGTTCTCCTGGGATGGAATGAGAACAAATGTGAAGATATTTTTAAGTCAAATTGAATTCTTGTTTTCCTACCAGCTAATCACATGTATTAGATGTTTGGTGAGTGTCTGCTGTCTGAAAAACAGATACATATTAGGCAAATGTCTGGCATAAGCCAGATGGTTTGATTTTTGTCTTCATGGAAAGAATAGGAAAAAATACGTGTAGTGAGCAGAGAGACTGTGGAGAATGTGGTACTTCCAGGGAAAAATAAAAATTACTTCTCTATCCTGATCAATTACTAGACTATGCAGTTTTAGTAAAGAGGTTTTCTTGATTGCTAAGTTGTGGCTTTTTTTCACTTGCTTCCTCCACCTACTTATAATGCTTTGAAAATGACTGTTTTGGGACATGTTCTCTTGCTTTCATCCTTAGTCAAAAAGGGTTTTTTTTTCCTCATGTTTTCTAACAGCTGTTTTTCATAAGTGTATTTGTGGATAAATACTAATTTCCCCTGTGGTCTAGCTGGCTTTTCTGCACTGCTAATACTCCAGCATAGCAAAAAGTGATTCTGTATACACACTTCATTCTTGGTGTGTTTTGTATGCCAGCAATTACATGTAGATTTTGAAGTTGAGTGGGTGATTAACTCTGAAAGTGTAAATTCACCAACTTTGCGTGTGTGTTTTATGTGGGTTTCAGTATCTAACCAGTTCTTGAGAACAGTTGAGTTTTCTAGAGCAAAACGTGTCTGCTCTGTAGGAAAAAAACCACAAAATGAATTTCAATTTTATTTTAAAATTTAGTAATACGAATATTCAAAGATCCAGCAGTTCAGAACCAGAAATTCCCAGGAGCAAAACTACTCCTGGAATATGTGTTCCACGGTAGGGTACTTCTGTGGCACGAGTGTGGAGTTTCAGTTTTGTTTGTTTGGGGTTTTTTTTGTAAAGTTATTGATTTACTGTTCCTTTTTGTTTGTAAAATGGAGCACCCTGCTGTTTTATTCTTTTGAGTAATGTAAAGATGGTTCTTGTTCGTAAGAATTATCATTGTACTTCTGAGTACAGGGAACTGACATGAAATACACATTTTCATGTATGTAGCAGTTACACACTGATGGATGAAGACAATAAAGAGTTTATTTATATATGTACAATCTTGATCAGATAGGCTTGTGGCCCCTGAGTTTGTAAATAGTTTCCAGAAAGGCTGTAGAGAATCTTTATAGGATTTTTTTCCTGAGTGCCTATTCTAAGAGGGATCAGAGGTGTATTAAAGGAAATGCGCATTTCTTAGGAAACAGCAAGTTTGAAGAATTACGGAATTGTTATTTCAAGTTATGTGCAAGTAGCCTGAGACGGTGTCCCTTTTGAAAGAGGTTTTAATTCTCTCTTACACACTCTAGGGTTGAAATGTGCTTGTTTTTAGCTGCTCATAGATCAGGGCTTGGTAGAGTTGTCTGTGTGTATTGTGTGTTAGAGGAGAGGGACTGACAGCCTTTGGAAAGGGTGGGGTGAAATTCTCTGCTGTTCTCCCAGCCTTCCTTCCAGTAAAAGACTTGTGTTCCAATACTTGAAAGGCATGGAAAAAGCATTAGTAAATATCAAATTATATTTGAATTTTTTAAAGTAAAATACTTGCTCTTGTTGCTACTTCCTAATGCAGAATTTTTTGTTCGCTGTTTTTTGCTCATCCAAGCATAGATGAGAAACTTGAAAAAATTTAATCTTGTGAGAAACAAAAGAGTGTGTTTTTGAAAGTACTGATGTATGAGGACTATTTTCTGCTCTTTGTTTTTCTTACTTGTTTCTTTTCCTTTATAGAATAAAATATCTTTCTAGATCTATAATTGCCTTTAAGTGGCAAAGCATAAGTAATTCCTTTTTCTAGCAGATGCTCTGTGTGATTCAGTTTTGAAGTCAAATTCCTTCTATGATTAATGGAGACATTTCTTTTCCTTTGTTTTGGTTGAAAGGAGTTAAGTAATGACACTTCCTAGAATCATGAGATAGAAGTTACCAAAAAAAAAAATAAAGGGCGAGGGGGAATTTTCTTGACCTTTAGTGTATTTTTTTTTTAAGTACCAGTTCAAAAGTCTGAATATCCCTGATGTCCTGAGAAGGCATAAAAGTGTCAGTGTAAGAGACAGATCAAAGTAATTTGGTTTTTTAGAATTGAAATAAATGTGATTTAAAGGGAAACTGTCAAGATACTTAGATCTTAAACTACTTTAGTGGGAATTTGATTTTTATTCTGTTAGAAGCTTGCATTTACACTGTTGGTTCTAGAATAAATATACTAAAAGCTGTAGAAAAGTTTCAAAGATCATTATTACAGTGCTCTGTAGGGAATATTAATCCATTTATTGTTTATCTCTTGCCTTGGAGGAATTCCACATAGAAACTTTTATTCAATTATCGTGTGCAGTGTTCTTGCCTGTTTTGTGAATGTACCCTCTGCTTAAATGATTGACTGCTGATTGACACAAAGTTATACTGGTTTGTGAGGAAAAGTGGTGTGGCAAAAGGACAGAATTTTCTTTGAAACTATGGAGAGAAAATTGCCTTGCAGTGATATGAGATGTGCCTCACAAACTGCCTTAGAATTCACACTGACCCTTTTTTTGATATTGAGTGGAAACTCGGGTAGATATTTCTCAAATAAAAAGCAATCTGGAAATGGATTAAACTTGAATAATTATTCACTGATGGAAATCTAGATATAGGAGCCTCCTGGGGACATTCTGTATGCACCCAGAAGTTCCTGAATGTACAGAAGCTAATATAAATATTACCTTAGTCTTGCCTGGTAATCTCTTCTCAATCTGGGCTTTGCTTAAAACCTAATTTCTGATAGTCTGTAGGCACTGACTATAACATCCTGGACAATGTGTGTGATTTGTTTCAGAACTTTTTTTCTTTTTTTTTAACCCTGGCATACTAATCAAATTCTGCAGAGCTCTCTGCTGTATTTTGCTAGTTATTGCAGCAGGTTAAAAATTAAAAGGAAGGACCAATGAAAAATAATTTAATCAGGAGTACTTTGTGCAGGTTCAGTACTGAGTGTGGTTTGTCAGGGCTTTTAGTAAGGACACCAATATGAAGTAAAGAGGGATTCAGTGTTTTTCTAAGGTTCTGTTGAGATGAGAGATTTCTAGACCTTTTCCAGGGGCCATTTTTGAACATTTAGCATTTTTGTAGTACTTGTGGTTTTTATGTTCTCACTTGGCTGTTTGAGGTGGACTGGACAGCAGGTTAGACTTGAACAAAATAAATATACGCAGCCTAAAATATGCAAGATTTTGCAATCAATGTAGTGAAGTTAAACTGCTGGAAAATGTGTGCATTTTTCTAAGATTGGTATTACCTTTGCGACCTCCAGATTAACACTGGAATTTTTAAAAAATACCCTACTGTTAAAATGCACGCTAAAATTGTTTTCATTAATAGCTAAGTGTCTTTCTGGGCAATATTTATTCCTCATCCCCAGCCACTAACCTTTGTTTCTTTTATTTAGGCGTCTTCTGACATTGTTTTAAGCCCCATTTTCCAGGGTGGGGATGTGTGGGTGTATTAGGCAAAATAAAAGACTTTACCTGGAGCAGGTCCTGATCCAAAAAGCACCTGAGGTGCTTGGCTTTTGTAGTGACTGCTTTAATCAAGCTAATTTGGGGACAATGAAACTTCTATCTCTGGATTTACAGATCACCACCCAGTGCTTAAGTCAGGGCTCTTGCTCAGCAGAGCATTAATATTTGTGATTATATGCTTTCTTCTGCTAATTCAACAAATTAATGAAGAATGTTTGCTGAAATCTCAAAGGCTTCACTTCCTTGTGCGGAGATAATTACTTTTTGTCATCTGCAGTCACTGGCAAACTCAGGTGACTGTAAATGCTACACAAATGGCTGAAACAAAACATGGGATAGTCGGGGTTGTCCATTTATTGCTTTGACTTTTGCTGGTTGAAGGTCAAGAGCTGATGGGAACAGCCTCAACTCACATGTGCTGGGCCCCTTCTCCGTATTCTTTATGTATTTAGGGTGACCTGAGAACTGCATTTGGGTTCTTACAGTGAGTCTGCCACACCGATGTGACAGCACAAAACTTGGGTTGTCCTGCATCAGCAGACATCAAAGGAGTCTTTTTATTTAATAGTAAAAGATGCTCTGAGGAGAAGAAAGAGGGTTCTTTGTTGTCTTGTTGCACAGATAGAATATCATATGCAGAATAGATTGTTGTACAATAACGAGTACCTAAGAAAAGTCTGAGTTACTGAAACACGTTGCCACAGGGTAAAGCAGAGGTGGGATATGGTTAAAAAAACATCCAGCAAAGGAAGCTGGAACACATTTATATTGCATTCTTTGCTTTCAGAGTAGCTTTCTTTATTGGATTCCTTATGTATAAGTAACAAAGATTCATGAATAGTTTATTTGAATTTGATTTTTCCTGATCTATGCATGAGTTTATTAGCTTTAGGCAGGTGCATAAAGATTCAAGGCTGTTTTTTTCTAAAATTCAGCTCCTAGTACTACATCAAATTTTGTTTCCTTTTAACTAGCAGAGGTTGTTAGAGAGCTGTAGCTGCTCACATCTGTAATTCATGTCTGTTCTAGATGTGTCATTTGTTGGACTTCAGTGGACCTGAGGTCAGACTTGATGCAAATTTGGTACTTTTAAAGAGAATTAATTTAGTGGAAAGAAATGCATGGAAAGACATGAGCATTTTGCAGTGTTGTTGTGTTGGGAAATTCAGCCTTGACTAATATAATTCAGTTGTGTCCTTTTTTGTTTTGTGTTGTCCCTCCATCACATGATATGCTTGGACTGGCACGAGTGGTCACCAACAGAGCTAAATTAGTGTTAATCAGCTTATGGAACATGTCCAGTTTGAGAGGTGAATGAAAAAAATGTAAAACCCAAGCCTCAAACAACCCTGCTTAAAAAATAACTTATAATAGCATCTTTATATATTACTGAAATACATATTCTCCAACGTAGTTCCAAGTTAATTGAGAAAAAAAAAATATTAGGATCAGAATTTTATTTAAGTGGAAGCTCTGTGGTTCTGCAAACTCTGTCTGGTGAGACTGGCATTGGATCTCCATGAGGTGAAGCAGGATGGATGCTGTGCAGCCAAATTCCTTACCTGCTTCAGCTTCCCACGAGGCTGCTGGATGCCTTGAGGATGGAGTTCCCTGTGCTCTCTGCTGATTTCATCGTGTCGCTGGATGTGTTAATGGAGCAGCAGATGTTAAGAGCAACTTTCCATGGATTGTAAGCCAGGAATCACAAAACTAGGAGCTCTGTCAAGGCTGGGAATAGGCCTTGGGGAGCTCCTGAGCATTATCTGTTGTTCTCTGAACTGTGTGGCTGCTGGAAATGTAGTCATGAACTGAAGGGAAATTTTCTCAGTTGAAGAATGGAAGCTTTTTTGTTATTTGGGTTTTGTTTTTTAATTGTTGTTTGGTTGTTTTTATTGTTAGTTTTTACTTAAATATTTTCTGTCCACAAGGAAAATGTCTGGAATATGAATATCTGAACACAAGTGGGAATGAACTTTGATTTTGAAGACTTGGTCACTATTAAAATACAGCCACTATTCTCCTGTATGGCCTTGGCCAATGCTACTTTTCTTTCCTGTGCTTTCAGTTCCCTGCCTATAAAATGAGTGGTGTTATGCTGTCTTTCTAAAGGTGTTTCAGAAAATGCAATAAAAAGCAGTGAATTAGATCTGAGTTAATAGTTTTGTACAGTTCTATGACTTTAGAAACCTGACTATGTCACTCTAGTTATCCACCAGAATTTTAATCTCTTTGACTGAATGATGAAGATTATTTTCAGTGGCAGTCTTGCCATGTATTTCATTCTTCACACAGTTGCTAGGATAAGAAATGCTTGAAAATACAGTCAAAGAGAAAGGCAAGATAAATAAATGTGAGCTTGTTTCTCTGTGCACTCAGGTCAGTGATCGTGTCTTTGTACTGAATATGCATGGCTTGAGTAGGAAGGCTAAAAGTGGATAATGGGGGAGGCAATGGTATGTTTTGTCAGACTGTTTTAGTACCATTTGGGCTGTATCCAGTAGTAAAATCCTCATAGGGTCTCCAGCTTTGTTTGAACTGTGGTTTCTGATGGATGATGATGCCTTGTGTGGTGACTGATACTTCTGGTGTGCAGCCTTTAATCTGTTCTTCGACTTCCCCTTGGCATTACCTTCTCGCACAAACTCTGTCTGGGAGAGTAGTAGTAGAAAAATCTTTTCTGATAATGAGGAAAGAGCTGAGAATATTCACAGCATGTCATGTACAGTTCTTTGATCGGAGCTGCTGGGGGGACAGGTATTTTTAGTCAGAGGGTTGTCACAAAATGGATCTTCTGGCAGGAGGACGCGCTTGGTTCACCACCCAAGGCAGAACAACTTAATTGATAGTGTGGGTTTGGATCTGTTTGTGTTCAGTCAGATATTTGTATTCTGGACATTTTCCTCATGAACAGATGATATTTGGAGTGAAAAAAGAAAAAAAACCCTCCACACACACTTAAGAAATAGGAAGTGTTGTTCCAGGATGATCACTGGGAGGAGCTGTTCATTACAGTTTTTATGCATTAAATCAGTGGCAAGGAAATGATGAGAGAGTGGGAAGGTGATGTGGAGGCAAAGAAACTTAGTCATGAGTGGGGAATACTCTTAGTAGAAAGGGATCAGTGTTTTGTTGTTTTTTTTTTTTTAAGAAATTGAAGGAGCAGTGACTTCAAGGGAAAATACTAATTCACTAAGATTTTTAACTTCTACTGTATAGTAACTATTAAAACAGAAGTGTAGTTGGGCCACATCATTCCCAGTGGCAATGCACTGAACAGCAGTTGTCCAGCTGCCCATTAATGCACTGGAGAGCCCATGAGTTCTAAATGAGGGGAGAACTGTTCCTGCCATTGGAATACTGACAGGATCTTTGTCCCTAATCCTGTTCCAGAGGTAACCCACCTCACAGAGGCAATTTTGTGTTTGAATCCTGACATGATTGAGTGAAAGGGGAAAAAAATCTTTGTAAAAATTCTCCACCACTATCTCCATAATCTCTACTTGAGTGAGCATCAACCAAGTGAGAAAATGAAAAATTATAACCTGCCAAGCATCACTGGCAGACTGAAATGAAAAAATTGCAAGTTAATAACAGTGATGCCTCCAAAAAATTTGCTGGCCAATTTAACGTTGCTTTATCCAAGGTCACATCTTGCAACTGATTATTTTTAGCAATTTGCAGATGAGGATTTTTTACCTTTCTTCTGGGAAGTGAAGATCAGGGAAACACCAGGTACAGTTTTAAAACTCAAAGTTATCAATCTCTTCATATCAAAAGTAAGTCATGTTCCCTGCTTGTTTGCTTAAGACTGGGCACAGAAATTTTTTCCACTGTAACGAAATGGGACATTTATGCTATACTCTGTGACAGTGATGAAGTCACTCATGAAAAGTCACAGTGGAGTGAGGTTGGTGGAAGAATTGAAAACAGGAAAAATTAGAACTTGGCCGAGTTCGTTCTGGAGGACTCCTGCTAATGTTCATGTGATAATTTTTTCATAATAGTGGTAAAACAGATTGTTACCTATTTTTGAGGTTTAAGGATTGTGAACCTATTGCAAGCAAATACACAAGACTTAATGTAAGCTGTGTCCTGTGAAATGACCAAGGCACGTTCCTGGAATCTAAGGTGTGAAAACCATTGGTGAACTGTAGCAGCATTTCATTTCCTCCAGTACAATCTGCACAATCATCTTAATATTACCAGGTAAACCTTGGTACAGAATTTGCAGAGCATTGTCACACTGTCACTTAAAATAGACCATTCTTCAACAACTGGAATGTATCGTTAGTGTGTGGAAACTCCTACCCTAGGCTTGCAGTGCAAGGGGAAACCCTCTGTTGTTTTCATGTGATTCTGTGGTCCTTTTGATGCTGAGTGTACACAGCAGTTCTAAGGAGATTTTGTGGTCTGGTGGTTCAGCAATCTTGGCTGTGGGTAATTGTTTATCAGCCACTTGGTGGTTGCAGTGCAGAAAAGGCTGCACCACTTCTGGCCAGCATGGAAAGTGAAGGGCATTTCTTGTTGGAAGATTGATGGACCACCCTCTTTGTAACTACCTTGGCTTTTAATCAAAAAAAGGTCTTATTTGGCATTAAAAAAATAAAATTACTTGAGCAGCTCCACTCAAGTACTCCTCAAAAGCATTTGGTTTTGTTCCTTTCTGTGTGAGCTGTGTAAACTGGAGCTTTTCTGTGTTGAGAGAGGATTAGTGTACAAAAGGTACCACTGGTGTTTGTTAATGGTCTCCATGGTCAGAAGCTCGGGTGAAGCCTCAGCCTCCAGAACCAAGTTTGTTGAGCATATGCTCGGCAGAAACAGGAGCTGAATTCCCAACTGTATTTCCCAGCTCTCTGTGGAAGTTCCCTATTAGATCACTCATGTCCTGCCAGCCTTCTGAGATCTGACAAGATTGCAGCTTGAACTATTTAATTTTTCTTGCTGTCATGCGATGCATCATAGTGAGTTAGCTCAATAGCCCTAATCTAATGCTTAATGCAATGAAGCTGGGAACATACCCATCAATACTTATTTCAGTAAGCAAAGCAAAATGAAATATTTTTTTGACAACTTCTGTCCATTTCATTATCTCCTTTTTAATCACAAAACTGTCTCAAAGTTTTCATACTTCCTTAAACTTTGTAGCCTGTCTGCTTTCATGTACATCAGGCTGATGCCAGCATCTCTCTCCTCTCCCAAACAATCCATGCATTAGGTTTATCTGTTGCATTCCTGCAGCAGAAGGAAACTGATTCTTTCCTGATGTGTCCAGGCACCTCTGCACTTAAGAGCAAAAATTTCAGGGAGTAGAAGACTTCAAACTTGATGTTTTATTGCCTTGCTTCTTTTTTTTTTTTTTTCCTTCTACAAAAGTAGTCTTGCTTTAGGATATTTGCAATGCAAGCAAACTTCATAAGCTTTAGTATTGCCATTCTCTAGCATCACTCAGATCACTCAGTTTTACCAGATTCTAACAGGGTGTGCTCTGTCCCAAGCCAGACAGAGCTGCAGTTCCTGGACTATGTTCAAAGTGGAATTTCCTTACTGAACTCTGTGATATTTCCCCACTTATATTAACGCTACTTTGTTTCTGCTCAAAAGTGTCTGTGTGTAATCTCTGTAAGTATGCATGCCCTTTCCACCATTTTTTGAGCACTACAGTGGAGATTCAATTCCTCCTTTTTTTTCTGTGAAACTCTCAGTTTTCTAGAGTAATAGTTTTCTTTTAATGTTGCGGACATTAAGAGAGAAACAAGTAGCTTAGAAGAAGAAACAAAGAATAGAGAAGATAAATACACACAGCTCGGCATGAGTTTTTCTTCACACCTTCTGGGACAGAAGTGGATGAGTTGTCCCTTTATTTACAGCTGCAGTGTTGGTTTAGATGCTCTGTTCTGCATCTGCTCCACGGGAATGAAATGTCAGGGCACAGCTTTGTTCTTACTTGCACACAACCAGCTCTGGGGATGCATGGCCCTCTGGATGGAGGAGAGAGCATCCAAAGCTTGTGACATGCAGTTGTAAAATTGCTGTTGTTTGTCAGCTAAGGGGTGCAGCAAGCTGTTCTCAAAATCAGGCCATTTTTCCCTTGCTCTTGTGAAAAACTAGAACTTGAATCTCTCATTTTTGCTCCTCAGGAAGCTTAATGCTTTTGGGCTGTCTCCAGCCAAATGCTGATAATAGGCTCTATAAGGGAACTTCTGTGCAATGATTCTTCCAGCAAAGAAATTGCACATGGCAAAAGTGGAACTGACCAAGAGAAAAGTAAGGTTAAAGCAAGCATTTAGACTTTTTCTTTTTAAAAAGCTGGTCAGAGTAGATTAAGGCCACTTGAACACACATTAACTGTTTTAAATAGAATCACAAAACTGCACCTTTTCCCTGCAAAAATCCTCTGGAATATTGTACATCTATTAATGAACACTTCTTTTAAAATCTTTTTCCTGTGGCAGGTATTTGTGTATAAGCTTGACTTGTAATTGTGCAAGAAATAAAAATTGTTCATTTTAATTGACCTTTCTGACCTTAAAAGAAATGTAAATAATTGCAGACCACTGCATTTTGTTTTCTTCTGAAAACATTTTAAGATAATGCACCTTGTTTTCATACTTTGGGAAGTATTTTTCTGGTGGGCCTGTTTCTTTCAGATACTGACAGTGAAATGATGGCAGAGGTTTAAAATAGATACCCCTTTGAAGCCTGTGTGCTGATTATTAAAGTGTGTGGAAAGGAGTTCTCTGACCCATTACAAAATAATTCTTTAGCCAACACAGAGCATAATGCATTCTGATGACACTCATAATTGCAGTACTTTCAGAGTAATTACCCTGGTAGTTCGTTTTCATATTGTTGGAATTCATATTTGCATGTTATGTTTAATTGAAAACTACATGCTTTCATCTGTGCACGTGTGGAAATACTCATTGGGTTTACCTTGACAGCAAACGTGTATTTATTTTGCAGGTAAGCAAACATTTGGATGTCTTACAGGCAAATGCATTTTTATTTCACTTATGTGTGATACTTCATCCCTGTGCAGCTGCATTTTTCCACGTTACAGCCAGCCCACATACTGGATGCTCAGGTGTTTATCCAACATATCAGGTTCCAGTTTTGAACTGAATTTTGAATTTTCTGGTGCAAGAAACCAGTTTGCGGTCAAATTTTGGCCTCTGTCCTCAGATTCATTTGCTGATGTTGCCTCTCTTTAGTTACTTGTTACCTGTTTGTACCAGCTGAAGTTCTTCCAGAGAAAAAGGAAATGACTCTCCTAACTTGGAGTTTTTTACTACTCCTCACTCTGAGCTATGATGGAACCTCACTCTTTCTTTTGGCAAAGAGATGCTTGAACTTTTTGTATGTAACTGGAAGCACCTGGTTATAAAGTGCTAAAGCCTAAAGAAGGAAGGACATGTCTGAACGGGAAGAAGAGTAAAGATAATGTGGTAGTGCTTTGACACAGAATGGGAAGGCAGATTTGGGAGTAGAAATAAATAAATAAAACAGACAAAAAAGTTCAAGCAGTGATGTCTGTGTGGGTGTGATTTGCCTGTCTTAAAGTCAGGCTTGTAAGCTAAAACTAAACACAGCTTTCCCTGTAATGGACTTGGGCGTTCTAGAAAGTCTTTTTAATAGAGTTCCTATTGTATTTTGAGGTTAAATTACCCCCATAAAAAGAATTCCTCCGTGTGCTTTCTGGATATGAAGTTTAATCAGTCTGTCTTGGAAAGAAGCCTGGGACTGATAGGAGCATTTTCTTGATGTGATGTCTGCACATTTTCACGAGAGGAGTAAAGGTCAATCCCCTGTTGGATGGGACAGAACTTCCTAAAGCACGTTGGCAACAGTTGATTTTTCTACAGTTTCTTTACAGTGGTGATGTTAATGTTAAATTTAAATTCACAGCTAAAAATGGTATCTAGAATATAAAACAATTGCTAAATTAGCAGTTGTTCTTATTCAGTGATGGTAAGTCAAAATTGGGCTGGTTGTGGAAATCAGTGTTATCATCCAAACCTGTTAGTATCCCTCTTTTCAGGGTGTAAATATTTTCAAGGCAGTGTTTCTTACAGCTGTGCATTCTGGGGGCTTTCTGTGTGCTCAGGATAAAAGTGCATGTGACCTTGGTTTAGTAAAAGTACAAGAACAAATTCTGTTGAATAAAAGCACATCTGAAAAGTTAAACAAAAAAAATCCTTTTTTACAGATTAAGCCTGGTGCCTTTCTCCTCCCTTTTAAACATTTAAACACACTCTTTACATGATGCTTAAGCTTTTAAGTCAAAGTTATGAGGTGTTTTAGCCAGGCTTGAGCCTGAGAACAAGACTCAAACCAGGACAATAACAAAATGACACAAAGATTGACTCCACCGTGCTTGCTGGATGAAGTGAAAACTGCTGAAATATAAATCCCATATCCTGGGATTTCGCTGCCTGCTGGAACTAATCTCATTAACTTAAAACCACCTGAGGCTTAAGAGACATATACACTGCTGTGAGAAATTATATTTATCTCATCCTAGGGGGAAATCCTTTCCCTCCCCCAGCTTACCTTACTTTTGACTTTGTCATTCTTGAATTACCAGGTCATTTCTGCCCCATGGGAAAGTCGTCATAGCTCACAGCTATGCAATTACTGTATCTGAAGTTCACTGCTGTATGAAGGCTGAGATCACTGTTGGAGGGGTTTCTTCTTAAATAATTTCCTAGAGAAAACAAAGACTGGAAAAATAATAGGTTAGCAGTTTACTTAAATAAAGTTCTTCCAGAGCTACAGGAAAAGATTCCAGAACAAAAAACACAGTATAAGGCAAACAGCTTACTGAAAGCATTAAGGTGTTTATTGCCTTTGTGAACCAAACACTGAGTTGTCTTTAACCATTAAAGTTTAAGAGATTGCTGGCCTCTGATAAGTTAATAATTGGATGCAGAAATTTCCAACGTGAGGTTGCAGTTTGAAATCCCATGAGTGTTGCCAGAGAGAGTTCTGGAGTTGAGTGGTTGATTGCTGTACTCCGATTTGGATTGAGAGTAGATCCCAAATGTGCATTCAGTATTAAACCCAGCCAGTAGAAATATTCTGTTTGACATGGGAGGATTTTGGATAAGGGCTTACTGTTAATCTTTTTGGACTTTGCAACAAGGCAAAACGACCTTGTTCAAGTGTCTTTCAATGCATGTCTACTTCTGAAAAAAACCCGAATAAATCAATTTTGGGTTATCCATCTAACAGCTCAAATATAAAATGATATGAAGGGGGGGAAAAAAGTAATGTAACAACAGAATGATCTCTGAAAACCAAATCCTGAGGGCCTGGTCTCTGAGATGGAGTGCAGAAAGCCTTCTGCAGTGGAAGCTTTGTGTGGTGAGCTCCCAGAAGGGAACCTCTGGAGTAGGAGTTTGTGTTGTGGAGGTGGAAGTTACTGTCAGTGAAATGGAGGTGCCAGCTTCTGTGACTAAGAGAAATGACCACTGAGCCAAACTACACCTCATTTTTGTAAAACCCAGCTGGAAAGGTAATTTGTGGATTTGAATGATGGGTCTGTCAAAGCTCACTGTTTACAGTGGTTTATTGGCCCTAAGTGACCATTTCCCAACCAGCCATTTGAATTGTTCTCTGTTGACAGCGTGTGTATAGGGATAACAATAGATGCAGTTGCAATTGCAGACCAATTACAGTAATTAAAAATGATAATATAAACCTCTGTTTCTCTTTCATCTGCATGGGATGAAAGTGGTCTGGTCTGTTGATGGGAGTGCCCCATTAATCCTCTGTTAATGCCCCATATTTAAGGGCCTACAATGAAGTGTGTATGAGCAAACAGTGAAGTTCATTAATGTCTGAGTCCATGTAATTATGGTGCTAATTATGTGTTGTTGTGATCTTGTCTAGATGTGAGTGAATTTGGTCAAGTGTTTTTGGTTCATTTTGTCGAGCAATGAATAAATCAGTGAAGTTACAAATGGCTGTTGCCATTGTGTTGTTAAGAATAGAGGCTGTAGGGGTGAATGGTTGCTGAACTCTAGTGTACATTCCAGTCCTGCATAAATGAGCACAGCATATTCCAGTTTATTTAGTGATAGACAGGCTGTTAGTTCTTAAAATAGCTAAGGAATAGGAGCCTGACACCTTGAATGATTTATGTGTTTTCTTTGTAAGCTTGTTTCTGTTTTGTAACCTTTAAAATGTGGGTTTTATGAGTGATATCATTAAAATTTATACTCCCTCTAGTATGTGATGTTAGTCATTATTGCTCTGCTGTGCCTCCAGATCACCTGTCTGAATTATAAAGCAACCTTCCTTGGAGCTAAATAGTAATTTTTTTTCCAAATGTGTGCTGACTTCATTATTTTTCACTGGTACTCCCTTACCAGAGCAGAGGCCAGAATCTGGCCTTTCCTGCTTTCCATCCAAGTGGGAAAGGTTACTAGGAGTGACTGTTTATTTCTAGGAATGAAATATGAGGGATTATTTAACTTAAGAGATCTGATATCAATCAGAAGAAACTTCCAGAGGATTTGTTTTGGAGCGTACTCTATTTTTTCTTCTTTGTTAACTGAGATTGATATGCTTGGGAGGTGATTTAATGTTGTGCTGGGCTTTGTTACGCTAATTTAAAAGAGTTTCAGCAAAGAGTGTATCTCAGAGGAAAAAAAAATACTGATACTGAAAGTGAATCACAGTCCTTGATTCCATCAGCTGAGACTCGTAAAGATCTTATACACCAGGAAAAATTTTGTAAAAGGTTTCAAAATTACACTTTTAGTCTGCATCCTCAAATTGAAAGTGCCAAAAAGGTTTCTTCTGCAAACCTCCACAATACTCTCAAAAAGTTTTGGGTTGTTTTTTTTTTTTTTTTTACCAAATTAATCCAAAGAAAAGGAAGTTTTGCTGAGCTGTGGATTACTCCCTTGGTTCTCTGAAGGCTGTCAAGCAAACTGCTTTGCAACTTACCAAGATCACCCATCTCTCTCTTCTTTCAGGAAATAAATGATCTTTATTCAATGTTTATGTTGTATATTGTCTAGCAGATTGTGTTATAGAGTAATTAATAACTTCCCAGCATGACTTTCTAGCCAGCTTTCCTCCAGAGGTGAGATGGAATTGTTTTCTGATCAGTATGACTGCAGGTGTTTTAGTTTTTTCAAATCAAGCCTGTTTGCCTAGAATCAGATCAAGTCCAGCCTTTAATCCAGAAGTCCTCCACCAGCCCATATCCCCCAGTGCCACATCTTGTAAATCCCTCTGGCCATGGGAATTCAGTCATTTCCCTGGGCACCCATACCAGGGGGTGGCACACCTTTCCATGAAGAAATTTATCCTAATAGCCAGTCTAAAAGTTGTCCTGGCACAGCTTGTGGCAGTTTCCTCTTGTCCTTTTTCTTGGGAGACCAACCCCACCTGCCCCCAGCATCATTTCATGTGGTTGTAGAGAGTGATGAGGTTCTTTTTGTCCTGGCTGAACACCCTCAACTCCCTCAGCTGCTCCTCAAAAGACTTGCTCTCGTGTACTACCTTCACCAGCTTCATTCAGAAGATGCTAGAGCATGCAAAAGAGTTGGGATTCAAGCTTCTTGTAGCAATGCCTGTATGGAGGTTTTTTTTGTGTGTTTGTGTTTTTCTTACATAACCTTATCATTGTAATACAAATGATTTACTGATGTTAACAGAGGATAAAATACTAATTTCAGAGCAGCCTGAGGCTACTTTGATATATTCAGTGCTGTCATCTAGTTTCACTGAAAGATATGTGATATAGCACTAGAAAATTAGTTTGAACAACAAAAAATGTGTTATTGTTGGAAAACATAAGGATGGAATATGTCAGATAAGAGTTATGTCAGAATAAGTACACTCAAGCACTGGATCCTCAAGCCAGTGGCCTTTTCCTGAAATAGGTGATATCATGTTGCCTGTTGTTACAGTTATTAAAATTCCTTGCCTGTTTCTGTTCCCAGAATGATTATTCTCTCAATATTTGCAAGGCAAGTTCCCTGTCATGTTACAGATTTCCCCATTTATTTTTGTTATAAAGAAAATGTGAGCGTCAGAGGTTCCTGCATTGAACACTTTGAGCAGCATAATTCCTAGAGTTTGAAATCCTAATATCAACTGAGGTTTGTTTCAAGATTCTTGTCCTCACCACACACATTGCAACTAGACTTTGATTAAAGTAATGCTATCGGGTTGAAGTTTAATTTCCTGTATGCTACTTATACGTATTTTAAATTGTGAGTGGACTCCGTACATAAATGTCAGTGAGATGGTGAAGGAGGTGGAAAGAAGAGCTATGATAGTGATTAGAGGAGGCTGAGTAGAGTTTTTCGTAGGATTAATGCTTTCCAAATTGGAGGATATAAGATTGAAAGTGAAGGGCACACTCCTTGTTGAGGGAAAGTGGTGGAGTGATCCTAATTCAGAATCTCATTAAAGCAACTGTCAGGATTCCTCTATTTTACCATCACCTCCTCTATTCTATAAGAGTCAGCTGTCGTTTGGAGTGAGCATACTGCCAAAGAGGCATTTACAAATAAATGAAAAATGTCACAATTGATTTTGCTCCTTTCAGAGGACTCTGTGTCAGCTTTGTCACAACCCCTTTGTTATTCTCTCTTTCAGATCTCTTGTCTGGACTTTGGAAATAACTTTGGTTCTTGGCTTCCTTCTGTTGACCCAGGGTAAGCTCCCTAGACTATGACTCTTTATTAACATTTGTGCAACAGTTAAATAACATTGACTTTTCAGTGCCTATGAAGGATGAAATGCTAGAAGTTCTTACCAATTACCTTATGAGTGTGTATGGAAGCTGCATAATAGAATCCACGCTTGAAAATACCACTAAAAGCCAGATTTATTTTGTAGTTGCTCCTATAGAAGTATTTGCACATTATGGGAATTACTTTGCAAAGTGTTGCGTGCCATGGTAGTAGCCACATAAAATATGAATAGTGGTTTTATTTGTTTCTAAAGAATATGTACTTCTAAGCTTGATAGTGTTATTTTCTTCCATATTTATAATTTCTCATTCTTTCACTGTATGTTAAACGGTTATAGTTCATTTTCCTGCTTGTGAGGAAATCAAAAGCTTGTTTTTCTTATGTATTTGCTGGCTGGATAAGTTAACTTGATGTGCAGTATCAGTCTTTTAATGCAAAATTGTTACCGTAAGATTGGATATTTGTTGAAATGTCATTATAAGAAATAGTTGAGATGGTTTAGATGCGAAGTATCTAAACTACAATTACATCTAACAAAACTGGTTTAGGTATTTTTTTCTTGAGCTTCAGTTTTTGAGATTGCAATCAAAAATACAGTGTTTTACTAAAATTGCTGTGAAAAGAAACTTCATTAACATCCAGAAAATACCTGTGATCCTTTAAAAAGGAGTTGAAGAGTCCTGAAGACAGACTCCTACATTTAAGAGTAATTTTTGTCCTTGCTGCATTTTCCGTGATGTCCAGGAATTGTAACCTGCAAATAGTAATAGAACAAGAGATTACCACTTTCCACTAACTTTAACAGAAACCCCTCAGACCGTATAGAAAGAATTGGTTTGTGATGGTTTTGTATTTCTAAAGGGATTCTTCAACAGCACTTCACGCATATTTTGCAATCTGGCAAACAGCCAAAAATCCCTTTCATTGCGTGATTTTTCATAGCATATGAAAAAACCTTGCTGCATTTTATCACTGTTGCTATTACCAAAATTTTCAAAACAAGAGAACCAAAGAAAATCACTTTGCTGTCACTTCTGTACTCTGGAAACTCCTAAGAAGATGGGCAAGAATTGGATTCTGTAAGGAAAACTAGAACAGTTTATGGTGTCACCTGCCCTGTGTGGAGGTTTTGCTTCTTTTCCTCTTTCACCTGGGATTTTAAAGTAGCTTGATGAGCTCTACTTTAGCACTGCAGAAATCTGC
Organism: Brachypodius melanocephalos; assembly: GCA_013398615.1. Classification (NCBI taxonomy): domain Eukaryota; kingdom Metazoa; phylum Chordata; class Aves; order Passeriformes; family Pycnonotidae; genus Brachypodius; species Brachypodius melanocephalos. The sequence goes on from VZSR01000247.1 coordinate 5,177,975, forward strand.
TTGCATTGGCGTATGCATGTTTGTCAGCTGTTTAAGCATTTCGAATGCATTATATTTCATACCTGGTTTTTGCTGTTCTCATATGCTTTTTGCTTAATTAGAATGAAATGTGTTGAATTTGTTCTGAAAGGCAATTTTAAACGAATACTTGAAATAGCTGTTGAATTTCCTGAAAGTTCAGCTTTCTATTTCTCTTCCTTTAACTAGAAATCAAAACTTGTTAACTAGAACTTCCAAAGAACACCCTTAATTTGTACTTTGGACATTTTTGTTTACATAGTAGTACAAAGTTTGTGGCAAAGCTCTCTAGGCAGTCTCTAAAACTGTGTTTTCAGCAGTGGGCTGCCCAACCTTGCTGTTCTTCTATTTGTATTGGAAGAATTAAAAAAAACCCCACTAAGATATGAATCTATAAAGGCAGTAAATGAATTTTGGCAGTGTGGAAGATGATGACACAGGCTCAAGGAATCAATCAGACAGTTCAAGGCTGTTATATTTGTGTAATTAATTAATATTACTGTAAACAGAGATGGAAGGAAGGAAAACTAGCAGGAAAATTAAGAACTCATCATTATCAGCTCTATTCATTCCCCAAACTCCACCCTCCCATTTGACTTAGTAAATTGTTTTGAGGTAAATCTAAATGGAAATCTGTAGCATTTCACCTCTAAATGAGGCATGCACTTGGGAGGAAAACAGTGCTGCAAAGGCTAATCCAGAACTCTCCCAAAATACCTTGGAACAAAAATGTTTAAATATGACTTGGCAGATTTGCAGGAGCGTAGACTTTTGCTCACCAAATTTTCATTCAGACACATTTGATCATGTTACTGATGTTGATGTGTCCCAGCTTCTAAGAGCTGAGCATACTCTGATCCGTGATTGTGCAGATGCAAATATCTGTGCCCCAGCTGTTGGCATATATGGGAATTAATTCCGTATATTAGACTGAATCATGAGATTGCTCTCGAGTGCAGGGTGTCCCTACAAGCAGTGGATGAAATGTCATGGCTGACAGCATTGCCATGAGTTAGAAAATAACTTCAGTGGGAGATTGTCTAAGATCTCCACCCAGCAAGCAGCCAAAAAAAGTTAATAACATAAAGGAGTACAGTGTGAACACCACCACTGCTTATTCAGTTCACTAAGGAGTTGCAGGTTGGGAATGAGCCTAGGAGGAGCCAAAGGGATACACAGAGCATTTGTTCCAATGAAAACCCTTCATGGAAGTGAACCAAGGGCAGTCCTGTGCTGCTGATACAGGTTTCCTGTAAGCTTATTTTCAGCCAGGAGGGAAGTGGGGAAGGGAGTGGGTAAGTGCACTGACAGCTGTATCTTTCTGGACCAGTTTCTGTTCTTAAACTGCAAGTGAAAATGATAGATCTTTTAAAATTTAATTTTAGCTCATGGTGGCCATCCCATTCCCCAGTGCATCCCCAGAGATTAGACTTTGCTGTGCATGCTGAAAGTTGTTCAGCTCCTGGACCCAGAATATTCTTTCACCCTGCTTTCATAGACAAATGTCTCTCTTCCTTTTTAACTTAATAAAGGTGATGTGTTTCTAAGTCATGGGGATGCTGGTCTCGTTGCAGCAGGATGAATCACAGACCCTTCCCAGTGCCCAAATACATGACTTTTTGTGGAATAAGACAGCTTTTCTGTATGTGAAGAAAAAAATCATTGACAAAGAGGGGAGTGCGGAAGAAGTAAGGATTATAACATGGTCAAATAGGGAAAGATAAGTTTTGGTGAATTTGTCAATTAAGTTATTACAATTTCACTTTTAGAAGATCTACTTAAAAAGTCCTGAAGGTCATTCCCAGTTGAAATCAGACCAGTTTTTAGCACCTCCTCTGTTTTGCACCATGCCATTTCTTGAATTAAATTCCATATTATTCCATTGACTCTAGAGAGGTCACTGATGCAATAAACAAATCATTGCTCACCTCTTTGTATCTGAGGCTCTGCTCTGTGCTGCTCCCCCATTTTAGCTGTTACGGAATGCTTATTATCCAACTGGCGTCCTCTGAAGTGTTTTGTGTTGTTGCTTTATAAATCGCAAGTGATGTAATAGAACACACACCAGAAAGGACATGTGGAGAAGACAATGCTAACAAACAATTTGCAGTTCCTCATTGCCGTGGCTGAATGAGTTGATTTTAGGTAATTTGCTATTCAAACAGGAATAATGAGGTTAAATGTGTTTTACTCCTTTTCATTGTGGCGCAATGGTCAGGCCTGAACCACTTAATTTGAGGGGGTTGGACAGGGCAAAGAAAATTGCTAATCATGTGCTTAATTGGTCATTCTCTCACGTTTGCCTCTAGCTGTAACGTGTTAAGGATGGTCTGAGATAAACCATCAGAAAACCACTGAGACTATACAGGAACATACCATGGAGCAGCTTAATGGTGAAATGGTTCAATCGCTGCCAACTCAGCAGAGCAAAGAGAGGGGACAAATCTCTCCTGCTGAACTCTAGAAACCTGAGATTTTGGTCAAAACCTGTCATGAAATGCATGTGGTGTGATCAGCTCTGCACAGTCTATTCGAGGGGGCAGAAAATTTCCTTTGACTACATTTCCTGGGTCATTATTTTAGCAAGAGCATCTTGGGAGTGTTTTCAGCACAGAAAAGCATTAGCAGGACCAATTAGCATTTTGAGCTTTCTCTATGAAATTGTAGTATTTGCTTAAGCAACAAATAATGATAATTACAGCTGGGGTTGGTGGTGGGTTTTTTTACGTTTCCTAGAACGCAAGTGTTTGAAATCCTATTCAGAATTCGTTTCTGAATTCATGTGCTTGTGTATAGATTGCAACTACTGTAAGGAAAATCAATGAATTGTCATTGTGTTAATAGTATTGGCTCTATTTGATAAATATGTCCTTGGGCATTTTTCAGAATTGTAGCTATAATTTATGGGTTATTACAATTCCTGTGTGTCTTCTGTAGCTCTAGAAACAGGTTATGCAAACTTGTCAGCAGTAACAGTGGTCTCCAGTAGAGCAATGGTTTTGCACAATGTTTTCATATAAAGGAAACAAATCCAGCCTTCCATCCCCCCACCATCTGTTGGTAGGGGTATTCCCTTTTTTTCTGCTGTTTTGGGGAAGAATTTGGCTTACTGTTCTTGAATTAAGTATAATAATTAAGATTTTTAGCATTTGTAGAAGCTCAACTTGCATGCAGGAGGTAGATTGTGACAGCCTGATATGCTGTATTAAAATGATACATAAGTGGAGCAATGTTTTCATCAACAGAAGTGTGTTGCTGTTCAGAGTGGATTCTCTCTGTAGGGTGCCATAAAGTAATTAGAAGACCATAACATGATCCTTCAGTATTGAGTTAATTCCTTGGAGGGATGAATTCATCTTTTTTGACTACAGTAGTGCATGACTGGCCATGGAAATGCCACTGAACTATAAAATGTAAAACAAAGAACAGTTTTTCTAGAGTAGCATATTTGTTTTACAAAACTCGTGAAAGGCTCATACTTTTAGTGATTTTTGCTTCCAGCAAATTGGAAGTGGAAGTATTTATCTTAAAATTAAAAATCGACGTGGAATGCTGTGCATTTTGCCTTAAAGAAAATTGCATGTGAAATATTTGTCTTCCGTGAGGACTGAAGACTATTAGAAGGTCTGTGCCAACACAAGAAGCATCTCTGTTACAGATGATGAGTTTTTGCAGCTGGTGTAAACTAATCCGGCGATGGCTGCATACTGTAAAATTAAAGGATGAGAATTTCGAGCAGTTTCCTTTTTCCCAGCAGTGGGTGGAGAGCTGGGTTTGTATAGTGAGACGGTGTTGCAAATTAGCCTTGGTTGGGCTTTTCTTGGGGTTTTATTTTTATTTGTTAACTGACCAACACTCTAAGCATGAGTTTGTAATAGAGGCTTGTATTGGCTGGAAGGGGAGGGACACTGGCCATGCACTGCTCAGATGGGGCAAGACTGGAAATACTCAATGAGTTTGATCAGAAAAGATTCTCTAGGCCCCTCTAAGCTGACATGCTGCCCTGCTTACAGCAGGAATTCCAAAACCCACAAGGATTTTTTTTTTAACCATCTTTTTCTTATTCCCCTGTAGAACATCTTCCTGATTGTGCCGTGAAGTGTGTTGCAATTGAGAGGTTCTTTCCAGCCCACCAGACTTGTGTGTTTCTGCTCTGTTTCAGTTTGTACTCAACATTAATCCTTCCTGTTCTTGTGTTTTCAGGTGCAGTGCTGGAATTGGCCCTTGCTGCCATATCCCAAAATAAAGCCCTTTTCTTGAAGAAACGAGACATTGAGGTCTAATTTGCTATGGCAGAGGCTTTGGGAATGTGTAACAAAAATTCAGAAGTCTAATTAAGGAAGCATTGAATTTAAGGCCTGCCTTGACTGCTTGACTCGGGTCAATAATTCTGTGATTTTACAGAGGCTGCGTGCCTTAGCATAAAGAAAGGCATGAGTGGTTCTATACGTGCAAATTAGAACTAATGACTCTTTTGTATGACACATGAAGGGAGCCTTTAGTTTCAAGCAAGGGAGCATAATCACTATTTCTTGGTTGCTACATATCCGGTGTGTAAAACCAAATTTTCAGTGAAGGTATAGAACGTTATTTCTCACGTGGCTATTGAAAAGTGAAAGAACATGTGGAAGCTGAAATAGATGCTTCACACCCTGCTATAGTTCAGGGCAGAGGTGAAATATTTAGCATCTTTGTGGTATTCTCAGTGTACTTAGTAATTCTTTAGGACTATGCTGTTCTAATTATAGCACATCTGAGTTCAAAAAGAGTGTTTCATATAGCCTTAAGGCCTATGAAGGAGATAATCTTCTTGGGAGTTCTGACATTTGTTTTAATGGAAGCAGGATCAAGCAAAAATGCTAGGCTGGAGTGACATTTAAATGTGATCAGCAATACTGATCAGTGATCAGGAAATCGAGCTGTTCCAGCTGTTTACTTAAAAGACTCCTTTCTGTAACATATTGTCGATTGTAAGGGGTTTTTTTTTATATTTTCTTGGAAAGAACATGGCTCTCCCTCTATGAATAAACCATCCCTATCCTGGTGATGTGGATGACAAGGCTCTGATGGATTTCAGCAACATTATGAATCTCACCTGCTGGAGATTCAGTTTATATGCATGGATACAGAGCTGCTCAAAGCAAAATGTTTCACCATCCTCGGATGAACACTTTCAGTGCTCCAAGGCGTCTCAGTGTGTTGGGGAAGAGAGCTCATTTCCACAGAGATAAATGTTTTGCAGTGATTTTATTCTCACAAGAAACTGAAGCCAGAACCAAGAAATGGAACAGTTTTTGATTTAAAAAATCATCCCAGCTCCCCTCCCCAAACTAAACACCTGCACAGGGAATAAATGATGTTATAATTAAAGTAACAGAGGTTTCAGCTTCAACAAGGAGACTGTCCAATAGTGAGGCTTGCAGAAAATGGAACTGGCAAGCCTCAGCTTTCTGGGCATTGTTTAGAGACAGAATTGAGGAGTTTGAAGGTAGGCAGGTCCAGCTTTTTGGGAAGCTTTTCTCTGAGGGTTATGTATTCCTGTTGTTTTCACCATTGCTCCTCCAAGGCCACCTGTGTCCTCTGTAAAAATGAGCTATGCCTGATGTCCTGAAACACTGCCCTGGGAGTCACTGACTTTGTCACTGCAGAACTTTGGAATTTGTTGTGAGTTCACCAAGTAATATTTATTACAAGCTGTGTATTAGCTACTATTTTTACAAAATACGACTTTTTTGGATAACTGTCCTTTATCCGAGGTAGACCTATCACCGTTTTAGTCAACAGCTATATGGTGGCTGTCATTCAGAAAATGATAGATTGTGTTTTGGAAATAGTTTCATGAGTGCAATTTGCCTCATGTGAAAGACAATTTTCTTGGTGAATCGCTGTAGAACTTTTCCTTTAAAGTGTAAGTTGACACTTCTCCACATTTCCTCATTTACAAATGTGTCAAAAAACCCAAAATGTTGTGTAGTTTTTACCCCCTTTACAGCAAAAGCAGTAAACACCTTCCTTTCCTCTTTGGAATTCCTAGATTATATATATATTTTTAAAAAAATTTTCTATGTCTGTGCTCACATCTTAGTTTATCCATTAGTTGTCTTCCTTTTAATACACAGGAAAATCTGTCTCACAGGTACATGTTGAGACATGAATGGAAATAAGGTAAAGGCTGGGGCAGAACTGAAGCCTGTGGCAGAGACACGGCAGCTGACAGAGGATGTGGCACTTTGCATTTTAGTTTGGAATAGTTTGGTGGTTCTGCAATGTTTGTAGGAATACATTTGCAATAAGAAGTGAGAGCACCTTGTTTGATAGCTTTTATAGTGATATTAATTCCTTCAACCCAACAGAAACAGCCTGACATCTTTCTTTTTCGTGTTGTTTTTCATTTGGTTTTCCCTATACTGAATGGGATATATTCAGAATCAGCTGAAGCTTGACAAATGCAGCTGTGAAGACTTGTCTTCAAGCTATACTGCAGATTTTTCTCTTGCCTTTCTTTGCTCCAAGAAATACCTGTTCAACTGTTTTTATAGTATTTTTATGATAGGCATTTCAGATACCTACTGCTGGATAAATAAAACTGCCTTCCTAGCTTCAGGAGGCAGGGATGTTTTTTCATTTGTTTCTTAAAATTTGTTGCAGTGCCAGAATGTAGTTGGATGTCATAGTAAAGAAGATGGCCTGGCATGGAAATGAGAACATAATTAAAATTATTTTTACTTTTCTCAGGATTTGGAACAAACTGTTGCTTAAACCTTTCTTAGAGGTATTACACCTAACAAGCTCTCTTGAGAGAGATGGGGGTAGAGCAGCAAAGCTATCAACAAAAATATGGAATGGCTGCGTTCCCTGGGGTTTGCTTAAATTTGAAAGTAGATAGGAACTGTGAAGAAATATAATGCAATCTGGTAAAGAAACTGCAGTATAACTCCAGTGGCCTGAGACACAGTAATGTACCAGTGTGAAGATCTTGTATTGACCTGAAAAATAGGTGACAACATAAAACACTCTGAAGTTGCTTAGTTTACATTTGTTCTTGATGCATCGTCTTCAATGTCTTGTGGTGTGGAGATCAATTGATGCTGTAAACTCTGTGGAATGGAAATCAGGTCTTTTTACCTGCTGTGGGAAAGGCCCTGTGAACCTTTCCTGGGCTGCCTGTGTTAGACATGCTAAGTTCAAAATTACCACTGAGGTAAAACAGCAGTCAAATGGTGCTGTGTTCTTGGTCTTCATTTAATGGCAGGTTGAGGTTTACTAAGCCGTTGAAGCCACTTGTGGTGTGAGATTTTCTGTCCTTGCCCACATAAATGTACCTGATGGAGTCAGTGGTGGTCTAGGATTTGAAGCAAATTAAGTAATTCTTGAGTGTTTAATTTTTTTTTTTTTTTTGTAAATAACCTGGAATGCTTGTTAATCTATGCAATATTTGTTTCATTATAATCCTTTCTGAGAATTTGTGAATGCCTTCCATACAGAATCAGCAGTACTGGTTTTGCAGAGCTTCTCTTTTTACTTCTGAAATTCCAATTGAGGAATAGCAGTTCTTTTGTTTGTTGTTTTGAGGATGAGCTTGGTACAGGGTTCATAGTGAAAAAGAAGTGTGAATTTGAGCAAATCACTGCTTTCCAAGTCTGACAGATTTATTTGAGATATTCCATCGAGTTACAGTCTCCATTGTCCTCCATTCACACACACTTAAAAATCTGGAATCAGGTTATTGGTGTCTGACATATTGGGCAATTTTGAGAACTGTAACTTGAAAGAATAGATCTGCATTTATATAAGGGCCCCTGAAGTCTTGGAGCTTACAGTTCAATCTTAACATAAAAATTCCTTCCGAAAACTGATTGTGTTTTATCATTTTTATTATTTTTAAGGATTTACTATAATTTGATTTTTTAAAAAAAATAATGTTGGACCATTTTCTTGTACCTTCTAATCTTGGTGGTATTTTCCTTGGAGAAGAATTGGTCTGGTGTGAAGAGGGTTACAGTACATCCCCCATTGACATTCTGCTCACATTGTTTTGTGTGCACGTACCTGCAGCACGGATCCTACTACAAACAATTCTGGCTTGTCAGAAAAGCTGTATCTACAACTTGGTTTGAAATGTCTCTGTGGTTCAGGGCCCCAGGCTGGTGAGAGATGTGCTCTGTCAGTCTGTACATGTGTGTGTGCAAGAAGGGGATGTTGCCAGATTGTTTTGCTCTGTTAAATACTATCAGATATGCCTTTAAAAAACAGTGCATTATTAAGCTTGGCTCAAGAAATTATAGAACTAGTGTTACAAAGCTGTCTTAACATACTGCTATCTCCTTGAAAATAGGAGTTCATAATTAGCTTTGTAAGGAAAACTGGTGCCCAAGTGAAGAAGAAACCATTAGCAACTCCTATAAATATGGATGACTTTATTGAGGAGGGCGTATATGTATACACAGGAGTATTGTTCATGTTCCTGTAAGCAGAAAAAGTTTTGTTCTTTACAGGTGAGTCTGGGATGGTTAATTTAGGAAAGAGATCTGATTTCAGTATCACATAGTGAAACAATGAAGCTTTATAGTCCATTGGTTTTGCATGTAAGACTCCTGTAATTATCATGACTGTATTGAAATGTCATTAATGTCATTAGTGTGCTTAGTAACTACTCTTCTATGACCCTTTAGTTATAAGAGCTAAAATTAGATGTGTTTGGAACTTATGTTCTGAATTCTAAAACTGACTTTATTTGAAATAATTGTATGTAAGCCTCAGTTGATAATGTAACAAAATTAATGATTCTCATGTCTTAAAATATTAGAATCAGTAAAGTTCAATGTGTGTTTGATTGTAAGGATTTTATTTCAGAACAACCCTCTTTGTTGGTGCAATGTTGCATTAGTGTGCCGTGCTGATCAAGTCAATCTGAACTTCCTTCTTGCACACATGAGGATTACAGCCAGAAGTTTCTTTTTCTCGCTTTTTCTTTTGTATTTCATTAATATTAGAGGGATTTAGTTGATGTTACAGTTTGTGCTAAGCTGCATTAGAATCAGGTTCATTTTTGATTTGTTTCTAAGTTTTGTTTGGCTTGATTTTTTTGTTTTATGCTTTTACTGAAGCTTGAAAAGGTCATCTCAGTAGAAGATACATGGAAGATAGGAGTAGAAAAAGTGAAATTTTGCATCAACGCTCTTGTGGCATTGAAGTTCAATAGATGTGAACTGCAGAAGCAAGTTGTTACTAAATAGTATTTCTTGCTTCTTAAACTTTCAGCATTTTCTGGTGTTGTTTTTCATCTTCCACAAAACTCCAGATAATAAATGTGCTGATATTACTGCTCTGAGCATTAATTAACTTAGGGTTTTAACCTAATGGGAGTTGCAGAGTTGATTTGAATGAAGCTGTTGCTGTCTTTGGTGTTGGTTTCCAGTGACGGAACTCCGGGAGGTTTCTGTGGGAATGCAGCGGGTGTGTGATGAACCTGGTGAGACCATGCTGCAGAAAGGTGCCCTGATGGCCAGTGCCCAGCGTGGGCTTTTCTGTGAGCACTGGAGATGCACACACTTGATCCTGCCAGCTGCATCTTTCTGGCTTTACTGGGAGTGCAACTGTGGATGCTTTCCTCTGGCAGGTTTCTCTTTTTCTCGCAATCAGCACATTCATTTTTTTCCGCTACACTCTCATATCCCTCGTGTTTCTAATTAACATTTCAAAATCACTGCCTGTCCTTCGTTCTGCATATCTGTGCTTGTTTGCATTCCAGCAGCACACCTGTATTGTGAATGCAACACCAATTAATACTCTTTTCAGTAGTTTAAAATAAATAGTGTCCATGTATGGGCTTATTCTCAAACCATAATATATTCAGTATTTCTTATCTGACAGGCCTTGAGTTCTAAGAGCTGGATTTAGCAAAAGTTTTAAACTCTATTTAGGCTGAGTAAGCAGATATCTTTGTCTAATCAGTGAAACACACCATGCTTCTTTATAGCTCTCTACAGGAGTAAGGAATTTAAAAAGTTAAGCAGTGGATAAATATCTCAGAAGATATCTATTTTTCCTTGAAATGTGCTTCACCTAGAAAAATATTCTTAATCTGCAGTTTTCCTGTTTGCTCTTAGGTTACCAAATTATATGTGAATACGAATTTCAAAAGCAGAGTTTAAATCACTGAAAATATTTTGCTGCCTTTTGCCCTAATCTCTTTAAAATACATCAGAATTTAGTGGTGACTCTTCCCATATGTGGAAATATTTAAACAGAGGCCCATAGGAAGATTGAGCAGAGTAAAGCAAATTGAATTTGGTTTAAGAATTCATCCCTTTTTGTCCTACATATCTAATTCATTTTTCTCAAATGCTGTTCATATTGTGTTGCATATTAATTGCATATTCTATGTTCTTTTTTTCATAACATACCACTGATAATAACAGAAAATTAAATTTTTAATTCCCAATGATACCTTAATTTAATGTTCCAGCTACTTCTCTTCTTTAACTAATCTTCTGTCCTCTGAACAAATTTGATTAAAATCATTACATTTATTAAGAAGAAATGGGCTAAATGTATCACTTTGGTCCCACAGCGTATTAAAAATTCCTTTCCATGGCTTTTGGTGGATGGCAAATTTAGGGAAGGAAATGGCTGATTAAAGTTCAGCAATCACCAGGATATTGAAAAGTGGAAGAAATTACTTGCTTTAGTTACTGCTTTCTCATTTTAAAGGTAAACCATTCCTTCTTACTCTTGTCTCCTGATGCCCTAGTAATTATGAATTTGTGAGATTTGGGATGGGATGCGGGACACAGAGGAGTGATTTCAGACTCGTGTCTTTCCTGGTGCTGTTTGTGGGGGACCTTGCAGGCAAGTGCTGAGGAAAACTCACCCTGAGCTCTGTTCCCTTCTGTGCTGGGCTGAGCACAGTCAGGATCTTTAGGGTGGGACAACGCAGCCTTTGCACTTTTGTGTTTGTACCAGACAAAAATCTGATATTTGTGTTTACATTTAGAATAATTTGGAACTTCATGCTGATTTTGTTACTTCGCTTTGGATTAGAGTGTTAGTGGTTCAACCTTCTTAGTTTTCTGTTGAATGATGTGATTATTGTGGCCCATTTGATGGTATGCCTATCTGTGTAATTAGGATGTTGTAATCTTCTTTCTTGGTCTCTGATATTGAGTTAATAATATCTCCTTAGGAAGTCTGATACAACATTGTTAACTGGTTGGGTTGGGAGGAGTTCACTTATCAGTGAACAGATTTTAAGCATAGGTCCTTTTCCAAACCAACTTTATAACAAAATGCTTTTGAAATACTTGCATTTATTTTTGTGGTTGTCCCTCTCAGTTCTCACTGTATGGCTGATTAACTGCATTCAAAACACGATTTGCTGCCTGTATAGTGACAGAACTTTTTTGAAAATGTGAGTTAATGAAATTTAATGCTGTCTGTGCTGGCTTTTTTGAGCACCCATTAAGTAGGTTAGCTGCTCACATGTAAAGCTCTTTCAGCTGTGAATTAGAAAGCATCTGCCTTTACTGTATGCACTGTCTCACAGTCATTCTAATTTTCTCATATTCATATCTAATTTTATCTCCTTCTGCTCCCTGGGCCTTAATTACGAAAATTCATGATACTAGTTTTGTGATGCCACAACTTGGCACCCTCCACTATCCCAGGTTGCTCCAAGCCCTGTCCAGCCTGGCCTTGGACACTTCCAGGGATGGATGGGGCAGCCACAGCTCCTCTGGGCAACCTCTGCCAGGGCCTCAGCACCCTCACAGAAAAGAATTTTTTCCTAATATCTAATCTAAATCTACTTCCTTTCAATTTGAAGCAGAAATATTGCAAACTAATAACATTTCTAGGTACTTCATTATCTTCCATATCAGACAATGAACTGATTGCAATGTTTTTTAATAATTGTAGATGTATAGCCTGCTTACATACATTCTGAAAAACACTCCTTGACTTGATATGCTTTCATAATAAAAGCTTAGATATTTTTAGGTAGTGGGAAAATCAAGAGTACTTGGTTTAGTCCAGTGTAGGCCCCTATTTTTACAAGGTGTTATACAAACAGTAGAGAAATTCCATCATCCATAGAGCTGATTTTATAAGTGCACCAGGCAGGCAAAGGCTCTGAACAGGAGCACAGAGGATACAGACCCACCTATGTTTTTCTGGCAGGCCCTTGCCAAACCCCAGATGTCTGAATGGGAATTCTTTGGGCAGTGATGCTGGATGTGAATTAGTGAGGCTGCTATTGCATTATGTTAACATCAGGAGGCCTTTATTGAGAACCTGATCTCTACTGTGCTTTATTGCCAAGAATCATTCCATAAAAAGATATTTGTCCAGAATAACTTGCATATTAGATTTGATAAGCTGCAGCAGGCTGATGGAAGAGAAAATGATATTGTGAAGTGTGTTGTAGTGCAATGCAGTAGTAAGGTTATAAACAAAATAAATTTATTTGAGGTTGTGTAATAGATTTTAGGACTAGATCAACACTTGTGCCTGGCCTTTGTCCAAAGTAGTTTATTTTGTAGTTCTTGACTGATGATTTTGAACAATATTTGAGTTTCAGGTAATTGATGGGTTTATAATGGAATCTGCACCTTTGTGCTTATAGCTGTTCAGTGTTAATGTGGTTTTGCAGGATAAACGTTGATAAGTGAAGAACATTGTTTTCTAGTATGAGGAATAGTAGAATTTTAGGGTCCCATTCTCATGAGTAGGAGGATCCTATAAACTCTTAAGAAGCAGACTACATACACCCAGTGCTCTGGAAAATGAGAACTTTGGTGTGTAAACACCAGCCAGGAAAGAATTAGCTTTTTGGAGGTCTTTGTTAATGAGTGCACACGTGCTGAAAGATAATAAATGATTGTGATTTTGGTGGAGTTTGAAGAAATATCCAGATAAAGCTTTTATGTTGTAGTACAGATGCATCCAGGTTAGTTTTTTAGCTGGTTAATATGACATATTGATGTTGTGAATTACGGTAGTTAATGACTTGGAGATTTATCAGGGGCTTGCATCCTGTCTTTTTCAGAAAATTTGAAGGGAAAGCCAGAGGCTGTCTAATTAAAGGAGGTAAAGCACTGAGCAAAAGGAAGGATGGTGTGGTTACATGTAAGAATAACATTTTAACCACAATGCCTTGTAGAAAGATTTCATTATGCTGCAGCTGGGGGAAGCACATGGCTGCAGTATGGGACTGGAGTGTGCAGATGTAAGGGAATCTCACCATACTCACTCCACTGCTCTCTTATCTGGGCAGGTGTGACAAATAATTCTGTGCACTCGTCAGTGCTGACAGCTGAGACTTTTTGCTCAGATGCCTTGACAGTGCTTGTATTAAGCACCCAGGGCCGTACACTCCATTAAGTTTTTGTGAAATGAACTGTCTGTACTCGCTGTCTGGCTGATCCTGGCAGCGTTTGGGAGCTGGAATCCTCTCCAGTGAGCCCCTTCAGCCACCTGACAGGTCAGGTTGGGATGGTTTTAGTGGAGTCTTTCAGGGCACAGAAGACTTGGAAAGACAAGATGGGATGTTTAAACAGTGGTTAAAGTGTAATGTGGAAGAAAACCAAGTTCTCTGAAATGAAAATAGACAAAAAGGTAATTTTTTTTTTTTTTTGGATGGCCATACGGAAGGTGGAAGGTGTTCTGTGGAGATGTGGTGTGTGTATCACTCAAATCTGATGGTGTTGCTCTGTGTACCACCCACATCACACCAGCTAAGTCTGAAGACACAATGATTTTTAGAGTTGGGATTTGCATTTTTTTATTCAAGAGAAATACTAATAGAGTTGAACTATACCTATAATTTCAAATGCAGCCATTTATAGCCAGATGATAAATAGAATTGGAGATTGATTATTGAACACTTCATTAAATACATGGAAGAAATTGGAAGGTTCCCTTCCTTGGTATCTGCTGTGTCAGGGTGCTGAGTATTCTTATGGATCAGTTCATCAGGGTCTCTCAGTCTTTTTAATTTCTGCTCGCTTCCCAAAGGTGAAACATGAATAACATGAAAAACACCTACTGTATGGAATTGTAGAACATCAAATTTTATGTGATTTTTAGGAAAATGTTATTAAAGTCTGAATTTAAAGGCATTTTCTGCATATATATATACACTCTTGCAAGTGCACCAGTTAAATATACTAGAGAGTTTACTGAATATTATAATAAAATCAATACACTACTGAAATCTGGATTTGGTTTTAAAACAATTTCCCCATATGGTGTAAATTACAAAAACAGAAATAAGGGTTTGGAAACTTTAAAAATTCAGCTTGATGTGTTTGAGTTGCACATATGACTTAAATCAGTATTTCTTATTCCCTGCATCACATCTGGGCTATTCTACTCAGGCATTGTAAGAATTTGAAATTAGAGCGTGGTGCATATTAGCAGAAAAGCAGAAACAGAGGTGAAAAGTTGGAATTGTAATGGAAATTCTGAGTTCTTTCAATTTCCTTATAAATCTACCTGGTGTTGCTGCATTCATTCTTACTTAATTAAGTAGCTTGTAGTGATATTATATATAATAATTAATTATTTATATATATTAACGTAGGATATGATTTAGATCAGAGTGATACTCTATAAGATGTGGTTCACATGAATCAGCCTTGAGGATGTGAAGACAATGTGTTGCACAATTTTCACCAGGAAAAGAATTGTTTTTGCAGCTTTGTTAACATAACTATAAAGCTTTGTGCACTCTGGGCTAGATTTTGGCATGAAACATCTCACCATAGGAGAATATACAACTTTTTAACACCTGATTTAACACTTTTCCCCCCCCCTGTGCTTCAGAGGTTGAAAAATGGAGTTTGGCTGGCTTACAGTATAATAGGTGGGTTAGAACATGCCTCTCAGGCCATGTGTATGTCTCTGTTTAAAATGTTGGGAGTGATGGAAACCACATGCTGGAAGTTAAAAGAGCGAGTCTTGGGAAAGTCTGAAAGAATAGGGAGCCACAGGCGAATAACTGGCTTAACACAAGGAAACGTGCACTGAAAAGGAAGGATTTAGCAACTGAAGATGGGATTATCACATGAGGAGTTGCAGCTGGTTTGGGAGCAGGACTGACACTGAAGCTGAACCTGATTCTTCAGAGCCTGTGCCAGGGGGAAGAGGAAGGGAGGCAGAACTTCCTGGCTGAAGTTATGGCTGAGTTTTGGTGCAGCCCAGGTGTGCAGTTGGGATGCCCTGTGTTTGAGGGCAGGCTGTGCTTTGTTTCCAAACAGCTCCCAGACTGGATTTATTTGCAGTGTATTTGTTTGCAGCCCCCAGACTGGATTTATTTGCAGTGTAGCTGCTGTCTGCTGTGAGAGAGGCTCCAGCTACACCTGTGTGCCACTCAGGGGCTGCTCTGGAGTGCTGGTGTGACAGTGGTGTTACCTGAGCCAGCAAAGGCTTTGCTCTGACTGAGGGTCAGTCAGGTGTGAGTTGGAGCTATAATTCACTGCAGATACAGGTCCCAGTTCTGCACTGAAATCTGAGCAGGAGGAAGCTTCCCCCACCAATGGCCATTTAGCCAGGGACACTCATGGGATAGAGAGGGAGTAAAGAGGGGCTCTGTGAGGGTCCTGCCTCCTCTGCATCACCCTGAGCATAATTTATCATGCTTCATGCCCTTCTTCTTCCATTTCTTCTTCAAAACTGTCTATTTGGATGAGTGTGGGTGTGCAGATGAGGTTTTGATCTCCTTCGCGCTCTAACTTTTGATGCCAGATTTTGTAAAACCTGTTTTGGTTCTCTCTTCGCTCCCTAACTTTTGATGCCAGATTTCTTAAAACTTGTTCTTGTTCATGCTGAGATACCTACATGCCAATATCCTTCTTGAAGGAATGTTTTCTTAACAATCCCTGATAAAGGAAATACCTGTAAAAGGTATCAGCCTACATCAGTGTAATTAGAACTTGGATTAAGGGTGGGGAAAAAAAATACAAACCACTTTTAAACTTAGATTTCAAACCACAAAATGAAAATACTTGAATTTCTTCCTTTTGGCAGGGAAGGAGTTTCAACAGTAGTATAATATTCTGATCTTGAGAACAAGAGATGCTTCATTCTAAATTGGAACCAATGCTTCCCTGTTGAGTGTATAATTGGACTGTTTCAAAATAATTATTTTTGGAGGGGGCTGTATTCTTAAATTGCACTTTTCAGGCTCAGTTTTTTATTTTTCATAGAATTATGTTTCTTTTCATTTCTGAAAGCAAGAGTCACATCACCTTTTTATACAACCTCATGGATTCTGATGATAATTTTCATATGAAAATGGATGCTGACTATGAAAAGTCTGTTAATGAGTAAAAATTAGTTCATATTCCTAAACTATTACTGAATTGCCAAGTGGTCTGTGATTTTTGGTAATGAAGGCTGGGTGCCACTATGTGATCAGAGTCCAGGTGCTCAGAGCAAGGAAACCAATGCATGGGACTAAATGCTGCCTGCCTCTCATACATCCTCAGAAAATACCATATCCCAAAGAAATCTTGAGATTGCCTTAAGTTTTGGTGTTTAAGAAGGAGGTCATGTGTATATTAAATGAAATTCAGGTTTTTTGTGCTCCTCTTACTTATTTTTTAACCTTCCATGTTCATATTTTAAACCCTGCAAGCATGAATCTGAGATATGAAAATACTATATAAAATCATATCACTCCATAAATTGGAGTCAAAGGAAAAATGGGCTGTTATTGTGACAAAGGTGCTGAAATATTGAAGAGTTGATGGTTCTTCCCTCTGGCATACCTTGCATTTAAAAAATGAGAAAAAAAAAAAAGAAGGCGACTGGGACACTTGACAGACAAGGTTTAAATTAGAGAGAAGTGTGATTCTTTTGTCAGTCTCTGTAACCTTGTAATCGCATAAATTAACTGTTCTTAAGTACTAATGACTGAGGAAAGGCAGATGTTGTATCCAGCTGTTAAATGTTTTTTTAATGCTTCCTTTTTTTTATAGAGACAGTTAATTCCAGGATAAAGCCTAAAACCATTTCAGGAAAGAAATTTCTAATGTAGTCCTCAGATGAGTAACAAGAGCTATAGTAGCGTGTAAAAGCAGTGTGAACATCTGATGTTAACTACTGATTTTGAGCCATCCCCTCTCCAGAGGTGACAGAGACGGCTCTGTGTTTGTGTGAGGGGAGGAGGAAAGGAAAGCTGGGGCTGGGGACACCCAGAGCTTGGCTGCCTTAGGCTCTCCAGCGGGAGAACTGAGCATTGTGTTGCCTGTGCCAGAAATTCGAGTTCAATTTGAGTCCTGTGTGTGGTTTTGGGCACCACAAAATAAGTGATACAGAGTTATCAGTGTCCAAAGGAGCCTGTGAAGATGGTGAAGAGTTTGGAGGAGGAACCATACCCAGGGTGGCTGAGGTCACTTGGTCTGTTCATCCTGGAGACTGAGGTCATGCCTCCTCAGGGTCTGGAGCTTCCTCATGAGGGGAAGAGGAGGGGCAGATGCTGATCCCTTTGCCCTGGTGATTGGTGACAACACGAGGGAATGGCATGGAGCTGAGTCAGGGAAGGTTTAGGCTGGATTTTAGGGAAAGGTTTTTCACCCAGAGGGTGGCTGAGCCCTGAACAGGCTCCCAGGGAAGTGGTCACTGCCCCAATCCTGACAGAGTTCAAGAAGTTTGGATAATCCTCTCAGGCACATGGTGTGGTTCCTGGGATGTCTGTGCAGGGCCAGGAGTTGCACTCTCTGATCTTGAAGGGTCCCTTCCCTCAAGGGACTCAGCGTATTCTACGATGCTGTAATTGACTACATTTCTCAGCTTGCAAGGTGACTGAATGAATGCTCTTTCACTGTCTCACCAGTGTCCCATCCTCACCATGCTCACAAATCTAAGGTCTTCCTATTCCTCCCCCATCCTTCTACAGGCTGAAAGTGCTTGGATGGAGCCCTGAGCAGCCTGGTCCAGTGGAAGGTGTCCCTGCCCATGGCAGGGGGTTGGAATGAGATGAGCTTTAAGGTCGCTTCGAGCCCAAACGATTCTGTGATTCTCTGACTGAAAGCATGGAAATGCATTATATTCAACTACAATAGAACTGTTACTCTTAAAAAAAAAAAGGCTTTTTTTCACTTACACATGTTTATTCTTTGGGCTGTTACTAATGGGCCAACAAAGAGAAAAAAGCTGCAAATCTTTGGTCTTAAGTTTAGCCTGTGACAGATTGCAGGCCCAGCAGATTTGAAATCTTTATTTCAGTACCACATAGTTTTGTGACTAGTTTTAAGTACACTGCACAAACTTTGTCACTAATAAAAACAAAGGTATGTTTTTGCACTGCTTTCATCTCATACTGTCTTCTTCCCATCCTAGTGTCACATCATCCACCTGACGTATTTTCATAATACCCCTGTTATTTTTTAGTCTGTGTCTTTTATATACCTCCTAATTGTGTCAGAAAGCAATCATAAAAATGATTTATTTTTACTCCATATGGAAGTTTGTGGGTATTCAGAAAGATTATATGAGGGTTTTAGTGCTGACTTCATTAGCTGTGATCCTGTTCTTACTCAAATCCTCGCTGGGAGAACCAGTAAAATAATGTCAGAGGATTTTTATTTGTGTGGAATTACATAATTTGTTTTGTAATTAAAATGAATACAGAAGCAGGGAAAAAAGGAACCTTTTTCATTAATTATTATACAGGAAAACAAAACATTTAATCTTTTAAAAACTTCAGGGTTGTGAGAGAGCAGTGGGAATGATGCCATGTCAAATATTTATCCATCCCTTCCAGACAAAGTGTTGTGTGAGGTAAGAAAGAAAATGCAGTTAGAACAGCAGAAAACATTGCTGGCCACATTACACATCGATCATTCTTACATGGAGGAAAAAAAATGTGCCCTGCACTACTTCAAAGTGCTGGGAAGCAGGATGGAGCCTAATTCTGTTATGGGAACAAATCATTATGCCCTTCCTGTAGCAGGTTAGTTTTTTTGCAGCTGCTTTTTGTCCCCGAATATACTGGGCTTACGTGGCTGTCACTGGAAACTCAGTGGTTACCAAAAGTACAGTTTTGTAGTTGTCAGTCCCGAGAAAATGTGGAGCAGAGCTGAGCAGAGAGATTTCCTCTGCTGAGAAGGGACCTCTGAAGGATCCTCAGGAGTGGAGGTGTCCTTTGACTGCAGGAGAAGTGTTTTCTGCCCTGCTGAATGGAACGAATTGAATTGTTCAGTGTTTGAAAATAAAAAAAAAGTGTTTGAATAATCAGGATCTTGTAGGAAGAAGTTTTTCACTGAGAGAGTGATTAAATACTGGAATAGTCTGCCCAGGGAGGTGGTGGAGTCACCGTCCCTGGATGTGTTTAAAAACAGACTGGATGTGTCACTCGGTGCCATGATCTGATTGAGGTGTTAGGGCTGGGTTGGACCCGATGATCTTGAAAGTCTCTTCCAACCTACATATTCTGTGATTCTGTGATTTACATGATTGAAATCACATGGAAAGTGATTTCTGTCATCAAATTCTACATTTCTGCTGATGTTCTGTGTTCCTGGTAGCCTGAAGAGAGAAGTTAGGAATGTTTAGCATGCAGTGATCAGCTTACCTGAGCTGTGCAAGGGATTTTTCTGGCTTGTGTCCCTGTTTTGCAGAGCTGGTGTGAAGGCTGCTGTGGTGTCAGGTCGCAGTCCCCAAGGACAGGTTTCATGGTCCTCCTGTCCATGGCAGTCCCAGTGTCTCTGCCTTTTCCTGACCTGGGATTTTAGCCTGCAACTTGCTTCAAGGAATAAAAGAATGAATACAAATGCAGCTTGGTTCTCCCTTACAATAAATACACTGGGCTGATAAATTCTCTTGACAGTTTCCTTATGCCACTGACCAAAATAACATTGGTCTTATCTGTGTCGGTTGTTTCATCAAGCTTATCTCATATCAGGCAGCTCAACTCTGCCTAAATGAAATATTCTTGATGCTTATGGTTGCACTCAGAATTACTTTTGCAAATCAGTTAGAAACAATGATCTGTTTACCCAGGGGTAAGGTGAAAATCTCCTGTACTTCTTTACTTTTAAAAAAAAGAAAAGATAAAATGGAGTATGCATTAACACGTGACTTATACCAAAAGCTGTCAGACTTCTGCGTTGTGTCTGTCCCTGTTATCAACTACAGTAAAAGATTTGTGGATCTTGAAGGAGGGTGTTTTATTCACCAGGTAAGTCAGGTTCACTGCTGGTTTACACTGGAAGTCTGCTTGAGACCACCCACCCAGGAATGCTGAGTGGATTGAGACCTTTTATAGACAGAGAGGAGCAGCCTCACATTGCTCACCCTGGTCCTCATGGAATCCTGGTCTGCTGGGAGATATATATGGGAACTCCATGAGCTCCAAGCACCCTTCCAATCCAACCCTCTCTGAAGTTGTTTGTGCAGTGGCACACTTTCATTTGGAGGCAAAGGCTTCTGAAATGATGTTATACTAAATGTTACTGTGTGAATTATTTGCTTTGTGAATTTTTCCCCCCAGTGACATCAATCCAGTTTTAAGCATCTGAAACTTCCGTTAAATTGCAGCAGTTTTTATTTAGTTTGCTGTAGAAAAGTCTCATATCAGGAGGAAAGCAGGAGGCTGGGGATGCTTTTTGGTCATGATAGTAACTCTTTCTTAGCTGCAATGAGAAAAGCTCTTAAGCAGTTTTCAATTTTGAGCACAATAATCCTTGTGGTTGTCAGTGAAACTAAATACAAGTTATTCACTTGCTTAATGTCTAGTATATCTGGAGTGGTGTTTGTAAAGGGTTATATAATGTCTAGGTCCGTACAGTCAGACCATACTTCTTTGTCACATCATCTATAACTGAATATTTAAATTAAAATTTCTGATACGCAGCAGGCTGGAAAAAAATAGGCAAAGAATTCAGTGTCTAGGTCTGAGGAAACTACTGTGAAAGTTCATGTTAAAAGTTGGGAATATCAGAAGGATTCTGTCTTGATTTCCTAAACCCTTTTCTATTTTGCTAAAGCATGTTTCCTCTGTGTAGGATCTGTTCTTCTTTATGTAGTGGACTTCTGTGCCAGAATTTCCTGTTCCTGTGTGGCAACCCAGCCCTTGTCTTGCTGAAGTGAAGCCTTGTTTCACTGTGGTGGGACTGTGCTGTGCTGCTTGGGTTGTCTGCTTTTGTTAGCAGTGTTCCTGATAGGATGCTTCTCTTTCAACTGAAGAATGATGGTATTTGTATTTATGCTGCTTTTTGGTGTCAAAACCACGAGCATCAGCAGGACCAGCCATCCCTTCTGACAGGGAGAGTGAGTTTTGTCCCGTTCCAGAAACAGACAGAAACGGGTATGGAATGTGGTTTGAGCCCCTTTGTTGCTTGCTAGCAGGTGACTGGCAGCACATGCTGAAGTCAAGTGGCTGAAATAAAGCAAGTGGAAAAAAACCAAACCAAACAACAACAAAACAAAACCCCCAAAACCCAGAAAAAAATATTTCTGGTAATGTAAAATTCACACCATCTCTCAAAACTGAAATCTTATCTGGTCAAGTGCTGCAGATGTACTGGTATGTACAAAATGTGCTTTATTCAGCTGTTGAATAATTAAGAACTTGCTGTTGGATGAGTTAAACGTTTTAAATTGCCCTGTGTCAAGGGAAATTCAAAGAACTGACCTATATGAAAGGAATTTGTGCAAAAGCCAAAAGTTTCATAGAAATCTCTCTAAACACCCTCAAAATCTTCAAGCGTTCTCTGAATTGACTAGTTTCCTTAAGAACACTGCTGAGTATTCATTGTGAAGATGCAACAAAATGGCTTTACCTATTCCTGAGTCTAAATTTTAGAGTAATAATAATATTAAAAACAAAAGAAGAAACCCAACCCTCAAAAGAAAAAAAAAAAACCCAACCCTTTTTAAGAAAAAAAAATGCAAATCCAAGCAATTCTGAGAAGGCTCAAAGGGTACAACTGGTTGTTCCTCAAGCAATGACCATAAACTTTGGCTTTTCA
The DNA here is from genome assembly GCA_013398615.1 of Brachypodius melanocephalos. Classification (NCBI taxonomy): domain Eukaryota; kingdom Metazoa; phylum Chordata; class Aves; order Passeriformes; family Pycnonotidae; genus Brachypodius; species Brachypodius melanocephalos. The sequence continues at coordinate 5,199,967 of VZSR01000247.1, forward strand.
GTTGCTTCCTCATAAAAACAATTTACATTGACAGTGCCTGATTAAGTCTGTTTAGACTGTAAAGGAACTTTTAATTCTCTTGTGGTGATGATGGTAAAGCCACTGTGCTTCTCTCTGCCGCTCTGCAGTTCTTTGGAGAAGAACTATTTAAGTTAAAGGCATAATACTCATTTCACTGAGGAGTTGCATCAAAAACGCAAGAATGAAAGCACTATCATGCTGATGGAGGGCTATATTGAAAGGCATCAAATAAAATTTGTATTGGAGGAACTGTCAGTGAAAAGGGTAATTAATCAAGATCCTTGCACAGCCTGATTTTTATTTTTGTCTCTATTAGAATCCTATGAACATGACAATAGATGTATTCTTCTGATTAATGACCGATCTGTGCAATTGATCCAGCAGATTCAGTTACTGTGTATGATTGGCTTTCTGTCTATTAAAATACTGCTATTCATTTTCTATTTCTAAATATTTCAGAACTTCTAAGATTTTAAGGGCTTTGGAGAGGTAAGTGATTTTGTATGTGGTAGTGACCAAAGAACAATTTAAAAAAAAAGAGGAAAAAATCCAAGATTTAAAAAAAACCCCATAAGACATACTTGCAAAAAATATATACTAGAAAATATGTACTAGATACATATTGATAAATATAGTATATAAATATACTTTAGTATATAAATAACTAAATATAAAATAAAATAATGGATAAAAATATTTACAGATTTTTATATACAGTAAAATTGCACACAGTCTCTTCACAGCAGTTGGGCACTATTGTGTGTACCACAATATATAAAGGCTATCTCTGACTCTCTTATTTATTTTATTCTTCATGTGAATTTGACACTTGAGCATCATAAAACACATACTCTGCAGGATGCATTTACAGATTGTGCAGTTTGTCTCACCGCCCTCTTCCTTCCTTACTCCAAAGCTGGTAATACCAATTTCTGGAGGTTTTTATTTAAGTTTCTGACTCATCCTGTGTTGGTCAATAAATGACATAAGTTGTGTGTCAAAAGATTCTCACCCACACCCTGGAGTGTTTAAGCTGATGGGACTCTGGCAGGGATGGTAATTGCAGTGGGAGTGACAGGCACTATTCTCTGCTGACCCCTCACTCTGGTTTCTGGAAAATACTGGGCATACAGTATAAGACTTTTTTTCTCGCATAAATTTATTTTTTAGCATTTATGAAGCTGTGTAGTCAACTGTTTGAACTAGTGTGAATGTCAGTCCACTGCTAGGCTGTCGTTTAAAAATAAAGATCACAGAAAAATCAATTATTAAAACAATTAGGGTGCAGATCTGCAGGCAGATGAATGGTGCAGGTGCACCTGATTGTTCCTGATCTCTGAACTCCTTATCCAAGGGCTGGGTGTTGCACTCTGAGCTGGGCTGCAGCTGACTCCAGTGGGATAAAGTCAGTGGTTATAGTCCCATGCAGAAAATCTTTTAGTGCTACTAATGTTTAGGTGAGCTTCCAACATTCCTGGTTCTCAGCAGAGTATTAGGCCAAAAGGTTGATTTCTACTCCCATAAACCACTCAGAGTATGCACTTCTTTTTTTTTTTTTTTTTTAATTCGAGGTCTCCATATCTCCTTTCATCTCATAGGAAACAAATGGAATGTAATCCATTACCACCTACAACATTTTTTTTTGCCAGTTTCCTGTTTAAATTACTTTTTCCGTTTTAATTTTCACATTAGCCTTCTCTTTGATGTAATAATTGAGTCTTCTTCAGATTAAAAGGAAAAAAAAATCATTGAGAAACATGTTTTGGAGATTTAAAAAGAGGTAATTTGTAAAATTGCATTATTTAATAAAACTCTGGATGATTTCTGGTACGGTTTTGGCTCTTTAACATAAAGATAGTTGTCAAAGAGGTGACAATGCCTGGAAGATTTTACAGGGTAAAGGGTCAAAATTCTGCCCTGTCCTTACAGAAGGACAGATCTGTTCTAGCTGCAATACTGATCCTGCTGGAGTTCAGTAACTCATCGCCCTGAATGCAATTCATGTTTGTTAATGACCAGCAATCAGCCTGAACATAATTCCTTAGTGCCTGATTAGTAGAACATTTAAGCTTAAGAGAACAGGGCATTAAGCATCTTCTGCAGAGGGGAGGGGCTCAGGTGGGCCATGCATTTTGGGGTGAGGATGACCGGGAAGATTTCAAAGGAGGTAAGGGGATGCTCTTGGTGAGCATCATCGCTTGTGCAAAGAGTGGTCAGTCCACGGGGTGGCACAGGAGAGGATCAAAATTGTTCATACCGCAGGTAATTTGGAAGTAATTTGTTTAATTTAGATTTAGTAATAAAATCATGGTCATAAATAAAATCTTTGTGGGGTGCCAAAAGCCACCAGTGACTGGTTGGGTTATTTTCTAATTCTAATTTTCTATTGTAAAAGAACTCAGTATCAGACTTTATATCAATGTGCTTATGCTCCTTGGTTTGTAGGTGTGACATGTGAATATAATAAACCCTTGCAAGAGCCTTGGTGGGGGAGGCTGGGTTGGATGATACCCAGAGCTCCCTTCCAATCTAAATGATTCTCTGATTCAAATCTATAAAACAAAAACTGCATACAGGAACGCTGAAGTGGTTTTGGTGGTTTTTTGTTTTGTTTTGGGGGATTTTTTTTTTGTTGTTGTTTGTGGTTTGTTTGGTTTTGCTTTTTTAATAATTAGGTGAAGGAAATAATTCTTCTCTAGAATTGCCTGTATAATAACCCTTGTGGTTAAATAAAGTGTAATTTGTGTATGGATCTGTAGATAGTAGTAATCATTGTAACTCTTAGCCTAAGGAAGATGCATTTAGCCTTACATGAGTGTGTTATTAATAGGGCAACGTTATTTAGGGTTGTTGAGAAAATCAGTATTGAAATACAGGTGCCTTGGACATTAATATCATTAGAACAAAGTAATGCTTTCTGGTTGGTAGTGGAAGATGATCTGTGACAAAGGAAAATCCCTGACTTGCAGAGAAGAGAGTGCTGTAGGATACAGTGTGCCTCTGCTGAAAGGTTGGGCAGTGGGAATGAACAAAACCCTGTGAATAATTGACTCCTGTATCCAGGGATACAGGAGTAGGAAAAGGAACAATGAAAAAGACATTTTGCAGTGAGGCTCTAACAGTGATTTTCATAAATCTCCAGTTGTAGGTTGGTGAAATGTTTTATTTTGCACACTGGGGGTGCTGCACTGTGTGCTCTGGCAGCACTGGATGTTTATTGTGCTTGGTGCTAAGGGAATGCTGAGAGCTCGGGATGTAGCAAGGGAAGTGGTGGTACCACACAAGGGACAATGTTGATTCTGGTGCTGCTTTAGGGTTTTAGAGTAGCATCAATTTACTGTCTCATTGGGCTGAATCTTCCTGGTGTGTTAGACTAATGCAGCTTGTAGCTGCCTGATGGATAGATGGAATCAGACATAGCTCCCAAGTCTCCATTCTGCCACTTGAAAAGCTTAAGGTGTAAAAATTTATGGCTGACTTGCCCAGCTTGTGCCATTGTGGGGCATTCAATTACGGATCTATGAGGCTGGCTCCGTATTTTTCATTTTCTAAACTTCCATCCAGTTATTCATTGCGGCACAGATTCAAAATGTGGTGTTCTGGAAATTGTGTGTCCCTTCCCTCTTAAACTCTGTTGAACTGCTACTAAGAAGCCTCAAGGGGAATAAAAAAATAACTGAGCTGAATCAGATCACTCAGGCTGTGTTACCTGCTGCCACCTGCTCACAGGATGGTGAGAACTTGGGGTAATGTCTGCTGATTTAATGATGATCATTTTCTATGTGGTCATTGAAACAACTGGTAAATTTTGTGTTACAGTACTGCCACGTTTTCTGCATGTATTAAAGTTACTTGAATTTGTGGTGATTTGTTGGAAATTTCAACAGCACAGTGTTGGGTTTCTACCTTGGGAGTGCTTCAGTGGCTGCTTGGCTTTACTCTGCTTCTTGCCCAGGGTTGTGAATTCCAGATGTGCTTGGTTGGGCAGTGGGGAACAGGACCAGCACTGAAAGGAAATGGAGCCATTGGGGTCAGCAGGACTGAGTGCCAGTACAGTGCTTTTCAAGTCTAAATAGGTTAAAACTGTGTTAGTAGGTTTAACGTTATGGCTTATTTGAACCCTGCATGTTTTTTCTAAACGTTTAAGATCCTCATTTTTGTGATAAGGTATAAATACCCTCCCTTTCTCCCTGCTGGTGCTGCTGAAACTGTAACTTTTTGCGAGGATAGATAACGATTAACTTGGGTGCTGTTTGTACACAGGGAAGGAAACACTGCCAGGTTTGCTTTGGCTGCGCGGGAAAACCAAGCAAAATCTTTGGAGAGAAAACCAGTTGGCTACTGACAGGAGCTAGTGTCTGAGGATTCACCCAAATTTAACACAAAGCCCCTGCTGCTGTGTTGAGGGGACCTTCCTGCAGGCAGAGGGTGAGGAGACACAGTGTCAGAGCACTTGCTCAGCATCTGGCAGGCAGATGTGTGACCCTGGTGGGAAAAGCTGTAACTCCTTTTTGAGGGGCAGCAGGAGAGACTTTTCCCATGTGCTACATAGAACTGAGTCTTGGTTTGTATTTTAATCGACTCAGTGTCCTCTGAAATATTTAAAAAGTGCATTGCATGGGGACACTGGTCAGTCTGCAGGTGTGATGTTTACAGGAGTTTATCTGAAGCCTCTTATATTCAGTGTCCCATCTGTATGTATCTCTCAGTATTTTGCAGAGAGGGCATGCAGTTACAAAGTCTGCTGTGGGCTGGGAATTCCCAAACCTTGTCACCACTCCTGGGGATAAGACCTGTGTTCTACAGGGGCAGGGACAGTAGCTCAGGGCTCTGTGCTACACCTGGCAAAATTTTTGGGAGGAATGCAAGTCCCCAGCACAGCTTCTTGCCCATGCCCGGGGTGGTGCGTGGGGCTGCCAGGCTGTGCTTGGCCAGGATCAGGCTCCCATTTTTTTTCACACACTGCTAAATAGTGGTTTGTGCGTCACCAGATGCATGAGGAGCCTCACAGGGGTTGGTGGTGAGGGTTGTGAGCCTCTCTAGGTACTCTCATGAAGGCGTATTCTTTTCTAGCTGAAGCTTGGTTATTTTTTCCTTCAGTATCTCTGGTATTAAGTAATGCTGGTGTAAGGAGGTGTAGATAGATGTACCCTGTATCTCTCTAAATCTGTCTCTAATCTTGTCTGAAACCATATGCTTGGTAGCTTAAGAGCCATAAGCAGAGGATGCAGATATGAAACATCAGGGATGTTTGCGTGGAGCGCTAAGGCGTGATTCATACTGAAATAATTTTATGTTGTGTATTCCTAGCTAAATATTAGCAGAATTCATATGACTACCAGAACTTCATAATGTGTGAAAACTGTGACCAAACCACTTGAGATGCACTTTAGTTACATCTCAAGTAAAAGGTTAGAGAAGACTCATACCTCACTGTAGGAAATAAAATGCATAATTCAGTAAATGTATTTTAAGTATGTAAAAAGAATAAGAAAAAACAAATAAATAAAACCCATGAGAAGTAGTTGAAAAAATGTTTTGTAGGTGTTTATTGTGTGAATGTTCTTTGTTTAGAATTATCTACATTTATTTCCTCATTTTGTCCTTTCATTTTGCCCTTTCTGAAGCTTTCTTCTAGAATGGCCTAGAAAACTTCCTTGCAAGGCTTTTCTTTTTTTCTTGAAAGCCAGGCACTTGCCATTCTTCCCCTTAAGCAGGTTTCTGTTTAGTTGCAATGTAACTTACAGCAGCGTTGGAGCATAGTTCATGGCAGGGAAAACAAGTACAAAGCAGTTACTGGAGAAGCCGTCTGTGGCAGGCAAAATTAATGGGCTTCACTTCAGTCATGGCTTAATTAATATGTAGATTACTTCTTCTTGTACTACTATCAAAGCAAGTGGGCATTGTGCAGTCACTCATCAGTTACTCCATTTTTCTCTTTTTAACCAATTTCACGTTCCTCCTTAATCCATGTTACCTTGCATTCCTTCAAAAATAGAGTATATATATGGTACATATATGTATGTATAAATAAATGTAAAAGCATATTAGTTAACAGAAGCCAAATTTTTGTGCTTACCTTGCTTGGAGGGGCACTCTGGGATGCTTTGTAGTGGGTGTACAAAGCCAGCCTGGCACTGCTTCCCTCAGTGTGAGGATTTGGCTGCGCTTGGAGCTGTGTTTTATGTCACTTGAAAGTGATATCCATTAATTATTTCTATGAGTTGTTTCCCAAATGCTAAAATAATGTCAGTACTGTCCCCACATACCAACAAACTTGGTAATTTCAAAAAAAAAAAAAGGGGGAGAGTGACAAGTTTGTTTCTGAGAGAGAAGAAAACTCACGTAGGGCAATATATAGTGTGTCAAACAACTATGTAATTACAGAAATGGAAAGACAAAAAAAAAATTTGGAATAAATTTATTTGTATTTATCTGATATTTGAAACTCAGAAGCTAATGAGAAGCTTCTCTCACTTTGTTAAAGGAAGAGTGACTTGCATCAGCTGTCTCTATCTCCTGTGTTATCCTTAAATCTCATGTTTTTTGCAGGCTTGCTTGGAGCCGAGAGGTGGACTAATACCCTTCTCCCAGAGCTTTACCTCTGGCTGCTTCTGCTGGAGGGTAGAGGTTAGAGATGGAGCCTGCTTAATGGATCTGTAGTTTTTCTTTGAGATGATTAGTGTTTGAGTTGACTAAAAGCATGAATCCCAAACTTCATTTAAAGTAAAGCTGAGGGTAAATGGTGTTTGACGACTTAGGGCTGTTTTTGTTCTGGAGCTGGTGGAAACCTAAAAGAGTTGATGTTTATGACATGAATTTCCACTTTCTTTTCCATGTAAGCTTTCTGTACAAGCAGCAGTTTATGAAAACATACATTTTAAAAAGAGGTGAAATGGTTTTAAATGGCTCCTGTAGTGTTGCTTTTTTAAAGACAAACTATCTTTATATGTTTATAAAGTTTTTTGCAAGTGGCGAGGGATGCGTAATTCTTTGGGCTTTTTCTCTGCAAGAGAGCTAAGCAAGCTTTTATTCAAATGAAAAGATTGCTCTTGAAATCTGTTTAAAGATAAAATCAGAAGTAACTCTGACATGCTAGCTAAATTTTGTAGGACTGTTTGCCACTCTTAAAAGTGTGCTACAGAGACACACACATATAAATAGGAGAAGAAAGTGGTAAAGAAATGGGGAATGTAAACCTGCAGGCTTTCTTATTAGCTGAGGTGGAAAAATAGAAGTCTCAATTTTTGTCCTTTTTTTTCAGATTTTTATTTTCCCCCCCTAAGAATCCACACTGAGCAGCTGACAGAAGCCTGAGAAGTTAGCACTGAAGCAAACAAATCCTTTACTATATCACACACTGCTGGGATATCTGTCTTAGAAAAAAATCTCATTCTTTGAACATTAATGTGATAATCTGGAGTGTAGTAAATGCACAGGTTCAGCTGGTTTGAGTTCTGTAGATTTTTTTTTGGTGGTGTTTTTGTGTTTTTGTTTTGTTTTTTTTTCTGAGTGCCCAGTACTTCCCAGTTTATGTATTCAGCACGAGCTTTCAAAGCAGTGTAAGTAGAAACAGAACTTTAGGGACTTTACAAGTGCACACAGTGTTTGCTTTACAGATGGACAAAGAAGAATTTGCTACATTGACGAATGGATCTCGAATTTCCTGAGTTAGCTGTAAAGATGTGTATAGCGTGACTTGGACTAAAGATGTTCTAACAAGTTGGACTGACTGGTGCGAATGTTTTTTTGTGATGGCTCCACTAAGTTCAGCATCTTTGCATTATTTATAGCCATCTGCTTGATGTGTTGAAGGCTCTGGCTCAATTAGATTACCTTTTAGCAGGAACAGCTCTCAGAAACAGTGCAAACAGGCATGTGTCTGGCTGCTGCAGAATAAATAAGAAAGTAAATAAAGTCAGTGGTGTCTTCCTGCAGGGTTCTTTAACTGCTTTACTTGTGGAGTAAAAAGGACGCATAGTGAAAATATTTCAGGACAAAATATGTGATGACCTTTGCCCCTGCAGTGGGGTGTTAAGGAATGGCATTATCCATGTATTTACAATGGATTACAGAAAAGCCCAAAACCAATCCAACAAGCCAATGAGTTACAAATGCCTCCGAGCTGCTGAACTTCCAAAAATCTGCATTTCTGTTTTGTAGGATGGAGTTATTTATAAACTTAACTGAGGGGAGATGTGGAAGTGATACCTGAAAAGGTATTTAAAAAGACCAGCCAGGAATGATGGAAACCTCAACACGCTGTGCTGCTGTGACCACAGGAAGTCCTTCAGTCTTATTTCATTCTGTTTCTAACAGCAACACTAGGAGAGCAACATTCTTCTTCTGCATGATCTGATTTGGAGAAAAATTTTGCTCTCAAATGAGTCATTTCACCGTGGAAATACGGGAGGAGTGAGGGATATTGCATTGACTCCCTCTTAATTGTGGGTGGAGAAAGGAAAAGAACATCCCAGATGCTTTTAGAGAACTGTAAGCTGTAAAGAAGAGTGTGCAGCCCCAGAATTTTCCTGTGTGCTCAGTAATCAGGGTGAGATTGAGAGGAAAAAGACTCCTTGAGCTTTTCTGCTTTTCATAGCAGGAGTGAAAGTAAAAAGATGACCAGGATCTTCTGGAGGTCAGCAGGGATATAAGATCAAGGAGAGCTCAAGCATTCATTCATCCTTGCTAATAAACCTGTATCAGTAATGCATAATGAGAATGCTAATTAAGAGATGAGAATGGATGGTGACAGTGTTGGTATGGAGGAGAAATGCTGAGGAGTTGGCTTGTAAGCTTTTTATTGTGTTCTCACCAAAAATCTGCATCTGGGTGTAGGAATGCCTGTGTCAGCCATTCCTGAGAGCCAGCACCTCAAGGGTGGTGTGAAAACTTTGAGTTCCATGGTCAGAGTTGAAAATTGCTCTGGGAAAACTGTAGAAACTTATTGGAAATGCACGGGTCAGTATAGTCCTATTTTTTTTTTTCCCTGTTGAATTTAACTTTTCTTAACTGCTCATAAGAGTCAGTGTTATTAACATTGACACAATGGAGTGATTTCAGTAGTCAGGAGCTTTTTTGCATGTTGATTACTGTTTGTTTATGGGGAAAAATATTAGAAGGATGTGGAATTCTGCCACCACAGAGGTGAAGAGAAGCTGTCCACTCTAAGGACCATGACTGACAGGAGCATACACATCAGTTATACTTGTAATTATGTAATTTGGGTTTTAGCATCTGCCTCTTCCTTCATTGGACAGATTGCAACCAATACAAATTACTATGACAATGGCAGTAATTACAGATTGATAAATTAGAGGAACAAAGATGGTGCAAATAATTTGTTCTCTCCCCTAAATCATCTGGATCTGCAGTCGTATGGAAACGCTGCTGTTTCTTCATCCTCAGGAAGTTGTTTTTCACTTTCAAGCTGCTTCTTGATATTTTTAAATCAGCCAGTTATTATCTTAGCATGACATTTGGCCTGCAGTTCCCAGCTAGGGATGAAAAAGGCTATCATTGGGACTCTCTGCACAAAATAGCTGGGCAGAACATTTCTGTACACAGAGACTGTTATTCTCACCTTTTGAAGAGCAATTTCTTTGATGACTTGGAGAATATTTGACCTTCAAAGTAAAAGCTGCAGGCAGGACAATGTGCCTTTGTAGTAGTTGTGTAGAGGGTTGAATTTTGTGTGTGTGTCTTCCTTGTTAGTTTTGAGAATAATCTCTTCACTTTTCTGTAAATTGCAGTGATGGTTGTTGAACTGGTTGGTCCCATTCAGGTTTAGAACTGAATTACCAATAGTCGAGAACAGGTAATATTTAAGAAAGCATCTTTCCTTGAAAAGCTCATGGAATTCTAAAAAGCCTCTCCAGATATATATGAGAAAATCGGGTTTCTTCTATTTTCTGGTGTAAGTGATTTTCTGTTTTCTGTGTAAGTGATTTTCTTTTTACCTTGAGATAAAACCCTCTCTTGTTGTCTCTCAACTTCAGGCTGAAGGACAAAAGCATTTGATGTTTGGATGGAAAACCTGTCCCCAAAGTACCTGTACCCCAAACACCTGCAGGCCTTTGCACACTTGCCAACTAGCAAAAACATGTAACCTCTCCTGAATTTGAGGATGACTTGGGAGGCTGCTCAGTAGAGAGGTCAGAGCAGATCTTGAGCTCTTTTAGAACAGTTTCTCTTTTATTTTTATACTATTAGAGGAGCTTCAAAAATGACTTCAAGGGAATATATACATTTATACATTGTTTAAGTTTAATCTGGAATTTGTGCTTCTAACTTCTTGAGCAAATTTTAAAAAATTTTGGACTAATTTTAAAAAACTTGCATGTATTCTGGAATTCTGTAGCACAAATAAACATTGCGAGCAACTGAAGATCCCACAGTTAGCAAAAACCAAATTGCCTTCCTGTTGAAAAGATTTTTGCACTAACAAACATTTTGCTGAAAGAATAAATATTTAAACTTTGCTCTGTCCGTTGTTCTGTCAACTGTTGAGATTATTGATGTGTTCTCTCATTTTGATCAGAAAATCCAATACATGGGACTGACTTCAAGCATTGCTTGTGCACACCAAGGGGAGGGATCTGATTACATAGTGAGGCAATAACTGGTTCCTTACTTGGGACCATGGTATTTTCTAAGGAGAGCTGTTTCTATTGAGGCTTTAGAGTATTTCTTACAAAAAGGGCAGAAACTCCATGATAAATAGTGGCTGGTTATTGTGAAACACTTGTCTGTATTAATATCTACTGTGTTCAGTTAATATCTTTAATACTAAGGCTTAAATTTCAGATTTAATCAAAATAATTCAGTTCATGTTAGCATTGCCTTTTCTGTCTGAATACTGTGTACTAAACAAATAATATTGTTTTGGTTAGTTATTTTTCCAAGCTAGATTTTGTATCAGCATAAATGAACATATTTCGCTCTCCATTCTATTAATTGGTCTCTTTCATTCATCATAATGTACTTTTTCACCTTTCCCTTTATGTTTTCCCAACTTGGTATATCTGTAGGAGACTGGGGCAAGAGGCTCCAAGCTGCATTTTATAGAGCATGTGTCTGGCTTGCTGTGACACGTGGATACTGCTGTGGACAAGGGGCTGAATTAGTTCTGTGTATTATTTGTATTGCTTTATGGAGGACTGCTGCTCTCTGTGGACAAACAAAGTGGATAATCTGGTATCTGTTAATGCTCTCTGGGTTTTCATGTGCTGCTCACTTAGTGCAGAAAACCTTTCAGCTCTGCTTTTCATTGTGGGAATAACTGGATCAAACTAATCTACAGGTTAGAGGAGCTGACCTCTGTAGCAGCTGGGCAACAAATTCCTGAAAAGCACTGCTGGTTTTACCCAGTCCCTCCTGAATAATTTCATGGTTTATTTTTATTTCCAGTAAATTATGTATAACCAGAGGACCACGAACACTTGTTAAAAGAGTGCTGGGATCATTCACCTCTGCTCACATATGGACTTGATGAGAGCCCAATATTCCAAATACTCTATGTGCTCCTTTCTTTGGATGAGGGAGGATTCTTGTTATAGGATCAGGGACTGTAGGAGCAGATAACCACGCACATAACCACCACTGCTAAATAAAAATATGTGTAAATTCTTCCCTAGTACAGAAAAATCTTATTTTCATGTGGCCTTGTCTTTGAACATGATCCTTTACAGGAGGTTAAGGAAGGGACTGTGCCACGGAGATACTCCGTGCTGTAAACTCAGCTTAAAAACCTGAGCTATAGTGTCTTTCACAGGCACTAAATTAGCAGGTGTATTTGTGACTGCCAGAGTGGAGGAGAAGAGATGAGCTTCTGAGAAAAGAGAATTGTTTGTTTATTTATTTAGAGCTATTTGAGTTGTTTATAGAATCATAGAATATCCTGAGTTGGAAGGGCCCCACAAGGATCAGAGTCCGACCCCTGGCCTTGCACAGACACCCCAACAATCCCACCCTTTACCTGAGAGTATTTGCCAAACTTCTTGAGCTCTGTCAGGCTTGGGGCTGTGGCCACTTCCTTGGGAGCCTGTTTAGTGCCCAGCCACCCTCTGGGGAAAGAACCTCTTCTTGATATCCACCCTAAACCTCGCCTGCCTCAGCTCCATGCCATTCCCCTGGGTTCTGTCACTGGCCACCGGAAAGCAGAGATCAGTGTCTGCTCCTTTGCTTCCCCTTGTGAGGAAGCTGCAGACTGTGTTTAGTTAGAGAGGACACAATTCACAAGTAAAACAATACTAAAATTGCTTGGAGATTACTTGCTTAGAATAATTTTTAAGGCTTTTGTTCTGCTGTGTCTTTTTTTCAGGCAAGACATAATTTAATTTGTAAAACACTAGGATGGTATTTACAGAACAAAGTCTCTTAACCTGAAGTCTGGTGATATATTGGTATTTAAAGCAGTGATAATGCTGTTAGTGAGGAGCTTTAATTGCATGATTATAGACCAACAAAATTAGGCACAGCAACGTGCAGTCATGATAACCCAGTGATATGTTAAATTTATAGATAAGGCTTCCTTTCTCTGCATCCTTATACTGCCAATATACAAAAATATTCCTGAAAGTGTGTCCTTCAGGGAATTTGGTGCTTGCTCCTGCACACTGCCTTCCCAGCCAGTTTGGTGACAGGCTGCATGGATTTCAGCACATTGATAAGGTTCAGTATCTCAAGGATGGCTGTTCACCTTTTTCCATGGCATCAGCCCATGGAAAAATCCCTCTCCATGTGCAAGTTACTTACCTTCAAGGTGTTAATCTTGGAGGATACTCTGTGAAATCCATCAGGAGTCCAAGGTATACAAGGGTTATTTTATGGGATCCCAGCTGTACCTGCAGGGTTGGCTTCGCTCATGAGCTGCAGTGAGAACCCCCCCCAGCCATCTGTTTTGCAACCCATTCTGAAAAAACACCGTAGCAAAGCACTTAGATTGCCTGTTAATGGAAGACTGAAGTTTATGATGACAGGTCAGCTTGTAAACATGGATTTACTGTTCTCTTTTACTCTGTGTCTATGCAAATCCATAGTTACATGCTGTAAACTGAGACCTCCTATGAAATTCTACATGCAAATCAGACATTATTTTGTGTTACTGTGATAGGAGGTGTTTTGGGATGTGATCTTTGGGATGCACGAGTTCCCAGGAGGTGTATGTGACAGGAAGAGTATTGGTTATAACTGCCCTTTTTCTTCAGTGAAGTGTTACACAGTCCGTGGCACTGACTGCTCTAGAGCAACATCCTGGTTTTGTGCAAGGACGAGGCAAGATGTGTCCTATTACTGAGAGTGTGCTCAGCAGCACAGTTGGGAATGATTAAATGCAGCTCAGAGCAGCATCTTTGCTCGTGACACAGTGATTCAGCACTTCATGTTTCTGAGCAAGGAAGAGGACTGCAGCCATCCCCTAATTGCTGTCAGCCTCGTGTACACCCAGTGTTTTCTGCTTGGGTCCTGTGCTCTGTCCATCCTCTGCACTCTCATCCTCCTGGTTAAACCATGGCAGGTTAACTTGCAGAGGTGTTACACCCTGGAGATAACAGTAGAATAGCATCATTCATTAAAACAAAACAAAACAACCTATCTGGTCTCTGCTGCTTTTCATTTTGAAATAGGAAAATGATCTTGGCACAGGGCATTTCCTGGGGATTAATGACTGGCTGGGGTTAATGGCCCTTGGCCGTGCTGTGGGTCATCAACTCCTCCCTGCTGGTCATTAATCTGCAGGAAATGTCCTGTGCCAAGATTATTATTGTTGTATTTGGGTTCTTTGAGAGCTGAATTCGGGAACCCACACTGCTCTAATGTCTCAGAGCCTGCTGGGTGTTCTTACATTTAGGCCCTACACGATTTTTTTTTTCCCCCCTGAGCTTATCTGAAGTTTCCAAACGTTTCTCTTAATGGAAACTGTCTGTAACGCTTGAGGTCCTTTAAAAATACTTCACTGAGCAGCAAGCAAGGTAACGGTAAACTTTGTGGTGAAAGTAAAAGTTCTGTGTAGTGAAAATTTTTGAAAAATGTGTGTAATTGGGGGCAGCCTGTGCCTTTTAGCCTGGGCTAGAGCAACAGGCAGAGCATTGGACCTGGCGTGGGAACCTGACAGGCAGCGTGGGATTGCAGGACTCAGGCTCTGCACAAGCTGTAGACCTCTTCTTAAAGCAAAGATGGTTCCCATTTTTAAGAGATTTTTGCTCTACTGGAAGATTAAGAAGAGATAAACTGATTTTCTCTTCTACCACCTGCCAGCAGTGTGCACAAAGTGGGGTTCTGTTCATTCTTCCCAAATGATTTCAAGTTCAGAATGCACAACTTTTTAGTACAGATTTTAGTACGTTTGTGATGTCTTCTTGTACTCCATACTGAAATTGGTTTAGGGTTGAATACAAAATTACAGAAAAAAAAATATATATCCTTCAAGTGGGTCAGTTTAGTGTTGAGGCCTGGAAGTGGCAACTCATGACTATTGGCATCTTTCTTTAGTTTAAAAAAAAAAAAAAAAAAAGAAAAGCAAACCACACAAAACCACCACCCCCACCCACATGCCAGCTATCAGTTTTCTATTGATGAAACTATTTGATTGTATTAGACCATATTAGAAGTAAGGTTATGAAGGAGGGAAGTTCATGCAGCAAGTAGTAAATGCAGTTTTGAGGGACTCGGCTTGGTGAGTAAATTTGGTACTATGCATTCATCAGACATTCTTAGATGACTATTGTTATGTCAGTGAATTAATGAATTCACTGGAAAGAGTAAAAAATCAATGTTGTGCCCTGATTTCTTTTTTTTTCTTCTTAAATGCCTTTTCCCCTTGCTCTTTCCTTTCTCTGTGTGACTCAGACAGGTCTGTGAAGTGTCCTGCTCTTCCCTTCAGAGGCTTTGCAAACAGGCAGCCTATTGCTGTCCTCCTCCCCATCCTCACATGTACCATGCTGTGAAGCTGCCTTGGGTCAACAGGAAACCTTCAAAATGTGCATTTCAGAGCTTGAAAATGCCACAGTGTGCATGAGATTTGAAGACAGCTGCAAGCTTAGTAGAGACTGTCACATCTCTATAGACCTTTTTGATGGATTTAATAGAATTTCAGCAAGGAGAGGGAGAGATGTTTCATCAGGAGAAAAGGTCCTGGCTCAGACCTACATCAAAACTTTTACAGATCTTCAGATTAAGTCTGAGATTTGGATTTTTTTGGGATGAAAGTATATTCATAACCTAGGTTTTGTGTCTACAAGTCAAGGATTATTTCTGCTGTTGCAGAAGGAACACTCTGACATCATTCTGTAGTACTTATTATGAACTGTAACTCTGAAAGTTTTACCTAGAAAATGTGATATGACAAGAAATAAGGATTACTAATATTTTATAAGTAAACAATACTATTATAGCAGCATTTTTGTTCCAGGTGGAATGGTAATTACCTACTCTGACAATAAGCTTGTAACAAGGAGAAGACAGCTTGCCATTACTAGCTTTCCATGTGCTTTTTAAAAATAGATTTTCATGTTCTGTCACCCACTGAATGTGAGATGATATAGGTAAGTCCGGAAGCTGATATTGTTGTCGATGCATTTGAGACGTTTCTGTTAGTGAAAGCAAAGAAAAATGCAGTGAATAGCAGGGGAGAAATTACAAGCCTGCCTTTGTTTGCCTAAACTAGGAAGATGTAAAGGAATGGGGAAAAAATTTACTTGTAAAGAAACCTTGCTTAAATTCCAGTGTATCTTTGTTTTGCTGCTAGTCTGGTAAAGCTGTCTTTTATTGCTGTCAAACCACAAACTTTAAGCAGAGAATATCTAGTCTATCCTGCAGCCTTCTGAGATGGTAGGCATCCATTTACTTTGCAAACCTTTGCCTACTTCCTCACAAAGACCATGGTTTTTTTTTTCCTTTGGATGAAGGGACAGGAGAAAAAAAGCTCCTGGGGAAGGGCAGTCATGAGAAATGGGTTTTCCAGTTGCTTGTTTCTCTGCACTCGGCAGAGAACTGGGTCAGAACAGGTCCCTGGTACCAAGAAGCGGAAGATCCCCTTTTGGCTAGGTTGGCCTCACTGAGGGATGAGCATCAATCCTGATGACTTGAATATGTGTAAATAATTTCCTAAACTACACATGAGGATAAACCAGGCTTCTCATCTGTGCTGGTTTTGGCTGGGGTAGAATTAATTTCTTTCACAGTGGATGGTACTGTTGTTGTTTTCAGACATACCCAATTATTTTACTTTGGCGGTGTCAGGATGTGAAATGAAAGGTGTTTTTTGTTGGTTTTGTGCTCTTCAGATTACTGACTTTACATAAGGTTAACTATCTAATGGTTATTGTCTAGTTAGAGACAAAAACAAGGCTGAAGAGCTCAGTATGATCTTTGTCTCAGGTAGGGGTCAGGCCTATTTTTACTGCATGGTAAAAAACCTGTCAGAAATTGAGTAAACATTAATTAAAAATCTTGTGGGCTGCAGTCAACATGTCCATTAAAATTAAATTTAAATGGAGAATTCTAAAGCAGATTTCCTGCAGCTAGAGCCAATCAGGATCCTGATGAAACTGAGTAGTTAAGATGATCTGATGTACACAGCAGAATGCCAATATTTGATTGTTATATTCCGTACTCGTTTGACCTACTGTGACTTTGTGTCTGTTTCCAGAAATTATCCTGGTTTTATCTTACTGTAATGTTTTTCTAGCTGCCCTAAATGTTTACAGAGCAATATTTAGAATGTGGCAAAAAACGTGGAAGCAGAATGATGCCTGTATTTTATCTACTGCACATAATACAGAAGGATGATTTTGTTAGCTGCTATTTTTTATAATTTTTGTAAAAATTAATGGGTGGTTGTGTGCATTCCTTAGCTAGATTTTTAGCTAGTATTTGTTTCTGCTTCTCATTTCCTACCTGGCAAACATTTGAATGTTATCCCACGAAAGAGATGGATGCTGTGATAATGTCTATTAATTGTAGAAGAGTAAGTAGCTGTCAGTAACACTTTAAAAACTTGTTAGCCAGATACTTGTCTATATGTATGTGCTGCTTAGTTTTGTTGGCTTCAGCAGAAATTTATCATTCTCTTTGAAATGTGGAACATCTTAGAGGAAAGACAGACTCGTAGCGTTTGCAAACCCCAAGATACCAGGAGAACTCAGTTTGCAATCATAAAGAGAAGCAGCCATACCCAAGAGACATCACTGCTGGACTAAGAAAAATGTTTGCCAATCAGCAATATATAATGAATAATGAGCAATATTTGTCGTCTCCCCAAAAGTGGGGCATTGCAATACGAGTTGTACAGCTGTTATTGTTTAATTGCAGCTGGATTAATAAAACGTAATTTTTACAGCCCATTTGCAGTATACCATTGGGGAATACGTTTTATTACCACTTTGGGTGCCTCATAGTTAATGATTTGTGCCTTTTGAGCATCAATGTTTGGCTTCAAATCCCAGATACAAGTTTATTAAAAATTGTAATAGTTTAGAAACTATAAAATGAAATGAAGTGCAAAAATGCGCGTTTCCAGTGCTTGAGTTTAAAACCATTTTTTTTTATTTGACTAATTTCAGTATTTGCAGGACTTGAAAGTATTGAATTTAAATAACTGTTAAATATTTAATTTGCTAGACGTACAATATTATTTTCAACAGATTATTTATATTTGTTAGTAATTAAAGATTCAGAATGGCCCTGAGAGGATGTGGTCATATAATATGTAATATTTAAAACTTGCCCAGTGTTTATGCAAAGCAGTGGCAATGCAGGGAAACTGAGCTGATATTTGAAGTCAGAAACAAGAAGACAGTAGTTAAATGATCTGATTTACAGAATAAGGCTGACCTGGTCAAAAATAATCGACAAACCTTTTACAGAGAAACTGGACCTTGCTGCTGGTTGAATGGGATCTACTGTTGAATTCCAGGCTAAATCAGTTCTTGGCTGATTTCCCTTTGCTTATCACTGGCAAATTCGCTAAGCAAGTGTCAGAGATTCAAAGCTGCCTCTGGATAAAAACACTTCCCTACAAATTCCTTCAGACAACTGCAGCATTTTCTCCATTACCTATCTGTGCTTCACATGCAGGTGCTTGTGTCTCTTTGCCATCCACATCCAGCAGTTACTCCCATTTGATTATTATGAAATACAGAGAAACAAAACCCTGTCTTGTTTTTGGGACCTTTGTTTCCCCTTTGGTTCTTCTCAAGTTTTAGGCTGGTGGTTCTCAAAAGTGAGAAGGTGCCACGGTGCAGATGTTGCTTCTTGATGACTGTGCTGCTCTTTCTGCTGTTCTCTAGGCAGTCTGTCTCAGTAGATACAAGTAAAAAGTTGATAATTTTGGGATGGAAAACGTTGAAAATGCTTTTCTACAACTGGGACAAGGTTTTTTGACTCTGGTTAAACCAGCATGGTAGCTGGTGATTCCAGTCTTGTACTTTTTATAGCACAGTACTATAACTCAGTTGGTTAAATTGAGCACATATTGCTAGAATGAAATGGAAAAGAAACAGTTCTAGTATTTAAATAAGCATGCTCACTGTTCTCTGTTAAAAAGGGGGAAAAAAACCCCAGGTAAACATTTGGAAAAAGATTTCCGGAACCCTTAATCCAAATTCTGTCAGCATCAGGGGGAAGGCTGAAGAGGAGGAGGCTTAGAAAAAGATGATACTCTGCAATATTCAGAGAAGCTCTATTTCAGAATTAGATTTTTGCCAGAAAATTGATTCTGTTCCTTGTTACAGCAGTGCTTAGAGCACAGGCGAGTTAAGCATGTGCAGCAACCAACCCCACTTTATAAAAGGTGCACTGTGATCTTGTCCAGCACTTGTACATAATTACAAACAACTAGCCCTACCTTTTTAAAATATGCTGATATTTATGATGATTATCTGAGCAGAGACATGGAAAAGCAGCTTTGCTGTACTGTTACTGTTGTGGCCAGCCATTTTTTAAGATAGAATACATACCTGTTACTCCTTCATCCGTTTAAGATTTTACTCTGAATATTGAAATTGGTCCGTGCCAGGGAAACCCTCTCCCATCTTTATTTTATTCCATTCTTATCCAAAGTAATGGGTCACAGGACAGGAGTAATGCAGCCCTTCGTGGATGAATGTACAATTTAGAGCAAGACTAAGGTAAGAATATAGAAGGGTGGAGAGCTTGCTCTAAGCCAACATTTAATGTAATGCCTGTCCTACCCTCTGATAAATCCTCTTATCTCTGAGCATTGTGGGGAAGGGAGGGATAAAAGATGAACCTATCCCTCACTGAAAAAGGAATTTGCTTAAAGGTGAGAGCAGAGTAAAAGGAGCTGTGTTAAACTTGAACTGTAATTGCTGCACCTGTGTCAGGGTTTGAAGGATCATGCACTGCACAAAGCTTCAATAGAAGAGCAGTCCAGCTGTAGTCCTGCTTTTTTTGTTCTTATTTTCCTTGCTGTGTGATGAGTGAACTTGCCTGGATTACTTTACATGTGATGATAGTACTTGTGTGAAAAGACAATTTGATTTGTTTTTTTAGATCGTTAAGGAATTTGATCTTCAAAACTAAAACTGAGCAATAAATACGAGGTGGCTGTATCTCTTGCCAGATAATTTTGTCTGAATTTAGTATTTGAAAGAGTCAGAGTGAAAAAAGGAATGACCCAACCTTTACACATTCCCATGTGTCATGTGATTGTCAGTAAAACAAGATTTGCCTTGTATGGGCACTTGTTATGAAAGCTTGACCATGGGAACCCTGGCTGAACCTGGATTTCTGTCAGACAGCTTGACACATGACTTTCTTGGTACTCACAAAAAATCTATAAGGTTTGACTTTTAATCACAGGAGGCAGTACAGACAGATGCTCACTGTTTGTGTTCAGTAATACCCAAGTGGGAAAGCTGTAGTAGGATCTCCTGTGAATTAATTTTTCCTGGTAATTAATTGTCTGAAAACCTGAGGGGGTAAAGTACTCTCCCTGAGTCCTGCAGCACCTGAAGGAGAAGGTTAAAGTGTAGAAAGTGCTTTAAGCTGCTGACTCCTGCTTGTGCCTCCTGAAAATTCTCCCATCTCTTTATTTTCACAGCCACGTGAAGATTTAAAGCATGATAGCAATTTGGATTTGCTTGTGGTGTTAGCAGGCAGATGTGTATTTTTATTATCTTGATGCACTGAGGAAATTGGCTGTGAGCATTTATATTAAGTATTGTTCTGGCTCCACATTTTCCGGTGTGTTCGTGGCCATGGCATTATCCACCCTTGGTGAATACAAAGATGCTTATGAAATGCTAAGGCTGAGTGTATTTAATTTCATGTCAAGAAGGACTCCCTGCCATAGTGTTCAGCTGAGCCATTGTGAATAACTGTCAGTCTCAACGTTGACATAAAGCACTTTTTGTGTGTGTTTGTGTGATGGGAGTTTTTGTGGATTCAAAGCCCTTTTTTGTTGGTGTATTTTAAAGTGCTACAACAACTGGGCTTTAAGCTCTTCAGAACATGCAGAGCAGTTGGCTTTGTGGTTCTTTGGGCCTGCTAAAGTGGCCTTCATTTTGGGAGGTGGATGTCTTCAGACCTTAGCAGTTCCATTAATACATTTCAAAATTTATATATATACAAAATAAGTGTATATGTTTATTCCAAAATCATATGCCAGTCTTCTTTCATATTAATTTCTTGTGTCACTGTCAATGCTGGAATATATGTGAACAACTTTTTCATAAAAACCTTTTGGTATTAATAGTGTTTTGTAATAGTTAACCCAGAAGCAAGATAAAATTCAGCAAATTATTTGGCCACAATTAAATGGAAAGGAAAAGTACCATCCTGTCAAAAAAATGGAATTCTTGTTTAAAACACGTGGGGTAGAAGTTTGCCAGTCTTCAGGAAGCATAAAATGCCATTAACCAGCATTTAGTCACTTGCTAATACTGGATGTGATTTCTAATTGCTTCTGTACTTTGTCATTGTTTAACACAATCAAATCAAATTGGCCAGAAAATTTTTCTTGGATCGTCATAGACCATGACTATGTTTTTACTGTTATTGTTTCAGCTTCTTTTTCATCACCCCAACCTTTACTGCTTCGTTAAGTCTAAAATTAGACTTTGACAATCAGTCTATTTTATTGGAATTATCAAATGAAGGAAGTATACATGGCAAAGTTGAAGGGGAGGCTCCAGCCTTGTATTTTATTTCATGCCTAGCAGTTCCTTGAGAGTTATTAAAGTCAGGGATCCTTTATTTGTAATTAAATACTCCTCACTTTAAAATCATGACTAATAAATGTCAAGTGCAAGAAGAGGCACTATTATTCAGTGAAGGTCCTTGGGTGTGTTTTAGGGTGAAAATGTGTAGGCACGAAGGTTGTTAATTTTTAAAATGTTGTAGGGTTGGTTTCATTACAAAATCCTAAAGTTAACCACTTCAGATAAAGCTCAAAAATCATTGAAACATTTGGGGAGCTCTTATACTACAGGAAGCTCTTGACATTTATGGTAATTAAAAGTGAAGGTATCTATTAAATACTTAAGTTATTCATATAAACACCAAGCTGGTGTGCAACTGTAAGAGTTTATATATCTTAATTAGAGCTGGTCAGAGCTGTTCAGTGAAACTGTTTTCTGTGTTTGGTGGTGGCTGGGGTGTTATGTTTTAATGAGACTCAAAACCTTTGAGGAAACATTGACATAAATGCTTTGGGAGTCACCTGGAATGAGATTTATTGTCTTGCGATTGGCCGATCCAATTTAGTTCCTGCAAGGCAAGGGTTTGCAGTGCCTGGAGCATCTCTTTGTGAGACAGGCTGAGAGAGTTGGGGTTGTTCAGCCTGGAGAAGAGAGGGTTTTGGGGATGTATTAGAGCCCCTTCCAAGAGAGCTGGAGAAAGGCATGGAGTGATGGACAAGCAGCAATAGCATCAAACTGAAAGAGAGTAGGTTTAAATTGGATATTAGGAAGAAATTCTTCCCTGTGAGGATGGTGAGGCCCTGGCACAGCCCAGAGGAGCTGTGGCTGCTCCATCTCTGGAAATGTCTGAGGCCAGTCTGGACAGGGCTTGGAGCAACCTGGGGTAGTGGAAGGTGCCCTGCCCATGGCAGGGGGTGGAATTAGGTGGGCTTTAAGGACCCTTCCAGCCCAAAACATTTTGTGATTTTCTCATGATTCTCCCTCCCTTGCTGTTGTGTATGTGTCTTGTAGTCCGCTTTAACATGGGTGTTCTGTGCCTGTGGTTTCTTTTGTTTCTAATGAAGAATAGGAAAATACAAATCTTTCAGTTCTCTGTGGCGTAGCCCAGTTGATCTTGGCCCCAGTGACCTGGCTGATTATCCCAATCCTGTTAAAAGCATTAACTCACTAGGATTTAAGAGAATCTAATGAGAATTGTAGTTAGAACCAAATTTTGGAAAGCTACTGTTTCTATTGGGCAGCATCAGCAAAATGTTAGTTCTCAGTACCGTTTTAAAAGTTATAGGAATTAGGTCTAACCTGTGTAGAAAAGCATTATTGTCACCACTTATTTGGTCATAAATCCCTTTTAATAAAACTTGCAGAGTGCACCCAAAGCATATTTCTGTCTATTCTTGCCTATTACTATAACATTTGGGGACTTTCCTGCCAAACAGTGAGATAATCCCACCTCTAGGATGGGCTTTTCAGCCTTTTTTCCTCTCTTCTTGAAGGAAAAACAGTATGTGCGTTTGGACTGTGCAACAATTAAGGATGCACCAAAAGCAGATCTGGTTGAGCTAACATGTAACACTAAGCACTGTTGTGGAGCTCTGTTACTGAAGCACAGCCATAGGAGTAGCACTGTAATTGGAAAGACATTTTCCATCCAGTGATGAAAGGCTTCCCTGTAAAATGGTGAAATCTCTTCCCAGTTTGTAGGTTTTTTTCACACTGGGCAGTCCTTTCGGTGATGATGGAAACAACCAGAATAAAATATTGGATAGCAGATTGGCACTTCGTCATAACCTCTTAAAAATAATATTAACAACAAAAATTGCTTTTGGGATACCGTATTAATTCAGCTGAGAAATATTTATATACTTTATAGGCTGTTATAGAAACGTGTTTTAATGCATTTCAGAAGAGATTTTGAGCATGCTGTATTTAAATTTGATAAATGTGCCATTCTCCTCTGTTTGCAGATGCAAGTCTTTTCAATGTACTTTTTCATGCATTAGGTTTTTAATACTTTTCCACATGTGCCCTGGAGAAAAGCATGCAATCCACTGTTACTCTGAGGTAAACTGGATTTTAGTGTAGTCTGTTTCAAATTAAATGAAACTGTTTATTAGTTTTGCAGTTCTGGAGAGCAGAGGCACCCTTGGGTTTTCACTGAGCTGATGAGGGATATGTTAGCCTATACATCCAAAGAGGACTGATGCTAATTGGGCTTTTCACTTTGATAAAGTCCTTGGTTTCAATGATGATACGCAGGTTAGCTGCATCTTTTAATTAACAAAAAAAAAAAAAAAAAAATTCCTCTGCTGGAATTCCCTTACTGGTGAGTGGTTTCTATATGCAAGTATGCTCTCTTGTGGTAAGCCATTTTATTGAATCCTTCACCAGTTTGAAATTGTAACAAATTCTATTTCAAACGATGATTTTTAATCTATTATTTTTTACAATGCCGTTGTTTCCAGGGTTTACAGTATGTCATGCAGTGGCAGAGCTCTGGATATGGAATATGTGACTGCACATATTTTGCAGTTCTGTTCAGTGCAGTTACATTCAGTGCTTGAGCAGCACGTGACTTCCCTGGTAGCATCCAGCTTGCTGTGGAATGAAGTGCTGTGTGATTAACAATGATTGTGTGATTCAGGGTGTGATACTTGTCCAGCCTCTAAACATCAAGTAGTAAAACCAGAGAGGATTCTAGTGCTGAAGCACCTTTATCAAATTCTAGTAACTGCATTTGTGCTTGTTGCAATAGCTAAGATGCTGTTTAATTGAATCTGTGTCTGGGAAATTCAGTTACTCTGAATCAGTTACTCTGGTTTTGTCCAATAACTTAAGAGTGTGGGGGAAAAAAAAGGCAAAACTGAAATTTTGCTGTGATGTGGGTACTCCTGGGTGGTGTGACTGCCCAGGTGCATTTCTTTGCTTGGTGTTGCAGTAGGACTGTCACAAATATACAGATAAATTTTTAAAAAAACATAAAATCAAATACATCTCCTCTTAAAAACATCAGCAAGACTGTTTTAATCTTCATGATTAGGTTAATATCAAGGCAGTATAACTTAATAAATGACTGAGATATTGGTAATCCTCTCTATATTTCTCATATGACAGCTGGGATTTCCATCCAGATTCTTTACTGGCTGAGTAATTTCCATATACATTTCTGCAGTGTTTTGCCTGGGGCTGAGGATAGCCAAATGTCAGCAAAAACATGAGGTTATGTTCAAATGATCTCAGTCGTGGAAGTCACGGATGCTTCCCTTCAAGGAAAATAAGGCTGTAAAGAAGAATTTCAGAGGATGTTTTTAGAAAGCCGTGAAATTCATGGAATCCACTTAAGCCCAGAAACACTGGGCACATTTCTCATGAGCACAACTGCTGTTGGCTTTTGTGGAAGTTTAGGCAGGCTGGCCACTCAAAGATCACATTCCAATGGTCGCAGAGGTGATGTGATGTGTGCCGCTGTGCATGAACATTTAATGTCAAAACAATCAATTATGCAGCAGGTGTGGGCTACAGTGGAATGATCTCATTTGGCACAGAACTTGGATAATGTGTAGGAGAGTAGGAGATGGATGGGATAAGAGCATGCTTCCATTTGCTGGAGCTTAATTTAGTTGAGGAGATTAGCAACGTTTTTAAAAGAAGTTTCTGTTGCATTCATGTTATTTCATTTGTTATTCTTTAATATCAATTACAGCTTTGTTCAGTGAAAACTGAAAAGTGTGGCCCTGTCTTCCAGTTTTCTTCTGTTATTATGTAACCTGGAAGAAACAGGGAGTTTAAAAGGTTCAGCACGTGACACGTTGACTCAGCTCTTCATGAGAGCTTAATAGACCCTGAGCAGGAACCTGTGCTAGAAGCTTAATATAAATATTTTATGGAGAAATGGAATATTATTTAAGGGCAGAAGCTGGTTAAACTGCATCAGCAGTTTCAAACTATAGAAGGCAGAGAGTAAACTGCACAGTTTACAGTGATAATTGTAGGAAGGTGTGAGGTATGAATCTAGAGTTTAGGATGATGCTGGGTCACTGTGTTCAGACACAGCCATGTGCTCGTGGTGCTGGTTTACCCCATCTTGTTGCAGAAACAGTCCTGTGCAATCTGTTCTACCTGAAGCACAGGATTAGCCTCAGTTGAAGTTTTTATTTCCAAGGGGCTGGTTTGCTATACTTAGCAGTCATCATCTCTCTTGCTGTGGACTTCAACTTCCAAGTTGTTTTTGTTTCCTACTGTCCTTCACATTTCTCTTTTCCTCCATGTCCTCACCCACACTTCTCTTTCCCCTCTAATGCTTAAGAATCCCATTCAGAAACACTTCATCCATCTTGGATATTGATTCAGCTTTCTCTGGTATATGTGTGTGTTAAATATATGATGGTAGAGTTTTTCTTCTGGTTCAGTAGTTCTCATGAAGCTTTTATGCAACTGGGTGAGATTTTCTGTTTCTTTTTCTCACAGGAGAGTACTGATAATATAAGTAAAGAACAAGGCAAACTGCACACCCACTTACGTCAATTTAGAGCACAGAATTATGCATGGATTAAATAACAATAATAATAAATATACCTGTGTTTAAAATTGATGGCTGTTCAGTGCTCGACTGCAGTATTATTCTTTTTTTATTGTTCAGTTTTCTAGGCAGGCTGAATAACTCTAATCAGCCATGCAATGCCCACAGACTTGACCAGCAGTGAGCCTGAGACCTGGAGATGTGTTAAAAGGCTCTTCTGGTTATCTTTGAAAGAGCAAGACTATGAGTAGTTTGCATTCAGTAAGAATGAGGGATGCACAGCTTGTTAGGATGGTGCCCCTGTGCCTCCAGAGGAGCAAGAAAATCAGTGGTTTGGAGTATTTTAGGCTCTGCAGTGAGACTTTTGGAGAACATTGTTAGCCATGAGTCTTGCTGCTCTCTGGGTCCATTTCTGCTCTTTTCTTTGGCCTTTCCATGTTTTCTCTGCTACTTCTCCCCAGTCCTTCTTTTCCCAGTTGCTCTGAACTTCATTTCCCCTAAATCTGGCGTGCTGTGGTGAGATTTCCTGTTTGTTGTTGGTGCATTAATGAAATCACATTTCAGAAATCTGTAGAAACATCTGCCCCTGGAATGTGAAGTTCAGAATTTTAACCCACAGGGTCAAAATCTGGCAGTTGGAGGCGTTTGGAGCCAGATGCCATGCAGTGAAAGTTCAGCAATCCAGCCTACAGACTGAACTGGCTGCCATGGAAGCTGTGTGAAAATAACTACTACTTTATTCCACTCTTTCCCATTCTGTCTTGTTGCCAGTTCTTCCTTTAGTGTCCAGTGTTCAGAACCTGTGTTGCTTTTTTTATTTTATTGGTTTTGTTGGGTAAGATTTTGAGCTCAACTCCTTATAGTGTGCATTCTTCTGTATCTAGAAGAATAAATCCAAGAGGATGGAGGAGAAACACCTTTCTGTGGCAGGTTAATGTATGAATTAATAGTAAGGATCACTGAACTTTGAGCAGAAGGTGAATCATATGGGAGTTGTATTGGTGCTGCAACTAAAAAAGTTTTAAGGTCCTATTTTAAATGAGTGATTTATCTTTATTCTCCATTCTTATTTCTACCCTTCTAAAGGTGCAAAGAATCCGTTATCTTTCTTTGCCACAATGAATAAAGTTATTTTTGTTCTGGAAATAAACAGGCAGTCACCAGAGCTGGAGAGAGTTTTTCTTCTGGGTGGTGATTTTCAAGTAATTAACTAATTCAGTCATATGCAGAATACTGTTGTTCTTAAAAGCCTTCTGAATTCTCTGTGTGCTGGTGAGATTTTCTGTACATGAACCTTGAAAAAAATTTCAAAGCTATCAATTTTCATAGCCACATTTGTCAGTTTGGCAGCAGTTCATTCTGAGCTTGATGCTAAGCATGATTATTGTAAGTTATTAACTATGCTTACTGTAAATCACCTGAATCTGCCCAGCTCTGCTGGCAAGGTGGTGTGAGGCTCAGAGTGGTGCTGGTACATGTATTTATGACATATGCTACTGTTCAGAAATTACCTTTATCTTCAGGTTTTCAAGGAAAAGGATATAATTTGGTAGCGAGGATAATTTTAGCAGTATTCCTGTCTTGTGAAGAAAATTACTGAGCATCTGGAGTTCCTAATATTTTTTTTTTTATCCTTCAAAAATGAGCTGTTTCTGTTCTCTGATCCTTAAAATCAATCCCTCAGCTGAAAAACATGTCGAAATAACAGGTTACTCTTGGTGTTTTGAGTAATGCTTAGAGGCTGCAGCGGGAGTCTGGCAACTTTTGCATTTGGTTGCTGCCTGAAATCAAGCCTGTCTTCCAGCCCAGCCTCTGCCCCAAAATGCTTAAATCATAATTTAATGGCAGTGGGTGTACCTGGAGGACAACAAGTCAAGGTGTGATGGCTTGAATTTTAGTAGACACAAAAAAAATTAAGGGGATTAAAAAAACCCCAAACCCAAAAAACAAACAACAAAAAAAACTGAAATGGAAGGGGGAAGAAGGTGAGGTAGAAGGTGAGGTAGAAGAGGAGAGAAGCCATGTGTGACCTTCCAAAGGAAGATGTGCCAGGACTCAGGCTGTCCAGTGCGGAGTCCCTGGCCAGGGGCTGCAGGAATCAGCTCCCACAGCTCACTCCTGTGTCTGCGGAAGGTGAAATCACACGTGCAGTGCATGTTAGTGTCCCCTGGAGGTTTCTCTATTGATCTGTGTCTTAATAATGCATAATAGGCAATCAGAGCTTTCCTGATCTTTTCAGAGACACGCTGTCAGCCAGAGTCCTAAACCACCCTGCTGCTGGTGGCGGTGTCTGACCTGCCCTCCACAACACCTCGGAACCTTTCACTTCCACTGGGACTACTCCTGGCTTACCCAACAGAGGCAGCCTTGGCCTGTGGAACAATTACAAGTCATCATTCTGTGGCCTTTCAACGAGGCAGGGTAGATCTGCAGTTGGTTAAAGAAATTATTTCAGAATAGAATCAGTGCAGGTGTTAAGTTTGTTTTGTTTCGTTACTGCGAGCGTGAACGAGAGCGTTGGTTTTGCATTATCAACCGATTTATCTGTTCTGCCCTCTTTAGGCTTTGCTCTCCTTTTGAAGATAATTCTTTTGTAGAATGCCTTAGGATGAGATTTTTGGTTTAGATGCTCAACTAATCAGGATTTTGCGGTTCTGATGTCTCCTCTGTCCCACGTATTGGAACATTGGCTTTTAGCAATACATACTCCTAAATCAATAGGATCTTTATTGATACTTACTGGTGACATAGCTAAGTTTGGCAGCAAACTGCAAACACACGTTGCAGCAGTGCAGTGCGTTTACTTAGAAAGCAAGAAAATGAGATTTCAGAATTATTTATTGTTGTTGGACACCATCTGCAGTACTTGTCTCCTGGACTACAGGAATTCATAATCACTGCTATAAAGTGAGTCTTTTACCCTTGGCCTTTGAGAGTATTTAACAGCACAGACTAATAGAAATTGTTGTAATTGTATTACTACTGTGTGTAAGTACTCATTGTGCAAACCCATTCTGATTTTGCATTTGACAACATCAGAAGTTAATTGGATTACCAAAATAATGCACCAGCAGCAATGGCAGAGAATTCAGCTTATAGCAGTAGAGTAAGTTTGTCTGTTTGTATCATCTTATGGCGATTCCCTTTCTCCCCCCAAGTTTTTTTTTTTTTCCTAGAAAAGGCATAATTTAGGCATGGTCATGACTTTTCCTTGTGTTGGTTCTTTAATAATAAAAAAAAAGCAAAAGCTACTGGGGCGAAAACTCATTTAATTTGCTCAGGAAGTAGGAGAATTGCAGGCTATTTGGGATATTTTGAGTACAATGTTTAATGTTTTATTTATATCTAGCATAATAAATATGCTGACCAATAATAAGTCAGCAAAACTCAGTGTAGCTGAACTGTTCAGAATGAATCAGCTCCTATTTTTCCCTCTAACCTTGGACAGATGGCAGGCTGCTAGTGCTGTGGCTGACCAGGTGGGTACCCATAAACCAGGATTATCTGAGGAGAATGAAGGCCAGAAGATGCCAATGGACTGAGGATGAGAAGTGCAGAGACCTGTCTGGGCAGGGGCAGACCTGGGATGTAGGTGCCACAACCGTGGCATGTCCTAGCCATGAAATTCCAGGCAGAATCAGGTCTTGCATCTCCTCTCCTGGTGAATCCATGACATTGAGTGCTGCTGATCCTGAGCAGTGAGGAGGAGGAGGGTCAGCCCTGGAGAGGCTGTGCCTCAGGAGGGCTTCATTGGTTCTGAGGGGAACGAGAGGCTCTTCTCCTTGTCCATCCCGTTTGTGAAAACGTGGCATGACTCAACTGTGGAGTCTCCTGAAGGGTGGGATGAGGGAGCACCATTTAGGGCTGGGCAGGAATACCCAGCATAATTCAGGATAAGTGTCTTGAGTGCAGTCTGGTTTCATCAGCCCCCAGCTCTGAGCTGGCTGTGTGTAACGTGGAGGAGCTCATTGCTTACTGCTTGATGCATCTCTACACCACAAGACATTTTATTAGATAAAAATGTATCCAAACTGTCTCCATACTCTCTGCTGGCATGGAGGCTGAATCACCTTGTCCTGGCCTCACATACCCTCTGGGATTCCCTGGACACAGGAGGAGGTTTTAAACTTGCTGAGTGCTCAAAGTCACCTTGTCCCATGGAGCCCCTGAGTTCTCCCATCCCAGCCAGGGCAGAACTGGAGGATGGAGGCTGAAGATTCCAGAGTGATGAGCACAGCTCAGCATTTGCTCATGGGCCAAGAATTGTTTTAAGATAGAGATATGTGGTTTAGTTTTTTCTCCTTACTTAAAAAAACCCCAATCTTGGGCCTCACAATGTTTCTGTTGAAATAATATATATATATCTATATCTATATATAAAATTCCCAATTTATGAAGTCTGCTGATATAAGGAATTTAATAAAAACGGTGGCAGATGATTTTCTATGGTCATGCTATATAAACCTGGTTTTGGTGAGGCCTAGATCTTAGCAGTAGCAAAATACAAATTACTAGATGAAAATAGTTGTAAAGTCTGGAAATTTACTTTTTTGCTACTTTTTATGATTTAATCTATTTATATAGAGAGACATACCTTCCTTTCCAACTGGGATGAATCTTGATGAGAATACAAGTAAAAATAAAATCTATATTATATGTATCTTCTTTTTATTTATGCTGAGGGAGAAAATACAAACCCTTTTGAAGATGAACCTGTTGTCTTTGTTCTCCCACTGAGAAATCTGCGTTCCCTCTCATTTGCTTTATTTCTTGTGTCTCAATTCCCTGAGCGTGTGAACCTTCCTTTTCCTTAAAGGAGAGAAGCTTAAAGATAAAATGTGTTGTGTGTGCCCACTAAACCTGATAAACTGATACTCCTTTCCTGATATAATTTCAGAGGGCGTAAGGGACATATTCCCAAACCTGTTAAAATCAACGGAAGTTCTGCAAACTTTAGTGCATTTTGGACCAGGCTGAAAGTGAGATGTGTCACTGAGTATATCACGGCAAGGAGTTTTGTTCTCCTGCGGAATGTTTCCTTCCCTTGGTCGTCTTGTGTTACGCACTTGCTGCTTTGAAACGCTGCAGTGGGGCCTTTTCTCAGTCTGTGGTGGTCCAAGCCAGCAGATCCTTCTTTTATCTCCGTATCTAAGAGCAGAATGTGGCTTTAACATTGACAAGAAGCACTCGGAGACAAAGACTGACCTTTTGAAACTGATGAAAAGGAGACCCCAGGGAATCCCATTAGGAGCAGGGAAGGTAGATAACAGCTCCTTCCACCCAAATAACAAAGGTTCAACATTCTGCTTATTCTTAGGGGACTTTGTAACTGAAGCTGGTGTCTTTGGCCTTTTCTTTCAGTTCAAAGCAGCCATCTGTGTCCTTTAATTTGAGTGGTAGATATTCAGTTATTTTTATCTGAATATATAAAGGCAAACTGTTGGAGTTCTTATCTGCAAGACAAAGCAAAAGGCCGACATAAGTTCCCTGTTTCTCCCCGTGTAGTGCCCTGTAGTGGCTCTTCTTTCTTCCAGCCCTTGGGTGAGCCCGGAGGTGCAGAGTGGATGCTGCAGGTGCCACAAGGGTTGGTGGTGGCACTGACATTTCTCCTTGGCTCCCAGCTGTCCCCTGGCGTTGCTCAGAGCAGTGTATCCACCAAAATCTGCATGCTGCTGAGATCTCAGTTGCACCTGTTGATTTTTCTCCTTATAATACAAATATATGCTGCTCTACCCCTAATATAAGATGTGAGAACTACTGTGTCTAGATGCTTTCTGGAAGGTTTGGATGAAAGAAATAGAAGAGGTAGACAGACTGCATTGTTTCAACAGTGTTATTCCTCCATAAAAGGATTTAATGGTGTTTTCCTCAGTGTTTGTTTCTGTTTTAATTGACCAGAATTTCCTGACTGTGAGTTGGTGGGATCCTTGACAAGCTTCTTCTTTTCCAGGTCTTTCCATGTTTAGGTCTTTTAAATTAATTTCCAAATGATAAAACAGAAAAAAATTGTGTTGCATCCTTTAGATATGAGCTGGCCATTTTCAGTAGCAGGACTGGAGATTCATTGTATTTATTTTACCTGATTTAAAAAGTGTGAGTTCTGGGAGACCTTATGAAAGTTAGAAAGACACAATAATTTCTCTGTCATGCCATGGCTCAAGAACTTGATGGTGATCATAATACTCACTTGTTCTGTTTACTCAGAATTCCTGATTTCAGAGCTTATAGATGTTGCAGTTGGGAATTTAGGCTGAGAGCTTTATAAATATTATTGAAGCTACCCCTAACTTTCAATCTTCTGGTAAATAAAGTTGTGAAAGCACAAGGGAGGGAGATCTTTTCTGTATTAACTGTTTGATTGCAAGTCAATGATCTTGCTACACATCTTTAATAAAATATCAAGAATTAGAGCAGTGATTAGCATTATTTGGATAACATTTCAGTTACTTCAAATATTAATATAATAAGTAATATTTTCTACAAACAAACATATATAATGGTATTATATAGAAATATTATTAAAAATAGTAATAAAACCGCATTTTCATAGGTTTGAGGGTAGTAATTTCAGATAGCAGGTCATAAAGTTGATACTTTTCTTTCTTCACGAAGATGTGAAGACAGAAAATAATCCTTTATGCAGTAATTTTGGTTTCAGGTTCTGTGTCCAGACTTGAGATTGAGAAAGTCCACTTTTCAGAGGTTGAAAAGTGTTGCAGGAAAATGATGGTTTCCTTTAAATTCTTCTTTTCATCATCCAGTGTAACGGGTGCATATTATTGCCAACATGGGATTGTGCAGAAATTGAAAAGATAAATTTGGATGTAAGGTTTTTCTGAAATACTTTCCTTCATTGAGAGAGTGGGAGAAATCTATGGTAGTTATCAAAATTTACTGCAATCATGCTTCTGTGTTTTATGTGTCTCAAAAGCAGAAAAGTAAATGAAAGGAGTCAAAAAAGGATCTTTCAAAACTGTTGAAAATCTTTGCTCTCAGTGATGCCTGGGCTATTGTTTTAATTTGCTTTGGTTCTGTGGTAGATCGTAACAGTGGGTGAGTAATTTACAAGAGCAACAAAGCCATCCCATTAGTTCTTGGAAATAACAGAAATGAGCTTTTATACTTAGACAAAGACAGTTTAATTGCAGTCAGCTCTCCTGCAAAACAGTAAAAAAAAAAGTCAATCCAAGAAAAAATTGTTTTTTTTCTGGGGTCTTAAAGTGGAATGTAGTTCTGTGTTCTTAGCTGCAGCTGGATGTGCAAATTGCTCTTTTAATGAAGGTATTTGAATGCTGATCCTATTAACAGGAAATAATGGGGGGGAAGCTTCTACCTGCCTGATCTTCTTGATTTGTGCCCTGTATGCTTTTACAAAGTCTGGGATGGCTGCACAGCTGGCTTGGTTTCATATTTTGGGCCACTGAAGGTGTTTTCTTGGCAGGGATGAGACTGCCAGAAATGCTATCTGCTGTTGTATTCCCTGGAGGGTTTTCACATCACACACCATCTACCTGAGCACGTGGACGTGCCTGCTCAGAGCACGCTGCCTGGGCAAGGAGCAGATCAGGGGAGACAGCAGGAAACAGATACCTGGTGCTGATGGATTTGAAAAGTGACTGTCACCAGCTGGAGCCTCTCTGATCCTGGGAATGTGCATTCCTGGAAAGCAACTGAAGGGGATCCTGATGCTGCCAGTAAATACCAGCTGCCTTTAAACTTTGCCCTGAACCTCAAATGCACTCTGTGTAATATTTAACTGGCAGGGTGGGCTGACTGGCTGAAATATTTAATTGACATGGCAATGCAGAAAACTTTGAAAAATGAAAAATAAAAAAAAAAAAAGAACAAGAAAGCTTATTTGGTTGCTCTGGTACTCTCAAGTATTCATTCTGCATCACTGTGATTGGCAGGTCTTATTTTGGGCTATGAGTTGCTCTCCTTCCTTCGAGGGCAGAGAAGGTGTGTTCTTAAGAATCAGCAGACCTACTGATACCTCAAGTATCATGAATTCTTGATTGGGGCATGCCAAGCTTGTCAGAGGAGCCATCTGCCACCTCATTTTGTTTGTATTTATTTATTTATTAGTGAGGTGAATCCCAACAACTCACATGGAAGAGCTGTAAGGGGAACGATGTTTTTTATTCAGCTTCCTGCACAAGAGCTTAAAAAAAAAAGATGGTTTAACTTCTCGTGTTGATTATTTCTCCAGATACTCTGCATCATGTTGTATTCCCTTTTATGTTATATTCACTGACTGGTTTCTGACTAATATGTCTTGATATTTGCTACTCGAAGTGACATACAAAGAAGCTGTCATCACCAGCTGTGCAGAAGCTATCTGAGAAAACCGACACTCAAGTACTAAGAAGGAAATGAAAATGTCTTTTCTGCCCTGCTAAATATGACTTTTGATACTGGTTTTTTTGCCATCTTTCTCACTTGGCTCAACATGCTTGGCTACTCTGAAAGAAAAACACATTGCTGGCTGCCTCTTGCATGATCTCCAGGTGCAGGGGCCAATGCCCAGTTCCCTGCAATGCAGAAAGAAGTCAGCTGATTACACTTCTGATGCCTTTTTGAAACCTGTAATCTTCAGGCTCTCAAATTTAAGGCATATCAGGATAGGTTACTTCTGTGTCTAAATGGTTTAGATTAGAAAATAAATGTTCAGCCCCGATCTGGAATAATTTACTGTTCTCTTAAGAGGGGAGGATAGGAAGTAAGCTATTACCATAAAAAAATTTTACTGCAATTTTCTTCTGCATAAGCTTAAATTCTGTGTAGAGAGGTTGTCAATTAGTGTGCAGATTTTTTTAATTGGCTATAATAAAAAGCTAATTGGTGTTTTGCTTAAAGAGTGAATTAAGAAAGTGTTGCTATAGAAACTTTACATGTGTATAGTGCTGCTCTACATAACAGTAGATATAATAGTCTAATGACCTTTCTGAGCCAGCTGTAAAGTCAAAGAGAATGTGTTAAATTCAGGCTGGCTGCAGAGATCATTAAGGAGTTTGTGACTTCACCCATTTCATTGCCAGAATTGTCTCTGGCATTGTCTCATAGAATGTTTCACTTGACTCATGTCAAACCATATAACAAATGCTGGTCTCAAAAGACCTGAACTTCTGTAAAATCCGAGTGCTCCAATTGTGAATGTGTAAACCGATCTGTAATCTGTCAAGCGTAAAATGTACTACTGGGAAAAATTCATTTTCATAATCTGAGAAAATGTGATGATGGATCGAAAGTGGCAGCATCTAATCCGAGAGCTGTGGTATCCTTGTATCCCTCCCTTCTCTCTCTGCCCTCTCTACCCACTGAATTCTGAGCCTCATGTGAAACACAGGAATTATGACTTTAAGTGAAATGGGATTTCTGCTCTAATTTGCAATATTCTCTACGAGCAAGAAATACTGACCTTCTTAAATATAAACTTTGTTAAGGAGAGAACAATTTCTTGAGGATTTGTATACAGGATTTTGTTTCCTCAGGCTTTCCTACTGAATTTACTTTAGAGTCATTATCTGTACCTTTGTTATCTGCATAAAAGTTATATATATAGGTGGCAGGGACAAAACTTTTGAAGCATATGGTGAACACAGTCATTAGAGCCAAGGAAGGTGGTCACTAATGAAATAAATGGCTCTGGCTGGTAAAACTGAAACATGACCTTTTATTTTCAGTTCCCTGATTCTGAATCTTGTGGTTACTGTGTCAACAAACAAATTGTTTTGCTCCTTTTTACCTGTATATTTAGCAGGTGTAGGGGTGTGAGAGCCTGCAGTTATTGGTCATGGTGACAGAAAAATCTTAAAATGTTCTGCATGTCCAAATGTGAGAGACAGGACAAAACTATATGAAGTTGTTGTTTTGTGGAATCGTTTGCTGTGGGGTTTTTTCCCCACTGATTTTCAACTAAATAAACAAAACAACCCCCATTCTGTGTCTGCTAAATTTTCCCCTGTGCTTGTTCTTCCAACTGGTAAAACACAACCATGTTTTGAGTGACTAAGGTGTGATTTAACCTTTTTTTTCCCTCTCCCTTCTTTTCCTCTTCAGTAAAAGCTTTTAAAAAAAAATCAAATCAGTCTTTTAAGTGTGTGAATTTAGGAGAATCTCTCAGAATTCAGTGGAATTATACAGACAGCTTCTTTTTCTGTACCTCTGGGTCAGGACTGAGTGGTGTCATAACTTAGCAGCTATTCTTCCCTTGATACACATAGGTAAGCCCTATTAGTGTTAATGCCTTTTTGAAATGCTTCCCTCATATATTCAATATCTACTGCTGTGTCCAAACTCTGATGTCTTATGAGTTGCATGGCATGTGACTGTCTCTAGAGCTTAATAGAAAGTTGGATTTAATCTCATAGTTCATCTTTTGAGCAGTAAAACTGTAAGAAAGATAAAATGTTGTAACGTGAAGCTTTTATCTGAGACCTGTGAGCAAATAATTTTTTTTTCCTGGTCCAGAGAAAAGGCTAGGGTTTTTTTGTTGTTTTTTTAGCTTCCTTTTGTCTTGCCCAGACAGCCCATGAATGTAACATGTGCTTACAGGGGCTGCATAGTCTAGAGGTGTTGTTTTGCAGAAGAATAGTACAATATTGTATTTACAATTGTCAAGGAAATGTGATTTTTGGCACTCAGTTTAAATTTTTGCTGCTTTGCTGCAGTTCATTTACAACTGCCTTTGTGAAGAGAGGACTGGGTTTTTGAAGGACAAAACATGCATTTTCTTTAGGACTGGTATTTTTCTCTTAGTTTTACTTGACTGTACAAAGCTCTGAGCATCCCAATGTAACATTGCTATTCCTACTTTCACTGTAAAATCAGTAAAATTTATATTAAAGCCAAGTGTCTGGGAGATGAAACTGCTGCTAGTTCAGTGTGTTATTTGTTTATTTGGATCAGTGCTGGTTGTGGTACTACAGAATGGAGTAATGGAGGAGCTGGCTGGGTTCTGCATTCTGGACATTGAAAAGAAGTCACAGAATCAGTGAGGATGGAAAAGACCTCTGAGGTCCAACATCACCGAGTGAACCAGACCATGGCACTGAGTAGCACAGTCTTTCCTTAAACAGTTACGATGCATTTCTCTTTTTTTTTAATTACTTCTTTACTGATATGGTTGTGTTTACAGAAAGTTGTGACAAAACTTGGTTGCTATTGGTCCTTTTCCCCCTTTGTTTTATAATTCATGGAGTGCAGCAATGGAAGCTTATTAGTGGAGCAATCTGTGGAATCTTTATAATAAGCCTTGATTACGACTGAACTTCAGTGATATGCACAGAGGCTGTTTAAATATATACTGAACCACCTTGCTTTGCTTGAGGAAGGAACACATTGACAACTGAATTTCATTAAAGGAGGGAGATTTATATGGGTGATAATGAGGTTGCTACTGGGAAATAGGTGAAAAATTGAAATTATCAGTGTTGTTTCTCTTTGTAATAACACTTCCTGTTTACTGATGGATAACAAAGGCAATTGTTTATTGTCCAGTGTTTTGTAGTACAGTTCAAGTGCCACCACAAATTCCCTGCTAAGGAGTCATCTGCTTAATGAAACAGACCTTGCTGGATACAAGGACATTGATTTCAACATTTTAGGCAGATATTTCGTTTCTCTAAGTAAGAAAAAATATTTCCTAAGCACCATCATGCTTCGAAATATGTTCTACTTTGCTGTTGTGTCAGGAAAATGCATCTCCTATTTATATTTACAATTTGTATCGTTGCAAATGATCAGTTTTCTGTTTCAATGGGTGGTATTATAAAATGTGATGTATTCCTCTTTTGCAGAGAATTAGTGTAGAGACCAGATTGAAAATATGCCTTCGTGACAAAGTCTCTACAAAGCTGATCCCATCTTGGCTTTAAGGTAAATGAAAAAAACCTCTTTTAGCTTTTCTTCTCATCATGGTTGTTACTCAGCTTTGAAGAAATGTGAGGATATCATGTTCTCAGAATAACAAAAGTATTTTAAGGAGTTAAGTTGCAAAACTTAAAATGTAGTCAAAATAAAGTGTAAGCATAAGCCATGTGTAATTTGAGAATGGCTTCAGTAATTAAAAGAAATGACAGTGGCACAAATGCTTATGTGTCTTACACACTGCCTTGGTAACTGTCTGGTTTTGTCTGAAAATGGAATATGCATATGAAGGAGAGATCATTCTAATTGAATGGAAAATATGAAATTAAAAAGGCAACAAAGTATAAATAATTGAAAATCAAGTTGCAGCTCTGAGCTTCTGTATGTCGGGAGCTCAGTTGCAAACAAAATTGGTGGAATGGTAAGGCACATTTTTCTTCCTCTTAATTTTCCTTTCATGGTACCATACTCCTGGTATAGGGAGCGAGGCAGTGAAAATGATGAAGGGGTAATTAAATATCTGTAGGAAAGTAAGAGCCAAACCAGAGACTAATTTTCAGCACTCTACAGCTTTCATTATGTATGTATATGCTTTGATTTCTCATGTATATGGAAAATGTATCCTCTAACTGCATATTTTTAGCCTTTCTCTTCCAGAATTGCTTAACTTGCTGTGGCAAGCTTGTTTTGTTTGTGAAATCATTGCAGCAAAGAATTCTTTAAAAAACTTTACGAACAGTTAGTTACCTGTGAATACAGCTAAGTACTTTTAATGTCAACTAAGTTTTCTTTATCGTGGTTGTACCTCATTTAAATGTTTAACATGTCTCGTTCATTCATTGAAATCACTCAGAATGGGTAATTTTCAGTGTTTGGAACTTCTTGATTCTATATGCTCTGCTGTGTCTGTGGATGGAGACACCAGTGAGGTTTCTGTACTCAAAAAGGTCGATTTTCAACAAAACTTGCCTCAAATTTAACCAATGCAAGTAGCTATCACAGAAACCACCTGCTGCTTCATATCCCAGTATTTGAGTTGTGATACTGGCATGAGCCATGGACCCACGTCCTGGGAGCACAGGACATTGGAAATATTCACTGTCAAAGTCTGATCAGTTGTGTGTTTGGTTTAAAGGCCCAGGATTTGCCCTTCAGTGTCAGGTACTTCTAGAACCAAACCAAATTCAGTAATTGTTGGTTATTTGATGGCAGCATAAGGTGGTACACGAGTGGATTTGAGCTGGAAGAGCTGTGTCCTCCCCTCTGTCCTCAGCACGGCCCTGCCACTTGTCCTGTGCCACTGGGGACACTTGGGCTGCTGTGTGAGGAGCTGAGGGAGAGCTGCTCTGGCTGAAGCCAGCCTGGGGCTGGGAGGAGAGGAATCGTCACCTTCAGCACTGCCCAGCTCTGCTGGGGCTGCAGGACTGCCCTGCTGGTGCCTGCCAGTGGAATTGAACCTGTGGCTTGAGAATGGCACAGAGACAACTGCCCCAGAGGTGGGGTTGTGTTTGCACTGATGCTAAGGACTGGCTCAGTACCTCCAGTTGTTGAAGTACTGCTTTGTTTCCCTGGAATAAGTTAAAAGTAGCACATTTCTGCTTCTGAGATCAATTGGTTTTTATTTGTCTTGACATGATTTAGAACAGCACTTCCTCATGTTGAATGCCATTCTTCTGGGTTTAGAAAACCTGTCATCCGTTGCGTTATTTTTTTTTTACAAATCCAAAGGGCACTTTAGTACTGTCAGCATGTGATCATCATTATCTAATAATATTAGATGTCCATTAATGTCAACTTTGAACAGAAACCTCTTCCTAATACAGCCATACCTTGCAATCACGCTGTACCTTTCAACTACAAAGCAATTATCTGAGTTGTGTGAATTGGCTAAAACCGATCAGCTATTAAAACTCAGAACGTTGCTTCTGCTTGGAAAGAAAGTCATGTTGTTTAACTTCCCCCTCTCCTTCATCCATCTCGGAGAGTTGGGAGCCTGTGTGAGGGAGAAAAGAAAGAAAGGGAGCCTGATGGTGCTTAATGGCTGATGAATACAGCCAAGGATACAGGAACGGTTGCCTGGCAACCTGGGAGGATGGGCTGAGGTCCCTTGTCACTGCATAGGAGTTGACACCGGCTCATCTCCTGAGCTATGAGGACTGGCTTCTGAGGGCAGGCACGCTTTATCCTCAATATGTATCATGGCCGGGTCAGATTTGTATCTTACATGTTTTGTCCCTGCCTGTTTCATACTTCTAAAATGAAACACGAGAGGAATAGAAGCAAATCAAGCATTTTACTTCAAGAGGGAAGATGTGTGCTTCCTGTCCCATGCAGTTATTGTGCTCTCAAGATGAGAGCCGTGTCTAGGAAGAGATTTGCCTAAACTTAAGAGCTCTTAGACCTAATTACTGATAAAGTTCTTTTTTCTTAGTCTGAGACCCCTCTGAAAATTATCACTAGCTCTAAAAGATGATGAGCAGGGGTTCGTGTTGTAATTGCAGCCTTGAGAAGAAGCCTTTCTGTGGTTAAACACAGCTCTGAAGTGACACATCTGCTTTGTTTCCCTTCTCTACACAGAAATAATGCCAGGCTGTGAGCACACTGAGGGCTGTGACAGACGTGACCTTGTACAAGTTGTTTTTAAACGATTCAGATGGATTCTGAACACGGGTGTCAGCACCAGGGGTGGATCTCTCTTTGTGCTGCAGTGGGGTTGTTCGTAGGTGATGTTTCCTTGGGGATGTGGTGTTAATTTGGTATTCCCCAGAAGGCTTTTTGAGAAAGTACATGGGCATTACCACAGAAAGACTGTTGTCATAAAGTGAAGAGTGATCCAGTAAATATTTTTCTTTTCTGTGGAGATAATTATTAAGGAGAAAGGTGCAACTGGCTTGCAGAGGCTGCACGATCTGGTGTGCTTTGAACACTTCCAGAGACAGTAATTTTGTTTGCTCTTTTGTTTCTCAGAAACAGCTTTGGTGCCTAATGATGAGGTCAAAACTGTAGGAAACAGGAAAAGATCAACCTGCCAATTTTGTGGCTATTTCTTACACCAGGCAAAAGTGAGGTTAAAGTGTGTGTATATCTACAGTTGTATCATCTTGGGGATTCTTAAAACAAATAAAAACAACCAAACCCCTCTTACTGGTAAGAGCAATTGCCATTTGCCAAATGTTTGCTTGCCTTTTTGCTTGTTGAGTTCAAGCTTTCAGCTAATGGCTGTTCTTAAGGCTCAAACTTTAGATCATTTTGGCATGTTCTGTAGCCTGACCAGCTATCAAAATACAGCCTTTGCATGGAAGTGTGTTGATGGAATTTGCAAAGAAATCCACTAAATTTACTGCTGGCTTTGTAATTATCAGACTTGGAATGATATTCTGATTTTTATCAGTATTTTCATCTAGCTTTTTTTTTCTGCACAATCCATTCTCCCTCTCTGTCCCTAAGCAAACACCCAGAGGCCAGACAGCAGCAGCCAGCTGTGTGGAACTACTTCCTTGTAACTGGAGATCCTCAGAAAATCAGGTGAAAGGTTTGAAATGTTTCAGTTTGGATAGCCAGTGCCTTGAGGCCATTGTCATTAACAAAATGGTCTTTCTCCTTCCTTCTCTTGTAAGCTGTAGCTTCTGACTTACTATTTATCTTTTTAATGGTTTGTACTTATATTACAAGCCCTGAGTTTGCTACAGGGTATTGAGAAATGTTTCGTAGCTCATGATGATTCATGGGAAAGTTTGGATAAACTGCTCTGGACTGCATTTCGTGATAACTTGTATTCTTCAGGGCAACCTTGGTCTGGGGCAAGACTGCTCTTTCTCATCATCTGTACGTGTAATTGTCTGTGGATGGAATTGTAATCCAAATTTAACCACTAGCATTGAGGGAGCTGCAACTGCACTGGTGTTACAGAAACTTTGGATCCAAAGCCTCGAAATTGTGCTTTAATCTGCTGTATCAATAAAGGAAAATATGAAAACTTTAAGATGAATCTGTGTTAAGGTGTCCAAATTGCTGGCTGCTTGCTGCCCTATAGCAGATTCTAGGACAACAAAATACCTTAAAAATACTTAAAATTGAGCCAAGACAATAAGCAAGCTTTTTTTTTTTTTTTTTTTTTTTTAATGTGGACAGTTTGTATTATTCTCTGTCTGTACAATGCATTTCTGTTGAAAAAAGCCCAACCTGTAATGTTACCAGAAATAACATCAATAACATCAGAAATGTTCTTTTTTTTTGTAATTCAAATGGAATAATTTTAAACTTCAAATCATTGTTGTCCAGCTTTAATAAGGAATGTGAGTGGAGCACATTAAATGCTTTCAGCATTCTGTTGAAATGCCTGCTGCTGTCTTAGGAAATGTCAGTATTACTGTCTATTAAAACACTGGTTGCATTGAAATGTTGGTTAAGGAAACTTACACTATGATGTTTTTAAATCAGCTGGTTTTGACACTTTCAGCTTACTTTTGCAAGGCTTTTAATCTACTTTTACTGACCAATATTGTAGTAATTTCTGTTGTGCTGCTTCATTTCTTATGGAATTGAAACACAAAAAGTCATGGAAAATTCAACCCAGAGCAGACAAGAATTAAAAGGTTTTACTTTTTTTGTGCTGGCCATGAGCACCGTTTGAAAGTGAGATTCTGATTTCTTAATTATGGACACCAAATTAACTTCTCATCTTTCATTTTGGCTTTTGTGCTGTTTTGTGTTACATAATATCCTATCCATTTGAGATATGGAGGCAATTTATTGATTAAAGCATATGATACAACAGGAAAAAAAAAGGGTCATGGCTGATGCATTTTAGATCTCATTTCCTATGTTGCTTCTGTATTTAAAAAATCCATGTGAAAATATAGAAAGCAATGCAATAACTGCATACAAACAAATACCAAGCCAACAGCTGTGTTTTCTAAGAGTACAGCACTGCAACTGGAATTGAGAAAAATAAAACTTTATTGTAGATTTGGGGAGAAATGGAAAACAGTGCTAATCTAAAAATAATTTGTCTTTTTTTTTTTTCTTCCCCTCAGTTGGGGAGTATAAGATTTTGCTGCCTTTACTCTCTCTGGGAAAATAGAGCTCCTTCTGTTTTTTAGCAGTACTGCAGAGCTGATTCAGAGATGCAAACAACAATGAAGAGTGTTATTCTATGCTAGAAAGGCTTTGTGTAGGGAGTTACTTATGGTAAATAATTGATCTAACAACTAGTTTGGAAAAAAAAGGAGGAATTTATTCAGTCTGGAGCACAACTCTGATTGTGCTGGGCCAGAACCTCAGCCTGGCTTTGTGCAGTCCCAGTGCCTGCCCATCTGACTTTGCAGCCTGGTTGTTAAAAACTAATGAAATGTGCTTTTCTGCAGACCGAGGAGCTGTGCTGTATCTGCAGGGGGCTGTAGGAGGGTGTGATGTGCAGGGCTGAGGCTGTGCTGAGCTGGATGTGTGCCCTGCACGGAGCAGCTGGGGCAGGGAGCCTGAGCTCACCTCACAGCCTGCCAGCAGCAAGGAAAGCTTCTTGGTGCCCTCTGTGTGCCCCTGGTTATCATTTTTTAGGTAGCAGGAAACAGAGATGTAGCAGGAAATACTGGATACATTCCAACTGTGGTGATGCCATGATGACTTTTTTGCCTTTTCTTTTATATATACACCTTTTTGGTATTCTCAGTACCCTCAGCATGCATACTTGTAGGTCCTTAGATCTGATATTTTAGCTTAGTCCTGGTATTCTGTTAGGCCAGAAGACCAAACATCCCAAAGGCCTCACAGCTAGAGAACAGAAAACCCTACACTATCTTGAAAAACCACGGTCCCCTCTAAAACATGTCCTGTAAACCAGGGTTGAACCTATCTAGGGGAGGTACTTTGGAATAGGGAGGTGTCACGCTATTCTTTCAAGCCTCTCATTAGGGCATCTTTGTTGGACGTGCTAATTTGCAAGATTTATATAAATTTTGTTTGCAATCTACTGTGTGTGTGTGCATTTCAGCGTGTTTCACCTTGGCCAATTGTTGCACCATAAAAATCCCTATTAAATACCCAGGTAAAAACCCCTTATCCCTTAACCGTGTCTGGCTCTTAATTTTAGAATCAAAGAAAAGGCATCAGTGAGACTAGTGAAGGGAATGGCTTGCCAGAGAGAAAACCACACCTGGCACAAGAGGGCAGCAAGTCTGCTGGCTAGAGAAGTAATAAACGGCTGTGGGAATATCAGGGCAGAGGCTTTTCTGGTCAATTTGCACCCTCGTTTGTCCATAGGTGTGATCAGAAGTATTTGTCAGAGACCCTGCTCAGCCTGGTGGATGATGTGTCAGGGCAGAGTTTGGTTCTTCGCTGGATTTTGGAGGGAGCTGTGCCAGGCTCTGCTTGAAGGGATGTGTGGGTTGCAGGAACTGCCTGTCCTGCTGTACTGGGCAGTCCCACACAGAGAGGTCCTTTGCAGCATGGTATTGCTCCTCTGCAGGATATACATAGATATCTATCTTTATATATACATCTATGTGTGTTTTACAGCTCTCCTGTTGTAACAATCTTTACTGATTGAAGATTCACTCATAAGATTCTTCCTGGCTCTTCTATATTTGCTGGGTAGAAGATATTTCAACACTCAAGGCTTCATTGGCTTGAAAATCCATCTCCATATTAAATCACTGTATTTCATATAGTAAATTTGTTATAAAAGCTTACATATGTGCCTGGAATGCAAGCTGACCTACTTAAAATACAGCCCTTCCCAGCTGTGCTGGATGGATCTAGAGATGTGTGTTCATCTTGCCAAAATCTAAACCCATTTTTGAAGAGGTGCTTTTTCTAAAAGAGTAGAGTAAGGATAAAATGTGTTTTTTGTTTGTTTTTTTTTGTTTTCTATTTAGAGCTGATCAGCTTTTGATTTCCTGTGTTA
Source organism: Brachypodius melanocephalos (assembly GCA_013398615.1). NCBI lineage: Eukaryota > Metazoa > Chordata > Aves > Passeriformes > Pycnonotidae > Brachypodius > Brachypodius melanocephalos. The sequence continues at coordinate 5,244,434 of VZSR01000247.1, forward strand.
GGTTTCTAGACACTGTGCTTCCTAATGTGATCTTAGAATAGTAAGATTTACTTCTTAGTTGTGCAAGATGGAGTTAGTATTAGCATTTCTAACGTGAGCTCTCTTGCTGACAAACTTTCTTCATTCCCTCGCTCTTCCATTCTCCTTTTTTAAGCTGCTTACTTTTGTCATGCAATTTTTCCTTTGCTTTCAATTATATCCACAAGATTCATCAAAAGTAGGGGTGGTAGAAATAAATTGTGAAGAGATTTTTAAGTCAGACAAACAGCATCTTCAAAAAGCACTGGTTTAATTCTACTGTTTTCCTAAATAATCAAGTGGATCAAAGGGCAGGGAAATTGTTCTTACTATATTTTGTATACTCTGCATTGCTATCATATAGCCCCAGATTAAAAAGTATCATTTTCTGTGCATCAGACCTTTATAGGAGTTTAATTTGGTTGAATAGAGAAAAGACCAAATTAGAAGGAAACAGAAGAAACTAATCCTTCTTTTTTCCTCCTTCTTCAAACCAACTTCACAGTAATGTGTCTGCAGCTTTGGCTTCTGTGCACTCATCCTTCAGCTGCTGAAGTCTGAAGCGGTTGAAGCTTGAGTTGTTATTTATTTTCTACAGACCTATATTTTCATTAACTAGGAAGTATAAAAAATTAGAAGTGAATCAGGAGGCCATTGCTGATTTTGATTGTTAACAATTTTATTTTTTTGGGATTTGGTTGCTAAAGCTCTGGGAGTGAAAACTGAGGAGCAGGAACTGATCAGAAAATGGAATTTAAAGGAACTTCAAAAATTGCGTTTTGACAAAGCACCTGTATTCTGTGGAGAGAAAAATGCTTCTGTGAGGAAAGTGGTCTTGTTCCAGCCTTCCAAATCAGGATTCTGAGAGTCAAGAAGGAGAGATGTTGAGTTTTCTTGTGGTCATAAAGGTAAAGTAGGTTACAAATTGTGTTACATTTGTCAGTCATATCCGCACTGCTAAGTCTCAGAGAGAGAGAACAATTACCCATAGTTCAGGTACTGTGAAAATAATGTATGCATTATTAACAAAACAACAAAAAATAATGAATCCTTCTTTTTTCTGCATACTAATAAATTCCCTTGGCATGTGATTTTCTCACTCAGCAAGAGATTAGGGAGAGCTTGAACAACATGTCAGTCATTTTGCTGGATGTGCTTTTGAAAACGGAGGCTGCTCCTCTGTGCAACCATCCCCCAGCAAAGTGGCCAAAGGGGAAAAACACCTCCTCTGGTGTCTGGAAGACCTCAGTCTTAATTCTGTTCAGTCCACATCAGTGAGCTGCAGGTCAGAGTGGTGTTCTGGAGCCTCTTCTGGTCCCTTTAGTAGTAGTTACCTGTGATTAATGCTTAGAAATAAATAGGACCAAGTATATTTTGTTTCTCACTAAGCTCCGGAGTGGTGATGTTTGCATCTGTGTGAAATTTTATGCCACAGCAACCTTGTAACTGTTGAAAAAGTGGTTAGCACAATTAGAGTTGGGAATAAAATCTGGACAAGATGAGGAATGTGGGATGAGCTTCTCATCCATGATGGAGTAAGTCTTTCCTGGGCTTTGCTCACTGCTCAATGCAGTCTGTGCAAGGTCTCTGCTGCTGGCACTCACTCTTCTTTTTAGTGCATCATCTGCATAGACATTGAAAACCTTTTTTATTGTGGGTTTTGAGACTGGTTATCCTTGCCTTTGTGATTATTTTAATTTTCTTCTACTTTAATTGTGGAAGAAAATATTTTCCCTCCCATCTCCTGTTTTAATTGAGGTTGTAGCCTAAATGACTGCTTGTAATTTAGAGGCAAACCAAATAATGCCGTTCCTTTTGCTGTACCATTTTTCATGAGCTAAATTAAATAGCCGTGTTGCTCTTAAAAACAAATAACCAGCACTAAAAACAAGAAAACCTGAGCACCAACAAAATGCTAACATCAGAATCTGTGCCCCTCTGGTTTAGTGAGGCAGAGAGGACTGGCACTGTCCCTTTGCTCCCAGCACCCTTGCCATTGTTGAAGGTGAAATATTTGTTATTATTATCTTGTAAAAACTGTCAGCCCATGATGCCAGACAGGGGGTCAGTGCAAGAAACCTTTTTGGCTGCTTCTCTCCTGTGATACCCTTTAAACCACGTGGTTATCAAGCGTTCACAGAGCCTGGGTCAGAGTCATCTTAGCAATTGTGTAAAAGAGCTCTGCATAGTCACAGTTGTTATGTTTCAGCTCTAGATATTGTTTTTATTATCTCTGCAATTTCATATGTAGTAAGTGGGTCTCATTATTCACATTTTGGAAACACTGGAATGATCTTCTTTAGAAAAAACCAAACCAAACCCCAAAACATGTATTTCTGTTCCCTTTGTAGTGTATCTAGTGTAACAAAGCATGTTACCAGTAAAGAATGACAGCAGTGGTGGTAGTTGTTGGTGATATTGCTTTGTTAGCATTAATTCTATAAAATAACAATATTCTTGAGTAAAAATGAGAGTCCTGAAAGCCTTTGGGCCACCACATAGAGGAAACCTTGGCTTTTCTGAAAGCTTTCAGTTGTGAGGGCCTCTCTAGCTTTGCACACCTACTCTGGGAAACTTGTGATAAAATTAATATTCTCTGCCAGTTCTCAGCACTGTTGGTGGAGTGTGCTCTGTTTTTAATTACATGGAATTTAGACCAATAGTCATCCCTGCTGTAAGCAGGGTGATGCAGTGATCTTCTTGCCATGGCTTTGTGCACAGCATAGTAACTGAATTTTCTCTTTCTTAGCCCTGATCACTACAATCACCAAATTAAGTTTCTGTTCACTGACAAATGCACACTTTAGACTAAGAAATATTGTATTTGATGTGCAGTCAATACACAGAATCACTTTTTTTTTTTTCCTGGGAGCAGAACAAAACCACTGCATTTTCACACTTTCTGGAGAGGGTGAATGAATTAAGAGTTCCTCCTTTGGCAAACACTCCATTTAAATCATTGCACACAACTGAGCACCACAAACAGTTCTAGGAGAACATAAAAGCAAGAAAGCCACTTCTCACTATCAGTCGTTGTTGGGAGAGGGAGTGTGAAAAATCTTGAGTTTCCGTCCTTTTTGCGTTATTCCCACTTGTAGGCTTCGTTTCAAGGGAAGAAGTATTTTCAGTACTATCACTCTCTTCTCTTGAATTCTTAAAAATATTTAAGAGTTAACAGAAGGTGATGTGAGAAAATGCTAGAACTTAAACTACAAAATCCTTCTGTAGGTGCTAAAAGCCTAAAATCAAAACCTTACTCTTGAACGAAGTGCTGGTACTCAGTAGCAGAGAAGAAGAGTTATTTTTACTGCCTTAGACTTCTGTTTTCTTTGGAATTAGTAGCTCTCTTCATGGGGTTAGGGGGACACCTCACAGAATAAAGTAGTGAGGGTGAAAACAAATCATTGTGATTTTTCCCATGCTCAGAAGTAATACTAACATAGGTTATTTAAGGATTTCTCTTTCAAGAGATGGACAGTTTGTGTTTGGAGAGGGCAGAAATGCTTTAGATGTTTCTCTCATCAGTTAATTATCAAATATATTTTGCTTTGCAGTGCAGAACGTCATTGATAAATAAACTTGTTTTTCTTAAGCGTGTCTTTTGAAAATAGAGCAGCTCAAACTTGTTTGTTTATAGAAGCTCAGCACCAAACCTTTGACTTCCCCAAGTTTGATGGTCAAGGAGGAGTTTCTGAATGTGCTCCCCTGCTGTCCCCAGGAAGGGATTGTGCAACTTAGGTATCTCCTTCCTTAACAGGGGCCTGGTTGAAGAGCAGGAATAGACATAGAGCTTTTAATGAAGGCTCAATGTCTGCTCTTGCACTGTTGTTGTCCAGTAGCTGTCCTAACAGAAGCTTTCAGGAAAGACCACTTTGGTTTTTCACTCTGGAGGTAAACACAAAGCCACCAAAGTTCTTACTTACTTATTTCTCTGCACACCAAAATAACTTCATTTAGTCTCTGTCCTTAAGCAGAGGAAGCTGCACTAGAACTGAGCTGGAAACCTCCACCCACCAAACGGATGTTTCAGTGGAATGTTTCACTGGCACTTTCCAGTGAAAACTCAGTGAATTAATTCAAAGCTGATGTTCAGCATTGGAACTGGAAGTCACAGAGCAGCTGGGGAGATTCCCCAGGTTTCTGCTGGAGTCTCACCCCTTGCACTGACCCTGAGCTGGCCAGGGGCAGCTTCAGCTCACTGGCAGTAAATGTCAGTAGAATGGATGAGCCTGGTGAATTGTAGGAACCACTGACAGCAAATCTGGGGCCATGAGCTGGTTGTGGGGGAATACGCAGCAATAGCTCAGCTAAGCTAACAGAAATAAAATAATAAAAGGCCTGATTTCAAACCTAAGTTCATTTTTCTTCTCTCTTTCTTAGTAAAGAGTCTTTTCAGACTGTGGAGCGGTCGATTTAACCCAACTGATGTAATAATCAGGCAAGAATAAAGTGTGAGCTTTTTTTTGTAAACTCCTTCATTTCTACGAACCAAGCGAGAACTTCTTTTGGAATTTTGAAGTTGGAGGTTTGGGTGATGTCTGATTTACCTTCTACAGCAAAACTAAGGACGTGAATGTCTTTTACTTCAGCTTATGTGGTGCTTACTTTGAGGGGTGTTACTGCCTGTGGGAGTGTTCTTACTCCTAAATGAGATTTTTGTTTGAATTAGCATAGTTTGTTTCAGAAATTTTACTTGAAAGTATGTTTTACCTAGCCTGAATTATCTGGAAGAACTCATCCTCTGTTTTTTACCCTCTGTGTTTTTGTTTCAGTACTTAACAAAAAAAACCCCAAAAAACCCAAAACAAACAAACAAAAAAAGAAAGAAAAAAAATACATTTTAGTTTTAAAAACAGACTTAATTGCTTCTGGATTACAAAAATTTTCTAACGCTATTGATTAGACCATTTTGGGTGTAATCCAGATGGAGATTAACATGGAGAGAGCTAATTACCTCTTTTAAGTTGCAGTTGTTTGTTCCTCTAAAATAATGCTGTGTATTCTCTTTGATTTTTGTCATTGGCAGTTGCAAATGTAAACGTTGAAATAACACTAACTTTGAAGGCAGAGAGACAGGTGTACTTTTTCAAGAAATTGATTACAAATGTATCAGACACCTGTTATTTGATTTACGAGGCAGAAAAGAGCAAATACTTTCTTGGAACTTGGCTGGGAGTGTGGCTGGATAAGATTATGTCCTTGTGCTGGAGAGGAAGGATAAGACAAGCAAAACAACCTTTTGTTTTATTTAGAAGCCCTTTTTGTTAAACAGTCAAAACAATATTGAAATTGCAGTGTTGAAGGAAAGCATTTTCCTTGGGGATAATCCTTGGGGAAGGGTGGGTTGGGTTTGAGGTTCTTGGTAGAGATTTTGCCAAGGGGCTCTGCATGGGCAGCGAGATTTGTCGTCTTCGGTGGAGAGCTGCAAAGCTCCCATCCCAGACACTGGTTTGATAGTTAACATTCAGGTTTCCTACAAAATGCAAATTCACGGGTTCTTTAAAAGCGGTTGCAAACTTTCTGTGGCCTTTGGCATTTTGTCCCAAACACCTGCCAGGAACCAGAGATAACCCTTCATCTTGCTGCCTGTGTGAAAGGGAAAGGAGAGGGTGGGGAGCGAAGGAGCGGGGAGAGCCCGAGAGGAGACAAAGCAGCCTTGCCCGAAGCACATGTTAATCAAAGCAGATCAAAGGATATGATGTCAGTTTATAGAGAAACAGGTCAGGCAGGCCCAGGTAGCTCGGGAAGCAGGATCCTGATTATTCCCAGAAGAAAGTCAGGTATAGGGTTACAGCTCAAAGTCAGGAGGTCAGAACCTGCACAGCAACCAGGTCCCCTGGCTGGAACAGCCTGGCTGCTCTCAGGGGAGTTTATAATTTTGTGGAAATGGGAGAGAATGAGCCCAGTGCAGCGAGTGCAGCCCAGCCAGGTAAGCACATGTGGAATGCTGTGCTGTGGGGAGCTCTGGGGCGTCCTTGCCCTGCGTGTGGGAGCTTGTTCTGCTGCCGGCTGTGGCAGCGTGTCCACGCGAGGGGACTTGTCCTTGCGCGTGTGCTGAGGAAAGGAGAAATCCACATCACTCATCGCTGCACAGTGCATTATTGAAAAAAAACCCACTGCTTGCATTTAGGAGGGTGAGGAAAGGTCTGATAAGATCGTGTAAGCATTTGGCACTGTGCTGTCAATTAAGGTTGCTTTAAACTTCAGGTGATCTGTGGATGTTGGGGTTACTGTTCTGCAACTTCGTTAAACCTTCTGCAAATGTTTTTTTTTGGGTAGAAGCTTCTTTGCACAACTATTTTGCACTAATTTCCTGCCTGTTGCATGTGAGCAGGGCATGGCAGATGAAGGGAAATGAAGGATATCGTTTCTGTTTAGCATTTGTGGCTTAGTTCAGTTTGTTGCCTTTATGTTTTTTTTCCTTTTGTGCCTTGTGCTGAGGTTACACCAACAGATGCATGCAAAACAGCCCTTGTGGGCACTTGTGTGACTAACTGTAAGAACAGAGTATTCTGTCCTAGGTATTTTAAAATTTTCAGTAGGATCCTGAACACAACACTTCATAAATCTTGCTTAGTCCTTCTTTTACAACATTAATGTCAAATTTTTGCTTTGAGAAAGAATGCTTTCCCAGTAGCCCTTTTTTCTTTCAACAGGCTGTTTTAACATCCCAGAAAATATTATCACCCTGAGGAATTATTGCATTATTTTATCTTCTTAGCATTCAGTGTGTTTTTTCCCCCTGACATTCAACCCATGCTTTTCTTTTGCTTGACTTTACCGGTTTCTTCCTAGCCTCTTTCTCATGCTTTGCATACAAGGGATATAGCTTTGTGTCTGTTTTGTATTTTGCAAGAACCCTTAAACCATTGTAAAATTTGCAGAAGGTTTTCTGAGAACTGGAGTGGTAACTTTCTAGTCAGTGACAAGATGTGTTATTATTTTTCCCCTGAAGTTATTCTTTATATGCATGCACACATGTAATCCAGGAGTTCAAATGTGTTTTCAGATTTCCATATTTAATAGGAAAACATTCCATTAATACTGGAGCAGATTTAGTTCACAGAGAACTTTTATTCCACTGCCTTTTTTTCCTCTTTATTACTTTTTTTTTTCTGTATGTTAATAATTATGTAGGAAGTATCCAGAAAACATATGGCAGCAAATTAGATTTTGATCCAGATTTTAATATTGAATAAAGCTCCTCGAATATTCAGCGCTATACAGGTCTAAATGCCATTTCAGGCATGATAATGAAAGAATTGGTATTGTTTCTTTCTCTCTTTCTTCATTCAGGACCTGATTTGTGGTTACAGGGGTTTGCTGCTCAGAAGGTTATCCAGTCTAACTCCAGTCTTATTTTTTGTGCTGTATGTGAGGAGCTATTTCACTTCTGCCAATATAATCTACAAATAAAACTGATGGAAAATACTTGCAAGCACGTTGTATTTTATACAGGGCTTTTGGGAAGTATGATCATGATTCTGGCTTAATTCATGCCTTTTCTCCATTAGCCTAAGTGAGCTTAGTGAAATAGAATTCCTCTTGATTTGCATTAATGGAAGTGGGACAAGAATTAGGGCTCCACAGGAATTCTGTTTTTTTAAAAAAAATATTCTGTGTGTGCACACATGCAAACACACATGCACTCCCCCAGGTTCATTTTTTTCAATTGCCATCAACCTTATTTCCATACGTGCTTGTTTTTAGAACCTGTCCCAAATAATTGGTGATTCAGCTGGTACTTTTTAGGGAAAGAAAGGTGCAGAGATTAACATTACTCAAGATAGCTGTCAAAACCACTGCTAGTGAGACAACTTGGGTTCCTTTTCATGTTATTTATTTTTAGAGAACTTTGAGGCTTGTGTGAATTACTAAAGGTGCCAGATTGACAGCCCTGGAGGCTGGCTTCACTTATTCATTAGCAAAAGAGATATGGCCTGGGCAGCAGGTGCACAAACCTTCTTGCTGTGCTGTACCCATGGCTTCAGTTCTGCTGTGAAAAGAAAAACCTGGGTTTGAAGATCCAGGGTTTCATTCTTGCTCCCTCCTTGCCTTTCCCTGCAGCATTTCCTTCTAATGGTGTTGTGGTGATTATGTTGGAGTCCTAAAGACTATGCAGAGCCCTTGATTTGATTTCCCCCAGCAGCCGTCAGATGGGGAAGGAGGCTTGGGGCTTACATAAGTCAGTAATTCTCGCCATCTGGTCAATCAGTAAATATAAGGTCACTCTGCCGTCACAGCATTTTTGTTTTGCACCCAGTACAGCCAGCCCAGAGAACAAATTAACTCTTGGTTCCGTTCCGTGGCTGTTTGGCTGCTGCTGGAAATGGTTCAGAGCCGCCTTCCCGCAGCCGGGGTGTGACAAGTGAAAAGAGCAAAGCTCTGAACAATTGGGCTTTGACTGCCAGCCACAGATTGATTTGTGGTTCACTGAGAGCCCTTCAGAAATGTGCTGAAACTCGCTGGGAGTACCTTGCACTTTTGTGGTGGTTTTGGTTTTTTTCCCTTTTCTGTCGTCGTTGGGTTTTTTGCTTTTAGAATCAAGATCCGTTCCCTTTGCACGGGTTGTTGTTTTCAGTCTTCCCATGAATTAAGTACTGTTTACTGGGGAATGTGACAACATAAGCCCCACAAGATGCAATTACTGTAAACTTTAATTTGATGACATTGTACATAAGTTGTAATTGATTTTACACTGTATTGTGTTGCTAGATGATGGTAGCAGCTTTGCTGGCGTGCTAACTTTGTGTAATCCATGCTTGCCTCTGGCCCACAGAGGAGAGAGCTGAATTGAGAAGTTCGAGTTAAAGCAGCTTGTTTTTTTGGTTCTTGAGAGGCACAAGTAAGTGAGCAAGAATGAGAGGAGTCAGATGGGCATTATTAATAAAACATCCTGAAAAATTTGGGGTTTTTTTCAGGGCTCCCTCTTTTGCTGTTTATGAACATAACTTAAACATTCTTACAACTTATTTCATTTCTTTATATATATATATATTTAAATATAAACATATTATTAAATAACTGCATTATATCTAAGAGCAGTTCCCAGCAAGTTCAGATTCCCTCTGTAATTAATCTGGGCTTTGGATCAGCTCCGAGTGTGTGTTCCTTAGGGTTTGTTCTTGTGTTCTGATGTTGATTTTTAGATCAATATATATGTAGTCTCATGAAATATTTACAGACCAAGTCTAAAAGAAGCAGCTACTACTTTTTGCTGAGAAAGGTGATAAGAAAATAAAAAGAGCCTACATAAAGATCCTGGCGTGCTTGCATGGAGCACTGGGAATTGAGAAGGGAATGTCCCAGAAAGCAAATTTCAGTCTCAAATGTTATTCTTGCCTCTTGGCTACCAGGTCCACCCAGCTTGCTGGGCTACATGAACAATTTTCTTTCAGGTTTGTGTTTTTGAGAAAGACTCTGAATAACGCTAATGAATGCTGTAATCAGCTGCAGTTATTAACTGGGGGCTTCTCTAACAAAAAGTGGCAATTTTGAGGGTGCATTGTGAAAGTGCTTCCTCTCCCCTTGGTGTTGGATGACCTCAGCCCTGCAAATTGAGATTTGCTCTCTGGACAATTACTCACAGAACATCACTGGGTCCCTTTTTTGGCTCTTTTTGAATGATAATAGCAAGGGTTTCCTGTGACAGCGTTTCTTGCACAGCTTGGCTCTATTCCCCAACCAGGTACAGTAACAATGGGTAATTTAAAATAATTCGTTTTATTGCTACCTCCTGTAGATTTTTGACTTGCATTTCAAAGTGGTGAATCTAGAGAGCTGGAGAAGTATGTTCTGATCACTATCCTGGTGCTGTGAAAAATACAAGATTTAAATAGTCCCGCAGAGCCATCAGCAGCTGGAACAGCACAGAGCACTCTTTTAACTTCAGCTGAAGTCATTCGAACATTTTCAGGGTGCTTTTAACTCTTTTATCACAGGAATACCTGGGTTTTTTGTAGCTTTCATTTCCCAGTTTGTATGTGCTTACAAATCAGGAGTTGAGATTTCAGTTCTACACAAATATCATCACTAATGTAAGCATATTAAATCTGAGAAAACTGCATAAATTGAAGCATGATAAGAAGGAATCTGTCTGCAATGGTGAGAATTGACCACAAAACTGGATATCAAGCCCAAGACTTTCAGCTCCCAATCTGCTTGGTATTGTTGTTTTGCTGTTAGAATCCTTTCCAGTTCTTAAAGGTATGTTGCAGATGATTGCATCCTAATATGTGTGCCTGAAAATGAAACAAGATAGCAACATCTCGCTGCGGTGAGTAAAACTGACATTGAAAACATAGTAGATGTACTATGATGTTTGCAAAGTGTTTGCAAACTTTCCTCATAAAGCTGCTTTTAACTTGGAAATGCTACCCAATGTAGGAATAAGCCCCTGTTAGCAGTAGGGGCTGTCAGATTCAGTGTTTGCCACTCCAGGGAAGTGACCCAAGGGAAGTTGTTGGTTTTTCCCCCAATACATCGTTGTTCAGTGTGTGTGGTAAGGGTTATGTTTATTTTGGCTGCTCCTGCCCCTCTTTTTCTGAAAGTCAGTCACTTACTGGGGAAAAGCAAAGAGTGGAGGTTGGCGCGGAGGGAATATCAATGTGGTCTGAGCAGTTCAGGCAAAGGAAATCTGGTTTTATGTCAACTTCTTATGCAGATATGAACTAGTTCATAAACTAAAGAGTGCTCTGCATTCATAGCGAGTCCTGACAAGCTCTCTTTTTTCCTCCTCCTTTAAATACTGGAAGTTTTCTGGAAGTGGCTGGAAATTTTTCCATCTCTACACAGGGATGTCATTCCCTAGTCCTAGTGGAAAAGGTGGTGATGGTGAGAGGTTTCATTTTATTTTTCTTTTTTCTTTTCTTTTAAAAGCAACATCTCTACTGATCCACCACCATTTAGTGTCCTAAAGGCTATTGTGTCTTGCACTGAGTTCTTGAGATGTGTTTTTTAAAGACAAGTTAGGTTGGGATTTTGTTTAATGTCATTCTGATCCAAGTCGTTGGAATTTTTTTTCCCAGGAGTGTTTGGTTTTATATTGGGGGGTTTGTTTGTTTGGTTCTGTTTCCTCCCTACCCCCATCAAGGCCTGGACTCTTAATTAGTCTCCTGGGTATGGGATTTATAGAAGTGAGACTAATAACTACAAAACTGTTTATTTTGCATTTAGTCAGCAATCGGAGAAGCAAGAAAGATTGACTTCATGAACATTAGGCAAGTAGCTAGAAATCATTGCAAACCAACAGTGAGCTTCAAAGAGACTTGTCATCTTCTTCCTTCTTGAAAAAAAAGTGCATGTTTTGTGTAATGTTGGAGCTTTTCACTCAAAATTTAAAATGTTGGGTTTTTCAGGGTCCACTCTCACGTTTCAGCTGGTGGAGAGCCCCAGGTACCTTTGGGCCTGCCTGGTACCAAGGGTCAGCTCTCTTGGAGTGTTGCTGCAGCTCCTTCTGCCTTGTTCCAGTTTCATATTTCTGGTTATATTTTGGTCATATCCTGAAGCTCTTCTCAGCATTCAGGAGATTAAAAAGCATAAGCTGAAGTTAACTAAATCCATCACTGTAGAAACAGGTACAGAAAGTGGAGCTGTGCTTTTTAGCCCGAATGTTACTGTGAATCCATAGTGCTGGGCATAATAGCTGGCTTTGTCAATTTGTGTATGTATTCATCTTTTTCTTCAAGTAGTGCTTTTAGAAGTGGCATTTCTGCTGTCTGTGTAAGCTCAGATTTTTCTGTGCCTTCATAACACAATTAAGTTTACCACATTTTATTCCTGCTAGCCTTGCAAAGAGAGACTGAGTCAGACTGTATTTGTTCTTGTGCCTCATCAGCAGAAATGTTTACCAACTTTCTAGTTTTGCTTTATTTGTGAAAATGCAATGAAAGTAATGGGGTTGCACTGGTATCAAGAGGGTTTAATTTGGTTTGTGTTGTTATTAGCCTTGACTGAGACATGAGCAAGAAATAATCCAGTTACTTTTCCACTGCCCAGGGTTGAGTTTTTAGGGCTGACATATATATCTTTTCACTTATAAACCGAGTCTATTTGACCTGATAGTCTGAAGTTCCAGCCAACCCAAGCCAATTGTTGTGCAGAAGGATTGTTGTTTCTCCCTCCATCTGCAAGTGATGTGTAGTTGTCCTTGATCAACTCTGGTCTCTTCTTCTTTGCTGTCTGTATGCCTTGGGTAAAGGAAAACATAGGCACACTCTTTGGCTTATAAATATACAGCCATTCCCATATGGCAGTAAATTTATTTTAAATTACCATCTATTGCTCCAGCTCTGGCAGCACCAGTGACTCAGGGACCTGGCATCCCCTCCATGGAGCAAAGGGACTGGAAATTCAGTTCTCTGACAGTTCATGGGGATTGTGACCACCTCCTGCAAACTGGAGCACAGCTTCCCTAGAAGATAATTGTATAAACCCTGTCTTCTGCATACCTGAACAACAAAATGTTTATAACTCCTGCTTTCCTGATAGAGAGAATTCTTTCCTAGTTACTGTTTCTATACTTACGAGATTACATGTAAAAAGCATAAAATCCTTTATATTATCCATAAACATAATAACAAATGCTACACTACATAACTTAGACTTAGTCAATAATTCTAGACTTAGCCTGAGGGGTTGAAGAGAAAATTATTCCTGTTACAAATTTTAATTATGCCATAAACTCTGGGAAATAGCTATTGATCTTCAGCATCTGGCATCAGAAATGTTGCCTGCTTTTTCTGGTTATTTAGTTTGTCAGTCGCATTGTCATAAAGGATAAAAATAAAAAATGTCACAGGAGATGAAGATGCACCATATGCAAATGAGAATATTTTGGTTTGTTTATGTACTAAAAATATTTTATTGCTGAAGAGTGTTTTGTTTCTTACCAGATTTTTTTAGCTATCTCCAGAGAAATTTGCATTTGAGATGCAAGAAAGCAAATTCTAATTCTATCAAAGACTCTTTCTCACTGTGGGATGCTGTAATGTGTACAGTGTGTTTCTTGTCTTAGAGGTACATTTAAAATTGGAATTCAAATAACTTCTCTGTTGTGAAAGAATCATAATTTCAAGGTCCAGATGAGACAAAGGCTGGAACCTTATTTCTGAATTTTTTTTTTCTTAAACCTAGGCTGTTAGATGATGATTGTTAGTGTAAAAATTTTAAGTCAGGCTTATAATAGTAACCTAGAAATAGTAACCTAGAAATTCAGATCTGCTCTGAAATCAGTGGCTCCGTGTCACAATGAGCTCTTAGTCAGATGTGGCAGAGGGAAAGGAAAAGCTTTTAAGAAGTTTGAATTTCAGAGCAGGATGTACTGAGAACAGAACTAAAAATGCAGACCACCTTTCCAATCCACATAAGGCCTGGAGCAAAGTGTGTTGTTTGGTGGTTGGTCTGCATGTGATTCGTGAGGTTTGATTGCAGGTGATCCCCAGAATAGTTGTTTTAGGTGACTGGAAATCCAGGCTGTACTCCAGTTAAACTCAAGTGCAGGTGTCCTTGCAGGCAGGATAACATAAAGCTCCCCTTCTTTTCCCATATCCAGAATGGTCTTTGAGGAGATGCTGCTTTGAGGCAGATGAGAGAGAGTCTTCCCTGTCCAGGAGAATTGGAGCTACAAAGGGGAAATGGGTTGGAGAGCTCCAAAGGACTGGCCTTAGGAAGGACAGTGAAGGGCAGCTCATCATGGTGACAGAAATAACAGAGGCTCTCTGGCTGCTGAGCAGATGCCTGAGGGACCAAAAGCACTTTGTGCTCTCCCTCCAACTGTCTGAAGCAAGGAGGGAAATTGTGTGGAATTTGCTGAGACAAACACGTGCTGCTGGCTCAGTGCAGAGATCGAGTGAACTCATTGCCAAGCACTGTGCTGATGCATTGGTGTTAAAAGGAAGGATGTTTGTAAAGCTATACCATGGGCTTAAAAGGAGCTCTGCAAAAAGAGACTCCCAAGAACACCCTTGAGAAATACTGTACTTTTCTCCCAATTACAGCAAGGGATGGAAGCACCTCTCTCCCTTCCCGCTTGGTAGTTTCACTTAAATTCCCAGCTTCTTTTCTTCACCCTGTGGTGAGCCTTGTGTTACTGTACACGGCATCTGAAGTTTCTCAAACTTTGTGCACATGACTGTGACCTCTTATTGAAGAAGTAAACTCAGCAAAGTAGGGCAGAGCTGACTTCAGAGGGGCAGCTTGTGGTGGCTGTTGCCAACTCTCCCTCCAAGAGTATCTGCCAGTGGCGTATTGATGCTCGAACCCTCCTGGCTGACTCCATGCAGCCTGGCTTTGAACAAAAGGGATAGAAACAAATACCACTGAGGCTTGCAGGCATTTGAGGTGGCCAAGCTGACAGGTTGCACTCCAGCAGGTAAACGGAAGCTTATTAAGAGCACACAGAGACAAAATGTGTTGTGTGAGCAACGAGTGTTTTTTGGGATGGACCTCAGTGAGGCAGACAGCTGTGGCTGTTTCAAGGACACGGAGCAATCACATGGTTTCTGAAGGATTTCTGTGGCAAGTTCTGACTTAAATGTTTTCACGTAGGACTGAATGCCTAAATCAGAGCCTGCATCTGCATTCACTTTACAGAGCAGGACCGAGGTGGCATCTCCATCTGACTGCAGAGCCCTCTCAGCAAAATGTAAAACACTGCACCATCCCCAATTTTACGTTCTCTGAAAAGCCCTAGCAGAACTTGAATAATACTTCTTTGTCTGCTTTCATTCTCTAAAAAGAGTGAAAGGTATGAAATGTATGCAGTTTTCACAGGGAAAAAGAATCATTGAAATGCCCAGTTCTCTCTGAAAGCTTCCAACAGCTTCTGAACCCAGACCTGCAGTTACCCTTTAACCATTTAATATAGGCCTTGTACTCCAGGAAAGTTCTGCCATTTATGTGCTCTACCATTTACTTTAGTGACAAAGGGAAGCTCAATCCCTTGAAAAATGTAAGCTCTAATTTTTATATACTTGGCTTTTTCTGTCTATTGTTTCTGGCTGGCAGGTCAGATTTGTACTGCTGCTCTACGCAGCAACTTAAAATTCATGTTGGTGTGTCACTGCAGTTACTACACTCCAGCCACCACACCAGAAAACTATTAACTTTCAGTTAATGATAACAGAAAATGTTTTATAATAAACTGTGAAATAACCTAATCGTCTGCAAAAAGTGTAAAGATTTTATATTAAAAAGCAATTAAACTTGGGGGGTTTTGTTTGTTTGTTTATTTTTAATAAATTGTAAGACATGCAATTAATTGGCTTTTGCTTCGGAGGGGGTTTGTGCTTGCTATAGCATGGTGTCTGCTCTAACAATAGATGTCTGCCACTGAATTTTGGGATGTTTACATGCAGGGAGAGGCCCTTTTTGGTAGGGAGAGAGCAAAGTGGCAGCTTGCACCCATTAAAGCTGGGTGCTGTGTTGTACTCTGGAAACTCAGATGGGCTAAAAAAGAAGGACTTCTCTCGATTTTTGGTTGAACAACAGATTTTCCCCGTGGGCTTGGGTTGCCACTTGTCTTGCTTTGTGCAAATCGCTTGCTTCACTGTTTACCCTCGAGTCTCATTTGGGATCAGCAGCAGGAGCTGCCCGTGCTCTGCGGGCAGCGCAGGGTTAAACTCCATCAATAGCTCTCAAGTGCCTTTATCTTAGGAAGGTAAATACGATATCGATATCAGCAGGGACTACTGACAAGGGCCTTTGTGGTTTTAATTGGCTCATTTCTAACAGCAGAGGAAGGTGTTCAAATGAAACTGAAAAAAAAAAAAAACCACCCCAAGGTCTTCTATGCAAAAGGAAGCTTTTCTAAACTGTAGGGTTTGGAGGAACTCAGCTAAAAATCAAGAGGATGTATAAAACTCCGTGAAGGATGGGAAGTGAAAGGTTGGGAAAGAATGAGGAGCAAAATGAATGCGATAATTTGCCCAGAAAACCTTTGTGCTGCAGTTGTGGTCAGTTAGGAAACCTGGCAGCCTCAGCCACTTTGCACTGATAGGAAACCTCAAATCAGGGAGGAGGTTTCCACCCTCCCCAGGGTGTTCCTTGTTTCAAGACAGACTTTTCCAACACCCACTTGGCCATACAGCCAAAACACTGAAGGCACTGTACTAATAACAGGGTTATAAAACAGGTTGGAATGCGAGGCTGGATGTAATTATGGATGTTCCCTCCATCCCGTGCCATGGGGAAGATTCAGGGCAAGTTTCTGGGTGAGGGAGGGATTAATTCCTTCAGTGCCCTGTGTACAGCTGTGAAGCGAACACTTCTCCTTTTACCTTGTGCTTTAAACTTCAGTGTCAGACTAAGCAGCTCTAAGCACACTCCAGAGGTGATCCAGAAGTGAAAAGTTCCCTGTATATCACTTCAGTATCATTTCTTATTCTGCTTCATGGCATTTCCATACTCCTTTTATAATGCAAATATCTGTTTGCTTCGTATGTGAATTCTCGAGTATTTGCAGGGATTATTTGGGGAGGGTTTTGTAGGTTGGTTTGTTTGTTTTTCTTTTGGTTTTATTTTTTTAAATGAGGACGGAAATTTATCTAGCACAATGGTTTTGTATTTGTTTGACTCATGGAAATGCTAAATATTGTAAGATTTCAAACATCTTGGGGGAAAAAATCTAGCTCCTTAAATTTACTTCAATAAAATATCACAAATCCAGTCTTTCTTAAGACTGAAAGCTGAAATTTGGCTTGGAAGTGCAGCGTGTTTATTCTGATATCGCTGCATTTTGTGTTTTTAAGGTAAGCTGTATCCAGTGTTGGCATGGATGTCTTGGAGTCAGCAAACAGCAGGTGCTGACATCTGGCTCTGTTGAAGGTGGCTCCTCACATCCTTCAGGGACATCACAAAGGTTCATGAATCAGTCTTTCAGTCAGCACTGCACTCTTCAGCTGCAGATCAGAGGTTCCTGGTTACACATGTGGAAATCCCGCCCAGCAGTGCATGGTGGTGCAAGCACAGGAGTTCACTGATGTGTGACCCGGAATGCATCGCACTCGCTGGGTGGGAATGCGTGCATGCACGGGCAGTGCAGGGATCTGGCTTTGCCTCCAGCCATTTTCCAGAAACCAGGAGCACTCAGAGCACACTCTCTGCCCACCCTGGGCCCCTCCCAGAGATCAGGACAGAGACAGATGAGCAGAGCAGCAAGGCAGGGTTGTACAGCACCTTGGTGCACGTGTTCTGTGGTTACACACACGAGAGCAGTGCTTAAAGCTCACCACTGTTTATACATTTACCTTATTACTGAATTCACCTTAAAAAAAACATAGGGTTTATGTGTTTTGCCTTTCCAATACATGGTTGTGCTCCTAACCTAGGAAGTTTGTGGTACATCCACAGGCAATAATCGTATTATTTCTCCAGGCATCCTCTTTGGTCAACAGACCTCTCTTGAACAGTCTGCAAAAGGTGGAAGAGGTTTTCCTTTAGATCTACCCAAAATCAAGAGAAAAATCAAACTGATTCTGAGACCAAAAGGAGTCTTAGTGTCTAGCTATATATAGCCTCAGGGTATTGTGTTCCCTGCTTTCTTTTATTTATGTAAAATTGTAGCTTTATTTCTTGCTTTATTGCTTTGTCTTTAATGCAGACCAAAAGGAAACATTTTGCTGGATTTAAGGTCTGTGTCCCAGTTCTGCAGCGTGGATGATTCCTGCTGTGCTCCAGATGAATGAGGATAAGGTCTAGTAAAACCTGGCTTTTGTCTGTTTGTCAGCTGTTGGTTTTAAGAAACTTGGATTGTTCCCTCTTTTTTTTTTTTTTTTTCCCCGAGTTTGGTGTCAGCTGCAGCCATTTGAACTGGATTGCATCTTTTATTGCAATTACAGCAAAGCTGAAAGATGCAGAAAAGAAAAAGCACCTTCATATTTGGAAAGAGATTTTTTTTAAAAAAAATTAAAATAAAATGGGTTTTCTGTTGTCTCAAAAACAGCTGTTTGTTTAAACCCAATCATGAGCTTGTGCTCAGATTTAATTTATTGTTTAATTTTGTACCAGTCTTTAGTAAATAAACTGCTTTGGGAGCAAGTGAATTGGAGTTTTCTATATGCTGAAGTCTTGGAATGAGGCTCCTTTCAGCAGAGTTCAGCATCCCAGGAAAAGAAACAAAATTGCTGATGAAGCAGGCTCATGTATATAGATATTTGTCAGGGTTTTAAAAATGCAGCAACCTCAGTTTGCAGCACAACCGGTAAAGTCTGAGTAATTGAGTTCAGTCCAAATCAAATCTCAGTCTTCAAAACTCAGGCTTTTAAAAAGTGGAGTTTGTGTTGTTTTCTTTTTTGTTTTTGTTGTTTTTGGCTGTGGGACTCTGGCTGTGTTCAGACATTTCATCCTCGCTGCCTCTGAGTGCAGACAGGTCCTAAGTGGAGGCAAGGAAACCCAGCTGGTATCTTTAAATTATTTCTGACCAGATGTGGAATAGCCCACTGAAATTTTGTGATGGTCATCTTGTTTTCCTTTGTGGAAATTCTTAGCTGATAAGCAAACACAAATCTTTGAGAATGAGGGTTTGAACTGAACCCAAGCTTTAAAACTTCTGACTTGCAGTAATATGCTTCAACAGATTACAGGCATTATAAGCACAAACATACGTGTTTGTTTTTGCTAAATTTCTGCTAAATCTATTTAACAAGTTTATCCTGACGATCATGTTTTAATTCTTCCTCTTAAAGACTGCAGTAAAATTGTCTGCATTTCATTTAATTCACTTCATCCTGTTTGAATTTCTCATTCAGAACTGGAAGGGGGAGTATCCAATCCACCCACTGACCCATGTCTGGCTTTCCAGGGAAACAAACAAACAAACAAGAATAATATAAGAAATTGACTGTTTTAATTCTGAAATGCATTATTAAATACAAAATTTAGGACTGAAACATTCATTTGAAAAAGGCAAGTTAGAGTTGATTGTATATATTACAAAAAAGGTCATGTTTATCCTATCCTATTTCTGTTTGACAGGCTGTTTATAGCAACCATTTGTTCTTGTTTTCTGTTTTTTATGGCATATATGGGCTAAAAGTTATAATTGGTCATATTTTCTCTTTTGTCTTGGTTTGACTTTGGTATTTGTTTTGGGAAGTGAACATTTAGGTCTTTGAATATGCACATCTGTTGTGAAGATGGAAAACTGATAGAGGCATGATTGCTTACTGTAATAGGAGAAAATTAAAATCCTATATTCCATGGAGCAGAATAGGAGCAGAATGCTGAGATAGCCCATTTGAAAAAGCAAAATTTTAAATGTTCCTGGGTTGTTCAGTTGTCGTTTGTAAACCCCGTAACTGTGAGGCATTGCAGCCATTTTAAATTACTAGTGTATAAATGTGTAAATTATGCCAAGTCTAAAGATAAGCATTTCTATTATGCTTCTGAATTTGGAGATCATCAGTAACTTCCTATTCTTCATAAAGTTCAATTTCATGCAAGAGTAACTGATGTTTTCAGCTGCAGTCGGTGATGCTGGGGCTCTGCAGAGCTCTTGGGTGATGAGGGAGAAGGAGCCAAAGAGAAATAATTTAGAATAGCCTGTGGTTGATTTACTAAGGCCATTGTGACAGTGTATCCATGTCATGTTATTAAACACAAGCGTTATCATATTAGTAATTTTATATATAGTGATAACTGTATAATTATTTTATTTTATATACCCAGCTTTGTGCCCATTAGCTTTCAGTCTTAAATCATTAAAGGCAGATTTTAACTTCCATATGAATATCAAAGCACTTCTTTCTTAATAAGGTCAGTCTTTTTTAAAAAAAGCTCAACATCCTGCAGATGTTGCCTTTACCCATTATTAAAGTTTCCCTTTCTCCAATCAAAACTTAATATTTCTAGACAGTTTGTCTTTTTATAGTTAACTGAAATTAGGACATAGTGAAAATGTGTTTTTAACTACTTTATTAGTCCTATTTGAAATTATTGTCTTCTTTCCCATAATGAATCAAATTTCTAATGATTCTTCCTGCTTACTAATTTGCCTTGCTGGCTGGCTGCCTTGCATTTAATCAGCAAGAGTAAACTGCTAATAGATCACCAGGAATCTGTCAGGAGCATCACTGCAGCAGTGGGAGTGCTGACAGGGTATGGAAATATCTGGAAATGACGGGCTCAGACCATTGGGGATTTCGTCCCTGGTCAGAAATACAACAATTGGTATCTCAAAACCTTCAGTAGTAACCCAGATCTGTAATGGGGCATTGTGCTAATCTAGGAACCTCCTGTTTTCTGCCTGCCTGAGAATGCTGCTCTCATCCTGCTGTCTACCAGTAAGCAGCAGAAATGTGTTTGTTTTGGTGGTAAGTGTTTACAGAAGTGCCTGGTTTTGCACTGCTGTTGGTTTCCATTCACTGTGCTAGCAGAGGCTTCTGAGTAGAGTTGGAATGCTCTGCATGGTTAACTGCAAAAATGAGATTTGCAGCTAGTTCTGATAAAACCCGGCTGGGAGTTGGACAATTCCTTTGGTAAGGACTTCCTGCTTACAGAAATAGTACAGTTTGTGGCTATTAAATATTAGACAAAAGATCAATGGTGAAATGATATATTCTTAACTTCCTTCCTGTGCTTGTATTGCCAAAGACCTGGTCCAGTGGAAGGTGTCCCTGCCCGTGACAGGGGGCTGGAACTAGATGGTCTTTAACATCCCTTCCAACCCAAACCATTCTACAATTCCATGATTCTGTGATTAGTAATGATCCATGCATTAAAAAAAAATAAAACAAGATAAAATGATTTATTTTTTTAGTAGAAGCCCAGAGAGTGCATGGAAATTAGAGGGATGATTCAGTCTTCATCTAGCACAGTAATTAAACCCAAATTTAAAACGATAATTGGTCATCAATCTTGGAAAAGACAATTAAAATTCTGAAGGAAACGACAATAATTTTTTTTTTCTGAAGTAAGGATTCCCATCCTCGCTGTGCATTTCTGATAAAGAATGAAAGTCTTAATGAATGTGGAGAAAACAGAAAGAAGAACAATTGATGATAACTAAGGTCTCTGTGTGATTGCATGGCATTTGCTGTGCAGTTGGGATGTTAGAGCTGTGCAACCAGGTGAGCTATAAATATTTGGAATAGCCTGAATTTCAATACTGCAAGGAAAAAAATACTAAGAGCTGCTAATCCTTATTTGGTTGGTTTGTCTTCCAAAATTTAATACTTGGAGGAGAAGAGATTGTAGCATTCAAATGATCACGTGGACATATTTGGGTTGGAATCAACCATGGACAGGTTTGGGTTGGAAGGGACCGTAAAGCTCATCCCAACCATTCATCTTCCCCCAGACCAGGCTGCTCCAAGCCCTGTTGAGCATGGCTTCTCCCTCCATCCCCACCCAGGCTGGTGCAGGTCTCTCTCTGGCTGCCATACCACCAGTGAGGAAAGAAATTTGAGTGTTTTCACCCATGTGGTTTTACCCTCTTAACCAAATCTTAGACCATAGGATGAAAAACGACTCCTTTGCTGTTTCCATCGTTGCACATATCACACAAATGACAAAGCCTTAGCTTGTCATTATTTCTTACAGCTTAATCTTGCTGTTGGCAATATCAGGGTGTAAAAAATATGAAAGCATATTGCAGTCTTACTCTTTATGGTTTTTTTCGCATTTTTTTTTCCTAGCAGATCCCTAGCACTATTTGAAGTTTGAAGTACATTTTTTAAATCTGACTGATAGGAATGTTGGTGTGTCCTTCCCTTCCTAACTTTTGAGCCAGCCTGGCTGTTTGTTATGTTGGAGGGAGGGAACAGAGAGGGGACTTTGTCAAAGAAGCTTCGTAGCCTGATTATAGAGATGATTGTTGTACACTGCCTGCATTAGGGGAGGCTTAAATACTCATTAGGGCTCTGAAGTGTTATTCATTATGAACCTGGCTGCAGCTGGCATTCAACTTTTATCTTCCATGTTTTTATACAGTAATAAAAGTGTAAGTTACAAATGGAAGGATTCTAAGAGCAAGAATAACAAACAAATCAGTATTTTATAGTCCCTTTCCTAGGCAGAATATTTCTGTTCTCTTTCCCTGTTCAGAGACAGAAGCTAATCCTACCCAAGGCGCTTTTGAAAGTGCTCACAGAAGAGATTATTCCACAGGGACTCAACTTGCAGTTACAGCTCAGAGCTAATGTGACACCACATATGAAAGTGCTGAAGCTCCACTGAGCTGCAGCCGAGTGACACCTGTCCGTGGGAAGGACAGGTGCGTGATTGAGAGGATTTTTCTCTCAACCTGAGCCTCAGGTGACACATCTGGATCCTAACAGGGATGTCAGTGATCTGTTGTCACATTAGTATTGCATTGGGGCCCTGCAGCCCTGCTCCACGTGTCCCTGCAGGATCTCCCTCTCCTTGGACTCCCAGGATGTTGCGCATTTGTGGCTGCATTGAAACCTGGCGAGTCTGTGAAAATGAAAACCCTTTTTTCACCCTACTCCACTTTTTCCTCTTGCACCGTTGTCCCAGGGTGACTTTATGATGCTTGTGTCCCCAATCGTCTGTTCTCTGCTTTGTGTCAGGTTCAGGATTATTTCAGGTGCTGTAAGTACTATAAGTAGTGAGCTGCTCCCTGTTATTTTTAACAATGCAGCCTCCTAAACCTCCTAAAGCACAGCCAGTGCTGACATACACCTTGTAAATGTAAAGTTACTACAAACCCGAGCATCTCGAGGCTGTTTTTATTCTATCACCTACTTGGCTGTTCAAAGGTCGCTGTGGGCTGTGCCTCTCTTGAGAAAAGTGTTTCGTGCTGGGTACACAGCATTACACAGAGTTTTATTCAAGAGGTGCTGATAACAGACCTGATTTGCCAGTTTGCTGGATGCTGGATCATGTTTCCTGCTTCGCAGGCCCTTCAGAGTAGAAATTGGTCTCATTTACTTCAATTTAAATGTTAATGATCCTCTTTTTCTCAAAGCAAAGGGAAATACGCACAATCACTCTGAAAATAGAGATATACATTCTCCTGACAATCCCAGTAATAAGTTTTTGTCTAAAAATCCTTTTAAATACTTGTTTTACTACTTGGCATTAAACTATTTCTTATGTAGAAAACTTTAGAAAGGCATTGATCAGGTAAGATGCCAGACCCAATTTGACAATATATGTACCTATATGAAGACAGTAAAATGAATAGAAATTGTTTCTTTTGTTGTTGGCAGGTTCTTTTTCTGGCTCTGTAATAGTTACGAAAACTCCCAAGTGCTTCTTCACAGATTTTGGGTGTGGAAATGTCAATATTTTCTCAAACAATCCAGTGCAGTTTTATCATCTGCTTTATTTTGAAAGCTTTATCCCTCTGGGTTTATATAATAGCACGTTTTAGAACCCTTACTTAAAATATGTGCGAAATCTGCTTGAACCCATGTGCCACTCAAGTAGTAAGCAATGAGCTTGATTTCCAGCTAAGTGTGTCCTTGGAGCAGAATCAGGCGTGTATGGCACAATCTGGTGAGTGGAGAAGGAGAAATGTGGGCTTAGGGGGATCCCAGGACATCGTGGCTGGTTGCTCAGCACTGCTTGGGAATGAAACCAGTGTGAGGATGAAAACACGACAGGGAGCTGCAGGGCTCTGGGTTCTGCCACGCTGAGAGCAGGGGAGACAGATTTTGACTGCTCCTTCTGAGTTGTTGTGATTACCAGGCTCTGTCCAGTGCATTAGAACAAAATACAGTTGCTGGAGGGGAATGCTGACGGGCACCAGGAATGTTTTAAAATCCTAATAGCACGCTGGACAGGCGCTCACAGCATTAACGGAGCTGATGAGAAATTAAGGATTGTGTTCTTCAAAGTATTGAGGAAAATGCTGCTTTTCTATTCCAGGTGGCTGTTAGTGCCTCCTCTTTTCTTTCCCTTTTTCTTTTTCTCGCCTCTCCCCCAGAGAGCAGGGTGAGGGTCAGTTTGCAGTCTCCAAAGCTACAATCCCAGCATCCATCTCCTCCTATCACATCCATGTCATGAAGAACAGAAACGTTATCAAGGAATCATAAATTGGATAAATTTAGATGAAAGTTAATATGAACACAAATAATTTTCCCTGTCAGGGTGCTCCTATGCCTTTCGTGTCTCTCCCAATTTTTATATTGCAACTTTGTGTTTATTTTGCAAGACAGAGGAAGGATTTTTCCTCTCTCTAATGAAGTGGTTTGTAGAGTTCAGTCATTTTAAGTTGTGTGCTAATTCACTGAACAGTCTCATGTCTACCACCTCATAAACAGTACTGTAAAGAAAGTTGGTTGCTCTAAATGAAGGTGATGTGGATATTACAGGAAATGCTTTGTGCATTTTGACATAAGAAAATACATCTGCTTTCTTTGAAAATGGAAGTTGTTTCTGTTTATGTTAGCAGCTGAAGTTGCCATTAATTTTTATTTTGTTGTACAAATATTCTTACTAGGCAAAGGTGCTAAACCAGCTATAATTACATCACTGCATTTGCTGCTTGGAATATTGTTTATTGGCTTTGGATTAGGTGTCTTAATTACTTGATTGCTGTATTTTGGATTTGGATAAATGTCTCTTCATTTTTGTGGCATTCCAAGTATGATTAATATCTGCAAAACATATTGAAGTCATTAGGCTTTAATGTTCAAAACTGTTCTTTTTTTTGTCAAGATGGAAGGAAGTGTCAATAAGAAAATAATTTTCATTTCAAATGAGTGCTCATAAATATGTAAAAATTAAAAAGCAGTGAATTGTTTTTATGAATTTCAGTGGCTGGCATTGTGCTGCATTATGCCAAGAGAACGAGTGGCATAAATTACAGTAGACTATTAATTCATATCATTTCTGTAACTGATTTCATATGTGCTGGTTGTGCCAGTGTCCAGCCTAGACAAGTTGTTGTCACACACATTGCGAGTTTTCCCACAACACTGAAACTCATCCACACTAAACTGGAATGTGGTGGCAATTTTAATATCACTGATCAAAGCTGTAGCACTTCTTTGCAGAGCTTGAGGAGGGAGGTTTGCTCTGTCTGCTGAGTGTTGTAGGAGAAAGGATGTAACAAGTACTGGGGCATTTTAATGGTGTGTTGGCATTGCTGTGGTTTCTTGCTGCCTTTTAACTACGTGAAATTATTCACTAAGTTAAAGAAGTGTTAATGCAGAAAGTAACAGAGGAAGTTTATAAAGCCTTACCTATCGGTAGCATTTCATTCTGCATCTCCCTGGCTGAAAGGCATGTAAGTAAAGGATAAGTTGACAAAGTGGTATTGATGCTCTGTATAGTTATTTTACATCTGTGCTGGGGATAGAGCATTGCACATGGTAACAGGCTGAATTAGGAGATGATACGAAGTGTCTAACACAATTTTTAATAGACACCAGCAGACAGGAATTCAGTGTCTTCCTCTAAAATCTTTGAGCAGAGCAAATTGTGGTGTTCAGGGCAGAACAGGACTGTGGGTTTAGGAAGGCAGGTGTTAAATGGAAAGGTCACTGTTGTATATGTTATTTAAAAAAAAAAAAATCCTCATTCAAGAGCTGCTGTGGTTTCAGAAATAGTCAGTAGCTTTGGGAAGCCCCCCGTGCTGAGCTGGGCAGGTAAGCATGGCTGAGCAGCCTCAGGGACTTTCTGCAGCCCTGCAGAAGGAGCAGGTTCAAAGCAGAGTCCTGCTGAGCCTCAGCTGGAGATGTGCTGGTGGGGGAGAGAGCAGAGAGGGGAGGAAGCTGAAATGAGGCAGTGACTTACAGCTGGCACAGGTGTCTGCAACCTGGTGGCCACAGACTCACAGTCAGTGGACCCATCCAGGGATTTTTGAGGGTAATAAAGAGAAACAAAACTCTTAGATGGCCTGAATTTGCTGTGCTGGGGTCTGAACTGCCAGGAGAAAACTTGTAGGGTCAGTAAACTGGAAAACCACTTAGAGTTTAAGTGCCCAGACCCATCCTCAGTGAGATTTGCAGGAAGATTAATTACTAATAACTGATTGGATGCTAGATTACTTCCCTACCAAGACTTCAATCCAAACTGACAATTTTAATTGCAGTTAATTAAACTTGGTACTGATGGCTTCCCGCAAAGTTTTATCACTTTGTAAAGATACTCTGCCTTTTTGATTAAAAAAAACCAAACTTCCTGTGAAAAAGAAAGACCAGAAAAATTCTTTGTCCAGCTGCTTTTTATTTTATCTTTCTTTAAGGGAAAAATTAACCTTTGAAAGGTACCCAACTTTTGCAGAAAGCAGAAGCTCCCTTCTGTGGTGTATTCAAATATGCACAAATGGGCACTGTAGAGCAGGGAGCTGGAAATCAAACATCCTGTCACAGCTATAAAAGGTTATCACACACTGTTGTACAAGACCTTTGCAGAAGTTATTTTATTAAAGTATTAACTCAAGACAGTATTTAAGATTATTCCCACCTTCAAAGGTAGTTAAAATAATGTATTAGAAATTGAGTCTAAGCACTGATCTGTGGATTTAAATCAGTAAGTTGCTGAGATCAGAAGACTTAACAAGTCCACTAACTTAAGTTATCCCTGAAGATAAACCTTAATTTTTTTACAGCCGTGAGAAAATGCAGTCTGTGCTTTTTGGTTGATTTAAATAAAACAAAATTACGTTCCTAAAAATATATTTTCTCCTTTTGGAGAAAAGCTCTTCATTTCTCTTCCCTCCCCTCCTGTCTGTGCAATGCAGCAACACAGGAACATTTCAAGAAGTGGAAGTCACGTCGAGATCCGAGGCTGGTTCATCTGGCAGCAGGCACTGTGAAGGTCCCAGGTTACTCAGTGTTTGTGTACGTGTCTCCACATCATTTCATGTGACATGATGAGAACATGCCTCTCAAAACAAATTAGTTTCACTGGAATACAAGTTCACGTGGTGCAGGGAGCTGTGATGCCCAGGAGCAATGCTGCTGCGTAACCAACTGCAAATATTTTCCAAGTAGAATTATTCTTTCTTTTAGATACGTTCATAGAGAAACATCTTTCACTTTAGAAAAAACTTCAGTATTCTGTTGGTTGGTCCTGTAAAAATAGATGTGTTTGCATTCCAGATGTCCATTCAGTAAAGACACTCAATGGCCTAAAAGCACTTGTTTCTTCCTGCAGCAATTTTCAAGATATGCCCCTGATTCTTCAGTATGTCTTCTCCCAGGATCCCAGCTCACTCCTTACATCAAAACAGGTCTTCCTCCTTGTCCTCTTAATTTCCTTTATGCAAATTGTAACCCACAGAAAAACAGAAAACACAAAAAAAGACAAATGAAACAAATCTACGAAGAAAATCTGTTCATAAATGGAAGACTTAAATAGATTTTAGAAGTGAGACTGTTATTTTCATTACACTTGTGCCTATTTTTGTTTCCTGAAATGGCTGGGACTAGTATCAAAGGTTACATGCAGTATCAGTAGACTTGTGGGGTTTTTTTTTAGGAAAGAAAAAGCTCTGCAGCTTGGAGATAAAATATAATGTAGTAGTTGCTAAGGTAACTGCATGCTTTTGTGAGTAGTGGAACAAATTAGGTGAGCAAAACTGTAAATTGTCAATAGGTAGGTTAGAGCAGCCCTCAGCTGCTGGAGTTTAACCTCTTCAGGCTGCCCAGGGAAGCCAAGGCATGATGAGGAGGAGGATGACCCTGACTCCAGAGAAAACTGGGAAGCAGAGGTTGGTGCTGGACCTTCAGAGGGGTTGTGAGCAGGGCCGGGCCTGGCTGGTGTGTGAGGGTGAAAGCTGTTTGCTGTTGTCTCCTCTGGAGGATAGGATGGTGTGTCTGGCTGTTCCCATCAAGGCGCTGCCTCCAGCATCGCCTGCCCGGTGCCTCCAGGGAGAGTCCTGCAGGAACAGGAGCTGCTGCTGCTCCTCCAAGGGATGGGACCCCACACCTGCTGCCCTGAGCTCCCTTTCAGCTTACCCTGGAGGCGGTTCTTGATGGAGTGCCCTCCTAAAAAGAGCTGGAGCTGGTCCCCTCTGAAGGCTGAGCAGTGCCACCCCCACACATCCCATACTCATACTGAGTGTGTGTGCAGCTCAACTCAGCCTCACACCCTGGCAGCTCTGGGGAGATGGAGCCCAGGCTGCTCTCTGGAGGTAACCAGCTACCTCTGCCAACTGCTGGTGACCAGAAGGGCGTGTTTGGAAAAGGTCTGAAACCTAAATTTGACAGAGTGAAAGCCTGATGCTGGTATGTGATTGCTTTAAAGAGTGATGGCTCAGGACTCCAGTCAAAATGTGGCCTGCATCTACAGAGAGGTAGATAAGATTTTATCTGGGAGAAGCTTTACTGAATTTCTG
Organism: Brachypodius melanocephalos; assembly: GCA_013398615.1. Lineage (NCBI taxonomy): Eukaryota > Metazoa > Chordata > Aves > Passeriformes > Pycnonotidae > Brachypodius > Brachypodius melanocephalos. The sequence continues at coordinate 5,272,701 of VZSR01000247.1, forward strand.
GCATACTAGAGGCTAAAGACTAAAAATGAGAGCAGTAAGAATAGCAGATACCTTAATGGCTCCAACTCCTTTACCAATAAATATGACTGTCCTCATTGCCATTCACAGAAGGGATTATTTTCCCAGGAGAGCGTCAAACAGGCCAGATGTGTCTAAATATCAGTGACTTTATATTTCTCAGCATCCATTTCTGGGCTGAAAAAAGATCTTTTTTTAAATTATTTTTTAAATTTTCTTACCCTTGACTTCCTGTTGTTTGGTACTTTCCTACCAGAAGTTTTGAATACGCTGTAGCTCCAGCACCAAACACAGCCCATGGTTTGTCACGTGAAGCAACTTTTGCATGTAAAACTAGGGGTAGTGCATAGCTGTAGAGCTGCCCCTCTTTTGGGTTAGATTTAGCCCAGCTGGAACACAAAATATCTTTACTTCAGACACAACAGTGGGTCAGATTCACAGTTAAAAAAAAAAGTAAGGAGATACTTCTTTTCAAGTCCATAAGGTATTTACCAATTAGCCATGAGTAACCAGTTGAAGGATTTGATTTGGCTTGTTACACTTTTGATTCTGGGTTGGAAACACAAATGCAGCTTCTCATTTTCGAGGGGGCTTAGTTGGTTGGTTGGTTTTTGTTGTTTGGGTTTTTTTGGTTCCCCCTCCCCCTGGAAACTCCTGCAATTGCTCTTACTTGAATAATTTTAATGAGTAATTTTTTCAGCACGTGGAAATTTTGACTATTAGGTTTTGTGTTTAATTGTGTAAATTAACCTTAAAAATAAGATTTTGTGCTGTAGGACATTATTTTTTGAGTCTGCCTAATCAATTCAGGAGGTTGGAATAAATAAAAATGAACTTTAAATTGGGAAATGAGGCATAGACAGCACTACATGGAGTTTGGGTTTGCTGATCTGCACACAGTATCTAAAATATTCTGCAGAGTGCAACTCCATAGACAGGAAGAAATATATTTTAGAATTAGGCAGGTAGCATTTTATACAGAATTATTTGGTCTTTGAGTGTAGACTGTCCAGATGAATGAAATCTATTTGTCCCAGCTCAGAAATCTCCTCCATTTCATTCCTTCTAGCTCAGTGATTACCAGAATCTCATTTTGGAGGCACTTTCAAATCCAACTACCTGTGCTCGAAATTGGACCAGGGGATTCTTAAAGATTTTATAAAAGCGACAATTACATTGGTCTGACATTGCTTGCATCCCTTCCCAGGGTGTTTTCCACTTCACCTAACTAACTTTCCGTGCCTCTTCAAGCTCCTTGCAGTCAGAATTGCATTTTACAGTGAGATTTGAGGCCACAAAAGAAGGAGTAAGTTATTAGTGTGGGGGCTCTTGCAGCCTCATCAATTTTCATCCTCGCTTTCCCAAAAGTGAGGAGATGCTGGGAGCTTTCCCTCAGAGGGCAGGGCTTTGGACACTATTGAAAACACAGGCAGATAAAGGAACAAAATCCACTTTCCTGCATCTCTCACGTTTTGGGGTTTTTTTAGGTGGTAAATGCTAATTATGTGCGCTTCAAAATTGCACATCCTGTGTCTCTGTGCTTTGTAGCACACGCTTCCAAACAGCATTATCAGAGTGGGGAGATAAATGTAGTCATAAAATATGCATCTTTATAAATATATTATTGTTTGCTCTCTCTTAAAACACATTTATCTGGAAAATTTACTTTCATGACATCCCTCTTCTCCCATTGAGAACACTGATTTCTCCTCTCTAGGCCTCCCTTCAACAGTGATGGTTTTCTTTCTTTGCAGCCCCTGCTTCCCCCAGTTGTTTTGCTGTTCAGAATTTCTCAGTTTCTTTCTGGAGATCTCTTAATTATCATGACCCTTTAGTTATTCCACAAGTTCAGCAAGGTCTCTTGAGAGGATAAATGGTGTCAGACACTGACACCTGCATAAGTTCTGCCACCTTTTGGATGAATGGTGGTTATTTCTCAGAAGAAATCTCAAGGATTTATTGAAAAAGTGTTCTTGTTCTTTCCTTCTGCCAGGAATATTCAGACTACTAATAGCTGTCAATCTGAAACAAATTTGGGGCCTATCCATAAACCACACTTTTGACCCATTAAACAGAATGGATGATTTTACATATTTAAAAAAAAAAAATAAATACTCTCTATGGACAGCAAATTTTATTCGGAAGAATTGGATTAAAATAAGATTTTTTTTTTCCTTTTCTTTTCAGCCCTAAAGTCTGTTAGCAGCCTGTCAGTGGGAGAAGTGAAGGAGTTGACCAAGCATTGGAGTTTAGACATGATGACTAAAACCAACACTGTGGTTTTCATCTACTTTGTTGGATCAAGGAAATAAAACAGGTGGAGCAAACCCACCACCATGGAAAGTGTGACAGAAAGATTTTATACTGCAGTGATAAATATAAAATATGTGGGTGTAGGATGGATGGAACAGGGAATTTTTTCCATGCCTGATGACAAGGGGCTGCCCTGGTGAGGAGAAAGTGTGACAGAGGTGTGTATCCATCCCTCCTTGTGTGTGCAGTTCCTAAAACTGCAGCAAGGTGTTGCATCTCTCTCTGGTTTGCTTTTCCCATGTAGAAGGTATCAACTCCTCAAGTCTTTGACATGCTTTGGATCAGGCAGATTTTTTTACTTGTAGAAAGTAAAAGAAATGGGAAATGAAAAAATCCTCATAACCACAGACATGATAATCATAGTGACAAACAGAAAAAATATCAATTCTAAGAGAATTCCGACTAATTGTGGATTTTAATCACAAAGAGAATCGTGGCTGGTTTTGACAAACGATAGAAATAAACAGGCAATTTTGTGTTGCTATCAAATGGAACAAATTCTGGGAAAAAAAACCCCAAACCCTTCAGCTATTATTTCTGTTTCTGAAATTCATAGTTAGAAGGGTTTTGATGCAGTGATAAGTGTACAGCGGATCTTAATACATTTGTCCAGGACATTCAGCTGGCTGAATACTGGATATGTCCCTGAAATACACCTCTAATGTGAGGCAACTTTCTTACAATGAAAAAGTGAAGTTTTCTTTCAGATGTATAGAAAAGCAGTGTGATATTTTGTGTGCTTTTTATAAATAAGAACGTAATACTGAAGGAAGAACTTCTTTCTAATATGGGCAGTGGGCAGGATTTCAGAGGATTGAACAGTAACTGTGTCATTTCACACTTAGCTATAAAAGTGATATTTTCTAACAAAACGTTTTAGATGGTTTAGTGTTTTTGAAAGGTTGAAGCATGGGAAAGTTGAATTTGTGGTTGAATATAATGTACTGGAAAAGGGATGTTCTTGATGTCTAAATTGGCTGCTAGTTAGTTTTAGATTAAAGTGCATAAACCCCTCTCTTTGTAAGGGGGTTCGGAGGCATTAGAAGCAGTTCTGTTTCTGGAGTGATATTAATAAGTACAATGCATTCCTTGGAATAATCAGTTCATGGGAATAATTTGGCAGTGCTGAATTATTTACAGGCTGATATTCTCAGTCAGAGAATATCTGCTAAGATATATCTTAAAACAGCCAAATAACTTGTGCTAATAATAAATGGCATAACTGATGCCATTGTCCAGAAGGCGTTAAGTGCTTGCAAACAAGGGTTGGCTCGTGTTTACCACACCTTATGAATTGGAATCTGAAGCTGGTTTCGGGTGGACATGTGCTTTGAATGCAAGACTGGAGTGTTTGAGAATAAGCTCTTGTAGAGTGATTGTTATTGTGGGCACGTGCTGAGGATTTGTGATGCAAATACGTGGAGTGTGGGGCTGAGATTAGAATCAAACCCATGACTAAAAGGCCAAAAGCTGAGATGCTGCAGATCTAAGGGTCATGAACCTGCTGTCTTATGGGGCTTTTATTTGCTTACAGTCCTGGGATTTTCAAGCTGTTCTCAGCTCTGAATCAGTGGCTGGAAGGCTGAAAGCACGGAGCTAAATGTAGAGCAGGGCAGGACTGCAAGGCCTTTGGGAGTCAGGGAGGACAGATTTAAGATGCAACTGTGGTGCTGCTTGTGTTAATGTCGGTATATTACTGATATTGTGGGATGTGTGTGAAGCTCAGAGAGGTTTTGGTTGATAGAAGAGGTCCAAGAGATTTGATGGACAGAGAGTATTGCTGTTAGGATATCCAGCTAATACACTTAATAACATGGTTGTACAAAGGGAATAGCTTTTTTAAAGAAAAAAAAAAACTGTGGATAATTTAAAGGAGAACAATCATAGGTTAAAAGTATGTGTTATTATTTAAAATGCTTTACTAAATTCAGGATCTTCTCTTACTGCTAAAAGTTCAGAGAAGCCCTTTTGACCTCCCACTGTTTAACAGCTGTCAGTGGCAGAGCCATTGCATTCGTAAGCAGTTTTGCAATGCATCTCACAATACATCACCTATTTATATTAATACCTTTGTGCCCCAACCTGAGTCACAGCTCTTTTCCATTTAAACATTCACTTATGGGTGGCCTGGAGAAAAGTTAATGAAATGCAGATTTCATTAGCTGCAGTGGAACATGTAATTTGACTACTGAAATTAATGCTCTCGCTCACTTAAACCCACACCTCTGGCCACAGGAGTTGAATGTGTTTGATGTCTGAGAGTGCTTCAGGAGGATAATTGGCAGGTGGGTTGGAGGGAGCATCCTGAGCTGGGTGGCACTGTGGGTACCAGGGGAGAGGAGCACCTGCATGGGCACTCAGATCTCTTCCCTCTTTCTGCTGTGGTCCTTGGGACTGGGTCACACAGAATGATTTGGGTTTGAAAGGAGCTTAAAGATCATCTCATTCCAACCCCCTGCCATGGGCAGGGACACCTTCCACTGGAGCAGGTTGTTCAGAGCCCTGTGCAGGTGAGAGCTCACATCAGGCATTGTCTGAGTGTGCTGATCCCAGCAGGGCTGCACACCCTGCAGGGCCCACCTGGGGACACACAGTTATGTATCAGGGGCTGCACAACAGGATTTAAAGGGCTTAGAGGAAAAGCAAAGTCAGATTGGTTTTGGTTTTCCTTCACAAAATGTTTAAGAATTAACTGAATGTGGCCTTCTGGTAGGAATAGCAATTGCTGTTTTAATACAGATAAGAAATAGTTGCATTGTAAAATGTGTTCTTTTGTAGCATTATTTTTATATTGTTCTCTGGACAATAGAGATCTCCTTCAAAGATGCATCTAAGCCCATGTGGCAATCCTTGCTCATTTGTCTTTTATATTTCTACATCCCAATGAAAAGAGGCTTAAGACATAAATCAGTGTTCTGTCTCCTTCTGACTTGCCTGCACATTTGTGCGTTTTTAGTCCATTTAGTCCTTTTTAATGACATGGATTCGTGTGGTGAGGCTCCCTGTAGGTACAATGTTTTTGTGTTTGGCATTAGCCACGAAGAACGTGCTATTTGCAGAGGAAAAGGAGCCCAACAGCAGGTGGAGCAATGAACTATTTACAGCACTGGATCGTGAGATCACATGTGCTTCTTTATTTTGTACTTGCTTCTTCTCCTTTTCCACACTTCGTTCAGATCGATTGTCAAACATCTGCCTGTCCAAAAAAGAAAAAAAAAAAAACCTGCCTTTCTATTTGGAAGATTAATTGGGTTATTTCAGTCACAGGGAAGTTGCCAGCTCGTGTAAAAATGGGAGGAGAGGGGACACAAATTCTAACAGCTATTGATTAATAACAGATGTATATTCAACAGGATGGAAGATGAACTGCTCTTTCCAGGGATTTGATGGATAGGTGCTTGCTTCTCAGTTTCCTGGGGAACACTGCAGGCACCTCTGTTGGGTTGCTGAGGGTGTTACCTAATGAATTTCCATTGATTGCATGATAGAGAGCATTGATCAGGTCTCTGCTGCCAGTCAAGCCCCTGCTCCTGCTGCTCCCTCTGCCAGCCTTCCTCCAGTAGCAAATAACATCTTTCAAAGACTGTTTTTCCCTGTTTCTATTCTTTTGTGTTACTTCTTTCTGCTATTAAGGACTGACTGGAAATGTACATTCCTAGAAAAGATCAAATCCTAGAAAAATCCTCTCAAAGAGCATGCTGTCTTTATCAATTACTTTGTTTAATGTGTAAAGTGCCCAGCAGAGTGTATAATCCAGTGTTTTGGTCAATTAGTAAATCAATATAATCCAAAGCAGATTTATAAACTGCACACAGACAACCTGGGGAACGGTGTCTTTAAATCTGATGGCATCAGCCAGCGTGTCTGAAGTTATAATGACAAAAGGACTGGGAAGAGAGTAACTAAATGCTGGCTTGCTTTGTAATGCCAGTGTGAATAAAAGGCTGCTTTTATACACAACGTGAGGAAAAAGCATCCTGGCCTGCTGTAGGGCTTTTGTGCCTCTTGTGTATGTTAGCTGTGTGTGGATAGATGGCTGCCTCTGCTAGAGAGAGTGCAGGGACAATATAAAGAAGCAAAAGAGGTTGACAGAGGAAGTAGTAGGGAACTTCATGAAACAGTAATTCCTAATCCACTTGCAGAGATGTCCTGAAGTGTTGCAAATGCTCTCTGCACATCATGCACCACAGAAGTGGTTCAGGTTTTTTTGTTCTCCTCTGTCGTTTGCGTTGTGCTTTTTGTCTTGTAAAATTAATGGTGGACATTGTTTTGAGTGGATTCGAGCTGTGTTGGTCTTTGGATGAAATCTGGATTTATTTTTAAAGATTCCCTGTCACCTTTTATCCCCGCAAGTGTCCTGGTATTTCTCTTGAATTTCACACTGGGGATCATATCCAACTGCATATCAGTCCCGCTGCAGACTTACTCATGTGAAGCACTTGCAGTTTACTGAGTTATCAAGAACTGTATAGTATTGTCCAGCTGGAGCTTAATTTTTTGGTGGGTTGACAGGCGTTTTTCTAGTTGTTATCAACAGCAGTCAAAATAAAATGAGTCCCCCTCTGCCAAGAGAGAGTACTGTGCTTTTTTGATTTGGTGAGCATCACCAGCAAGACCTAGTGGTCTACCCTTTCAATTTGAAAAGATGTTTAAAGGACAGGTTTTATCTAGATAGCAAATAGCTGTTTGAAATCCAGGCCTTTATTCATTGGTGTGAGTTGCATGTGGCATTTTTGTTTCATCCCTTTGGAGTTTTTTGCTGTTACACACATGAAAACTGTGCTCCTGCATCACTGCACCCCGGAAGACAGGCATTAAAAAAAGCACCTGCTCAACCTCTAATTGGATTTTTGTGACCAAAATCCTACCAGCATCATTTCTGACACTTGTCTTTCACCAGATATTGCTACAGCAGGTGATTCAATTGCAGTGTTTCCTAGCTGAAGGGTGCCTGGATAAAGGGAAAAGACCACAGCACAGTGTGAAAGTGAATCTGTTGTATGATAAATTACACTTTTTGTCTTTCATCACATGAGTCTAAATTTCATAAGCATTGGTATTAGTTTCTAAATTTTAGCAACTGTACAGCTGAAGGAAATGCCTGCAAGCAGAGAGAAGTTAACTTTACGGAATATTTGAACACATTCCTTATCTTCCCCGTGATGCCCCTTAGATGTGTGTACTGGGTGCTTGTTGCTGGGAATGGACTTCCCTTCTACTGCCAGAGAGAAGTTGGCTGGAGTACCCATAACCATCAAATTCCTGAAAATTTTGTCTTAGTTTAGGTCAAGAAATACTCTTTATATGTGAAGATTATATATGGAATTATATGCAATCAGTTGTTTTAATTTATGACACATCACATAATCATGTGTGGGATTTATATTTTCTTTTTCTGAGCACAGAATCATTTAGGCTGGCAAAGGCATCTAAAACTATCAAGTCCAGCCATTAACCCAGCACAGCCAAGTCCACATTAAACCATGTCTCTGAGTGTCACAATCCTGCCAAATACAGCAGGATACCGTTTGAAAAAAAATCTCCTTTCTGCCTAGAAGGTGAAGGCATAATGGTTGTCAGGGCTGAGTCACAGAGGTAAATATTAATGAAAGATCTCCTGTAAGCCATTGTAAAGCCTCCTTGGAAATTCAGTCATATTTCCCTCATTAGCTGGAACCTCTTTTGTCATTTGTGCAGTAACTTGCACTTCTGGAGGAGTATAACTTTTTCAGTGACAGTTTAAAGGAATCTCTGTGTCATGTGGTCTTCTGTAGCTGATTTCTTAAGGATATCTCTCTCTCAGTCAATTCCCAAATTCTAAACTATATTTAAGATGTGTTAGTCACACGGATCATCGTGTTTTAGAAAACGCTGTGGATGTTCTCAAACTTCTGGGCAATTTCCAGGCGTGTACAGAGAAGTAGAGAGAAAATCATTGGTTTAATCACCTTGTGTTTTGGGGCTTAACTGTCTTTGGATGCCTCCTGAGAGCTTTCCTGCAGGAGCATCCTCCCGGCCAGTGGCTCCAGCCTCTGCCGGATCTGCTGGCACTCCTTGAGGTTCTCTGCCCTGTTTTTTCTCCTCCTCAGCACAACCATACCTGCTGAGTATGTTCCTTCGTGTTAACTCAAGACATTGTCTTCTGATGTCTTACAAAGAAATAATAATGAAAATACAAAATCTTCCTGATTCCAGCTCCTGGGGCTAAACCACCTGCTCTGCAATTACCCGAGGCTTTCCATCCCTGGGATTTTCCCATACCACTGCACTTCAAAGGAAAGATATTAAATGTTGCTCTGTTTTAATGATTAATTGTACCATTGGATAATGCAGTTGCTGGCTTTTCTCGTCTTGCTCAGAGCTTCATGTAACTTTGCCTGTTAATTCATTTAGAAGTTTTTATTTGATTCAAGTTTTTCAGAAAATGCCAAAGTAACAAAGACCAAGTAAGTCTTTTTATCCGGTTTGAACAAAAACCTGTCCTGAACAAATAATCTCTACTATTTCTTCTGCTTTTTGGAGAATGTAAGCAGAATTTAGTTGCTCACAGTTCAAACTCTCCTTCAGGGTGCTTAACCAAAATGCACTTTGTGGGCTGATTGTTGGAGTAGACCTCTAAGGGCTCCTTCCAACCCAAACTGTTCTATGATTCCATTGTCTGTGTCCTTGACCCTTTCTTTTATTCACACACAGAGACAACATCTAAGCTTAAAAAGTCAGGGTTGTGTGTTTTTTCACTCTGCAACATGTGAAATAACAATAAACAAAGGACTAGAACTGTATTTGATTGGTACAAGTAAACACGGAATATCAAAAAAGGAAGGGTGATAATAACAATATAGAGAGAAAGGAGCAGAAAAATTGAAGATTCGAAAAACCCCCAAACCCTATCACTGTTAACAAGTAAAACTCCACTTCAAAAACTTTGTGGTGTTTTTTACATCCTAAAATCTCATTCTAAGAGGATTAAGTAGAGATAAGATCAGCCATAGAATAACTGTGTGCAGACCTGAATCCAGCTGACTGCATTTGTGCCTTTTATTCACTCATCACCAAGAAATGGGTCCAACTTTCACTTAGTCATAGCAAATTCAGATTTTAGAGATAACTTTTCCACCATTCAGGAGAAGGGACTTACTGGTGAAATGCAAGAGGAAATCCAGACTTAGATTGTAACCTGCGTTGTCACCAAATGCCATAAATATATGGATAAAAGATAAATGTGCAGTTTTTATAAATCTGCAGTGGAACTTTATCTCAAAAATAACATGAACCTGAGTGCTGAGTAACAAAGAACTGACAAGTTCTTGGGTTTGTTTTTCTTACGGTACTCATATTTTCAGTTTAATTCTGCAGTTAAAACAACCTCTAACTCATTTTAAATTCTTACAGTGAAAGGGGTTTTTTATTAAATAGATAATTTTGATGTGCAGCATTTTTTAAGCAATTTATAACAACCTTAGTGATACACTTGAAAGTTTGACTTTTTACAGAAGAGATTCACGATGCCTTTTGTTGCTCTAAAGTAGCATGGGTTAATTAAAAAAAAATCAATTAAAATTCTCTGGAGACACAAAGGTAGAACTTTTTCTTGACATTGGCATAAAGATGTTTTTCATTTGCCTGTAGATTTTAGTATTAATTTTTGTGGCAGGAGACTAAAGCCCAATATTTCTGTTAATACACTGAATCTGTGCAAAGCACAAGGCTGTCAGAATTTTCCAGCATTATCCCACTCAGTTCTGCCACTGTCCATTACAGCAGCATTTTGCAGCACACAGGGCTTTCCCTCTAAGTGAGCATTTTCCTGATGGGAAGTGTGGCACTTTGGGATGCTTTGTGGAGCTTTTGTGTTTCCCAGGATTTATATTCTGCTTCAGTCTCCTGAAGCAGAATATAAATTTATATTCTCCTCTATACAGTCTCCTCTCTGTAGCCATTATGAGAGAAGCATCATCTTCATGCAGATGATGTTAAGGTTTACGTGTACAAAGTTTTCTGTAGCACTCACAACTTCTAGAGGACCACTTCTGGAAGGCTGAGTTTGTTGTCTTTAGGATAATTTTTTGTGTGTGTATGTTTGAATAATCTCCTCCAGGGCTGGGCCATGCTGGTGCTTCAAAACCTGCATCATTTCTCCCAGAAATAGTTCCTGGTATTCCAGCATGTTGGGTTTACCCAGGAATGTAGAGGAGCACTCTATACCTCAAACCCAGCAGGAATTAGGGCAGATTTGCAATTCCTTTCCAAGCTGGTGATATGTGGTAGCCTTAAAATATTGCAGGAGTGACACAGTGAACCTGAGCTGTCTGAGCCTGAGCACCTCCTCACCGATGGGAGATTTGTAGGAGATTTTGGTGTGTGACATGATGAGCTGTCACTTTCCACTCTGTTTTTGTCAGTGTGCAGTCTTTCCTACTTGAATAGCTACATTACTCTCTTTGTGACAAATTAAATTAAGGATTTTTGCCTATACCAGGCTTCTAATGGTGCCTAAAAATAATTTCAAGACCAACAGCATAATGTCTTTCAGTAATTGTTAAATATGAGTGAACTGAAAAGGCTAAAATAAGAATCAGGCCAATTAAACCTCTCTTTGAGGATAGTGGTGCCTGTAATTAGAGATGCTCAGGAAATGTTTCTCCCACCAGTCCCCACCCTTTTTCTCCCACAGGATGATGGAATTGAAGGGAGAGAGCAGCCACCTCGAGCATTGTAGTGCTCACATGGGAATCTGCAGCAGCTTCTCCAGAGTGTGAAAGCTCTTAGCGAGGTTTTTGGAATGGATTTCTGAGAAATGTCTTGGGGTTTTTTTTTAAGAACCAATGCTCTCTGAAAAAAAAAACCCACCTCAAAATAATCTCAATAATTCACTATTTGTGGTGATGAAGAGAGGATGTTTAAGTGTCCTATTCAGAGAATTCAGGACCTGTGATTTGGAAGTGTGCTGCAGGACTTCTGCTTTACTGTCTCAGAACAGTAGAGAGCCCTACTTTAAAAATGAGTGATCTACCTCTTCCAAAAATGTTGATTTCTGATTAACTGATGAGAAATTATATTACGAATTTCACTGTGGGTCAACCATAATCTTTGCCTGCAGCTCAACACACAGTCTAACTTCAAACTTCTCTCTAAAATAGAGAAAATAAAGTAAATAAATAAAATTAATAGGGAACCTGAGAAAGCTGTGTGTGGCAAGAGGCAGATACCTGCAAGGAGCTTTTGTTCTGTGTGATCCTCAGTTCACCAACTTTTTCTGATAGGTAAAACTCTACTGCATGCCATAAGGTGGTTATAAAAATTAGTTGTTATTTTTGAAAAATATATCTACATTACTCTATAATCTAGTTTCTAGCAACAGCAGGCTCTTGTTTTAGTGAGATTTCAAATGAATGCAGATTTATAAAATGCAGATTACCACCATCAAGGAGATATTTCTTACTCTTTACTAGGTCTTTCCATCCTTCACTGTTTGCATGCTTTATCTAACCAATTTCTATCTTAAGGACTGTAATTCCCTCTCTGCATGGAGAATTGCAAACCTCGTCCATTTCGAAGATGTTTGGCTTTTGTCTGTTTTGGTGTTGCTTCCTTTCATCCTGACCTCGGGATACCTAAGGTGTGTGTTTTAAAACTCTGAATATGATGCTGAAGGTAGGAAATAATGTAAGACTTTGTCTTCAAAAATAAATTCCTATTTGTAAAGTGTTGAAGCATATGTACTGAGCATTTGTCAGTTCTTTGTTCAGCAGTGGGCATGTGGTACAGCTGTATAATGTAAATTTAGCAGGATTTTTTTTTTTTTAAAGAAGCTTTGCACTGAGTTTTCTCAGTGTGAACAGATTCCAAAGTCTTCAAGGTTTTGTTGGTCCTAGACTTTGTGTGTCACAGCAGTTTCTGGTGTCTTGAATGTGGCTTAATTGGCTCCCAGATGTGAGGACAAAATGGACCCTTTTCATTTATCTGTAGAGAACGTGGACATGTGCAATTACATTGTTGGAGTGTATTGATTTGGAACCCTAGAGACTTTTTTTTTTTAATCAGGGTTTTCTTTTTTACTGTCAGCAAGAATTTTGTATGGAATGTGTTGGGAATCCAGTGGTGATGTGTATTTCCTATTCACTCAGAGGTCCAAACCCCAGTGTGACATTGTCTTTGCAGTAAATTGTATTTTCCCTGAATTCTCTGCTTTACAGGCTGAGGAGTTGGATCAAAACCTGGTGCTCACAGCAGCAATGCTTGCATGCTGCATTATCATCTGTTTATAATATTTTTTAGCGTGGCACCTAAATAAGGGCAACGCCTTACAAAAGGTTGCAAAATAAAAAAGAAGAGAGTTTTGTTATGACTAAAGTAGTAACTCTATAGTTTATTGATCTAAATGGGTTTCTCAGCATTTGTGTGGATTTTTTTTCTTTAAACTCCACTTCCATATCCCCTCAATTTAATTGCTAATGTGAAATTCAGCTCTGGGGACAATTTTTAACAGCCATCACGGGCAAGAATGTCGTTCCAGAAGTGATAGCTGATATTGCTGTCTTTTCACGGTGGCATTAGTAAAATAGCCTTAATGGGGCAAATATATTTGCAACTCAATATCCCCTTTACCCAATCAGCTACTACTGAAATTCTTTTTTACATGTTTGACTCTTCTTGCCCTAGTGAAAATTCATGGGAACAGAGGAGAGGTGAGTGGTGGTGATAGAAAATAATAGGTGCCATCAGGCACAAGTGTGTTTTATGAACGTGTGTCACAGGAAGCCTTGGGAAATCCTATACACATGAACACCTTCGCAAATTATGCTTATCTTATGCTTTGCACAGAAGCAAACGACAATTTTCTAGTCTTCAGGCTATCTGCGAGTGGGTCTGTCTGTTCTTCCTGGTTCATTCTGAGCTAAGAAATGTATCAGTAACCCTGTAGACTTTGCAGGGTTACTTTGGATGGATAGAATTGTATGAAATTTCTTGTTGAGACATGAAAGCAGATGAAATTCAGGCGGTTTTACTCTTCAGTGCAATGTGAATTTCTTACAAGTTCAGGAAAAGTAAGTGAAAGGACTAGTCAGATTGTCACAGAAGTGATTAAATTGTTCTTCCAGGTTCTGCTGATAGAGTAAGGGAAGGAAACTATCGTTTCAGAAAGAAAGTAAAGCCCAATTACCTCTGAGTAAAACTGGCAATTTAGTTTTTACCTCTTTCCCCCAAGGAAAAGTGTTAGAACCATATTCCGCAGAATGGATCCGTCAAGGAAAAGGAAAAGAAAAAAAGATGGATTAAAATACTTAAATTGGTTGTATGAGGCTTAATTACAGCGTTATATTAGATGCTTTCCAGCATTAGGACCAACATTCCCCCATGCCCCCTCTCACCTCTGCAACTCAGGAACCTGCAGAGAGCAATATCCCATCACTTTCAATTGCAGTTATATCTTCTAGTTATGGATATAGTGCAATTCTTTCACTTAAAGGAGTTTTTGTTCACTTCTATCTTCACATTTCATCTCACAGAGGGGTGATCACAGTGCAGTAGTGTCGAGGGTGCAGTTGGTGAGCTTTTCAGGTTTTAGAAGTATTTTGGAGATTTTTCAGGTTAGTTACAAGCTCTGGAATTCTAAGCAAGGAAACAGAAGGAAAACCACGCAGTGGTGAGTAATTTGCCATTTCCCAATAACCTTCCAAGCAGAACTGAGTGGGTTTTAAATGGCTTTCACAATTGCTTTGAAGAGCATTCAAATGTACCTCTCATGTTGAAACAGACTTGTGCTTGTGTTTCCCACACACCAGCCTGTAAGTGTGTCCTAAGCAAGTCCTCTGCAGGGCATTCCCAGACTCATATGTGGGAATTTTGTGGTTGAACCACTCCTGTTCTTCCATGCAGCTGCCAAACCAGTTGTTTTAGCTATTGGCTTTCCCTTTTAATCTTTGCTGCCTTGGTTACTCACATGTGCTAAAGAATGAATGTTATTAACTCGGATGATGACAGAAGCATTGAACACAAACTTGTTTAAACTGGGCATGTAATTTGAAAATTTTAAGAGGAATCTTCAAGTGGGAGCAAGTTCTTCACCAGTAGCATTTTAGGTTCTGTTAGTTCTTCAATCCTTATTTGAAAGTATCACTTCTATGTTTTCTTCTCAATCCTATGTCAGAGAAATAATTTCTGTATCCCGTGTCCTCTGAAATTACATAAATTTACTACAAATGATATAAATTTACTACAAATAGGGAAACAGGAGTGACTATGAAATATGTGGCACCTGCCTTGGGACATTGCTATGGAGGGATGCAGTCAGTGTTTGGTACAGGAGGATCTGCTGAATAAATACTGCAAGTTTTCCCATGTGCCATAGCCCACAAAAAATTCCTGGTGGAAATGTGAGAACTGTAGTAAAACACCAACTGTCTCAATGGTATTGCACATTTTAATGCCATAGGATGAGGGCAGGAGAAATACAAAACATGGACATGATGCTGGTTCTTTGCAATAGAAGCATGTTGTTAAATAATATTCCAGTTGTCCTCGGAATGGATTGTGATGAGGAAGGACAAAGCAGAAACATCAGTTGTCTTTGCCACTCTTGAGACACACATTTCATCCCCATGGCATTGACCATATCTCTGTAGTTGGAAGTCTAATTCTTAATGAAAAATCCCTTAGGCTCCCTGCAGCTGTGGGAAAGTTTCTCATTATGTTCTGCAGGGCTTAATTTTCCATGCAGGGCTGTTCATGTTTTTAGTTCACAGGGAAAAAAAAAAATAAAAGCCTTACTGATGAGAGACACTGGAGAAAAAAGGCTCCTTGTAAAAATACACCGAGCAAGAGCGATCAGTCCTTGTTTAGGAGAGAAGACACGGACGTTTCAGTGTGTCTTAGATGGCAAAGGAAGCTGCCATTCATTTGGATGTTATTGAAGTGATTTCTTTTCCTCTCGGTCCTCATACTGTCTCTTGGTGCTTGGGGGGCTTATTGTCTTCCCATGAGGAAATCAGTGTAGTAGACATCGTCTTTACTGGATGCTTTGTCTTTAAGGGGTGGGAGAAGCTTTTTTTAGTTTGAAGGTGGTAAAGGATGAATTTACCATTATTTTCTTATTTTCAGCATGTTTTCTCAAATTGTGTTTGTGAGTTGACTTTGGCTCAGCTGTCTTCAGTGATGGTTGGCTAGAACTGCCAGTGTAGGAACCTAAATCTAAGGATCTCAGAACTGAAAATACCTGATACTTCCTTTTGGGTTTGATAAGACTCTCCTAATAGTCTCTTTCTCTTAATTAACTTAGGTTGCATGATGAGATTGCTTTAACATTCTTTAAAAACCACTGTAAAATTACAGACTTTGGAGTAGTAATCACAGAAGTTATGGAGGAAGGCATTAATAACAGTAATTCCCATAGTATTATTTTTAAAAATTTGTTAATTAATTTGAAGTGCCAAACGCTATTTTGCAAAGCTTAGATATTAAATGGAGAACTTGTCCTTTGAAAATTAGTATTGGTGAATAGTAAGAGTAGTAATAAAAAAGAAGAAATACAATACAACCTCTGGATACAGAGATAAAAAGAATAAGGCCAAGGCAGTCAGCTCGTGAAGATCTATATCTGCTGTGTTATGCTAAGCATGAGACAGAGTTTTAGTGCAATTTAAAAATAATTAATCTTAAATAAATACATAATGGCAGCATAATCAATGCAAATCTACGTAAATAGGTAGTCATGGTGAATTAAATGTAGTACTACTGAATGGACTGCTCAAGATTTCATTAACTAGAAAGACTAAAGAACCTGTTTACTAAGAAAAATGCGCTTTATCCTATACCAGTTGCTTTAGGTTGTTAATTTGAGAAGCTGATCATTTTGCACCATTAATCATAATAATTAGAGACAGATTTAGTGAGCTTTAGTGCAGTTCTCAACTAGATTAATAGTTGTGTAATCCAGTGTTTATTAATATAAATGAAGTAAATTAGGAGCATGACATTATAAAGAGGAGGAAGAAACTTCAGGAACTTTCCTGGATTGTCCCAAAACTCCATTAATTTATGATGACAGGTTGTTCTTCAGTAGCTTGCTTTGTTTTGTTTCAGTCTGTTTTTCCTGCTGCGCTAACAATGCTGCCATTCATTCACTCTGGAGCAGAATGTGTGTAATGATTTCTAAACCATGTCTGCAGTTACTGAGTGTCCACAGATTTTGGTGTTTGGGTGGAGATGGGAGTGGGGAACTCACCCGCCATGGAAAGTTGTGCCTGTGTGTTTAATATACATATCCTTATCTGTGAGATCATGTTCTTCATTCAGCTGGAGGCTCTGAGCCAGGGTTGCCAACACAGGCAGGATTTGGTGCGTCAGGAGACTCCCACCCCGCCGTGGTGGCAGCAGTTTGTGTGTCAGCGTTGCCATGCAGGGGTAATACAGGAAATACCATACCAGAAATACCAATACAGGAAATAACAATACGAGAAATACCAACACCAGGGAGCCCATGGACAGGGATGTCTCCTTGCTGCTTCTCTCAGGTAGGGAGGAGGGAGGCTTCCTCCTCTGTGTTGCTTTGCTTCAGAGAGGAGTTGTGAGGGATGGAGGGGAGTGTGGAGGAGAGAGGTTTTTCCCCAGCTCTGAATTTGTCATTCTTTTCCCGAGGCAGGTGGCTTCAGGAGTCTGTGTTTTTCCACTCTGGGGTTCACAGGGCAGGTTAAGGCTGGCTTGTAACAAAACATCCCACTGGTGCTGACCCCTCCCTGGGGTTCTGCCATGGGTCAGGGGGTCTGTGAGTGCTCCTGTTTCTGGGAAATGCAGATTTTCAGGGGATTTGTTGAACTTGTGTGCTGAAGCACCTCCTTTTTGAGCCATGCATGTAGTTAAGGGGAAAACCTCAGATTTATTTAGGATTGGCATCAGTGTCTCATTGTAAACCTAATGTTTCAGCACTTCCAGAAATGGGAGGTTCTCCCAATGGCGTGCTTGAGCCTCATTGATTCCATTCCATCTTCTCTGTTTTAAAATTACTTTTTAAAAATTAGGAAGAAAGTAATGAGAGGATTAAAAGACTCCTGGTAGCTGAAAACATCTATAAATTAAAAATCTCCACAGGCATTTAGCAACTGGAGGAAATCTGCATGTGTGTTCCTGTGTTTTCTTGTGTCCTCCACCAAAACCCACTGACAAACTGATCCACAGGTTACCAAGAGTTACCAATATTTTCTTCCTCAGAGATTTTTTTCCTTTTGAAAGTATCCCCTCGTTCCTCCTGAAATGGAAGGCTTGTTTTTAACAGGGCAGTTCTTGACCTTCTTTCACCTTTTTGTTTTGGATACATTGGCTTAGCTTTGTATTGAAAATCACATTGCAAACCTAAATAGTCACGGAGACCTTCATAGCTGTATTCCTGTATTTGGAACAGCAGCTCCTCACAATGCAAAACACCAGACAGCAGTGCAGAAGGTAATTTCCTATCCAATCCAGGCTCCTGGTTACAAATCACCTGACAAAAAGATCATGAAGAAGTAGTTGTGGGACATGTGCTCAGCTGTCACTCCGGTTATTCCACAGCTACTTTCCAGCGAGCAAGTTGGGAAATAGGAGCTGCTTTCCAGTGGAAGCTCCTTAGGGTAGGTGGTTTCAATTTTGCCTCCCTTGATTTGAGTAAGACAAGCCTGTTTGCATGTGGGAATTCTCTTGGAGCGTGCCTTCACATGCAATTTCTCATACCTTTTTGGATCATCTTAAAAGAAATCTATACCTGTAGTTGACCTACTTAATCTATGCAATTATTCCACTTTGCTTGGGTGTATGCACATCATGTTCTCGTCTTTGTATTTTTTTTTCCTCACGGTTTTTGGCAGTTGTTTTATTCCTTGTACCATTTGGTTGTTAATGGGAACTTGAGTTGAGTATTTCTGTTGTTAAAATTACTGGCCAAAAGAATGGAGGCAGGAACCAGACAGTGCTTTGCAAAATCCCAGCCCATTCCCTGCTTTCTCAGAAATCCTGCTGGATTCATTTAGGTGTTTTTAATAGTGATGAGTAAGGCAACTGGAGCCCTGCTGAAAGCAAGTGAAATGTCAGGGATTGTTGGTTCTAGTTGAAAATGCACCCATTTCTCAACAGAACTTGATGCTGCAACATCTCTTTATCTATAAATCTGCTCAGAGATTTCCAAGAGCTGATGGGTATCTTGTGCCTAATTGTCATCTTTTGTGTGATGCCAAATTTACTCGTGTCCCTTCCTTCCTGGCTGTATTACATTACTCTTTAGTGCTCCAGAGTCTGCAGCCTTCATAAATTAAATGTTTCTGAGTCAAATTGCCTGTGAGTGGGCTGTATGTAGAGATAACTCAGCCCTGTAAAACCCTTTTTGCTCTGTGATACAGTAGAATTTGGTAACCAGCTAAAATTAAGGGATGTAAGTCGTTTTCCTGGAGACACTGAGTCATTTGGTGTTTATTTCTGGCTTAGTACTGGTACTCAACATACTGTGTTATCTGTTCCTTAATCAATATAATTAAACATCAGCAAATCTCCTTAACTTTAATCAGACCTTAATTAACTTAGTCAGACTTAGTTTTGTTGAAATTTACTCTTCTCAGTTGTGGTGAAATGCTTACTAACACAGGAAAGAATGATACTTGCCTCGTGTTATTAAGGCAATACACGTCACTGTGCTAGTGGAACAAGAAGAAATGATTACAGGTAAAATTAAAATCAAATACAGAAGTTTTTAACCTAGCTATAGTAAACTTTTAGCAATATTAACATACACAGATTACTGTACAGCATCTGATACCATTTGGTGTTTTGGTTATAATACTCTCGACCCTGATGTTTTGCTTTACATTTTTCTTGTAAATGTTGCTTTTGTAGAGTTGCTCTAATAAATTCTTCCCTGTGTTTTCCAAAGTATTGCCTTGCCCCTTGGCTATCATAGGGAAACAGCTGTGATTTAAGACATCAGCTTTACTATTAACATCAAGTGGCTGCATAGCAGCCATGAATCATCTTTATGGATGTGTTGTGACTAAATCATAGGACTCATTAGGTGTGGATGGATGGATATCTGAGAAAGTGATATAGGTAATAGGCTCTCTTCTAAGATAATGAAAAAGTTTTCACCTTCACTTTTCTTTAAATTCTTGCCTTGGAAATGGTGGCTTCAATGCAAAGCTTGCAAACACTCAGCTGACAATGAGCCTTTCCCTGTAAATCCATACACAAGGGACTGATTCATGTGGGTGAATGGTGATTATTCACAACTGGGACTTCTGTAGCAGACTGTTTTATCAGACAAGAACAATATAAGTTTGGGTTCTTTCTTCAAGCTGGAAGTTCTCTGGCATCTGATGGCCAAGAAAGGATTGTCCCTCGTGTACTCAGAGGAAGGTGGGGCGATTTACCGGAATGAATTTCACAGGAATGTGCAGGAAACAAATCTTCCTAATTTCCGTTTTGCCAAAACAGCCATTTAAATAGCAAGCATTCCTTCTACGCACGGCCTCTGTGGGAGAGTATTTAATCTTTCCCGTATAATTTATTTATTTCAAGGAAATTATTTTATTCTTCTACAGAAGAAGCAAAGATATAAAGAAATTGCCTCTTGGCCAAGTCGTATCTCTTAACCCAGAAAATACAATTCACCCCTCAAACGAGCTGGGTTAATCTGCTCTTCTTGATGATGTTTTGCTATAATCAGAGTTTTCATAGTTGCTCTCTAAATACTAAATTTTTTTTTTTTGATCAAGCTTTCAATTTATTTGCTGCAAAGAGCGGTTATTTAACAACAAAAACCCACCAAAAAATAGCGTGAACATTAACTGCCCTAAGACACGAACTCATTAGAAGCACACAGTCAGATTGATTGGACTGATAGTGATGGTGATGATAATAATAATTGCATTACAGCAGTGCCTTAGGATTCTAGCTGTAAATGAGGTTCTCATTCTTGTAAGGTACAAAACTAAAATCCTTTCCAGCTCAAGAAGAAGTGAAATGAGAAGCAGTGAGAGCTTGACTACAAATCTTCCCTTCCGTTCTGTTTACTAAAAAATGAATAATAAAAAAAAGGAGGAGACCTGTCTGGAACCTAGCCAGATATGAAATCATTTAAGTGAAGACCTCTATGATCATTGAATCCAACCATTAACCCAGTCCTGCTAAGTCCACCAATATGCCAAATTCTGTTCTTTAGCACCTTCACTGCCATACAGGAATATGGCACGTTCTCCCCTCTGTTTGTGATAAGCAGTTAATAAAGAAATGAAATAATGAATGGTGCAGGTTCCAGCTGCAGCAATGCAGGTAGTGGTGGTGATAAGCTGGGAGCACAAATGCCTGTTTGAAGGATGAATTGAGGTTTGTACCAAGCTATTGCTTTTACAGTCAATCAGATGTCATGGGCTTGCTTTACAGGATATTATGATCTATGAAACCAAAGGCTTCTGAGCAGTAAAAATTACTCCTGTCAATTCATCTTTGTGTATGGCACTTTGATATATCATTCACAGCTTAATTATATTGTCATAGGCGTGAGATAAAAACTAAAGTCAGGTTGACTCTTGCTTAAACCTCTCTGAAATAGTGCTCGTAGGTGAAGAAATCCATAAGATCTATATAAAATTCCATTATAATGCATTGTGCCATCAATAACAGGCTCCTTCCATCCAGTTTCACATGATGCAGTTAGGGAGATATTCATCAGCTATCACTCACTGCACAGGGGCAGCCAACACCAGAGATCCATGAGGAAAAGCCAGGGAGTGGGAATTGTCCCTTGGACAAGACTTGGAGTGGCTGGGGTGTGGGATGTGCCAAACCACTCTGGAATTAGGGCAGTGGAACCACCACAAAATCCTTTGGTGCATATTTGGGGGTCTGTCTGTGAGAAGTGTCTGGTAATTCCATCTGGGAAGGCCTGGCTGTCCCATTCACCAACATGGGGACCGTCCCCTGTCTGCAGAGGAAACTCCTGGGTGGTGGCACCCAGGGCCCCTTCAGTGCCATCCCTGGCCGGGGGACAGGAGGGGATGAAGTGTTGGAATCCTAGAAACTTAGATTTGGGGTTTTAATATATAATAATGTGTGTTTAGTATATAATAATGTCTGTAACAATGAAGGTTTTTTCAGATCCTGAGCTGGGCTCAGTTTGTTACCAAGGAGATGTAGGGAGATGTATGTTTTTTTGGGCTTGTCTGTAAACTGGTGGCTTACACATGAAAAAACAAACTCTGTACTCAAAATAAATGGCATTGTGTTGTTTAGGCATGAAGCTTCTGAGGTTTAATTGTTATCAACTACATTGATAAAAGCAAAACCCGAAGGAGTATGTTCTGTGTTCTCAGACTCCATATTCTCTTTGTATATTTTACTTTAATCTCATAAGTTCATCTTGTGTGAAGCTGTTGGTTAAAGTGAATTGCATATGGATTCCTAATGGAGATCTACACTTTATCCAAAAAATCAGAGCAATTAAATTAGGTTGAAATGTTTCAAGGCGCTGTGTTTGGCATATTGCTCCTGCACCTTGTGTTTCTGGTTGATGCTGTAATGCATATACAAATTAAATATCATATTAATGATTTCTGCCAGGTGCTGAAAAAAAAAAGTCATTTAAATTACTAGACAAGTAAATGTAAATTAAGATAAGGGTACTTAGACAGTTTATTGTATTATTTGCTGCCCATGTTTTACATACATTGATTCAAACGATGGGTTGAGGCATGCACTTAATTTATTTAATGACTTCCTGCTGGAGCTGTGATTTTGCCCATGGGTGGCTTTCAGAGTGACAGCTTGGAAGGCAGGGAAAGGTTGTTTATCTTTTAACTCCAAGATGGGAAGTCAAAGGTGTGGACAGGCAGAGGTGCTGGCAATGAGGCAAAGTGGTGTCTGCTCAGTAAAAATGGCTAATGAGGAAGATTTTCATTGCAAGTGATCACTCTCAAGCAATGTGGAATTTTTCCTGTGGATGCAAAGGTAGAGCTGCTCCCATATTCATCTGCCTGGGGATGTGGCACATGCTGACAGCACAGTTTGGATGTATGCGAGCAAGGATATTAATGAATCATCAGGAAAAAGTTCAGACATACAATCTTCTGTACTTATTTTGCCACTAAAAGATCAGATTGGCTGTCATAAATTAACTAATCCGAGCCTTCTGACTGTACCAATTTGGTGCCTCTGCCTTTCTCTTCACTTGTTTAATGAAGTTGTGCTTGCTTGCCTCACATATTAAAGAATCCATGTAATAAAACAGAAAAGAAAGAAAACCATACATGATTCCCTGGATACCTGGATGTAAAGAAATAGGTTGGAATCTGATGTTTGCAGGTATTTGCTTTGCTAAAACATGTGTGCAAAGTGCTTGTATAATTTACGTAAAAAATATTTTTGCGCCAATTTTACACGTTTGGGAAAAAAACCCAAAACGTTTAGTATGCTATAATTTTGTAAGAATGCTGCAAAAAAAAAAAAAAGGTAGAGTGCTACAAGTTGCTTGTAAGGGTGCATGGCACATCTATATGTGAGAAAATTTTAGGAAAGCTTCTGATCAAAGCCAGAACACAAACCTTCAGCATTCAGACAACACGATTTCAGCATTCTAGGAAAATGAGGATTTTCTTTTTTCCCCATGTTGAGGCCCCTGATTGAATGAAGTCTCTGTGACCTGATACTTAATGTGCAATTTGAGCCCCTGCCCTGGGTGGAAATCCTGTTGTTATTTAGCAGTAACCTGCTGCCCCCGAGGCACAGTGTCAATTCGTGTACGATGTATTTAGTGATGTGTTCTGGGTGCACTAAATAAGAATTTGATTTTCCATTAAAGACTTGTTGAGAACAGCTATCTTTCTGAGGAGCTTTTCACATCTGTTCTTATCTTACTATTTTAATTGTCTAGAGCTGTATCTGTGTGCCAAGATTCCTTTTTCTTTTCTGTAATAAATTCCTTTATGGTGCTGCCGAATGCTGTTGTTAATGTGGAATTGCCTGGCTTCACTTGAGGATTCTATTGCCTTTTGGCTGAGCTTTGTCCATCTGATTGGTACTTAATAAAATCAGTAAATGTCTCTTTTTTAGTGTGTGGGTAATTTGCTGTTTAAAAAAAGGAAGAGGTGGAGTCCAATGTTTTGTAGTGATGGTTGGCATAGTAATATTGTTGTTCCTTTAGAATAGCATTCACTGGGCAGGAGACCAGAAGCAACACTTTAGCTGTTATTAAGCTCTGGAATATTTAGGCTTCTCTTTTTGGCATGATTTGCTAAGAGAGTGTTTCGCCTGAGTAACCAATGTCTTCTGAAGGAAAAAAATAAACAGATTTGTTTATCTGTAGCAGCTTGTTGTGATTTTTCACTTTCTTTTTCTGTTTGTATTTATTATATTTTGTATGTAATGTATAAATATTGATATCTTGAAGAACAATTTTTACAAATAATCTCTTTCTAATGTACTTGTCTGTGTCCATTTTTTTTTGTCAGATGATATTTTGCTGCTTAGCAGAATACTCACACTTTCCTTTTGTATTAGAAATGAACATGGCAGATAACACAATTAAAAAATATATTCTAAATATTCTTTTCCAAGCAGTTATGGATATGGTATTCTTAAAGCAATGCAGGGAACCTGGAACTTCCCAAGCTGATGAGAATGTGAGTGTAGCCCTTGCTGGTGAAACTGAGTAAATGCTCCAGAGATGTCTGAGAGAAGTGTGTGTGTCTCTTCAAGGTTCTGATTCCAGTAGTTTGTCCTTGGTTTCTCCCTTGTGCATCCCATAATGACAATTCTGCCTGCCTTGGTGAAGCACAGCTCACATCCCATGTTGGAAATGTTGCATTCTCCTTAGGGAGGAAGTTGAGCTCTTGGATATCTCCTTGACACTTGACTCAGCTGTTCCCAGGAGTGAAAAGTAAAAGGCTGGATGGATTTGGGTAGGAGGGGCATAATATTAGCTACAGGTGGAGGAATGTTGAGGCTAATTCAGCCTGGAAGAAATGATCTAATCTCCGTATTTCTCCCTTGCTACACTGACTTCTGCAGGTTGGACTAGTCCTGTGTGTGAAAATCATTTTAAACGTCTCCATATATGTAAGTTAATAATTAAATAATTCTCTAAAAATGTTTCCGTTCCTATTCTACGTGGAAGTTTTTTAGTAGTGGCTGGTTTTTAATTTTGTTCTTTAGTTGAACTTACTATATGATCGTGTCAAGTTGCTTGTTGAAAGTCTTATTGATTTTCTTAGAGTTCTTGCCAGTTTCTAAATGTTAGTGTTAATCTTTTTGAGAGTAGGAGCTCCTTGCTCTGCAGCTCCCTAGACTTTTGTTCAGGTAAGAGTAAGATAAATTCCTCAAGTAGTAAGATGGGTTTATGTGTTATTGCATAATAAATGGATTTAGATGCTCTGATGATGAATGAAGTATTTCTCCTACTGTACATACATTCAGCAGAACAGATTAGAACTGGACTAAACTTTAGCCACTGCTGTTAAATATTTTTGTGGAGGTAATGCAGGTTCTTGACTTGCTTGTTTATTTGTTAGGGAATCTGGACTCATTCCTGAGTTTGCCCTGAAAGTTTCCTGTGAGCAAATAATCTCTCTTAATTTGCCTTTTCTAGAGAAAATGAAAAATAATAATCTTCTCTTGGATAGAGCCTGATATTTAGCAATATTTTCAGATCTTGAGAAGAAAAATAGATTTTTGTTGTCTGTGTACACTTTTAAATTACTGTGCTCGTAAATTACTGTGGAATTGCTACAGTAAATTACTGCCCTATAAAATACTGCTTCTCGGTGGCTTGGGAAGATTTTTTTAGTGTACATGCCACACTTAAAAGATACTGTAACATAAATCAAATTTATTTGAAAGGTATTATTAGGTTTTCTGTGCTCTGTGCTGAATAGTGGCGTATCCTTAGCAATGATTACTCATAAATCCCCCAATTATTCAAAGAATAGCCTCACGATTAGAGTAGCATTGGCTGCGTTATCCTGTGTTATTACAACAGTATGGAAGCATTTTAATAATAGCAAGGGATTTAATTGGTGTAAAGACTTATTGGTGGAATGCTAAACACTTTGGTAAGCAAGGCATTTGAATTGTGCATTACAGGCACCTGGAGTATTATCAGCTAATTAGGAACTGAAAGGGCACATGTGGTGTTAGCAAAGGCTGTTCAACTTCTGCATGGTTGTTTTTCAGTATTAAAATGGCTGGAGCAATGATTATAAGTTTTATGTGACTCTAAGTATGGTTTATTACCTTCTACGAACAGTTTCTAAAACATACTTTTAAGCAGTTTTCAGGGAACAGTGCACAATTAAACTTTGCAGTGAAGGTACTGATCTACAGCTAGAAAATAATGTTAAAGTGTTTGCATCGTAATAGAATGGCATAAATATTTAATTTGTTTCTAGGAAAAGCTGTTTGTTTATCAGCAGCTGTATTTTTTCAGGTGATGGGAAGCTATGAATTTAGGTTGATTGGTCCAGGTAAAGGAGGAGAAGCATTAATGGGAGTTGGGTACCATGGGGAGTTTGTCATTATTAACCTGCCAGTTTTAAATTCCATCTGTAACATACTAATCAAATGCTTTTGACAGTTTAAGCTTTATTGTCACCTTTAAACCTCTACAGAAGAAGGATTTCCTCTGAAATCTGGCTGTTTCTTGCCTAGCTGTTAATTATGCCTAGTGACATACCCTGCTAGTTTCCCCTTCCTTTCAGGCCACTGTTGTCTGCAGACTTCTTTTGCTTCCAGGCTATGGTATTTTATCCTCTCTCTTTGCTGTTCCTCACTTTTCATTGGAATTCTTGGCAGAAATGGTGGCCCACACAAGTATTTTATGTTTTGTTCAAACCTTTGGTTGTTTATGACCAGTCAGCTGTCAAAACCCTTTGTCTGCTGGTGAGCTACAAAGTTATCCTTGCTGGAGGCTGAGTTTATTTTTCTAAGGAATTAAATATGTTATCATATAGGTGTGGTGCTGTTGAAAGTAGCTAAAAATACATTCTTAATGCTTCACAGAGGAGGAAGACTGTTGCTAAGCAGGCCAGGGTGGATTGTCATTTTGTGAATAGGTACCTTGTTCTTTGCAGGTGTGTGGCTCAGAGGTGACTGTCCTCACCCAGGGCAGCACAGGGTGACACAGAGTCCTTGTCCCTGTCCTTCCAAGTGCAGAAGGGACATTGTGAATGAACTGGCTGGAGAGATGTGCTCCACTCTCCTTCCCACTCAGAACTTGCCTTGCTGGAGCCAGCTCCCTAAAATCAGGCTCCAGCTGTGCCCAAGGGGTGACTGTTGAGGAGGCAGAGGGGAGAGCGCATCCCTTCTCCCTGCTTCCCAAACCAGATGTGGCTTTTTGGGAAAGGCCCCAAAATCTCTAAGGGTCTGAAAAGCTGTAGTATTGCACCAGTTCTTAAGGCTGAGGTTGAAATCCTGTACTGATTGGGGTTTTTTTTCAAAAATGGCTTTCTCCACCAGAGCTTGGGCACTAACAGCACCTCAGTACCTGTTGTGGTGCTTGAGCCTCACATTAAAATGTGCATTTACCCTAAATTAAGTAGATATTAATGTAACAGACTGATTTTGTCCTCCAGTATGTTTATTGTACCTTTAAACCAAACAAATTAACTCCACATGGCGGAGTTCCCTCTTGCTGTGCTGCTGGCAGGTTATTTAGTGGTTTCTCTGAGAGCAGCGTCAGGAGCCCCTGCATTCCCCTCGCCTCACCCAAAAAACTCTTTCACCTATTAACACGAGCTGGAATGCCTAAGGTGCTCATGGGGGGAAATATTTCACAAGTACAGCTGAAGGTAAAGGCCTGGCAGTGGGATCTTGTGAAATCATGCTGCTGGCAGACCTGGCAGGGAGGAGCTCACCCACTTAATGTGGGTTTTTGGGGGTTTTTTTTTTTTTGCCCTTGCAGCTGTTGGAGTGCCAGCCTTCCAGGGCATCGGGATACAATTTGCTTATCTAATATCTGTAATTAATCTGTGAGAGCAGTAGCATTGTAAAGATGGAAAATGATGAACGGCAATAAGGCATTTCATTTCTGTTATATATTGTACTCTCCAGCCAGATTATTGTTAACCCCAGATGTTTTATGACTTTTTGATAATAGCACAGGGTGTTTTATTCTGGATATTAATTGGAGTTGCATTTTCTAGTGTAGAAGTTCATTCTGTCCTTCATTAAATAAGCTAAAATTGCACTATTTGTCAGTTTATGGTTCCGACAACTCTGTATTTTTTAAGAGTTGTGTAGGAGGGAATTCAGATTTATTGTCGTGTATGCTGCTAGTCTGGGACTGTTAGAATTAGAGAGGAGAAACATCACAATCTCACAGCTCAGCATAAAGCTAGAAAATAACTCCAAGACCAGTGATTTTTTTCCTGTTTGGGTTGAAGAATCTATTAAATAGAAGTACATGAGAGAGTTTTAAAAGAAATTGATTTCCTTACTAACAATGTTTTCTTGCCTGAATAAGAATTTAATCATATTGGTGGGAAACAAAATTGATGAACCTTTAACATCAGATAGTACAGAAATAGTGATTAGAAACCATTTGCCTACAGCTTAGAAGACAAAAATTTAGATTAAGCACAACTGAAACATAAATTTAATCTAATTCTGTTGAAGTCATGGGGAAAATCTGCTGCTGCAAAATTAATCTTACTCCTCATTTCCAGTAATGAAGAAAGGGAAATAATGTCAGTATAATTCTAGTTTAAAAGTCATCAATATACATTCTTGTCCTTTGTACCTGATGCAAGCATACCTCTCATTTAGGAAACGTCCTCCTCGTCTTGTCACATTGCTTGCTTTCTGCCATTCCTTATCAACAAAACTGTCTAGATTTACCTTCCCAAAGCCAAGAAAGTGAGAGCCCAGCAGTCAAAAGCCTGCTTAGAAGAGAATTTATGAAAAGACCAAAAAAAAAAGTATCTCAGCTGCTTTACCAGGCTTGAGCAGGAAAGCAACCGTGGCCTTGGAGCTGTTTCCTGAAAGGAATGCAAAAAAAAACCCCAAAAACTTCAAAACCCCCCACCACCTCAATTTGTGTACAGTTATTTTGCTTTCTAGCCAGGATTCTGGTCTGGGCATATTCTGGTCTGAGTATATAAACTTTACTCAAATGGATGTTTTTCTTTTTTTTTTAGACACATTTTTAAATATAAAACAAATACATCTCTATAATAGAGCAGTGCAGTTATGAATTGGATTGCATTTATTACATAATTCCTTTAAAGGAAAACCAATTATTTGATTGTTCTCACCTATCAAAAAATATCAATTAGCGTGCCAGACTAATTAATCTTCTAAAAGGTAACAATCAAATACAGCACATTTCCTCCCATAGGAAGACAGTCCTTCTAAAGGTCACCATTTAGCTTTGCACCTCCTTTTATTGCACTTTCTCAAAAAAAAAAAAAAAGGGGGGGAGAAGGAGGGGTTGAATGATGAGAACTCAGTTCTCTCTAATGCTTAATAAACTTAACCTTTATCATGGTATTGAACTTGATGATCCTGCATGAAAGAGGAGAGCATGCTGCTTTAGAGGCATTTGTGCTGACTGTTAGTTAATCATTTTTATTTGCTTTATGGATACGGCATGGAATATTTATTAAAATTCTTCAGAGCATAGTAAATATGAGGAGAGGTTAAAGTAGCAGAGGAAGAAGGATGGTTCCTCTGGGCAGAAGAGGGGGTGTGTGGGTACAAGTGACTGTAGGGGATGCATGTTCACTATAAAAAGATCTCCTGAGCAGTCATCCTCCTGTCTGATTCTGCACATAACTTCTTGAGGTGCAGATAGTGCAAAGTATGTGATTTATGCTGCTGGTTTTTTGTTGTGTGTTTTTTTTTTCCCCTAAGTTTCTCCATTGTAATAAGTGATTAAAGAAATCTGTCATAATTGAAAAGAAATATTGAGTATTTTCTGCCTGTATGGTAGTATTAGAAAGTGTTTGGGAAAACAATCATTTTGAAAAGGCAAAAAAAAATATATATATATATATAATACTTTGCAAAGAGGTATTCTCAAAACCCATCAAATTCAAAGCTTTCAAATTTCATCTCCGATCAGGCATCTTTTATTGCTGCATTGTAAGGAGTTAAGTATCTTTTCTCAAGCAGACTATAATTCTTCATCATACGTGGTATGCTAAGTTGCTTTAGGAGGTAACTAGAGAATGAATTTCTTTTATTGCTGATCCCAAAGTAGTGCCCAGAAATTCATAGGTTCCATAAGCGTTTCTAAAGATCCATTAAAATCATCCTAAGCGTGATGGATGGCAGGATGCTCTGGTTTACGTCATGCTCCTCATCTGTACTAAAAGAAAGCTCTTGTTTCCTTAATTGAATATTAAATTTATTTTATTCCTCAGTAGACTAGAGTTTTAGCAAGCATAAATCTGACTTTTATTTGCAACAGGTGCTAGTCTCACTCAAAACACACACCCCTACTGTGACTCTTTTCCCAGGAGGTTTGAGCACTTTTGCCACGCGGTGCTGATTGTGTCGTAAATGGGATCTCTGCAGATTGAAGTGAAGAGTGGAAACCTGAGTTCCTGCTGGCAGGCTGGATGTGGGATGGTGCTGTCTGTGCAATATTAGGGGTTAGGGTTCTGCAGACAGTTCCTCAGGGTTGGACCATCACTTGGAGAAGAATATAAAAAATATGAAATAACTTTTTTCTCATCTCTTGCTCGTGTGTTTTTCTCAGAGAAGACAAAACCAAGTGGAGCAAAAACCACTGGAGGTGACAAGTGTATTTACCAGGCAGGGATGGAAATATGACATGACAAAGATAATAAATCCCCTACAATTTTGTGCTTTTCCTGTTCTGCCTCTGGTTTCAGATCAATTTTTGCCTTTTTCCCAGCTTGTTTTTCTTCTCCATGATGCTGGTATGTGTAGCACTCAAGATCCTAGATCAGGAATGTGCGTTCACTGTCTCAGGGATCCATGCCAGCATCACTCTTTTTGGTCTCCTTGGGCTGGGAAGTGAGGGCAGGGCTGATTCAGCAGTGCAGAGGAGCCCTTTGTCCTCTCAGCTGTGCAGCAAAGCCAGCCACTGCACCAAGAGCTAAACCAGCTCCCACCAGCAGCTCTTAGAAGATGCCCCACCTCTGAATTTGTTTTAGGGATGTCAATCATTAGTAGTATTTGACTCGCTTGTCAGTCAGTGCCAGCCTTCCCAGATAATGTGAAGTGAGGCTGCAAAGGCTCCTTCCCGTTAAAATCTCTTTAGTCACTGACAGTTTTGGTACAGCAAACATCAATCAGCGTCACTGGTGGGAGGAAGCTGTGCTGTCTCTGTCAAATTCCAGTGCTCCTGATTAGTGGGTTTTGTTGTTGTTGTGTTTGTGTACTCCCCCAGGAAAACCACAGGATCACTTGTCTGACTGTGTTGGCTTCCAGGGACATAATGTATAGCTTATTCCCAAAGCTGTAAAGCCTGATGTTTGCTCTCTAGGAACAACAAGTGTCTTCAGAAGTCAGAAAGCTGCTTTTGGGCTGAGTTTATTTCCCTGAGAAATACACGTACAAAACTTTTTGCTACTTCGTGTGCACCTTTATAGATGAAGTAAAATACTCTGGCAATCGCTGCTTTAATTTTTGTGTGGGCAGCTGTTACATTTATATAAGTATTACTCCTTTTGAGAAACTGCTAGGAGATATAAAAGTTTAAGTTCTCTGCTGGAACATAATTCTGGCTTTTGTAAAAGCCTTGCATCTCCCAGCCCATCACTGTGCTTTGCCTCTCACATGCTTGAGCTTGTCTTGCTGCTCCTCTTACTAATCCAACTGTCCTGCAGCCAGCAGCTGACAGCAAGGAGTCGATTACTAACAGAATAAATTTAAAATAAAACAAAGGCAAAATGCAAAGCTTCCCTCAGTTGAGCTTTCTCATAGAAACCCGGGAGGATAAATGGTAGTGACTGTCTTGAGTGAGGTCATCTGTCAAACAACCCATTAAACAAAGTTATTATTTCTGGCCAGAAGGTTAAAAGGAAACGCAGAATGTCTCACTTTGGGGTATTTGAATGTGAGCAAGACTGCCAGCTCTGAGGAGTGTCCTGTGGCAATGAGGGACTGCCTGAAGTGGCCACCAACTCTCCTGCTCTACAGAAAACTCTTTTTCATGTAGTTTGGAGCCTGTTTGATGGGTTGTAATTGCTCTGTGGACCATCTAAGCTGTCCAGGTGCTGAGAAAGGGCTTCTCCAGAGGCACAGCTCCGGGTGCTGCCCTGCCAGGTTGGTCTGGATTCCCCATAGGTAGAATCCTATGGGGAGATCTGCTGGGAGCTGCTGACACCCTCTCCTTGTGCCTTAGTCTGACATTCCCTGCTCTGGGCAGCAAATCCCCCTTCTTAACCTCAAGCTGTTTACATGCAGGATATCCTTTCTCATCTGCTGCAAGTATTTTATACACCTCTGGCTCTAAGATCAACAATACCTTTCCATGGCTTGCTGCTTCTGTGAATAATCAGGGAACAGTCTCTTTTGGAGTGGGTTTGATTTGATAAGATTTGGTACTGGAGTGATATTACAGCTTGCAAATATTCCAGTCAGCTTTAATATAAATTTTTATACTATGCTAGAATGAAGCCACAGTCTGAAATAATTTTACATCATGAGCCATTCTAAATGGAAGTACTTGCAGATTATTTCCATCACATATGTGCAGGAAGGAATCTGTTTCTGCCTAAATAATATTTAAGTCCATTACCTTAGGAGAAAACAGTCATTTCAAGCTTTAGCACCTGAGTGGTGCTGAACTTCAGTGGTGGTGATGGGGATCATTATCAAAGTGCTGCCTCTCAGGAGAAACCTTGCTCCAAGAAAAATTTGGAGCCTCACTAACAGGTCCTGGATGGGCACAGTCCAACACACTGAAGGCTAATGATGCAGCAGCTTGGCTTCCCCAACTTTTGGAAGCAGATACAAATTTATTTAAATATATTTTTGCATGTATCTATGTGCACACACCTATTTCTGATATATACGTTTATATATTTATAAACATGCAATATCCTTTCTTGCAAAGGCAGCTTTGGTGTTTTTCTGCTTTTGAAGTCAAGACCCAAATTTCTGTCTTTGGGGGATGAGGTGATCTCAGAGCTTCCCTTCTCCACATGCTGCTCCTGCAGTGCAGAGCAGCCCAGTTTGGAACAGCTTTCCTGTGTGCTGCTTTGTAGATCTGATGTACTTTGTTTTTATAGGTCAGACAGTTTGTGAGTGGAAAAAGTGCTGAGCAAATACCAATCCTTTAAATATCTTGGGATTGACACTGCCAGTGATCAGAAGGAGTTGACTGAATTGTCATTATAGTCATTGGAAAAATGAGCAAACAGTGCAGACCCCAGTTATAAAATTAGCTCAGTTCATGTGAGCATGTCTGAGTTGAGATGAAAAAGGATAATATTTGTGTGTGTGTTTAAGTCTTCATTGCTGTGGAATTAAATAAGGTTATTGGCCTCAGGAGCTTTGGTTTGCATTGAATCGCTGAATTTTGAGACCAGGGTTTTTGCCTGAGTAGGTCAAGGAAAATAAATGTCTATTTACATTTACAATTTTTTAAATGTCATTTGATTTATATAACAATTACTGGGAGAAAAACAACACCTTTTTTTCTTAGGGTTATTTCTTTGTTTTCTTCTGTGAAAACTGAGTCTTTAGAAAAAATTCAAGGTACATCGTTAGGAATATCCTGATTTCCAGGCTCTTTCTTTTGAACATTTACTGTTGGCTTCTGCAGAAATATTTCCTGCATGTTCTAGAAAGTTGCCTTTCAGCTTGGTGTACTGATAGTCCTGAAAGGATTTAGTGTGGTGCAAGGCTGCCAGGTGACTTGGGCTGCCACTGCAGCAACAGCAAATTTCATCTCTCCAAGGCTTCTGTTCCATGACATTGTTGCTGGAACAAGAACTGAACAAATATTAAGTCATGCCAGGTGTGGAGAAACTTAATTTGGCATTGTGGATTTGATTTGACAGTCAGCTCTGGAAATGGGGCTTTTTTTTACTTGCTCTTGTATTAAATCTTCGAGCTGGCTCTTCAGATGTTAATCTCGATTTTATCTCTGCCCATTGTTTTGGAAGTGTTAAGTCACCTTTGTGGGGAACACCAAGGATGTGCCTGCAGGGGTAAGGTAGCATCCTGTGCCCAGGCTGGCTGTAGCAGCACAGTATATGTCCCTGTAAAGCTGATTTAGAACCTATAACCTTGGTGCTGTGCTCCCCAGGGACAGCAGGAGCTCTCAGCAGAAAATGCTAAACTGCTATTCCCATTTTGCTGTAAGATCAGTGCTTTTATGTCACCAAAGCTGTTGTATCTCTGAAGTACTTGCATTTTTAAAATCAAAGATAAAGATGTACCTACAGCACTTCTGTTGTTAAATTTCTTTATGGTACCTAAACCAAGCCATGTTTTCAGTACTTTAGTGGAAAGAGAGAAACACTGTTTTTCCCTTATTTATTCTTGACCTGTGGCTGCCTGAAATTCAGTCCTTTGAGTTTAATTTTCTTGCAGAACACAGATAAGCAAAATAGTATGATTAATAGGATCAAAATCAGATGTTTTTGTGTACTGAAACCTATGTTTGTATACAGGAAAAAAAAATAACCTTTCAAGTGTTTACCAGCATGTAAAATTACCTGTCAGTGTAACATATGCATATGTATTTTGTTGAAATATAGTGGGTGCACATGAAATCTGCCAAGAAAACTTGTGGGTTTTAGGACGTTTAACTTTTTTTTTTTTTAGGATGTTTAACCTCTCTCTACAGATGGGTATGTAGCAGTTTCAGGTTTGTATTATATAATATATTTGTTGGATAATAACAAGTATGAAAGTTAGGTGAAACTATCAACAGTGTCTTTTTAAAAAATATGATACTTTCGTTCTTCATTGAAGTTTCCAGGAATTCTTAGACTTCTGTTAATGATTCCAGTATTTTGCAGTGCTTGAAAATTAGATTTTAAGTGAGAAAAGGGGCTTATTTGAATTGCCTAAACCAGAATAACCTTTACATTTTCAGAACTCGTTAGAGTGGTGTTAGCTCCTCAGCTTCCATATTAAAAAAACCCCAAAAACCCAAGAAAAACAACCTCCCAAAAAAGCCGCTACTGACTTGAACATGCCCTGAGTTATTCAAAGCTAAAAGATTGAAAGAAAATATTTTCTCTTGTGTTTATCTTTACAGCATAAGTATCTTTTTAGGTAAGATGTGAACAACTCTTTAATTCTTCTGCACATCTAAATTGTATGAGGAGGTGTCTTCTCAGTTCATGCCAGATCAACACAAAGTTCTTTAATAACAAAATGGCAGGGAGAGAAGATTTATTTGTGGTTTTGGGGTTTTTTTTTTTTTGCTTTTCTGTCTTGTCTAAACTCATTTTTTGTGAGTTTCTTGGACCATTTTTCATCAGAACCAAGGTTGGGAGGAAATGATGTGTTGATATACTTAGATATAATGAATGTTTACACATTGTGACTTTAGAGGTCCACGTTGTTCACAGAAAATGCAGGAAATTTTTATATTCTGAATAAAAGTGCTGACAAAGGGTTGAGTAGTCAGACATTAAGTAATCTCAGACCTCTCAGGAGTCCGTGTGAATACTGGATGTTATTAGTTTGGGCATGTGGAAATCTCAGACCTGCGAATTTCTTCTCGGGCTAGCGACCCTTGGGAGGGAGGTTGGTTTGGTTTTGTTTGTACAAGAGCACGGTGCTTTATGAAATCCATCTGCTGGCTCAGCACAAAGTTCAAGCTCTGGATCTGTAGACATATTGCCAAAAAATGCAACCTGTGTTGCTGAAATATTCCCTTTCATGAAAGTGGGTATGGGTTTATTACTCCAGCAGCTCTTTTGAAGAGAATCAGGCAGATCAATTGAAAAATGTCTGTATAAAGTTGGAAAGGCACATGCAGGTGTATAAATCCCATGTTTTGGTGTGTTTTCCTTAACACTTTCACTCCTAATTAATAAAGTAAAGGACTAATGAGATCTTTTATGATTTTAGTACCTTGGCACGTTCTGGTTGCTGGTTCATTGTTAACATGGGCAATTCAGGAATAATTATGAAGGAATTCTTGGGTATGGGATGCAGGGAAGGCACAGCTTTCCTCCCAGGACTATGCAGGAATTTCTGTATGAACAAGAGGCACTAAAATTCCTAGTGTATCCACAGTTCTGTTAGCATCAGTTACAAATGGGGATGCTGCTGCTCCTATTTACCTATGAAAAACCAAATTTGTCTGTTTTTCTGCAGTGTAACAAGGGAAACTAGAGGAGATCTGAAACTCTTCTAGTCTGAACATTTGACCAAGTAACTGCTAAAATGTCAAATGCTATTCACGCATGTTCTGCAGGAATACGGCATTTTTGGATGGTTGTGTTAGTGCGTTGTAAATGTTAACAAAAATAATCATGATGAGCCATTGTACACAAGTAAATAAAAGTCAGAATAAAACAAATAACTATAATAATTTAAGTAATTTTTAAAATGTTATTTTTAATATTAGCAGGGTGGGGTTTTTTGAAAAAATGTTTCAAACAAGCGTCCCTTTGCACTGTGTCCCTTTAAATTCTGAGCCTCTCTGCTGGGGTACTGCTCCTTCTCCTTGTGAACATGGTGCTGCCTACATCGTGCTTCATCTCGCTGTGCCACCTCTGACCATTAATGCAAATTGGAGGCCAGATAAGACTTGCTCTGGATTTAAATTGGTGCAACTCACAGCAGAATCTGTCTCCAGCTCATATTAATGACTGCAAGTGGGAGAAGCTGCCTGAGCAGAGAGGAAGCTCTAATGAGACCATGTTCCTTCACCCGTAGCCATATCTCTGCCACCTAATCTCTTTCCTAGACTGCCGAATCAAGTTCATTTAATTGCATTTTCAGTTAAAGTCTGCAAAGTGCAAATATGGGAATAAACAAGGGATCATGTTTGCATGTTCAAATGTCCTTCTCTTTGAATTCAGTGCTTACATTTTTCTTGGTAATTGCACTGGAATTGCTCTGTACAGGCATGGCTGCTTCAGAGGCTGGGGGAGGATTTTTAGTCCTGCTTCTTGGAGCACCTATGGCATTGCAGGAGCCCACACTCACCTGGGACTTCTCCTCTAGAGGAAGTTCAGATAAAAACCAAGAGAGTATTTGTTTGTCCATGCTGCTGTTAATAACAGAGATTTCTGTGCAAAGGCACTGTCTGTCAGCAAAGCAAACACAGCATGTTGTGATGTTTGTGTGCCTGACTAAGGACAGTATTTATTTCATCCTTGGAGAACTTGCAAAGAGGACAGAATTCCCACTGTGTCAAAAAGAATCTGCAGCAGATACCCTCAACTCCCTTCTTTGATAAAGTGCCTTTTGTCAGCAAGTGTGTGTGTCGAAAATTAGCAGTTCCTTCAGCATGAAAACCTTGACATTGAGTATAATTGAAGGGGTTAGTGTCGGCATGTTCGTAAGTATTACCTGTCATTTGAAATATGACAGTGCTGTAACTGCAGGACCTTGGGGACTTCACTGTGCTGGCACTGCCATCTGACTGCCTTGGAGTCTGTGAGACAGCTTCCGAGCCACTTCGACCCTGAGATAATTAACATGGCCCTGGAGGCTCCTGCCTTTTGCTTTTCTGCGCTTGTTGTTTAATAAGATGTTTGTTGCTCTGCTTGTCTTTGACGCAGTGGTGTGCCATTAGGGACACAAGGTCCTTCACATGCTGTCACAGTTAGTGGGTTTAGGTAATGCTGTCTGTGCAGCCATTCCTTTCAATTCCAGCAAATTAAAATATTATCATCAATTAGGCAGCTATGCCGGGTGGCTCGCTCTGTTTCTGAGGGGATGCACATATTTGTGGTGTGTGAAAGCAAGGTGACAGGGAGGGAGAGTGTTATACAACTCAATTGCAGGGGAACAAGTCAGGTTTTAAGCAATGTCAAATGCCAAAATGATATCATAGGATGCAGGGATGAAAGGCAGCACAGAGCACTTCAGGGGAGGGAGAGGTTGTTGCTGTCTGGGAGGTGCAGCCTTGGGGTGGAAGGTTATCAGCTGTCTGTGGTCAGAGAGAGAGTTGTTTTAATCATTTCCATTAATCAAGATCGTGATGGTTTAGCCAATAAAGTCTTCTTGGTGCTTTACTGAAAGCAAAACGTTTTTAAGGAGAAAGAAAACAAAAACCCAAAAAGTTTGGAACATCTTTGTGTAGACAAGTTTAACACAACTGATTTTACTTTTCCACTCTCTGAAACAACGTTTTAAAGGGTTGTGAAAAATTCAGTTGTGTTGCTCCAGAGAGATTCACACTAATACTTTGACAGCTCACATGGCTGAGCTGCTTTTTGAATGTTGTAAGAACTCAAAGCAACACTAAATCTAAATCTAAATAATCTGCTCCAGTGGATGGCATGGTTGAGCCAGGGTGCTCCCACAAAAGGGTATTTTTAGCCACAACAATAGCTGCACAAAGTCATCTTATTTCTAGGGAATTGTCTGTTTCAAGGAAAAAAAAAAAAAACAACTTAAGATAGTCTCCTTCAAGGTGT
Organism: Brachypodius melanocephalos; assembly: GCA_013398615.1. Taxonomy (NCBI): domain Eukaryota; kingdom Metazoa; phylum Chordata; class Aves; order Passeriformes; family Pycnonotidae; genus Brachypodius; species Brachypodius melanocephalos. The sequence goes on from VZSR01000247.1 coordinate 5,310,569, forward strand.
TTTTCTGTTTGGGTTTTTTTTTTTTTTTTTTTTTTAACAGTTGTCCTCTTTTGTGTGTGTTTATTTCTGAAGTAAACAACAAATGAGCATAACCTGGAATGTGCAATATCAGAGAGCTATGGTTATAGTATTTAGCTTTTCATTTCATTATGTAAGAACAAATGGAACTGCAAAGGTATCTCATTACACCCATTTAGCTTGAAATACTTCTAATCTGTCTTGCTTGGGGAGAGTATAATTTATAATTAGAACTGTGAAACAATGCCAGATAACATTGAACAGTGAGTTTGGCTCTTTTAGAGGGGTGCTTTGAGGGGAGAAGCTTGGAAAATGCCATCAGATAAAGTTGCAGATATTGAAAAGATTCATTTATACACCACAATCCACCCATAAGGATTCATAGTGCAATGACATCTTTCCAGTTCCTTAGTATATTTTTTCCACTGTCATGCTAATACGGAATGAAAGAGGGAAATACAGCAGTTTTCTTCTGTAGCATTAGTTCGGGAGTTAAAGCCAAGATGACTGAAAGCTACAATATTCTAAAGACTCATTCTCCATTTCCTTTACATTATGAATATAAATATCTTCTCAGTTATAGACATTAGGCTTTCATTGTATAGCCCACCATTAGGCATAAAACATATGAAAAAGCTCTCTGCATTAGGCTGTTGAAAGAGCACTGATTTACAGCTCTTCTGCAACCTCACTTTGCACATATTAAGGGAACAGTAAAGGAAAAAGGTATTGAGAATTCTGCATAAATACATTCATCTTTGACTTTCAGGTAGGAGTTTGGCTGACATGGACCTTTTTCTTTTGTTCTAAACGACAAGTCCAACATTTGTTGCTTAGTCGTAACCTGACAGAAAAAATCACAGGAGTGTTTGAACAATTCCTGGTTGATCCTTTTCTCCCTTAAAAACCCCTGTTATTGGAGGGGAAGAATCATTTTCTCAATAAAGATGATGAGGTGCAGGATGCTGATCAACTGTGGCTTATATTATACCAATTCTTGCTTGGGTTTCAGTCAGCAGTGACAGAAGACTTCAGCAAGAGATGGGATCCAAAACCCCATTGGAGTGGGTGGGGCTGTTCCTTGGGTCACATCCAGTCTCTGCTGCTTTCATTCTGCCTTGGCCTCTGCTCTGAGGCTGCAGGATTTTTTTTTTATGGGAATTGCAGAGATAAATACTGTAGGATGTCAGAAGGCTTCCGGTGGTGGTAAGAAGCATACTGCACACATAAATACCCTTTTTCACAAAGCCATTTAACTTTTATTTATCAGAAACCTATGAAGTTCTGTCAATTTTCCTAGTGAATGGTAGAAAATAGATAGAATTAAGTGAGTAAAATTAACAGTAATAAAGTTAGGGAAGCATGAAATTAAAAAAGTGATTGCAGTAATAAGGTATAAAAGTTTTTTCAGGAAAAATAATACCCTTTTGACTTGGTGCAAAACAGTATTAGTACTACTTATTAAAGAAGAATATATTTATATGATCAGTATCATATCAATGAAGTCTTGATACTTTCTGGTTTTACCTACTCTATTCTATTTGATTATCTCAAATTAATGTACTTTACAACTGCTAATCAATTTGTTCTTCTCATTTTAATGATAGGTAAGTGTTACCAGCTTGCTTTTGAAAAAGGAAAAAAAAAAGAAAAGATTGAAGCTGAAGCTTATGAGATAAGTGGAAAGAATCCATGAAAAAGGCCTTTAGTTTCAGCTTCTTGAAAGTGTATAGCTAAAAAAAAGGTGTAGAGCTCAATATTTTCTGATACCTTCAAGAAGCATTCAGATGCTCCAGTTTGCAAGTTTGTAGAGTGGCAACTCCATGCAAAATATGTCTGCAGCCCCCGAAACAGCAGATCATCCCTCCAAGGGAGAGCATGCTACCAAGGATGAAGGAAATAATTATTTCTGCCCTTTTTCCCCACAAGTTTTCATGTGCTCTTCACAAATTCCTCCAACAAGAGAATGGAAGAGGAGTGAGTGTGAAGGAATATGAGTCAGGAGGAAGACTGAGGTTACACAGGAAAATATCGTCGTTATTCTAAGAGATGGATTTGGATTTGAATTGTCTGGGGATTGGAGGCTCTGTTACATTGCTGAGATGATGCTCTCGTGCTTAGGCCAAGACAGAAGTGGGAAGGGGGATGATCTTCTCCATCATTGCTAAGGTTCCTCCATACAATATTTGGCATAACTCAGTTTTCTCTTTACAAGGTCTTGCATGTAAATCCTGCCTTGACAGATTTATCTATAACCTCCCCCTCCACAAATTTTCATAGTTTCCAAGTGCCAAGATCAATAAAGCTCAGTAAAATCTTGGTGTAAGACTGAGCAGCAGAACAGCAAGCAAATCGTGGTTTGTGCTACACAATGTCAGTGTTAGGTTTTTGTATGCAGATGTGATTAATACCATTTCACCAAAATAGAATCTCAACAGTTATTCAAATATATTTTCTCCTAGAGAGCTTCATTAAAACACAGATAGATCCTCAAAAATTTAGAGAGAGGAGATATTCGAAAGGAGTGTCATTTTACTGCACTTTTCACAGCAATAATACTTCCTGGTGAACTGGTAATGAAGTTCCTGTGAGATGCTTTGGTTTCACAGTTCTCCAGTGGGTTGATTCTTCAGGTGTTAAACAGCTCTAACAGGCCTGGATAAGCTGAAAAGCTTTGATAAGGTCAGAATGGTGAATGGCTGCTGGAGACATATCTTACTCACAAAACACACATTTAGTTCACCGAATTATTTTCTATTCATCTTTTCATCTCTGTTTTAGTTTCACATCTTATATAGAAATGTCAGCGCATTATTGTATTTTTTTTGTTGTTTTACTACTGAGCTTCGCAGAGCCAATCTTTGCTATTTTCTTGATTCTTGCCCTTTTAATAACCTTTAAATGCAGGTCCACTTCTTGCTGGCAGACCAGCTACTTTGCCATGAGGGTTTGAAAAGGGGCTGTTGTAGAAAAAGGAGAGTGTGTGCTGGGAAGCGTTAAATTTCCCTGCGTGTTATTATCTGAGTCGCATCAGCTCAGTGGCACATTAAGTAATGGGCTGTCATGGTCTGTTGTCATGGAACAGTTCCCATGAACCAGCATTGGGTGTATCTTATGTAACAAGCCTATCTTTAGGCTGATGTACAGGATTTCACATTCAGAGCCGGGCAGGGATGGAGCTGCTGTTTCCTTTCTGCCTCTGTGTCTGTGTTTTTTTAATGCGCACAAGCAGCACGTGGAAAACGGAGGCTGTTGTTTTTTTTCTGCCTGCTCAAAGGAGATAACGTTTCTTCAAATAACTGTGTTCTGGAAAGAATAAAAAGTTCTGGGTCTGTGACTTAAATGCTGTAGCCTGCTGCCTTGCAAGAGAGACAGAATTTGTCCTGTGGCACAGAAAAGTGCATCTGGGGAGAGGTTCTTTCAGCTTTGGTGACATTTTTAAGACTCGCTTCAGGGCCCGGATCAGATGTTTCCTAGATACCTACTGGCAAATGCCTCATTTTTGACAGAATTGTTTAGGCTGGAAAAGACATTTTTAGTATTATCAAGTCCAGTCATTAACCCAGCGCTGCCAAGGCCACCACAAACCCGTGTCCCTAAGTGCCACAGCTACATTTCTTTTAAACCCCTCCAAGGGTGACACTGCAGCGCTTCCCTGGGCAGCCTGTTCCAGTGCTGAGCAGCCCTTTCCATGCAGAAATTTTCCTCACATCCCATCTGATCCCCTTGGCACAACTTGAGGCCATTTCCTCTTGTCCTGTTGTTTGTGACTTGGGAGAAGAGACTGTCCCCCAGGGCTGTAAGCTCCTTTCAGGTGCCTGCAGAGAGTGAGGAGGTCTCTTTTTCCAGGTCTCCTGCTTTTCTCCAAGCTGAGCCTCTTTCCCAGCTCCCTGAGCCCCTCCTGGTGCTCCAGGCCCTTCCCCATCTCTGTTCCCTTCTCTGGACACGTTCCAGCCCCTCCATGTTTTTCTTGGAGTAAATGGCCCAAAACTGAGCACAGGATTTGAGCACTGGAGCTGCTCGCCTCAGCAGTGGTGAAATATCACACCCATGGAGTGACCTTTGAGGAAAATCACTAATTTCTTTGTTTAGAGTGTGCAGAGGGCACAGATCTCATAGAGCAGTTGCTGGTAAATGGAGTGTATTATTTCCATATCAGTGTCACACTGTCAGAAAGTGGCACTTTGTTAAGATAATGTGACCTTTAGAATCATCTTTTAGTCTTTTATTCTTTCTCTGGTACTGTGAATCTCTACTTTTAATTCTTAATGTTTTTTGATGAAGTAGAAATAACACAAAATTCAGTTTTTCATGTTCTTTCCTTTCAGGTATATTAGATTTTTTTTTTTTTTTCATGAATGGCATAGGTGCTATTTTATCCGTGAAAAACTTTGGTTTGCTGACTGTAAAATGTACATCTGTTCTAAAATGTAAGTTTGGTAAGCATTTACGTACTTTATAAAGGAAAGAAACGAAAATGAGAATAGGGATCAGCTGCTTTCCAATGGTTTCTTCAGGGAAAAAAAAGGATTAAAAAAATACCCTGTGAGCTTTGTGCTAGGTTGTCTGTTGCAAAAACAGATATTCGCAGTGCTGGAGCAATTATTCTTTAAAAAGGAAAAATGAGACTAGGTTAGATAATAACAATAACAATGATTTGAATATTAGCAACACTACCTGCTAGGGATTTTTTGCATTAAGCTTTCAATGTATTTTTTGAGGAGATTCCCTGGTTTCAGAATTTTCCTTCTCAATCTAATCATCCTTATTAAGCACTTGTTGAATCAGGGGTTCAGCTTGGTCTCTTTCCCATCTCTCTTGGAGCTGCTCCATGAAATGTGAGTCATGCAAGACACTCTGGGTCAAAGAAACAGACTTCTCTGCTTCCATGAATATGTCCCAGTTTTAGAAATTAAATTTGGTGATTTTTTTTTGTTTGTTTGTTTGTTTTGCCTTTTTAACTACAAAAAGATGTGGGTGAGAGCTTTCTATCCTACAATGCTGGTTTCCAGCAATTGCTCCTTGTTCCTTTCATGTCATGAAGCCTCTGGTCATAGAAAAATATCCTGCTACTCAGAACTGGAGGGCTGCTTGATTATTTTTAAACCTCACTATTGTGATATGAGTAGAAATACAGTAGCAAAAGCTCAGTAGCTTCATGTGCATATTTTTTTTATTGAAGAAATTTTCATTTTTCCCTGGAGACAAAAACATTTTTAGAATAGAGGCTGCCTGTTCAAAAAAACATATTCATGTAGCAGTGGTACAGCAATTTGTTTGTTCTAATTGTACAGACTTCAGAAGTTTAAAATACTTAAAAGTATGTGAAAGTATACACGTAAATACCATTCTGAATTATCCTTGAATTTCTATATAAAATCTCAGCATTGTTTCTGTATTTGGATAACTGAATAAAAATCTGTTCTGATATAACAAATGTAACATATATTAATATTTCTGAGAAAAAGAAGGAAATCCTGCTTTATTTTGTTTGTGCTTACAATTCGAAAGTTGGATTCTCTGTTTAACATCAGCTGTTGAGCCTTGTGTTACTTGGAATGAAAAAACACCCAACCTGTTAATGGCAATATTTAGCAAGAATTCTGAGAGAAAGCAATTTAGTTTCTAAGCTCTGTTCAGTTTTGAAACTGTGGAAAGTTGCAAAAAAGTTTTATGAGGATTACTTTTGATATGTTTTTTTGAAATGGTACATTTCTATTTCTGGGATCAAAAGCTTTGATTTTTAATTTTTTTTTTCCCCCAGAAAGAAGGGTCATCATATAATCCAGTTGGAATAAAACTCCATTTTTCATAACTTTTTTTATATGACTATTACTAGTGGCAAACTTTCAGGCCTTCCAAATTAAAAAAAAAAAAAAAAAAAAAAACAACCAAAAAAACCCCAAAAACCACCAAATCAAAAATACCCAACTTACTGCTGCTAATGTTTCCTACTGTGGATGGATAGGACCTTGAGAACTGCTGGAGACAAAGAGAGCATCTTCCCATAAGCTTTTTAATAGTATTTTAAGCAGATACTAGACAAATTGTAGATGTGTCAGGTTTGTTAAAGCTAATACTTCAGCTCAGGGATCCCATTTGGCACTTGAAGTAAATCTCCCAGATGGAACAATATCATTAAAAATTAATTGTATAACTACTGGACCTGTTTTTAAAGACTTTTGAACTGCTGAGGCTTTCTAATCAGATATTGTTGCTCCAGTTCACCAGTGAAGCGAATCCAATGGCTTTTCTGGCGTATGGCTTACTTCTGTTAATGAAAGTACAAATTATTCACTTCAACATTTAGCTTGTAAAAGTGATCTCCTGGCTTACACATTATTCTCTTCTGTGTGTTTAACTTTTCTTCACTGAACCAAAAAAAAAAAAAAAATGCATACAGTAAATCAGAAGGAACACATCAATCAGCCTGGCACCGTTTAAAGGCCAATTTGAGTTGGGGATGGTGGTTGCTGGTGCTGTTTGATGGTCAGCCTGGCTTTTCCCTGGCCTGCCCTGTCTCTGTGAGTTATATCAGGCATGTCTGGCCTGTTACTCTTATAGGGTCTTTAGCATTCAAGGGAGCTTTTAAAAATAAAAGGTGGGTTTTTTTGTTTGTTTTTTTTGTTTGTTTTTTTGTTGTTGTTGTTGGTTTTTTTGGGGTTTTTTTGGGTTTTTTTTGGTTTTTTTGTTGTTTTTTTTTTGTTTGTTTTTTTTTTTTTTTTAAAGAAGGTTGTTTAGTATTTTCATCTTTCCTTCTTCTGTCTGAGCTCTCCCATGGCTGCTCACCACTGTTCACTGCCGTGACATTACTTTTGGATGGTAAATGCTCATCAGAAAACTCACCAGCACTTTCATTTGCAGATGTAGAACTGTTGCAGTTGATGGTGGACAAAAGAGATCAGCTGGCTCTTGGTTTCCTTTCTGCTCCTTTTCTGAGGCAAACTTGCTCAATTTTGATGCTCAGCGTTGGGCAAGGGTGCCTTGAGGCAGCCACTGAGCTGCTGCTGTAGGGATGGCCATGTCCCACTGGATACCTGCATCTACCATGTCTGTCTTTATTTTCAGGTAAACATGGACAGCTCCTTTGGGTAAGGCTCTTACCCTTCAGGTCTGGGTTTGGTTTTTTTTGTTGTTGTTGTTTTGGGTTGGGTTTTTGGGGTTGGGTTTTTTTCCTGGAGGACAGAGCAGGTTGTTTCTCAGCTGGCTGCCCTTCTAGCAACAGTTTTCCCCCAGCCCGTTCCTCACATGTCCACCTACAGCACCTTTAGGGCTGTTTGGAGTCATTTCAATAGTCAGAAACCTAATATTTGCCACTATATATTTAAACCTGGTAGTTCTTACTGACACTTTTATTTTCTAACAAGGTGTTTGTTGCCACAAAAAGTAGTTCAGTGGTTGTGTAGTTTTTCTAAGAAAATACCAAGTAATAACTTCCATTTATTCTGTATATAGCTGTAGAAAATGCAGGCACATATAGAGTTGTGTGCATGTATATTTGTGTATGCTTAATAAAGTGGATAATTTGTGTACCAAACATCAGCCATTCCTAAAAAAAAATTCAAAAGCAACCAAAAGCCTCCAAACAACAACAGCATAGGACATGCAAAGGATTTTAGTTAGACTCTGACTTTAGACTACTTTTCCAAAATGCTCTGGTGTAGGTAGTCTGAAAAGTAAGGGAAAGCTTCATTAAACAGCATTCAATTAAAAAAAATGTAATTGTCTTATGTGGTAAATGCACTACTAGACTTTGAACTCGTGTATCATATTTATTAAAATTTGATTTGAACTTCCTTTTTAGGTGACAAGCACAGAACAGAATTATATGGTATTTATTATTGTTTTCATTATGAGGTTTATTTTAATATGTTTTTCTGAATTTATTTAGTATTTCAAGCTATACATCATAAACCTAGCTGGAATGATGCTGGGGATTTTTATGTTTCTACATCCAAGTGACCTTTTGTGATATTTCTGTTCTGTTTTGTTAATTTACGGGGGAATAAATTGTGAGAATCAAAAAATGAAATTATAGGGAACAATTGTAAGTGCTTCACCTCTCTTCTTTTATGCTGTTTACCTACTCAGTAAAAAAATAGGAAAAAATAAGTGTGTAACAAAGACAAGGTGACACTCCAGGAAGCTGTGCTGGCTTTTCATTTGCTGTGCATTCTAAGAGAGAAGTTGATCCCAAGTTGGAACTGACTGGATGTACAATTTGGAGAGACATTATCTTACTTGTTTGCAATATTTAATGCTAAATAGTATTTCATATGTTATTTTATAGTATCATAAAATCCAGAACCTAACTTCCATTATCCATTTCCATACAGAGTTTGCTGGGTAGTGGAACTAATAAAAAATAATACAATGAAAGTTTGCATTATGAGCTGCCTAAATCATAAGCCTAGGTTTTTTACTTCCAATTACGCAGCCAATTATGGAATTTGTAGTCAGAATGAAAATAACCCAAAAATTCAACTAGTGATTTTTATGATGTTTCTTTTATACATGTCTATATGCACATATTTATAAATTACTCCTTACACTTTGTGACTCACATATTGGGACTCTTAAAGCCATTTGACCTTTCCATAAGGACAGAGTATACTGTTCTATGACAAAATTAAAGTATTATGTATAAACTTGTATTATTTTGGGGTAATTTCACAACCATTAATTCTACCATACTCTCAAAGCCTCATTTTTTCTGACGATATCTTAATGTGTCACTAGAAGACATCCCCTAATGCCAGCAGGGGCTGGAACATGCTGATTATTCCAATTCATTTGCATTTGCTTCCTTACACTTCTATGCCTTAATTTATGCCTTAAATAATGCAAAGGCTGATGCATCTCTGATGTAATTCCTTAGGTTAGGATGACTCAGCACTGAGTTAAACCTTGTGTACCTCAGTGTTTATCTTGTCATCCCCAACCTCTTTGTAGGCAGCAGTTCCCTGTCTAAAACATGAAGTTGTTGTCGTGAGAGCATTCAGGAGAGCCTTTTTTCTCTTTTAGCCCGAGTAGGTGTTAAGTAGACAACACCATATTGGGCTGATTTTTTTCTTTTGTGTGTTTTGGTTTTGGTGTTTTTTTCTTATTTTCATGTAATTGCTCAGTTCAGCTCTGATACCTTATCTGTATCACACTGCTCAATGTCCATGGGATTCTGTGCTTCTGCATGAAATGAAGAATTAATAAGACCAGCATTTCTTCTTTGCTTTCACACTTCAGAAGTATCAGAGCTCTGCATAGAAGCAAGAGCAGATGTGTGCGTATCTTTCTGACCTTTTTTATACCTGCAAAACTAAAGATAAGTTTTCTTTTTCAGTGTTGCTGTTATTTTCTTGTCTACAAGGACAACTGATACTTTATCATGCTAATTTTTTATTTTTGTCTATCTTAAATGTTGTGTTAGGAATAAAACATGGTATACAACTTCTTGTTTATTACTCTTTCCAGCTGCAGAATAGATGGGTGGAAAATCAATGCCAATTCAACGAAAGCCGTTGCACTGCAATTAAAAGATCAGGCTGGACGTTGTTAATTCCTTTCCTCTTTCTATTTTTTGGGTTTCTTTTTTTTTTTTTTTTTTTTTTTTTTTTTTTTTTTTTTTTTTTTTTGAAACATGTTCTAGGAGTTGTGTAATTAAATTATTACCTGCTGTATCACCATCTGCTTACATGATTTTGAAACGTTTCTAACCTCTGTGTGTGTGTGTGTTCACTTCATGACTTCAAGCAAGTGCCAAAAAAACAGTGAACGTACTCAGCAGATGGACTGAGGGACTCACACCCTCCAAGCAGTCAGTCTTGATTGTTCTGTGTATAATTAAGCATATTTTCTCTAAATCTAATTATTTAGTTTCAAAACATGGCAAAGATGTTTTTATTTTCAATAGTCAAATATTCCTTGTGGGATGAAGACCTACTCCAGATCATTGCTGTGAATATACATTACTATTAGAATATTTCTGGTAAGGTCATGTATGATTGTTTTTCATTTAGCTCAATACTCGTATCATTATCTTTTAGAAGATTTAACTCAATCCTTGCACTCTACAGTATGCTGCAGGTAAATCTTAAAAAAGAACTAGGTCTGGGTGCTCACAGTAGGCCTGCCAAAAAATCTCAATGCTTAAATACTTCAGGTATGTGTTGTTTTCAACCCTTAATGGTATTTTATTCAAAGCAATCAGGATGTTCAGAGGGTTAAGGTTGGAGCTTGTTGTCCAGCAAAAAGCAAGGTGTCATTTTAATTTAGAGCAGAAATCTGTAGATGTGAAATCTGCATGGAAGAAGGACAATAAGATCTGGCTCTGATCAGGTCATAGAAGAGCATTCTCCCCAGCCTCATGGGTTATTGAGTGTGTTTATAGTGGTCATGGATATCTTTGGAAACCTCCACTGGATCCAGGTGTGATGGTGAGTTATGGATTGTTGGGCTGTTGCTCTGGTACCAGAGAGCCCTGCTGATTGCATGGGCTGTGCTGCTCTTGGCTTACAAAACGCAGAGCTTCTGGCCAACAAACTGGCTTTGAGCTCAGCTCAGTGCAGAATTGGTCTTTAGCATTTATTAAAATAGTGGAAATAAATAGTGAAACATCTTGATGATCACCAGCTTACGAGTTTAAACTAACAACGACGCAAACCAGAAAACAACCATCATTTTTAGCTCGTAATTCAAGGTTTGCTGTGGGATGGAAAGCTACTGCTGACTCAGTTCTGCTGGATTCAGGGTTTGGGGGAACTGACCAGACTAATTTCTTTTAATACTGATGAGAGTTAAGCAGGCTCTGCAGCCCACAGGAGGAGTTCATTGTGTCAGGATGAAGAAGTGATGATCCTCTCAAACACTTGTAGCCTGGGAATATCCATCGACTGTTGCATTCATTAATAATCCTAAGACTTCCACTTCATGACTCAGGTCTAAAGGGCTCATTAGATGGGAGTCCATTCAGGTTTCATTCAGCTGTGGGAAGCCTAAATTGTTATAGGGCTCTAAGAAGATTTTGCTTACTACCATGTTATGTAAGCTTTCCAATTTCTTACTCATTTTGCAGTCATTTTGACCTTGCTAAACCAGATTCAAACTATCTTCAGAGGCATTTAAGTAGCTTTTTTCAGTGCTATATTCAAAAACTCTTAAGCTAATACCCTCTCTACATTTCATTCCCTATATATTTATTTTTCTGGTTCTCATTAATTTAATTAGATTGCAGTCCTCCTTTGCTCTTTTCTGTGAGATTGCTCTGCTGGATAAATCCATTTTAACTTCAATGGCTTATGCTAGAGGTGCATTCTCATAGGTATCTACTCAAATAAAAGTGCCCAGAGTAAAGTGTTCTCCTTTTCCCATAAACAAAATTCCCAATACAGTCAGTAACATTACTAGTTTTTGATAATCTGCATCTCTAATGAGAAAGTCATCTCTTTACTTCAATGGTAGCTGCTTCAATGATACATAAAAGTGCTTTAGAACAGTGCAGATTTTGTTTTTGAAATCACCCAGCAGCTTAACAACCAGCTTTTGATATAAAATTCAGTTCTCCAGTTCTTTGTAGTAGTCTGCACTAGGTAGAAAAGTTTATGGGCATTTAGCCAACTGCTTTTTTATATGTTGCATCCACCTGTTTTGACATTAATCCATAAAAATAAACTCCATATGTAGCCCAGGAAGTGGTCTTTGTGGGTCCCAAGTTACAATGGCAATAATTAAAATGATTGCTTTCATGTCCCAGATGGTGACTGTGGTAGATAATTGTATTCTCTGCAATTATTTTGGACTAAGTTTAGCAGAGGAAGGTAAAAATCCACTATGGTTTTGAAACAGCATACAATATTTAATTGGTTTAACTGAAGGCTTAATTATTTCCAGGATCTAAAAGTAAGGGGAAAATGGAAATGGATTACAGGTCCAAAAGAGATTTATGGAGGCATTTGTGTGTTACTTACATAAAGATGTGGCACAGTGGTCACTGCCTGTACATTCAATGTGATGGGCTTTGGGCATGCCCCTGTAATGGTTACATTTGGGAATTTTGTAAAAGAGCCCGAAAATGGGTGATGGAACTCGCTGCTTTTGGCCATATTCAGACCAAGCTCTTTGTAAGGTCTGGCAGGGCAGCCACAGCCTTTTTATCTGGGTGAAGCGGAGTCATAGCTTGATATTTTTTTAAAAAAAATTGAAAATTTGAGTAATTAACTGACATCCTGATAGCTGATGACATGTTATACAATTGTAATGATTTTGCTTGTGTTATAACAACCCTGCTCCTTTCAGGCTGTGTTTTGGCAGTATAAATATTTTGTGATAGAGCAGTGCTTTGTGACTTCCCGAGTTTTACATTTTCATGCCATTTGCCTAACATTTGGTCTCAAAACAGCTTTACTTTTAAGTGCTATTGAAGATCATTTATTTTTAATAATGCCCCTGTTCATAAATAAGTTATAAAAGCTATGAGACATGCTTAATATAGTTCACTGTGTTTCTAAATACCCTTAATATATAAAGAAATTTCAGGTATGTCCTATATCTAAAATAGAGGGAATTCTGTGTGTTTGCTGTTAAAAAAAAATGAAGTGTTCAGATTTCAGTCCTGAATTTTCGTTAATGTACAAACTATTTTCTAATGTTGATTCTTGATTCATTTTAATTATAAATTTAGTCACTCTAAATTTTTCATGAGCTTGGGTGACTTTTCACTAGAGACTGATTTGCCTTTTCCTTGCTGTAAATCATGAAAAATACTGTACTATGAAGCTCAGTGGAAGACATTGCCCTGTAAAAAAGTAGCAGAGATAAAGGAAGTGCTGCTGCTTTTTTGATTTGCATGGCCTGATCCTCTTCCTCATGGGCATCTTCTGACTTCTCTTTTTTTTTGTTCCTCCTGAGCTTAGAATTAGGTCATGTATAAATAAAGCTGATTAAGTTTTTTTGTGAGGGAAATATTCCCACTAAAACCCTAAATTTAATAAAAATGCACATTTTTAGTGAGGAAATGTTTATTTCTAAGAGAAATAATTAACATGTAAGGTAAAGCAGAGCATGTTTGGTTTTGAATGACATTTCTGGGGAAACTGAAAAATTTAATTTTCATTTCTTGAAGTCAAAGAAAATACAGATTCTTAGGGAGTTTATGATCCCTATTTTTATTTATATATATATATATATATATATGTATTTTTAATTTGTATTTCAAAAGGGAAGAAAGGCAGGAGAGAGCAGAGCCATTCTGAGAGTCACTATAGTGATCTAGACAATTTCCATGCAGAGGCATGCAGAGAGACAGAAGCTGCATATGAATGATGGTTGGTTATACATTTGTTTATTTTATGAAGTCTTCTCTTCTTCCTTCAAGGAGACATCTGAGTATTGTAGGTAGAAAAACAGGCAGGCAATTGGACTGTAATTCATATTTTGATCAAAATTATCAGTATAACCTTGAAAATACTCATGTTTTGCAGAGTTTAATAGTTTGAATTATTTAGAGTCACTAATACCATGTTTCTTGGGAGACCTCTTCAGAGTCAGTTATGGATAATATTTGCATGAATATTGCCAGGTTATGTTCTTTGAAAATTAGCTTATTGATTCCCTACAACTGGAGGGTGACTTTTTGAGAACACTGGTTTCTTTCTCCTGGCTCTGCACAGTGAGAGCTGGTGACTGAGATTGAAATTAGGCTGGGAATAAAATCAATAAAAAGCTTTACAACTTTGGAATTTCCACGAAACTCTCAAAGCAAATGTTTTTACAATGAAGTTGTCTGAAGTAGCGCAGATTTCCATTTGTTTGGGTCACTGGAAAGATGCAGCAGATGAAGCCCAAGCTAGGAGACAATTAAATGTATTAATTGCCAGGTGAAAGAAGGAAAGCCCCAAATCCAGATGGTTTTCCTGCTTCAGGGTGAAGGGTTCATAGAATGGAACATCTTCTAAAGGAGATGTCTGTGTGGTCAAGACCAGGTCCTGCTGTCCTGCTCAGCCTTGCTGTAAATCCAAACCTGCAGAGCTCCTGCAGTGACGCCTGGTGGGAATTCTTGCGTTTCCATCCTGCACCAGCTGCAGCTCCTGAAGGGTTTTTTGGAGATGTAGGATAGCAATAGCAAGGCACTGTGCCAGAAGCATGTGTGACCAAGGCTGGGCTGACACAGACCTTGTTTGTGTGTCTGTTCTGTGCTTTCTTACATAAAGGTGCCCCTGAGAAGGAAGTTTTGTCCACGTTTTGGTGATGTGGAAATTGCATCAAAGGCTGCAACAAATATGAGACATATAAATGAAATGCTTCATTTATCACTAATTTGGCAAAACCTGCATCATTCCTGTGCTTCAAGGGTTACAAGTCAAGCAGTTTTTAGCAAGCTGCTAATCTGCTGTGCTTGCTCTATAGTTATAGTTGCTTGCTGTCCCAGGAGTTTCCAGCAAATGCTCATACAATCTGATTAACATGGTTCACATACAAAGGGCGCTGGCCTGGGGACTACCACGTCTCATTAATGGAAATGAATTTTTCATGCCATGGCTGCTATGTCTCTGTGTTAAGACTTTTCATTTCTTTTTCCAGTTCTGTCTCTTTTCTGCATTGTATTTTTTTTTTAAGCAAAAATGTCTGTATGAATTTTAACAACTGGTTATATTACAGGACTGAGAGTTTTTATATTTGCATACTGATGTTATTTTTACTAAGAAACAGATGTATTGGCAGCAGAGCAAAGAAAGGGAGTGCAATGGCATATATTTGTGTTCATATTGAACCCTTTAGCTCTGATTGAGTGCTGGATGAGTTCAGCTTAAGGATGAGGTGACTTGATCTGTTCTTGGCAGCAGTCCTGCTTTGTGTGGGAGGTTGGAGCAGGTGACCCTGTGAGGTCCCTGCCAGCCAACATTTTCATGATTCTGTGAATTGTCAACTTTTCAGTGTAACTTTCCATAATTAATTCCAGCATTGTAATTGACGTATCATCCCATCTTTTTAATAGGCTGTAACGTGTTCTACTGTGACATGAATATGGACGTGTTCTGGTTTATAGCTGAAAGCAGGGCCAGAAGTTTTAGTCTTCTCTTAGCACAATTCCTTGAGATATTTTGGATTAATGGTGCTTTTTAAAGACAATTGGAGAGGAAGCAATAGTTCATACTAAGCCAGTGTGCAAAGTATTCTCTGTGACTGGTCATCCACAGCTGCTTTCTTGTGACATTTGTTAACATTTTTGGCTGTCAGCAGATGGGCATTTTCTGATTACCATTACTCTGTTGAAAGTTCTCAAACATCACTGGCAGTCTTGTCCAGGGTGTGTACCTGGACATGAGTATCCAGCATCTTACAGGATCATCAGCCCACATATAGCTGATGGTATAGACCTGAATTAGCAGAAACCATCAGCCCTTCTGTTGATGTGCTGTTCCCACTTCAGAAGGGAATTGCTGCAATACCTCTAAGCATCAGTTATATGGTTTATAGCCTCCTTTAGCTCAGTGTACTAAGCTATATGTTTCTTGAATATGTCTTCTTTGTTCTTGTCATAATGCACACTTTGCTTCTCTTCAACTGCTAATGTGGCTAAAATCAAAAAGTTCTGCAGCATAAACAATTTAAGCTGTAATAGCTATGCACAGCCCTGGCCAAGTATAAAGAAGGTTTATGAGAACTTTTTCCTCTACAGTCACTGATAGGTTTGGGTTTTTTTTTTTAGATTATAAGGTGTGTATCATGCTCTTCTCTAAGTGATCAAGAAGTGTTATGGTTGCTTTTTAAGAGATTATTCATTGAGGTTTAACAGTATAAATAAGCTCAGTCTACTGGCAGCCTGTGATGAGTTGTGCTTAGATGGAAATTTGACTGTCAACTTGAGTGTGTCAAAAATGACCAGATCAGGCTGAGGCTGAGAACTGAGGTAGTCTTTAGGCTGATGGAGTTCTCCAGTTTATTTCTTGCAATGGCCTCATCTCCCTGCGGCACAGCAAGGCTGAGAGATTTCCCTAAATAATGATTGGGAGACCATCAAAGAGAGGCTGAAGATTAAACCATAGGCTAAGCAGCTGTGCCTCTTCTCCCAAAGATGTGGTCACAGTTGGGTAAGACTTGGTTGGAAACAGCATCAGATCTGGCTTCTTTTATGGCTTTGTTCCAGAAGGGTTTAAGTAAAAGTGTGAAATTCTTCTGGAGAGCTACTGAAAGCAGATACATTACTGATATATGAAGCTTTATGTGTACTTCATCACAGATGTTAAACCTGTGGCAGAACTACCACAAAATAGCCGTGCAGAAGAAATGGCAGAAAGAAGGGGTGCTTCCTTTCATTTTTAACCTCAGGAATCCAATGAGGATTCCTCTGTTGACCTGAACTAACACATCTTGGATTTTCTTTTTAAGAGAAATCATAAACTCATTTCAGCGTGTAGACATTGGCGGATTCAGGATGCTGAATGTCACACCATGTTGGCTATGTGTGAAAAAACATGTTCTGATAAATTCACGGGAATTGTACTCCATGCAAAATTACACCTCCAGGCAGACTCAAATGACCAAACTCCTGACATTTCTCAAACTTGACAGCTTATTTCACTGGAGATTTAGGAAAAAAAAAGGTCAAAGGACACCAAACGTATTACTGCTCTACTCCGCCTATAGCTATAGCAACACTAAATCTTCTAATATTACATCTTGGGGCAAATGAAGGGTTTCTCATTTAGGCCCTAGAAGCAGGAGTAAACAAGGCTTAGGAAGAACAGCTGAGGGAGATGGAGAAAAGGAGTCTTGGGGGAGAGCCTATCTTCTCTACAATGCCCTGAAAGGAGGTTTAGCCAGGTGGGTTTGGTCTCTTCTCTCAAGCAGCAAGTGGTGAGACAGGAAGAAATGGCTTTAAGCTGCACCAGAGAAGGTTTAGATTGGATATAAGGAAACATTTCTTCACTGAAAACCCTGGCACATCTGCCCAGGGCAGTGTGGAGTCACCACCCCTGGAGGTATTTAAAAGCTGTGAGATTGTGGCACTTTGGGGACATGGTGTAGTGGTGGCCTTGGCAGTGCTGGGTTAATGGCTGGGCTCGGTGACCTTAAAGGTCTTTTCCAGTGTAACCACCCATGTAATTCTGCCACTGTACAGATCATGTGCAGGGCTGTTAGAGCCTGGTGGCTCCAGCAGATGTCCCCTGGCCTGGCCTGGAGCAGTCTGGGGGCTGATAATGTGTGAACAGCTGGATTGCCTCCTGCCAGGAGCCTGGTGTGTCTGTGTGCCTGGGTGGGTGTACAGGGACATGGGGACATGGATGTGCTCTCACAAACACGGGCTTGGGTTGCAGGAGCAGTTGCCAAGGCAACATCACTCCATGTACTTGAGCTTTAACATTTGAGAGTTCACCCAGAAAATAAATTTGGCGTGATTATGAAGTACACTTGCTTGTTTTCTGAATTCTTTGGATACAGATCGTTGAAAAGAGCAGAAAATTATGTTGCTGCCTTACTGTTTTCTGCCATAAACCATGCACAGAATCATTAAAGCTGTCATCTATCAAAATATAGTAAAATTCCAATAAAGCTAAATTGTAAATGTTGCCATCTTCTGCTCTATAATATATTATTTTAAGGGCTCCCTGTCATTGTCGAACTTGATAAAACTGAGTAATACCCCACTGAGCAAGAAATGAGAAAAAAAATCTAGAAAATGTAGTGTTGAAGTAAGGATTTAATTTTTTTATACAAGTACTGACCTATTTTTCATCAGCAAGTTAGAATAGCACAGGATGGTGACAGCAGGAACATTTTTGTGTGTGTCTATCAATATTTCGAATATATCATTTAAAGCCTGGTTTTATCCAAAAAATTACTCTTGACATGAGACATCAGGGCTTTGTATTTCCTCTGTATCTCTGATTTCCATGTGAAATATTGCTAATAGGAAGGTTTGTCTTCCATAATAACCAGCCAAGTTTGAGAAATTGATCCTAAACTCTGAAAACTGGAGCACTTGGAACAGATTGCCCGGAAAGAGTGTGGAGTCTCCTTCACTGGAGATACCCCAGAACCATCTGGATGCCAATCTTGTGCTGTGCCCCCTGGGGTGACCCTGCTGGGGCAGCCAGGTTGGACCAGTTTTAGATGAAATTGTATCCCAAATGCTCGAGTCATCAGCTTGTTTGTGGGTTGTGGTTTCTTTTTTTGTTTGGTTGTTTTCCTTTCCCCAAACAGAATGTGTTAATATTTTCGCTGGAAGGTTTTGTCAGTGATTTTTTAAAATCAGGAATGGAGTTGATGCCTATGATGAGGCCAGATCCCTGTTTTTCTTGTTTGTAGCTCATCCTGAAAAGCAGCCTTTTGATTTTGGTTTTCTTTTGTTTGCTTTTGTTGCTAGTTGGCTGGTTGGTTGTGGTTTTGGTTTTTTATTTTTTTTTTTTTCTGGTTTGTGGGTTTTTTGTTCTTTTCAAGATATGGGTTGAAACCACATCATATTTTGCAATGTTGGTTTGCATCTTTTGAAGTATAGCAGACTCCCACTAGCACACTTTATTACAGTGTAGTAGCTTGAAAGTGTACAGTTTCCCAATTTTTGAAGTTAAAATGACTTATTTTTTTTTAATAATAATTTAAATAGGATATACTGTAATTAAAGAGACAAAAAGAGTTTGAAAAATATTAAAGTGAAATGTGCCCAAGCCAAAGACTGGCAACGTAAAAATTTCCGAAGCAGAAATGAGTCATATAAAATTAACTTTCTTAAGAACTGCTACGGCCTGTTAGTACAGCTATTGCTGTCAGCATTTTCAAGTTAAACACCATTTACAATGATTTTATTTCACATCAAATTCAACTATAAGCTTAAATGCAAATGCCCTAATAATAGTTTTTGTCCTGGCAAAGCTTTGTATTTTATTTCTTTCAGAGGCGATTATAATGTCTGGGGGGATGTAATGCAAAATATATTATTGCTGAAACCTTGAAGTTGGAAAAATATATCTATGCAGGCAAACTGGATATTAGGTTAGTGTACAGAGAGTAAATATGAGGAAAAGCGGAAAAAGGGAAAGACGGACATTTTGGAAGAAGAGCTTTAGGTGGGATGGGCAGGAGCTTGAGCAGAGTTTTGGGAAGGTCAGTGATGGGGAGGTGGTTTGGGCAGGAGGATTTAGGTGGTAGGGCTGGAGCTTGGTGCAAATGAGCAGAGATGTGGGGCAGAATTTCTCCCCCTTACACCCAGTTTAAGAGCAGTGTGTAACCGCACGTACACAACACATCCCGACTAGCCCTGAATTCCTGGTTCTCTGTCTGCTTCTTTGCTTTTAGAAACACTGAAATCCTATCCAGTGCCCTTCTCAAGGAGAACAGCGGGGTCTGAGTGTTGATTCCAGTGGAAAAACGAGTGATTAATTCATGAACTAAGAAACTGGAGTGTTTGTGTGTGTGGCTTCTCTCCCCTTGTTTGGTGTTGCCGTCCTGATGTTTGCAAATGAGCAAAAAGAGTGAGCAGTGAGAAAACTGAGCTGTTCCACCCTAAAGGAAGGAGGGATGAGCTGTCCTGGAAGCAAAGCAAAGGCAGCAGCACAGCACGTCCCACAAGAAATGCACAGGCCCCGTAACAGAGCCATTTATACTGATCTGATTACACTGCAGTTTTAATAAACCTCCTTGGTAGACTCTGCATATATCACAGAGGCTGTTAGCTCCTATAAGGTCAGTAAATATATCTGAGATTCGTTTCAGGCAAATAGGTATTTGCAAACTAAACATGTCTGAGAATGGAAAGATTTGTGTTAGTGATGCATGCCCAGCATGTTAGAGACCAGCTAAGGCTGCCTTTTTGTTACCTGATTCTTGTCTGCTGGGATAGAAGGAGCTTCCTGCAATCTTTCTGTGAGCCCCAGGAATTCAGGGATTCTGAAAAGGCAGCAGGCAAATATATCCATGTTCCTATGCACATCTGGATGGCCTAGGATATTGTAGCTCAGGGGGCTGATGCATTTCATAGCAGGCAAATTAACTCTTGTTCCAGCTGGACATTATCCTGCACAAGTCTTAGCAATCATGGTGCACCACAGACCCTGTTCTTGTCATGTGGTCATCCTTTATGTTGGTATAAATGGTCCACATGGCTGTTCTTGGTATAATAAAATCAATGAGAGATTTTGGAGAGGTCAAATACTCCGTATCATTCATCTGTGCCGAAAAGGACTTATTAACGAGGAGACAACTTTAGATTCAACTTGGCCGTGCTTTACAGATCTTTCTCCAGTCTGATCTCTGTGTTGTTTCTGCTGCAACACTGCGCAGTCCTTCACGTTGCATTCATCTTCAGTGAAATGGGAACAACTGGTGAGTTTTGCCATTTGTTTTTATCTGGTGGCTCTATAGAGTGACAAAGTCCTTAATCGTCCTGCTGTAACTGAGCTGCTTGCCAAGCCCATGTCCCAAAGGTGAGGGAAGGGAGAAATCATTACTGCACAAAATTAAGGTAGTGTTGATGGAAATATCACATTCTTACTTTTGAATTACAGGGTAGCGTAATGTTGCTGTTGACAAGGGCATCATAATCTCCTCTGCAAACAGGGATTTATGACTCTGAAGAAATTTGTCTAGGCCTGAAATTTGGCTTCGTCTTGTTTAACAAAGCTCTAATTTGTTGTCATACATACTTTAAAGCTTTGCAAGTGCAGTGGGTGTTGAGTTCCATGATAAGCACAGCTATTGGCCCTTTAAACGGGTGATTGATTCTACATCAACTTTGGGGGGTTTTCCTAGGGACAAAAAGGTTACAAGGACTTAGAGGAAAAGCAGTCTGTATAGAAGATATTGAGAAGAAAATAAAAATGAAAGACCCCTTCAAAATGAGATGAGCCAGCTACCCTGGAATTTTGGATTTATGACTGTACAAAGAGGCCACAATGCTTTTAGGAGAATTCCTGAGTGGATTTTGCTTTTTCAGTGCTGAGCACAAAGTGGCTTGAGAAGGAAGGTCTTGCTGTGGGCAGCCCATTAACCCTTGCCACACTTCCTGCTGTGCGTGAGCCTGCTAATTGTCTCAGCAATTTATGAGCTGCATTTAATAACTGCAGCACCAGTCACAAACAATTCACAGTAGTAGTGTGTTCGTATTGCTTTTTCCTTGTTGGTTTCATAAAATGTTCATGTAAACTCACCTCTCTGTTATGGAAGTACGGGGCGAGGTGGCAGGACCTTTAATGAAGATCATATCCTGTAGTTTTCCAAAGCTTTGCTGGCAAAGGGTTGAAGCAGGGAAAGTTGTCGAGAAAAGAAGTTTCTGGTGGTTCCATAACATATCAGGCAGGATGTATATGTGTTATTTTTAAGGTCAAAGCACAGGCAGAGAGTTTTGGAATGGGTTCATTGAGGCAATCATGATCTGATAAAGCTGACTCTCCTGATTTCTTGTGTACAGTTAATTGAAAGGATATTTAGCTTTGGTTTGATACCTCTTTATAAACATTCTCCCCACAAATCAGTGGAAGTATAGAAATCTACATCAGCTTTATTGGTCATCAGCTTGGCTCTGTCCAGTATTCCAGAGTTTATGATCCCCTTTGCTGTCCCTATAGAGTGGCTTTAAAGCTCACTTGGTGCATATTCAGACTTCTGGCATTTTGCAGTTGCTCTTTTATCTTTATAATAAAACATGTATTTAACAACAATTAAGTGTTGAAACAGCTTGCTGGCAGATGGGGTGAATTTTCTATCTCCTGAAGTTTTCAAAAATGTCTTTCAAAAATATGTTCATTTTATGATCTGTGTTATAGAGAAGACTGAACTAGAGTATTGTAGTGTTTTTTCTTGACTTCATTTTTTTTTCTGTATTTCTATTGTCTTTTTTTGGTCGCAATTCACTATTACTGTGAATATGTAGTGTTTTCTTTCTCTTTCCAATTCCAAGCCAAAACTACATTTAATACATAATGTTTAAGTCATGCCTACTTCCTTAACCAGCTAAATACCAGATACTAAATAGAACAGGTGATACAGATTGTGTGGCACAAATAATCTGTGCCTTGAGAGCCAGGGGACCCCTTTGTAAAATTACTGTTGAAATGGTTAAATCAGTGTAGGCCCTGATCTAAGATACTTCGAGGTAGGTTGTGCTGTGTCCTTAAACTGAAACAATGAGCTTAGAAATATTAATGGAAAAAGTGAAGTTAGCGACTGCAGCTACTCTTGCATTCTTTGCATTCTTTAACTAAAGGATGTGTGTTGCTAATAAGATCCCATACTCCAAAGACTGGGCTCAAATATAAAACTGAATTGAATATTGATTTTTTTATTTTAGGTCATTTAGCTGCTTGCGTGTTTGTTGTTGTTGAGATTTTTTTCCTGAAGTGAGCAAACTGGTTTTGGTGCTTTGAATGAAAATTGAATTGTTGAGATGCTAAGATGTGGAATGGGGTTACTACTCATCTGCATAATAACAATTTTGAGAATTTTCATATGTATTTTTATTATGCATTTATATGTAGATTTAAATAACCTTTATTAATACACTGCATCGAACAATAATACACTTTCCTTTATTATCATAATTAGAGGGAAAACTTAACTACCACAGATAGGCAATGGTCAACATTTATAAACTCAGCAAGATTAATATTTGCCATGAAACTGCATCTGAAAAACTGACTTGATTCTGGTTTATGGCTAGTACTGTAGTAATCTGCCAAGGTTTTACTTATGTGGCTAAAACAGTTTGTTAAATGACTTCGGGAATTCTAGAGCCAAAATTACGTGTTTATGAAAAGCAGTGATGTTTTGCTTTGCTTTAATGGACAAAACATCAGTTTTTAGTTTCTAATAAAAAGCAATATGAAGTGGAATTGGAAAGGTGAGGTTGTTGGGCAGCTGATATTACCTAGCAGTGATCACTGTCACTGATGGTTTGCAAATTAATCCTTCCACTAATAGAAGAGGAGATGGAGTGAAAGGGCAGATAAATGGCTCAAAAACGAGTTATCTCGATTTCCCAAAGAGTATTAATACATGGTTTGATGTCCAGTCTGTGCTTGGCAGGAAGCTCAGTGCAGCAGGCATCATTTCTGGGGCTGGCATCATTAAATATCTTCCTGAACAACCTGGATGGAGAGGCAGAGTGCTCCCTAGGGACATCTCGAGGTGGTGATTCACAACCTGGGGATGGTGGTGCTGAAGTTCAGAGGATCCTTCACCCCTGGGGGCTGGGCTCACCAAGCCCACAGAGGGCAGCCACAGCAGCTCTGCAGCTGTTTGACTTTGCAGCTGTTTGTGGATTCTGCTGGAATTTAAAGGCTAAATTTGCAACTGTTGTTTAAATAAATAATGCGGGCTTTCACACTAATTTAAGAGGCTTTAGTTCAGCTCACTCTGAGCTCTGTTGCTCCCACTACATATGGAAGAGTTTGGGCTGCAGGTGGAGAATTGATTTGCCAGGGGACAGGGATGCTGACTTGGAACGTTGTGGGCTCTCTTGGCTGTTCCCAGCCTGTCTGACAGTTATAGGTGAGGGATATTTATATGGCTGTAGGGGGAAAATAGGAACTGTAAATTGGTATTGTATAGAGGCAGATAGCCTTTCAGGGGATGATAGGCTGTTTCATTATATTGGAGCTTGCAAGCAGTTTGCTCTCTTCAGAGAGCTTCAAAAAGCTGAATTCCACTTTGCCATTACAGTGGGTCGCTCTATTATGTGGCAATGTTACTTGGAGATGAGTCTTGGGGAGTGAAAATGCCCTAAAACATAAAAATGGAGTGATAATACAGTGTTGTAGGTGTCACTCCAGTGTTCATCGCTATGAGAGGTTTCATATCTTTATCTTCATTTTATTCTAATTGAGAAGTGAGTCTGATGTTTGAAAAGCCCTAAATTACAGATGCTTATGTGTTGGAATGGCTATTGTCAGAGTGTGGGGGAAAAAGCACCCTGTTGTTGCAGTCTGTCAAAAATAATTTGTTGAAAACTGACTTTGAGTGTTTGTACTGGAGGTCAGAGTTCCCTTTAGAGGGCTCCTACTTCCATAGAAATCTCTAGAAGTGCCACAGTTGTGCCTTGCTATTAAAAGAATGATTTTGTTACGAATACTTACCTGGCAGTGCTTTTGATTCATTAAAATGGGAAAAATAAGTGGAGCAAAACAGCTGGGACAATTTCTAAGTAAATTCATCAGTCATTCAGGAACTATGCATTTAAAATACCTATAAATAATAGAATGCTGCATCTAAATGGAAGCCTTTTATTGATATGTAAGTACAGTGTCACCCTGAAGTTTCTTTTTTAATTTATCATTTCCTTGTGTTTAGAAT
Organism: Brachypodius melanocephalos; assembly: GCA_013398615.1. Classification (NCBI taxonomy): domain Eukaryota; kingdom Metazoa; phylum Chordata; class Aves; order Passeriformes; family Pycnonotidae; genus Brachypodius; species Brachypodius melanocephalos. Next base: position 5,334,863 of record VZSR01000247.1, read on the forward strand.
CAGATGAGGCAATTCATATTATTTCCAGCTTTTCAACTTTATTTTAGCAGCATTATTTTGCGTGGTGTGTGAAATGAAATTGTTGCACACAGTTGTTAAGCTTTAAAATTACTTTCAGGTAACAAATAATTGTTTTGGAAACTCTGAGCCTTCACTCAATTTTTTAATATTATCTGGAGGACTGACAAAATAATTGGATAATTTCAGTGGTTTGCCATTGGCACTTTTAAATTCCTTTTATTCATATTCTTACAGTGTATTTCCCATGAGGATTTTCATGGGACTGCTGATCCTACAAAAGACAGGACAATGGAAATGGAGAGAGTGAAATACTGAGAACCCAGTTTTTGGGCTTTATTGTCTGTTTTGTTCTCTCAGGTTTACAAAGAATAAATAAATAGTTTATGTGTGCATATAGAAATGAACACTTAGGTTTTAAATTTTGTTTTGACAGATAAAAAGATGGCCTATCACAAGGTGAACGCAGAGCAGAGAGCACAGGGGCACTCTCCATACCTTGACAACGATGAGCTCCAAGCCACAGCATTGGACCTGGAGTGGGACATGGAGAAGGAGCTGGAGGAGCCTGGCTTTGACCATTTCCGACTGGACAGTGCAGCCCAGCACCACCTGGGGAACTCACAGAGCCCTGACCTCGACCTGGAGCCCATCCAGCCTTCATCTTCTCCAAAGGGAAGATTCCAGAGGCTTCAGGAAGACCCCGACTACATCTCCCACTACACCAGACAGGCACCAAAGAGCAACCGCTGCAGCTTTTTCCGGATGCTCAAAGTATTTTGCACTGCTTTGATTTTATTTATTTTTGGAATTGTGATAGGATATTATGCACGCAAGAAATGCCCTTCTCCCCCAACATCTCAAGAACCAAATAATCCTCATATCTACCATGAAATTCTCAAGGAAATCAAAGCTGAAAATATTCAACGAATTTACAGGTATGTGCCTTGGCAGGTTTCTTGTCTAAATGCTCTCAGGTGCCACTGTTAAATCTTCAAAAGATTTCTCTTTTGTGTGGAATCTTATTTACAAACCCTGAGTTTTATTTTATGTTCAGTTTTATCATGATGCTTGGGAGATGTTCATAAGCGTGTACAAAATTAATTTTTTAATAATGCAAATTGGTGCTAATCATAATAGGTTTTGCTTCAATAATGTTCTATTGCTAAATATATTTTTATCTTTAATGTAAATGAATTGAAAAACATAGATAATTCAAATAGAATTGAAATATAGACAATAGAACAGCTGTCCTAGATCCAGCTGACTGCCAAATAATGCTATTGAAAAGCAAGGTTGATACGATGTTCTGTAATATTTGGTGCTTTGAGAAATCCCCATCTAATTTTTGGCACATAAGTAAACTCTAACTTGTGTTTTTTCTCTATATGGTAAATGAAGGCTTTATTCTCTATGGGTTTAGGATGGAAAAGTTGACCTTTGCACTCTGAAAGATGATGATTTGTTTACTCTTTTATTCTTTATTACCTGTTTTAGGAATGTAATTTTTTGTAAAGTATCTGGGTTTGGCTGGGTTTGATTTGATCCTTTTTTTTATGTGGAATCCTTGCAGTGCTGTGACAAGTCACTATAGGATGTTTGTATCAGAGTATATTCACTTTTCAGTAGCAGTGAGTGTGGAAGAAAATAGTTTTTCCTGCCAACTTTTGAAAGTTACTTCTGTGTGGGGAGGGGAGATGAGCTTATTCTTGACTTCTGGAATGCAAAGTTCCTTTTTTCATGTCAAAGGTAATGCATTGCAGATTTTTTGATCACTATCAGTTCAGAAGCAGAACTCCCATACCTGAAGTTAAGGAAGACTGTTGTGGTCATCCAAAGAGGTGTTACTGAGTAGATCAGAAATACATCAGAAATAACCACAAGGGTGTTCTAACAACATTTGTCTTTTATTATATTTGCTAAGCCAAGTCTTAAATCCTGTAGTGGGTAATGCCAGGTTTTGAGCCAATACTGTTACTAAATTCAAGAGAAAAAGTAAATATAAGGGGTTTCATGACAGTTTTCATGTACTGAACTGATTCTACTTCATATTTTCATAATGGGAAAGGGTACAGGTCATGAAAAATGTTGATTTTTAGTGTAAAAAGATAACTTCTTTGTTTTTTCAGAGAGCAAACTGAACTGAATTCTCTCATTAGTCTTCATCACAACCAAAGTATTGGAGTAAGCTAAGCCCTAAGATTGGGCGTTGCACAAATCACAGCAAATCGCTGACGTGTCTGTCAGACTCAGGATAATAGTTCAGTACTTTGTGTTTGGGGACTGGCAATCACTTGCCATTCTGTTATTTCAAAGGGTGTTTTAAAACCGCCCCTTTTCAAACTCTTTAATGATTTAATGTTTTTTTCCCAAACTCTTGTCGAATGATTTCAGCTCGACATTAGGATACTTGTAAGAACCTGAATTTTAGGTAAAATGAATTATATAAATATTTTAAAATTCAAACTTAGGTAGTTGCTATCCTATAACATAATTCTTAATATTTGGGTTTTTTTCCTATTTAATGGCATGCTTTCAGTAAAAGCAGTTGAATATTAATTTGGCTACCTATCAGTTCTGTATATAAATATGTAATCAATGCTTTTAGTGTACTGCCTGACCCAGCATTTTGGTCTGATACAGCTTTTATCCCATGTTGTGTTGCTTTCCCTCAGCATCTGTTTGGCAGGAGTCAGAGTGACTGCAATGAAACCTGGGTGTGTGTAGGCCTAGGAGCACGGAACATGCAACATATGTTGCTTGGGTTTAAAAAAAAAAAAAAAAAACCCAAACCTGCCAAAATCAATATATATTATTAATAAAACTTCCTTCAATAAATACTTTGAGTTACTAGGAATAAGTGACAGCTGCTTAGCTTGCAACTTCTAAATGTTACTGAGCATGACATTAATTTAATTTTCGTTGTTTACTCCTTAGATCAGGCTCAGATGGTATGGGAGTTTGCTAACAGTCCTGTGAAGGAATTAGGAGAGAAAAAACCTATTTAAGAGACACAGAGGTGCCAATCAAAGTGCATGAGCAGACATCTCATTAAGCAGTGCTTGAAGGTCTGGGGTGGGAGCTTTCTGAAATCTGCTTGTGGTTGGATGAAGCTTTGAGGATTTCACTCTTTGCCCTTCTAAAGAGGTGTCAGAAGTGCTCCAGGGAACTCATGTTGGTTTTGTTTGAGTTTGGACTGGATTCTGTGTGAGTTGAATGAAGCCTGTCTACCAATCCCTGTTAGGAATGGAAGTGATTGAGTCCCTATCCCTGGAGGGATTTAAAGGATGTGTAGATGTGGCATTTAGGGACATGGTTTAGTCACCTTGTCACTCAGCAGTGCTGGCCCAATGGTTGGACTCAATCTTAGAGGTGTTTCCCAACCTAAACAATTCTGTGATGGTGTAGGATATCTGCAGTTTGTGTTCATGGGGTGCTGAATTGGGATATTCATGTATTTCTGTATGGCTTCTCCCCTGGAGGCTCCTGCTGGGCTCCTCTTCTGTCAGTCCCATCCTGGCTGGCCACATCACCCCAGATCCTTGTTAAGTTTTTTTAATTTTTTCCCCCCCAGCAGACATACTAGAAATCATTAGGTAAGAAAATTCAGCGTGTTGGCTTTTATTCCTTCAGCTTTGCACCTTGTTTCTCACGACATGGGAATGCTACGGAATTTCTGTGCAGTTTAGCACAGTTGTAATCACTGGTCTTGGCCAAGTTGTTTATTCAGTGGTACCGCCTAAGTCAACATTATCTCTGTGAGCCTTTTTGAGCACCTCTCCCCACGACCTGTAAGGAGGTGCTTGCATTGTTGACTATAAAAGGTAGAAATCAGTTCGTTCCTGATGTTTCAGAGGTTTCAGGATGAGTTGTCAGAGGTGCCTCTGAAGGGGAAAAGTAATTGCCACAAGAAAAATTAAGAGTTTTTTCCTCACCTAGCACGCTGCATTTTAAACTGGGACAAAAATGAAAATCATAATTATTTTGGGGTTGCCCTCTGTAAATTAAATCGATAAACAAAGATTCATATTGAATAGTAAGAATAAAAGAAAGAGATAGTCGTGTTCTCAGTGATAACTCTGGCTATGCATTATTTATCAGATTAGCTAATTGCTCTCATGTTTTTTAAATTCTTGTAGCCTTATTGAACTTTACTCAATAATTACTTTCCAAAATTGTACATCTTGGTTATTATCAGATCCACGTGTTTTTTTTTAGATACAGTCTTCCCATGATTAAAAACTGGGATGAGGGCACAGAGAGAAGAATCTGTGCTTTACTCTCCAGCCAGTCTACAGAGAAGCTCCTGCATTTCAGCTCTGCTTTTCATCCTGTGTATTCTCACTCAGATGCTTCCTTCACTATCATTTTTCCCCCCCTCGAGCAATAGGGAGGTTCAAATCCCTTCATAATCCATCCAGTTGTAACTAACTGTCCTGTAGAGGCGTATCAGTTCCTTATTCCAGCTGGTAATATCACCTGCAGGATCTCCCAAATCCATCTCTGGCAGGAATTGATTTGTCACTGGTGTCTGCTGCCATCCATAACTTCAGCTCAATTCTTCAAAGGGCTTTGGGGGAGCAGGCAGCAGCTGCTCTCCTGTGTGTCGTGGCCAAGGAACAAAAGTGCCAGTGCAATGAGAAAAGGACTTTTCCTCTTTTTTTTTTTTTTTTTTTCTCAAAGCGAATTGAGAAGCTTCCATATCTGAGCGTTTGTTGTTCCCTGATCAGCTGTAATCAGTGCTGTTAAACCTTGGGGTTTCAAACCTTTTTCCCGGGTAAGGCCTGTGAAATACATACCTGAGGGAGCAAAGAGAGCCTGGATCTTCTTGGAAAATTGGAGTTTCAGAGATTGGGACTGAGGGAAGTTTACGGGCTGGTGCTTGGTGAATTGCCTTTGTGGCAGGAATGAGGAATGAGAGCCTCCTCAGGAAGGGCGTAAGGAAAGGAGGGCTGCTGAGGTTGTAATTTAGTGTAAATATAACCCATTTAGTGCCCACTCCTGCTAACAGCTACTGTTAATTAACAGCTACACCTGACCTCTCCATGGCTGCTGGGAGCAGTGTGCTGGCCTAGGCTCCTGCTCACTTCACTCATCATCGGTTTTGTCCCCTGTACACAAATCTTGGGTGGTTCTTGTCACACCGGCGGCTGAGAAGAGCATTGCAAAAAGCAAATCTTAATGGGAACTCATCCTGTTTCCTCCTGGATATCAGTTCCAGGTGTTGTGTTGCTATCAAAAGTACAAGTATTAAATGTAGTTAGGCTCTGTCAGAAGCCAGGCCTTCTTCATCTTTAGAAATGGAAATGTTGGCGTATTCCCAGGTAACCAGGAGCTCCCTGGATCTATTCCATTCCCACTGCGGAATCACTTGGGATTCTCTTCATTCACATGATAATTTTGAATGTGTATTTATAAGTACAAAGGCCCCTTTTGAAAGGAGATAAGAGTAATATCAAACAGCAGAAAGTTCCCACTTATTCCCCTGCCACCTCCCTATTGAAGAATGGCTCTGGGAACACGGGGAGGTGTCTTTTGTGGAAGAAAGATGCCCTGTGTGACCCAAGTGCTATCTGTGGAACAGAGACTTGATAAATTTAGGCTTCAGATACCCACTTATGTCAAATATGATTTCTTTTTAAGCCAAAAAATAGGTTATATCTGTATTTCAGAGTTGTTAATAGAAAGGCTTGTCTGTTTTACAGTCTTCCTTGGCTTCATTATTTTCTTTAAAATTTTCTTTCTTTTTCTTTAGATGAAAAAAGGATGCATTTTATCGATATAATGCATGAGAAGGACATATAAGTTTCATCCTGTTGGGGTCAGCTGCAGCATATGCTTATAATATTCCTTTTCTTTGTTGAAAAAATGTCTTAGGTTATGGTTTACTTACCATTGAAAGGACGTGTTTCACTGAGAATAATTCTTCTTCTTAGTTGATTTTTTTTTTTTTAACAGTAACCATAAAAATATATCAATTTTTAGATGTTTGATTTGGGAAATCATTTACAGTGAAATCTGATTTTTTTTTATCATAACTGCATCCTTTGTAAATTAAGTACATAGCGTTGCCTTAAAATATTTTTCCTAAGCAATGCATGTTTGATTTCCTAGTCAATAAGTGTGATATGTTAACGAATTACTATCAATAAACTATATTATGCCACATCAGCATGATAAGTCATAAGTCCCTTGATAAATTTACTATTTGTCACAGCCTAGATGAATGGCTTTAGTCTTGCTGCTGTGCAGTGCCTCGTGTTTTCCATGAAAAAGTGACACTGGTTTTTGATAGACATAAAGTTTAAATGAATTTTGCTCTGATCATTTATTTTTGAATTGCATAATCTTACTTATTTTAAAGATCACCTTGCTGCGATTGCCTCACAGCCCTCATAAGAGGAGTGTGGTTAGGGTTTAGAGAGAGAGCCAATTTCCATGGCCATTAGCTGTCTGCTTCTTTACCATCACTGCTTAAAGTGTGGGGCAATTTAGTCCCAATTAGAACAGCGATTCTGAATGGTGACAAGTGCTACTTTCCCTAATAGATGATGAAATGAGCTGTGCCAGCGTGGCTGAGGGAGTAATTAGCTGTATAAAGGTTTAGCATTCCACATTCCTGCCTGTTTGGGGTAACAGGGATTCAGGAGGGCTTGGTGATGCCTTGAATCATTCTGTCAGATCATTCTGGGCTGCCCCAGGACAGCTTGCTCTCCCATTTGCCTGTCGGTGTCTGGTGCTGTTTGCAAAGCTCAGATGTTCAAGGGATCATTTCTGTTTCAGAGACAAACTGGAATGGATGGTGAAACATCTATGGATTTGAAAAATCCATCCATTTTCAGAAACTTTTGGTGAGTGATAGGCTCTGTACTTGACATTACCTGAAAAACAGGAATACTTGACTGGAGTCTGCTGAGCAACTCTGACACTAATGCTGGCTAAGAGGCAATATTTAGACGCTAAAGAGTTATTTACTTTGCCATCTATCATTTTTATAGATTTAACCAAACCACATTTTTTCCTAACATAAAGGACCTGAAGGAAAAAAAACCACACAGCCTGCTGAGATGACAACTGGTTTTCACTGTAAGCCCCATGCTTCCATTTGATAAATCCCATAGGGTGAAGAAATTGGACAAAGTTGTCCTTCACTGTCCAGTCCTTGCAACTCAATACAAGGAGGATCAGCAATCTTGGCTGGTGGTCCCAGGGATGTGCTTGTAACGATAGTGAGGACCAAACCTTGCAGAACAAACCCCCTTAACAATTTAATTAGTGATACATGGACTGTCTCCTAATAGCCTGAACAACTGCAGGAGTTTATCCTAAAATCTGGGCGAAATCTAAAAATGAGTAATAATATATCCAAGGAACCAAAAATAATTTTATGAGCATTTAAGATCCTATATCTGCTCTGAACATCCCAGCATTACAGTGTGCTCAGAGGGTGGGGTTTTTCCTCGGAGGAGATGGTGGCACAGGGCATTGCAAAGAGTCCCTAAAATTTCTGAAGCACCAAACACTGGCAGATTCCTGTTTAGGATGCGTCTCTCATCAGCACGGTGTAAAACTGAAGTCCATGGATACTCCTGAGATCCAGCCTTTCAATGGAATCTGCAATTCCATGGTAGGCACTTGCAACAATAAGCAATTAGTTTCCTGCCTGTACACATAAATCAAATTACCAAAGCCCTGAGAGGAAGGAGTTTCCTCAGCCCTTCTTGGTGGTGCTTTGACATGCAGTTCCCTGCCATCAGCACCTATGACAGCTGTTTGCTAGAAGCCTGATAAGTCAGACTGGTGAATTTAGCTAACTGCAGTTTGTTGTACTGTATTAAGTTACTGTTCATGCAGCATTTGTAACTGAAGGTTGCTGGGGAACATTGCTCAGGATCGATCAGGGATAATGACACTGATATTGTCTGAATAATAATCAATTTTAATGGTGGTGTTCTGCAGTAGCCTTCCATTAAGGGGCTTCTGTTCTCAGTTGAATTCTCTTTGGACACTGATGAGTTTCTGGAATGAAACAAATATGGATTGCATTGAAAAGTTGGGGCTTTCCCTGGTGATACTGGAACTTGCAGAGTGTAAGACTTTTCAAAATTAAACAGGTTGACTTTTTTGAATTTCTGGAGTATGTTTGTGGACAAGAAGTGAAATAATGCCCCCTGCTCTGTGTGCATGTCTGATTTCTCTCAGTCTCAGTAATGGGCAGTCTTTAAATATACATTTTCAAGTCTCATCCTTCATATAAGCTGGTGTTGTTTCCTTTCTCATCCTTCATGTAAGCTGATGTTTCCTTTGGACACATCCAGTTGCCACAAATTTACGTATGTTCGTGTTCAAGTTAAAATACCGACTCATACTCTGGTTTATGAGTATTTCTTCAAGGCTGAAAAGGCTGTAATTTTCCAGTAAGATGAAATTTTCTATTTCCATTCTTTTTTTCTTTTTAGGGAAACATAAAACTTGAAAAGGGAATTGAAATGTCACTATCAAAACAGAGTGTTCGAATAGCTCAGAAGGAAAATTGTTTGGAAATCTTTTTTCTTGGAGACCTCATGCTTTTTGTTCCTGTTTGAGGAATTTGGGGTGTATGTGCTGACAGTTCCCTGACAAAGCAATGTCTAGTCCTTGACCAACTTAATGTCTTTATTTCTCTTTTATGAAAATTTGTTACTTAACAGAGTAGAGAAGGTAACAGAAACAAAAAACTGAACATTAAAAGTAGCACTTGAAGATCTTGTTTTACTTTCTCAATGGGTGCTCAATCTTCATTAGCAGTGAGTTGTGTGAGGCTTCAGAAGGAAGGTCACTATTGCTGAAAGGGTCATGACCCCATCACAGATTGAATTCTCTCCAGAAAATTTGGGAAAGCTCTACAGACAGGAGTTTGCAATAATTGTAGTATTTTACTGAGGTCTGAATCTAGAGAAAGAAAGTGGTTTGGCATGTCTTTCCTGTGGAAGTTGGGACAATCCTCTCCTGTAATACAGAGTTGATGAAATGGCCATAATTTTGAAGCACATTACCTTGACTCAGCAGTCCAGTACTGGTGTGATGCTCCAGGCAAAATCACAATTTGCTGCTGTATAAGGTAACTACCTGAAGCCCACAGGCTGGAGAAACCCAGGACTTGATCAAAATTTGGAGAGGTGAAGGGATCAATAGTTAAAAATGTGTAAGGAGTCCATGAAAATGTCAGTGTGCCTTTGATGGAGGTTGTTTTCTTCGTTCCAGCAGGGCAGCTGTGCTTTAGCAGAGAACTCAGATATTTACAGTTATAGTTGTGGCCAGGCTGGAAGGTGTTCCCAGTGCTTCTGGAATCTCCTTCCTGTTCAAGGCTACGTGAACCAGGGCTGATGCAGTGCAGATTGAGAGCATTTAATTATTGAAATAGTTGGCTGAGTGCTATTTGTGAGTAAAAGGTGGTAGCTCTGGGAAGTCACTTGTTTCGTAGTCATTTGTTAGTAATCGTTATTGAATGCTTTTATTTTTAATAAATGCCAGCCTGGGTGATGGGCCTTGCGATGTGCATTATTAAATAAGGCAGGCTTCAAAAAAGGCCATACAGGTCATGAACAAAGTTTCTGTTCCCTGTCAACTATTTAGGGAATGAAGCAAGGAGCTGAATTATTCATAACATGCTTAGTGCATGGCAAATGGAACTTGCTGCTGTGTTGCTAGCAGTGCAAATAGTGACCTAAAATATACAAATGGTTTTCTTCTGTATTATAATGCCTGTTTTTTCTTTACTAATATTTCTGGAAGCTATTTAAGAAAATTAAACCCTGTGACAAAAAAAAAGTTATATCTGCATGGTTCCTCAGGATCCTAGCACAGACCCTGCAGGGGATATTGCTTCTAAATTATTCAGTTTATGTGCTAAGAAGATAGATAAGGCCTGGTGTTAATACAGGTACTCATTTTGTTCTTGTGGCAAACGTGTGGGTTCTTTCAAAAACAAATTTAATAACTTTTGTAAAGGCTGTTTGCTATAGACAGAAACATATCGATTTGTCCATTTCTCTATGGGGTTTTGTGCCTATGTGAATACATAGGTGTAATTTTGCATGACAGCTGAACTTCTGTCCTTTACAGAGCACTTCTCAAAGCTGTCGTATATTCCAGTGCTTGGCACCACTTCTCCCTGTGGTCGTGGCTGAAGCCTTCTAATCCCCTAGCCAGGACTACTTGTGGTGTTCATAGTTCCTTTGAAGTGGTAAAAACTCGAAGTACCATGATGGCTGTATTATAAATGCCCAGAGGGTTATTAAGGACACAGTCCTTATGTATAAAAAAAGCTTGGGGGGCTTATCTCGTTCATATCGACATAAGTATTATGTAGAATGTAAGATGAAGGAAGTTGATTACAGTGCAGCAGTATTTCCACATAAAAGTAGAGACCTGGGGAAGAATCCATCATTAAATTACAAGCAAAAGTACACAGCACAGAACAGCTGATGAATGGCACCAGTTCCTTTATGGCTTTGTTCTGTTGTTGGATGTTTTTTAGCCAAACTGTCGTAGGGTTCAACACAAGGCCAAGTATGTCTTTGGAGTAGAAAAGGTGAGGTGAGATGATTTAGTGATTTCTTTCTATTTTTTTTTTCCCTGATCTCCACCTTTCATCAGTCTTTTCAGAGCTTGTATTGAAACATACCACGATGAATAAAATTGGTGACTAATTTTCTGAATTAACACTTTTTTCACTTTCTTCTTGAGCTGTTTTTGCTAGGATGTCTGAGAGGGTGTGATATTAATAGTCTGTCCTGATCAACAAACTGAACTAAAGCAGAGGATTTGGGCTCTGGTGGCTGCAGGAGCTGGGGTGGAGCTGGGTGCTGTCACAGAGCTCCTGGAAGGCACAGGGAACTGTTCATGGCACTGTGAACAGGCTGGGCATTATCTGGGATTTGCAGCTCTTCGCTAGCAAAACTTTTTTTCTTTTTTTCTTTTTTTTTTTTTTTTCTTTTTTTTTTTTTTCTTTTTTTAAGAGGCAGACTGTTAAAACAAGACTCATTTGGTATTATTCTAGAAATACAAAGCTAAATAAATTAAATCCTCCTTTAGTCTTGTGGATTTGGAAATTGGTTTTACATGCTTTTGTCGCATCCTGCCTGGATTAGTCTAACTCCCTTTTCCCAGTTTTTGCCAGCACTGCCGCCTCAGCAGCCGTGTACAGATCAGAGATTCCTGAGGAGGAATGAGGCTCATGGAGGGCTGGGTCTCTCTTCTGTCTCTCTGATTTCCTCCTGACTCGGTGTGTCTTGACATTAAAAGGGTTTCTCTGTGTGGGAAACAGTTAATCGGATCAGGATGAGTCATGCCAGCATTAAATGTTGGCGGCAAGATTGGATCCCTTCCCCTCAGTTAATGTAATTAAGACTGACATTAAAGATCAAATCATCCTATATCAAATTAGGTAAGTGAGGATCTCCTCGGTGACATTCCTGCACAGTGCTGGCCCTGCCTTGCTGAGGAGGCTGTGGGGTCCAGCCAGAGGATCCCCCAAGGGCTCTGGGTCTCCTTGGGAGGAGGTTCCTCTTAGCCCAGCTGAGCTCTCTGCCTCCCCAGCGCTGGCAGAACCGATCATTTCCCAGATTGCTTTAGGGGAATGTTGGAGTTTTTCCATCAGGACTGTGGAATTATGTGTACCAAATCTAAATGCTTTGCTGCTTGGCTGCCTTTCCTCAGGGACCTTTCCTGCACTGCCTCAGGGAAAGCCCAGGGTTCTCCTAGGGCATCTCAGCTGAGCTGGGCACGCCTGTCCCAGCAAAGGGTGTGATGGAACCAGCATCTTCTGACTTCTGAGGGGCTTCGTGTGATCCTGCTTTGCTCCTGTGTTTGGTTTCTCCAAGACAGGTGAATCTATGTCTTTGAGGTCTGGTCCCGTTTGCATCCTCCTAGACAAGAGCAGCTGGCATTCCTGCAGCACCTGTTAGCATAGAAGGGTATTCTTTAATGGTTTCCCTACACACTTGCTCCATATTTATATTATCCTCCAAAGAATTCAGAATGTTTGCACTGAAATTCGGTCTTTGAGTAACCCAGGCTACCCCAAAAGAATTAACTTCAGCATTAGTTACCTACTGGATCTGGTCGTGCATAAAGACATTTTAACACCTTTTATTTATTGTGTGTTAGACTCTGGTTGCAGGCTGCATTATATTATGTGACTCTGTTCAGCAGAGGTAGAAAACAGATTTATCTAAAGATGAGTGTTAGGTACTTGTTATGTGCTGTTGTGCCACTCATGAAGAGTGACTTTGAGACAAGGCTGGTGATATTCCATCAGTAACTGAAGATCTATTACCCCAAAGGAAAAATAGGTTCTTTTTCCAGGATGAGAGGAAAGCAATTTCATACATAGAGGGATGGCAATAATTGCAATAAGGTTTCCTGTAGCCATACACAGATAGTTTCAGTTTTTAATGCCAGACTGTGAATCAGGATGTAAATAGTGCCTCATAAAACTAATAAAAAGATAACTTAAAAGAAAAAGTGTGACCTTTAGCAAGAATTGCAGGGGCAGCTATTCCAAAAGCATCAAAAATATACTGTTGGACTGTTTGTAATCCTTTAAAGAGATGACTTGATAGTAATAGAGAATTAGTGTTCCTTGCCAGATAGCTAAGAGATGTCTTTATGCCTTTTTTTTGTGTGTGTGTGTGTTACAAACAATGTATTTACTTCTTCTCCTCAGCTGTGAATGCTATTAAAGTTTGCCAGAAAAGCTCTTATTTTATTTTGCCCACACCAGTATTTGAAACCTTGGAAACATTTGTGTGTGCTCAAGATTGGTTTGTTGTTATTACAGCTGAGAGGGAGCTGATGGATCTCGGTTAGCACAGGTTTGAGACAGTGTTTGAGCCACCCTGGGAATATGTGAGAATACAGTAAAATCAAATGTTTTTTACTTACAGCATTACTTGAACACCAGCTTTGAGAGACACCACATTCTGCTTAGATATGGAAAATTACAGGGAGTGCTTGCTCACAAGTAATGATGTGGCTCTGATTTTATGAAATGGAGGAAAGCTCCGTGGAGAGGTCCTGGTTTGATCTTGAAGGCAATGTAACAAAGTTTTTAGTTGCTTTTCCCTATTTACCAGAAGAATTTCATACCCACTGGAAATATTGTCTCTCACCAGCCTTGAATACCTGCAAATATTAAAGTACAGCATCACAAAATAGTTATCTCTTCAGCTGAGAGTCTGAATTTTCAGAGAAGGCTTAATTATTTAGGGAAGGTGAAGTGAAGAAAAGATCCTTGATGGTATTCAGTTTGCCTTTCAGCGTGTGTGTTCTATAATAATGTTTTGATTTAATCAAATTCATTATCTGTATTTTATTTTTCCTTAAAAAAGAACAAAAAATCTGAACAAAAGACAGGCATGAATTCTTATATTAATATTATTAGGCACTGGGAATCAAAAATTCTGAGCTAATGCTGTTTAGACCCTTCTTTAAATAAATAATCAAATACATTAAATTAATTTTTCCATGAATATAATGTGAATTTTTTATCATCTTCTTATACTGGCAGATCTGAGCAGAATGGAATAGTTGACTAAATATAGATTCAGCACTTAAGTAATTTAATAATTCAGCAAATTACTGTGGTTCCAGTGAGAAAGAACTCAAAAAAAATCCTAATAAAAATAATTTGGAATTTAAATGAATTATAAGTGTCATTTAAAGCAGTATATTGACACTCATGAATGTGGGGCTGTGTTTCTTAGAGCAGGGTAAAGCCACTTGATGAACCAAGGCAAATTTTATCCTTTTAAAATGCTCATGAACTGTTCTCCCTGCTTTTGCCACTGAGAGGGGAGCTTCTCCAATTTGCAACTCCCCTTGTAATACTCTAGATGTGTAACTAATTATTTAACTAATTTAGTCCTCTTTCAGAGCAGATTTAAAGTTTTTTCATTATTCTTTTTTCAGGTTTCCTAGTACAGACTTTTCCTCATGAATTTTCCAGAATTGTTCTGAATTTGCAATTGTATAACTTAGCTGCTTTATTTAAATTTTCATTATTTCTAGTTAACAGTGAGAATATTTTAATATTTTAATTTTTTTTAGGTCAGATATCTAGCATTTCTTGGTGCACCTGAGGAATATCGAATAAAACACTTGGATTTATTTTTTTAAAATCATAAATAAATCAAATAATCCTGATTGTTACATAGCTTCTCAGAGACAAGCTCCAGCAAGATTGAGTTATTTATAGCATTGATAGGCACTCGTTTTTGAAATCTTTTTTAAAAGAAGTATCTCTGTGCATAGAGGGATCAGAATAACTAAAGACCATGAAGATATGGATTTTAAAAATGTGGTTTATCAGGTGTCTGGGCTGGGAGCTCTCTGGGGTGGTGAGTGATTTTATTTGCTCTCTGTACAGTGGCTGGTCTTCTGGAGCCTTGAACTCAGGTTTCTCTTTTTCGAACCACAAAAATGCCAATAACCAGTAGTAACACTGCCTTTGTTTTCCTAAAAGTTAATGCCTGCATGTGTAGCTTATGCTCCCTAATTTTGAATGCAGCCTTTGCCATAATTACAGAAAATGAGAAAATTGTGAGCGCAGAGTTGGAGAGAGGGTGAAGCTGCCACTGCTAAGGAAACCTCAATTGCTGAAGTTCAAGTTAAAAGGCTGAATATTCAGAATTGTCTCAGACTGCAACCCCCCTGGCACTTACAGCATGTGCCATTTAAAAATGATTGGGCACTTCAGTTTAATTTGCTTGAAGGTGAAGAGCTTGTGAGACATATTTGAACCTAGAAATAATTCTGACAGCTAATTTTTACATGCATGAAGAAGAAGTTTTATAGTGGAAACCTTGACTTTTAGTGCTGTAGAGCTGTCATAAAGGCCCTAATGATTTCTGACTTAATTATGTATCTGAACACTTAGGTTGATAGGCATTCACTACCCTTTAGAGGTTCATGTCCAAGTACCAAATACTGGATGCAGTCTTTGGCTGTGAAACCTGCTTTGCTTTACCTCTCAGCCTGCACAGCTCTGCTCAGATCTAGCAGACAGATTCTGTTCTTGTTAGTATTTTACATCTCCTTTAAGCCTCCACTCACACCTCCCTTATTTATAAATAAACTGCACAAGCATGTTAGACCTCACACTGTGAGGAAAAGCCCATCTGTACTTGTAGCAACACCCTCTGTGCCCATCAGCGTGTTGGGTGAGTGGTTCCCAAAATGTTTTTGCAGCCCTAGGGATCCACAGTGGGTTATTGAGGAGGAAAAGAGGAGCTGGACGTTCAGCAGGGCTGGGCTGGAGAGATGCTGCAGCAGCAGAGTTCCACTCCACATAGCTCTTCTGGGAAAGGGCTGTCCTAGGCTGGCTTGAGAAACAAAAGAAAGTCTGGCCACCACCTAGGACAGGGCAGGCTCATCTCTCCCTGGTTGTGGAAACAAAATGGTGAAGCAGTCATTAGTAGAAAGTGACTTGTTCTTCTTACTTGGTATAAACCTGTTGGTTTAATAGTTAAGGTGTGTGAAATAAAAAAAGGTTCATCATCCCAGGGCTTCAGGCACGTTTATGGAAGATTGTTACCCTTTGGCTACAGTTAATTCCATTTTAAATATGTTTATTTTCACTTAAGAAGTTCAGCTGGAGTTTGGATTGCTTCCCTGCTGAAGATAATGTGATTTCAGATTGCAGCAGTTTAGACGTACATAGACAGAAGAAAAATTCTTCCATAAAAGCTGCACTGCATGTAAATCATGCTGTTCAGGCAAAGAGTTTGGTGCTAAGATGCCACTTATGTCTTAAGAGTGAATGATCTATGAGTTTGAGATGGTATTTTAGGATTCTGCTGCCCATGCCTGTTTTTTAATAGCTAGTGTGTCATCCAGCTGGCACATACTCTGTCTGTGTGTGAAAATCAATGCTAAAGTTAAAAGGACTTAATGAAACTGAGTTTTCAGACAGAAGCATGTGGTAACATTACTAATTTTTGTGTCAGACATGCTAAATCTCATCTCAGTTCTCTTTGGGTTGCCAGAAATGTCAGTCCCAGACTGCACCGAGCCTGTTTGGGTATGATGCATTGTTTGCTGATGCCGTTTTCTCATTTACACAAGTGGATTTTCATGGCTTGGTGCTCCAAATATTGGACTGCTGAAAACCACCTGCATCTGCTGAGGTATTGAGACTAAAGCTCTGGAGGCTGGCCAGGTTTCTGCAGTGCTTTTGCTTACGTGGTTGACAGTAACATCTGGTAACGCAGATGTTGAGTTCTGGAGAGCCATAATTATTCTGAGAGCAGGGAGAAGTTGTCACACGTAGTTATTATCATGCTACTATCACAGGTATTAGTATCAAAGAGATCATTTTGTTCTTTGCTGACAGCATATGTTTTCTCAGCTTTGGAGATGTGCTAGTTTGATGCCATGGAATGCGCAGAGTAAAAATTATCTTTGGGTTTTTAAGCAGTTTGAAGGTTAAAGAAGACCAAAGAGACTGTAAATGCAAAATATTTTGTTTCTTCAGAACACCAGTTTCCCTGGAACTGTAATTGCTTCCAGAATATGTTTCACACTGTGCCCTGGAGCTCCTCATAAATAAGTGGGATGAGGGAATAAGGGAAGTGCCTTAGCTCTGAGCATCTCAGGTGTGTTAGGGTTTTGGTTTTATTTTGGTTTGGTTTTGGGTTCTTCAGGGTTATTTGTAAGTTTGTGTTTTAAAACCCCAGACACATTTTCAGGCACAGGATGATTGGAAGGAATAAGACAGCTGAGATGTTGGGAATTTTTGTATTTACAGAGGTATTATGGAACTAATATTTGAGTCACTACTATGAGAGAGATTTAAACTCTAGTAACAGAATAATTCTTGAAAATTTAATTCAGTTGGTCAGCATGATATCAGGATTTAATCTTTTTTTTTAAGAGACACCTTTCAGTGAAACAGGAAACAATTGTTACATCTTGATTTGTTATTTTTACAGTAAATACTGAGCTTTTATTTAAAAGCTTTGTATTTGAACATCTGAACACGTGGAACTGTGAATCCTGTTAAATCCTTCCAGTCAGTTTGATGCACACTACAAAGTTTATGTTTGCAGTAGTGAACATTTCAAAATTACTTAGCCAGTATGGGCTTCTAATGTGATTAGAAACAAAAGTCTACATGAGCCCAATGAAACGTGCTCAAAAATCTCTGCCTTATCTAGGACAAGGATTTTTTTTTTATCTTACACTTGCATCTGACAGGTGTGAAAAGAATTTGAGTAAGAGGGACCAAATGAGTAGGAGTCCCAGGCTAAGAATGTGAAGAACCATAAAGTTCTCTTAATGTGTTATTCTGCACAGTCTAAATCTGAAATTAGTAGAAGGAATTTCACAATAATCTGTATTTATTCAGCATTAGAAACTGGTGGGGTTTTTTCTTTAAAACACAACTTTGTTCGTGCTTGACTAAAAATGAGGATTCCTTTCTTGAACATCTGAAGTCACTTCAGATTGTTCTGGTATTTTCCAGATTTATTAGCTTTCCTGTCTGTGTAGCTCTGCAAATGCTCACGCAGCCCAGAGGGAAGTGAGATCACAAGCAGGTCATCATGGAGCTGTTCCTCACGCTGCCTTATTGTGCTGTTCAGACATTTGCTCTTTTAACTTTTGTCCTCAGCTCACATTTACATTTGAGTCTGTGCTTAGCCCTGGAAGAGCACTGGGAGCTGCTGACTGTGCTTGACAACCACCAAAATAATGGAACTCTCTCTGTCTCCTGGGGTCATACTCATATTTGGGTTTAACCAAGCTCCCTCTGGTTCCTTGATTTTACACAGCAGTGCTTGCACACTGCTTTGCTTTCTGCTGGCTTTGTGGTCCTCACACAGCCATTTCCTCCTTCACATGCCACCATTGCCCAGAATAAGTCATTTTTGTGGGTTCAAATTGACTTTGGTGGCCCCACTTAGTTACTTTGCCACCTGTTGCGTAGGAATGGTTACCCTGAGACACAGATTTTGTAACTCTCTGGCAGGGTTTGTCGGCGCAACAAGCGAAAGCGATTTAGGGTCGTTTTCTGCCCTCTGGTTTTACTGCTGCTGGATGAAAAGGGCTGTTTGCTTTTATTCTCCTGTTTTATTTGTTGAGCACGGTGTCTTTGAACTGTACTCACACAGTGCACTAGGTCAGTGCTTCCTTCTCAGTTTCCCTCATGTAACTGCGTCAGTCAACCCTGGACAGAAACTCGGGTCGTTTTTGCATCTTCCATAGTATGTTTTTCCCAGGACTGTAGAATTCTGTGTAACCAAGGGAACTCCCATGCCACCTTGCTAGCTGACATGTCAACACCCTTCTGCCTTGGTCCTTCCAGGTGTTTTCTACCAGCTTTTTCTCCTGGAAAGTGTAGTGGATCTTGACTTTCCTGCCAGACATCTCCATGAGGAGCTGTGCTCCTGGGAAAATCTGATTTACCAAAGAACTGGAGCTCATCAGAGCTTCGTTCTGGCGTGGCACTTAGTGCCTTACTAACATTTTTCAAAGTAAAGTAGGAGCTCCTTCTTTGTAAACTTTTCTGTGTGTGCCAGAGACCATTTGAGAGCTGTTTTTAACAAGTGGATTTTGCCGGCCTTGCTGCAGCGGGTCTGCAAATTTATCAGTTAGCTTTCCTCAGGGGTGTAATTGCCAGATGCTCTCTGATGCTCATTAAACTGGAATCAACATCCTTGTAAAATCTATAAAGATGGACTGCAATGCTGCTGCTTCAAACAGGTAAACAAACCCTATTGTCTGCACTAAGAACTGCAGTGGCTGTAGCATCTCCATTGCAATGGGCTTCTGTGGGGGGAAAGAGCCCCAAACTGAGTGAGGAAAAATTAAGATTTCCAAGCTAACTATTTTTTTTTCCTACTTACATACTCATAACACTTCATACTTTCATCACATTGATGATGCAGAATATTAAATTCCAGAAAATGTGAAATTGTATTTTCAACAGCAGCGATATATTGGATACAATGGTAGATTCTGCCCAGTGAGCATTAGTTTTGGTATTAGGTGTCCGATAAACTATATATTATACCTGTAATTTCTATTTCAGTTGAGGAAGGTGGGTTCTGAGAGTGTGATAGCAGAGCAAGCTCTCTTCCATCCAGTTTTTCACTTTCCTCATAGAAAAAAAAAAGTTCCGATTTCAGACAGTAATTGGCTAAGAATCTTAAAGCTTAAAATACAATGCAAATTTTAAATTGTGTCAACAGGAAACACCTTTGAAATATTGTACTTTTCACGTGAGAAATTAAGAAACTATTGAAATGTGTATTTCATAATTTAACTGTGCCATATTTTCTAAAAGACATGGACAGCAACCTGTAACCCTGTTAATTAATTAAAAACAGCAGCAACAAAAAGGCAAGAAGGTAAATGGGAGACCTTTTCAGCATCGTCTGAGCTTTCCCAGTTAAGACTTAGCCCTGCTCCTGAAGATCAATAAATTTCACAGATTAGGCATGTAATTGAAACTGCCTCCTGTTCTGTGCCAGTGCCAAATGCAGCAGAGCATTCTCTGGGAACTCACAGTCAATAATTGCAGCTCACTTAATGGTTGTATTATGCCTTGAGGTGTTTCTGACTCTCCTGGAAAAAAAAAAATAAATCTGTGGGGTTTTTTTTGGTGAGGCAAATGCATATTTTTGTTAAGCACCTAAACACATAATTCCTTCTTAAATGTTGCTTAGCTGCTCTTCACAATATTTTTATTTAAGGAGGGTGGGGGAAAAAAAAGCTTTCATGCATCATTTTAGTGATATTTTTGCATAAATGGGGCATTAAACTGGGTGGAGAGGGCAAAGAGCACAAGTTTCTTGTGGTGACAGATGTGACATCTCCTGGGCATGGGGCACTTTGCAGTGGCCTTTGCACCATTTGTCACTGGAAGCCTTGGAGATGCTTCCTTCACAGAAAACTTCTGGCCTCGTGTCACAAGAAAGTTTTGCCCCTTGTAGACTGCAGTATTGCTTTTCAGTCACACAAAACCTTTTCATGTTTGAACCTTTCAGAGCCAAAGCTGGATTTACCCTGGGTGCTGTTGGAAGCTGTTGATCCATGTTGCTCCTGCAATTATTTCTTTCCAGAACTCTAGTTTTTTCAGGCTGTTAATTATACTGGTGTAGCTATTTCCCTCTCCTTTTGCTTGAATTGCGGATCATGTAGAATTGTAATTTAATACAGAACATTATTTAATGAAACAAACCTTTTTTATCACTGACCTGTGCTGAGCTATTCCTTTAATAAGCAGCTGTTCCCTTTTGAATTGGTAGTGATTGGTTTATTACTGCTGATTTTAAAAAGACAGCAAATATGTCTTCATATTCCATTTCAATTCAGCTTAAATTCAAATGGATTATTTAAAAAGCAGATAAGTTACCACATATTCATCTCATGCACTGAATACACAAAGCCCAAGAGACTGCGTGTTTTGACAGAAATAATCTTTATACACTCATTTGAAATTTTCTTTAAACTATTTCCTTTTATCAATACACATCAGATTTTTGTGGATTTCAGAGGGACTTGATTTTACTTTTTAATTGATGAAGTAATTGCTGAACTACCTTTGGTGATCAATAAATCTGAAAATGAGAAATCTTTTCTTTTCCTGCCTTTAGCCACACTGGCATTATTAATTAAAAAAAGCTAACCAAAACAAAAACAACAACAACAAAAAGCACTTGGTTTAATGAATCAGCTGTATTCAGGTGAGTAACTTGGAAAATTATCAGCAGAACACCTGTATAATAATCAGATTATATGCTGTCATTGCAATATGGAAATTTGAAGTTAACATGGTATGGATAAAACCTGGCTGGGTTGTTGCATATCCTCTTCCAGTTTTAATCCTTACCTCTTTATATGTGTGTATATAAGAGTGTTATTTTCTTCTGGTTTTAGTGTTAATACCACTTTAAATGAGTACACTTATTTAAAACTTTTTTTAAAAATTTTCTTTTTCCAGTTTCTAATCAGTGATATTGAATGTGTCATATTGGCAGCTTTAGGAAATTACAGCCTCTGTGAAAGTTCTCTGAAAATGTTTATGCCAGGTGAAATTCTTGCTTTTCTCTGGAAGACCTCTTAGTCACCAGGAGGGTTTTGGTAATATTTTTTTCCCGTGCATCTTTACTGACTTCTGATGACGCTTTTGTGAACTTCATGGGCGACAAAAGTAATTTCGTGCTGAATTGAGAGAGACATCTTTTTCAACCTTTTGATGACAAACTGCTACTCCTAGATTCTTGCTTCACTCTGTTTACTCTGGAGTAATTATTAACATTTTTGGCAGACTTTGTGAATTCAGTGTGGGGCTTTGGGTGCCTCATTTTTTTTTTTCCAGGTGTGTTTTTCAGTTTGTGTTTTGGTAAAACTGAATGGAAATGAGGAGCACTGGAA
The DNA here is from genome assembly GCA_013398615.1 of Brachypodius melanocephalos. NCBI lineage: Eukaryota > Metazoa > Chordata > Aves > Passeriformes > Pycnonotidae > Brachypodius > Brachypodius melanocephalos. The sequence continues at coordinate 5,356,301 of VZSR01000247.1, forward strand.
CTCAGTGATGCTGAAATGGTAACAGACCTTGATTGTTCACCTCCTCTTCAATCTCCTGGGTTTGAAGTTGGAGTCTGGATTTAGCTGGAGTGTCAGACAGAAAGACACTAATTTCACCACGTCCAAGAATAAGGGCTGTGTGTGTCAGAGCTTTGATGTGATTGATCTTGACTTCCTGTGATTCTGAGAGAGAGGGGAAACAAAGGTTTTCCCTTATTTTCTGTTCAGGGAAAAGCTGATTGAAATATTGAAAAATTACGTTTTGGAGAGTAAAAAGGGTGGGCAACACCTTTTTAATAATAGTTGTTATTTCCATTGCAGCTTTTGACTGAAATTGAGACTTTTGCCCATGTTTTGGATCTGTACTGGCTGACTCACTAACACATTCTGACTGTATAAAATTTGGGTGGGCTCATAATTAGTATATAGTGGAAAGCTCACAATGGAAATCTTCATATAAAAGGAAGAAAAGTTTTGTTTCTTTTGGTTGCAGAGTCCTTGGGCTTGCTCAGCTGCTGTTGTATCTGTGGTGGCAGTGTGCTGTCAGCACAGTTGTCATAAAAAGTGAGGCCAAACCTGTCAGACACACGCATCGAGGATATATCTGCCTTTGAAACTATCAGTCTGGAGGAGGCTGATAAGACAACCAAAAATAATCTTAAGTTGAGAAAAGAGAGAGAAAGAATAGCAGGATTTAAGCTGATAGGGGAGAGGTGAGGTAAACAAGACAGGAAAGCTTGGGGATGACAGGTTTGTACTTTTGGTGTTAATAAATAACATCCCACCTCGCACAGCAACGTCTCGCCCTGGTAATCCCATAGTGGCATCCCAGCAGCCCAGTCTGCTCCTGTGTGGCCTTGTCCCTGTTGGTGGCTTTTTATTCTGCTGGCAGCCTGCTCTCTGGGAAAGGGAAACAAGGAGTGGGAATTTGGGTCACCCCTCTTGCTGCCTTGCCTTGAGTGTAGGGTCGCTGCCTTTCCAAAGGGAGGAGATGCCAGAAGACAGCATGGTCATACCCTTAGCAGGCACCAGCAAATGATGACGGTCAGGGAACCCAAACCATTGTTGGTGTCATGTCCTGATCTGTCCTGCCTTGCTTCAGGCTGTCCAGCCCTGGAGCTGGGTGGGCAGTTTGAGTCACAGCTATTGGGACAGTGATGTGTGTGACACCTGCACCGAGGCACCAGGATCTCCAAACAACAGGATTTCCTTGGCTGCTTCCTTGCAGATCCTCAGCCTCCAAAGTGGGTTGGATGTGTGATGCTCACCTAAGGTGTGTTTGAGGTTTTGGGCAGGGTGTCAGATTGTTTTGTTTTACTAATTGATTTCTATATTTTCCTCCCCACACTTGGTGCTCAAAGTATTTCTCTTACAATTCCATTTACTGGGTAGAGGTGAGTCACTGTCTAATGCTGTCCTATCACACCTGTTAAAAAATTACACCTGTTTCTTACAGATAAGGCAAGAAACAAATTACTCTGGGGTGCCTTTCTCTGACACTTCATTTGTCTTCCAGACTGTGCAAGGGTAGTTACCTTCATGCCAAAATTAATTATGGGCAGGTCTGGAATCCTTAATCTGTCAGAAGCAACAGGAGAAGAAAACATTTAATTCAGTTCCAAAGACTGGGTGAATAAGGAATAGATGGGACTTTTCCAGACATAAATAGACGTTTTCTCACTCCTCTTTTCATCTGATTCTGAGTTCTCGCTGAAGTTGTAATAATTTTGCTTACATCAAAATTACATTACCATGTGTTAAATTAGCAGGGTCATGCTATAGCAGATGGCTGAAGAGTTAAACTGTTTTTTCTTTTTCTGCAGTAACTTTATTCACAGTGTATACAATGCTTACAGCAGAACTGTATGCTCCTTCACTTGCCCTCCGTTTCAAGAAAGAAATGCCTTTTGAAAGAATAAATCTTGCATTGGCTGGCTATCATCTCCTAATCTAAAGACTCCAAGTGGTAACTACATAAATTACTGTTACATTCTCAGCACAGTTTCAAATGAATGACTTTATTCCTCATAAAACCACTGCTGTATGGCTTTTCCAGCAGGAGCGGCGTGCAAGGGACCGCTCGCTGTGTCCCCGTGCTGCTGGCCCCAACACTCCCTCCAGCCTCAGTGCAGACACTCACTTTAAACTGTATTTATTTGTTTGGAATGAGTCAAGAGCCACAGGAAGGGTCGTGGCTTTCCCTGCTCGTTCCTCTGCGAGTGCCACATGATGTGCCCTCCATCTGGTGGCAGGAGTACAGTGGGAAAGGGGAGGACTGAGAATGCATTTACGGGGAGAAGTAAAAGCTTTTCACTGACTGTTGATTTAACAAGGTAATATCCCTGCAGTCAGAAATTAAATTGTTAGCCTAGGGGTTTTCCAGAATAGGCTTGTTGTTTAGAATAGTTTTCTTTATATTGCAGCAAGCGAGAGGGGTCTATCCATCTCTTATTATATCCTTTTCCTCTCCTCAGTGTAAATCAAAGCAGGGTTTGGCTCAGGGTTTGCAGTGCTGCAGACCTCTTTGGTTTTCTCCCCTCTTTAGAGATACACAGCTCCTGTGGTGTGGCATGCAGCAGCTGTCCAGCAAGCATGAGGTGTAGGGGAATAAAATATTATTCCAAATACAGTTTTTATTTTCACGTGCCTAGACCAAGAGTGCAGCCATTCCTGGCAGCATCCAAAGCCGTGCGTGTATTGAATGTGTTCTTGTGGCTCCATGCCTGCAGAATCCTTGGAGCTGCCACCAGGGAAGGGACCCCAAAGGCAGCAGAGCTGGCTGGCAGTGGATGACATTGCTCTTGGGACTCTACGGTGGTGGCCCCAAAGCTGCTCATCCCTGGCAGTGCAGGCAAACATCTGACCAAAGACAAGACCATGTCCCTCTGTGTGTCTGTCTCACCACCTTAACTTTTGTTTTTAATATTGCACAAAGCAGTTTTGTCAACACCATGAGGCAAAATGATTCATCTGCTTTCTATTGTTCCTTGCTCAAGCAATGAAAGTAATTATGCCTAAACAGGAATACTTTTTAATTTGTTCTCTGACTGCTGAGTGGTCTCAGTTCATTTCTGTTATGTTCTCCTTTGTAATTCTAACAGCTAAAATATTTTTTAATAAAAGCATGAAAATCTGACACCGTCACTGTATTCCAGGAGCTAAGACTTGAGATTAAATGTAAAACAGATTTGCATGGCTGGAAACTTTATTTGTTGCTGTAGGCACTTCTATAGGAATTTGGGAATAAAGCTGGGGGGAAAGGCTCCACTGTGAACCACGCATGACATTTCAAGTATTATTTGCTTGTCTGAGTAATATCCTATAAAAATCTTGCTGATAGTTGGTCACATTACATGGATATGCCTAAAATGAGTTAGTAATACACAATGGGATCTTGGCAGCATGTTGTGCCTTTTGCTCCTCTTCTCCAGCTTCTGTTTCTGAAACTGCTTTAAGCTGTATTTTATATGTTTAAAGCACTGACTGGACATTTTTTGTGGGATGTAAGGAATAAAAGCATTGAGACAACCAAGGATCCTCAAACCCTTCTGAATATTTCAGTTACCACTTATTCCTGAGCGTGCTTGGATTAGGAGACAGAAAAAAAAAATACAGCCTTAAAATTCTTGTGTTATTGATAGTCTCTCACTCTCAAAAATAAGAAATTGTGCATTGACTCCTTGTGATTTAATGTGTGATGCCACATTAACAATGCACTCATTAGCTGACAACTGCAACCTTTCATTTTATTAATGTTTCTAATGATACAGTTGGCAGGAATTATCTGATAATCCAACCTGTTTTAACATGAAATCCTTGACTGAATGTGGGTAATCAGATTAAGTTCACCTATTGCTCTGTTTCAGGCTCTTTAAAGTTCTTTATGTATGTGGTTTCTATGGGTGGTTTTGGGTGCATTATTTTTCTGGTTTTAGTTATGTAAGGAAGATGTCTAAGAATTTAGTAGCTGTCTACTGAGGGAGGCTACTTAGAAGAAAATATTTTGTTCATCAGTGATCCATCTAGTCTTGGAGTGGACAAAATACTGGTTAGGTTGCATAATAGAATTTTGTACATTAGTGGTTCATAAATATATTTTTTGGTAGAAACGAGTGTTTCTGAACTGATCACTTCCTGTGAGTACTGCGAAAGAATTACAGTCGGTTTTGCATTGGAAGATTTTTTGAAGCATATGGCAATAACGCTGTAATTTCTGGAAGCATGTGATGGGGTTTTGTACTGTCAATGTCTCTGTCACATTGTGGAACTGATGAGTGTGAAGATAGCATGTAAAATGGCTTTGATTAATTTAAACTTTACCCTTTGTGTGCTGCCATAACTTTGGGGGTTTCAGTACGGGGGCACAGCTTTGCTCTGTAATTAACCCAGAGAGACAGAGTTCAGTGTATGGGAGGTGATCCTGTAATTCTGTCATGTTAGGAGTTTACATTAAGTTTTTGACCTTGTTAGATACTGGGGTTTTTTTGAAAATCGTTTTTCTTTTTTATTATTTTTACTGAAAATTCCTCTGTAATCATCTAAGAGCAGCTGAAGAGCTGTTGTGGGTCTCTCTGTGATAAATGAGGCTGGAGGAGCCTGGGGTAGCAGAGTCTCCTGGGGTTTGTGCTGCAGCTGGCAGGACACAAGTGGAGCTGCAGCTACAAGTGTTTGAGGGCAGGGAAGGCAGGTTGTGTTCCAAACATCTTTTTGTCATCAAGGGGTGCATTGAAATCTTCTGGTGTTCTGCAATCTGCCTTAAACAGGAAAATAGCAGCAGCAGCAGATGAAGCAGGTGTCAGGTTCCTTCCAGTCCCAGCAGCTGATGCTGTGGGCACACACAAGCACACACGTGTGGATTACATGGGTTACAACTGGATTACCAGTTATTCCTGGGGGTTTATATATGTATATTCTGCTGCTGAACTAAGACAGTGCAATTGTGAATGTTTGTTGTTACACTTACATGTTCATGTAAGAGGCCTGCACATTTATAAGGAGATAAGTAGGTATTTCCTCTTGCAGTCTGTCTGGTTTGGGGTTTATCTTTAGTCTGGCACCATGTGCAAACCTGTGTATTAACAGCCATTATTTCATGCATCATTGTTCTGGATTATGAATGGATAGAAACAGTGGGCCTTTGACTACCTTTAAATGCACTCTTTGCCTATTCATTTGCCAGTGCAGATGTATTTCTGTATTTTAAAAGCAGATCTTGGCTATTGGAAGCTGATTCAATTTTAGGATATCGTCTACTTCATTACGCACAGACCGCTTAGTCTCATTTCATGTCCTCTCCTGGCTCTTTACGGAGTTTTTAACCTGGTTGCTGGAGTCCTGCAGTTTATTTTATCTTATTAATAGCACTGCTTTACAAAGGTCAGGCCCATTCAGCTAGAAGGTTTTGATGTGGTGGTTTCATTTCAGGAAACAGAACAGCCACTGCTTACTGTGGGTGCCCGAAAAATGCTGGAAGAGGATTTGTGTTGGATGGCTCGTTAAAAAAATTACAATTAGTCTTAGTGCCGAGCAGACTAGCTGCACAAAATTATGTTTCTATCTAGTGGATTAGCTCAATTAACAAATATATAGTGTTTAAGTTGTGTAAATAATCCCCCCAGAGTGTTCTGGATGAGGTGGGTTTATTGTTCCATCAGCAGAGCTGAACAAACAGGAGTTTTCTGATGGAGGCAGAGAGGGGCTTGGGACAAGGATCCCTTTAGGGGAAACTGAAGGTGGATGAGTTTATTAGGTGGATTTGCAGTACTGATAAGGCAGCAGATATTGGAAGGCAGAGCACTTGGGCTCTTGAGATTTAGGGCTGAGACCTGAGTGGGTAGAAGAGGATGAACCATTTGGGGAATGTCTTGTCCTTAGAAATGCCTGATGCTATGGAGTCTAATGGGAAAATGTTCTAACTGAGGAGGAAATAATCTTGACTCTACTTAAGTCTTTAATAAAACTCCTACATGGGTGACCTAATTTTCAGTGCTCATCATTTTTAATTCAAGATTTTATTTATTTATATGTCTAAATATGGATCTGAGATTCTAATGTTAATCATCCATTTAAAAAAGTAAAAAGAAGTCTTGGCTGTGGCTAATGTGATTAATTGAATCTTTCCAGTCGATGAGAGGTAGACTAAATGGATAGCTAGAGAGGGTAATTTTGTTGATGATTTAAGAAATGCATCCTAGCAATGTAGTGTATAGTAAGCTATAAAGCTGTTGTTGTCTTCATATAAATGTGTCATTAAATCACATTTCTTAATGTTAGTGGCCAAGGTGAACAGAAGATGATGCAGAGCAAGATTATTTTCATTTTCCATCTCTCAGCTCTCTAAATGTTCACATCTGCCTTGTGTAACAGAATTATACAAAATCTTACAGTAATGTTCCCCCCCCGAAAAAAACCCTCCTAACAAGCCAAACCTTAAACAAGTTGGTATTTGATCCTCCAAAAGCAAGGTGCTGTATTACACATGAAGACCATGAGTAATACTGTTAAATAAAATTTAAGACCTGATTATTGAGGTAGAAAAATATTTTACCCAAGTTATACAAATTTGTACCTCGTGCTAGCCTAGAGAGCAAACTATGAGCACAGACTGCCAAGTCACCTCAAGTGACATCACTTTTATCTAAAACTTTAAAATCTGAATACAAGGTGGGAAAACACTTCCAGCAGCTAGGCTATTCCTCTCCCCACTCACCATCTGGATATTGTGCGTAAATTATTTTTATAAGCCAACCTTTCTGGAGTGTTTCTCTTGTGATATGCAGGATGAAAGGCTGGGGGAGGCATACATGGTCCAGCTCCCCTGTCAAGTTGAATTCTTTCTTTCTTTCTCCACTCAAGGTGTGTTTGGCTCATCAGTCATTTTCTCAGTCCCAAGGCTCAAATGCATTATATTATTTGTTTGCTGATCCTGTCAGCTTAGCACACAGAGGAATATGTTATAGGGGAATAGTGGGCTGGAGTTGACAAGGGACATTTCAGGAGTGAAATGTGGCAATGCAGGAGAGCAGATGTGATGCCATCAAAGGCTGGGGTAACCAAGGGACAGTTTGCAGTGGGAAGGGGAAGATGGTGAGGAGAAGTGGTAGAAAAGCTCCCAAGAATGGTAAAAAAAGTGTGTGACATGAGGTGACCCTCCTTCATGCCCACATCCCAAAGCAAATCACAAAACCGCAGAAAGAAGGAACAGGCAGGGTTTGGCAGTCTTGACAGAGTAGAGTTCACTGAGAAAGATAAAGCAAACTTTACCCTAATTCACAGTGACTGGCACTTATTTGAGTGTCTGGAGCCTTTTTGTGCTCCCTCTGTGGATGCCAAGACTCTGCATTGATCCAGCATTTCCACCGATTGCTAAGGAAATTTGCTGTTTCAAAAACTCTGTGGAAAAGATGGTCCCATCCCACATGCAATTCCAAAGAGAAGCTTAAGTCTTCTCACTTTCCTAAATTCTGTCGGTGCTCTGGAAGATATTGCTTACATAAATATCACAGCTAATATTGTATTTTGTTGACAAAACTATTAACTTCACCAAAAATATGCTTAGCATTTTCCCTTGTGCTCTCTGTTATAATGAGCTTTTTTTTAAAAAAAAGAGTTTCTAAGGCTTAACCACATGTGATACTTGTTTTAATTGGAGATCAGATTTAATAAAATGCACTATTTGTTTCACTCAGTATTGCATTCACTTCCAGATTGTGTTTTCTTCAGTAGCAAGACTCACAATAATGTACTTCTCCTTTTTGCCTTCCAACATAGCCTGAGTTGCTTAGGTCTCATAGTGACTGTTGCTTGTAGAATGAAGCTTTAATGCAAAGTAATTTGCTGAAGCATCTGACCAAAATTCAGAAGCAAATGCTGTCCTAGTTGTCATTGCGTCTGCTCTGGAAGAAACAGGAGTTGATCTAAGTTTAGGCATATATATTTTGGTTTAAAAGGAGCTCCTTGGATATGGTTTTAATTGTGGTTCCCCAGCCACATTAACTAAATTGAAACCACAAGTGGAGAGCTTGCAGTTGGTGCAGGGGTGATGTGTCTGCTCTGTGGCAGTGGAGTTATGGACACTGCTTGTGGCAATGTCTGCAGCCAGGAGAAAATGTGCAGAAAGAAAAGCCTGCAATGGTTCTTCATTAAACAGAACAACTGCTTCAGAATAACGTCCACACGTGGATTTGCACTTGTACAATTTCAATCGGTTCATTCAAGTAAATGTGTGCAACACCCGTATCTGGCTGTTTCAGCGTGCTGCTCTGAGGGATAAATGCACAGGGATTGTTGAGTCTTTCCCTGTTGTATTTTTCCCTTCCTGGCAGAATTCTGCCTGCAGCAAAAGTGCCAGTGAACAGGCGCAATGTGGGCTGTAAATCTGAACCACTTTGGGGGCGAGTGGAGGAAGAAGTTGAAGAAGGGACACGATATCCATTAGGCTGCAGTGAAACACTCACTGGGTTCCTGCATTTGCTAAGTAAGGTAGATTTGTTTTCTGAATGTTTCCAATAAAACACAAAAATTCAATTTATCTTCAGTTTTCCCAAAACACAGACTTTACGGATACTTCTTGTAGTGCCTATTGCTTCAGGTATAGCTACAATTTTTCAATTTTTTTTTCTTGTTCATACAATTTTGATTGTGGCTACACTGCAAAAGTTGCGGTTTGATGTTTTCTTTTTCCCTAGCTTAAAAATCTGAAGCCGTTCTGATTCAGCTTGACTGAATATATTTAGACTTCGAACCCCTTACTGGTTTTATCATTGTGATATTTATCCTCTTTGTATGTCAGTGAGTGTGTCATACGTGTTAATGTCACAGATTTTTAAGAAACTTGAGGGTGAAATGTTGTGTCTGCATAGTCCACGTGGGTAGTTTGTTACCAAGAATAGGAGTAGTCGTGTCATGCTAATAACAAATAGACCATCTGCCTCCCACAATTCCTCCAGCTACTTGATAGTTTAATAGATGACTTTGTCTTCATAGTAGATGTGAGAAGCAATGCAGCATGGCCATGACAATATTTTTTTTCTGCAGTGGAGATGACTGTGTTCTGTATGTGAGTATCCAGTAAAAACCTGCTCAGCTGGTGAATCTCTGAATCCTGTTTTGTGTCCTCATGTCTGTCTGTGGCTTCCTTGACACACCACATTAAGAGCAAACTCAGGCTCAAATTATTTGAAGAAAGCGAGACAAAATAATGTACAGAAGTTTTCCGTTGTTATGTAATAATTCTGCTTTTAATTTTCTTTTTCCCCCAAAGATTTAATTGACATTGTAGCTTTGGACTGGAGCACTTTTACTGTCAAGCAACAGCCACCCCACTCTGGCCTTTGGGTTGAGCCATCATCCATTTGTGCTGGCAGTGAGCAGTTCAGGTCATTTTACATCAAATTGTGCTGAATAGAAGGAGATATTTTTCAACCTGGATTCCAAGTCCTGAACATCTGTGTATTGCTGTTGTCTTGGTCTTTCATTTGTGCTCTGTTTGCTTAAAACTGGGCTTGGAGATTTTTGTTAGGTCGTAAGATAGGCTGAAAGTGAGTTAGACAGTGTAAATATTACACCCTGAAACCAGCACTCACTGTTCTGGGGACACTTTGTGGGGTTTATTTTATTCTCATCTAGAGAAGGGCCAGTAGTCTGAGGGAAGTCTGAAAAGGGCAAGGAAATATGAATGAGTAGATGGCTTTAGGGTACTCTTGGACATACCAGTGTCAACAGGGAATGTTGAATAGAAAATTTGCCAGAGGAATAGGTGGAGAAGGAGCAGGTCAGGTCCCTTTTCTATCACTTTTCTAGAAAACTCTGCACTATGACACCCACATTTTGCCATGTACACCCAAATGTTATAAATGTACCCCTCAGGGATGTGTGTACTTTACTGCTGGGAAGAGATGAAGCGGGTAGATCAACCTTAGAAGGGACAGACAGGACCAATCTCCAAAGAAATTTGCTGCACTGAGAGGAAACTTACTGGATTCTCATTGCAAATGGAGTGATGATTTTGGAAACCAAATTTCTGATCAGCCCCAGACTTGACATCAGTAGAGACTTAGAACTGAGCAAGCAAATACTTTGAATTTTGCCTGCTTTAAAAGGTTTATCCTTCTAGTGTCCACACTGGTGTACAGTGAAATCTGGTGTGGGGCAGAGAGAACAATTCTGGAAGCCTAGCACTTAAGCTTAATTGTCTTTTTGGGAACTTTTTGGTTTGGGGGGGGGCAGGTGAATGCATTTTTGACAGTGGATTGTCAGCACTTTGAAAATCTGACCTGTTTTATACAGTTCATGGAGATATACTCAGGACCATTCCTTCTTGAAGCAGATGAGTGATGAAATGATGAGGCCCCTCTGAGGTCAGCAGAGCTAAGGAGTCGATGAACTTACCGGACAGCTACAGAGCTGAAATCAAAATAAAGGACAGCAGAAGGATAATAATTGAATTTTATGGAGGCAGAGGATAATTGGATGCTAATACTTCATTTTCAGTGCAAATGGCATATTCACAATGGCCTTTCCTTGGACTTCTGCTTCAAGAGGAGTGGGGAATGGCTGGCAAGGGGCCAGAAGAGGTGAGGGAGGGCAGCTGGAGATTTCAGGAGTAGTAGCTCTTAGGAAATGGATGAAAAGAGTGAGGAAATTTGATTTTAAGACAAGATCAGTTGAGGGAAGGCCATGAGAGCAGTTCTTAAGTATGTAAAAAAAAACTTGCAGAGAGAAAAAGATTAGTCTGTTCTCAACGTGAGTGGGGGAAAGGAGAAAATGGAATGTGTCTAAATACAGGAGGGTGATTATTTGGGATGGACAAGAGGTTTATATCTTTGGAAAAGGGCAGGAAAACAAGTGCCTGGAGTGGCAGTGGGGTGAGCCGAGCCTGCCCCAAACCAAATGATCTCCTGTGGCCTCGTCCCAAGCCTGTCTTTATAAGATTTTATGCTTGCTCCTTTGGAGAGAGCTTATAGTTTATCCACAAAGCAGTTGGATTTGTGGTACAGTGTAAATAACTGCAGGACAGTGTTTTGGTTATCAGTGCTGATTTCCTCAGCTGTATATCAGAACTGAAGGGTCACTTGGAAGCTGTCAGTGTTTCCAGATAAAAACAAATGCATCTGAAACACAGTTCAGCTGCTGAGATGGAGATTATCAGAACTAAGCCATGTGATATGGCATTTGTGATAACACTTTTCTTACATAAGCATGTGGAGATGGTATTTTATCCTTGCACCCCCCCCCCCCTTTTTTTTTTCTTTTAATCTGCTGTTTTCATTTTAACCAATACACTCTACTGAACTTCTAAATGTTTTTGAAATAAAATCTCCAAGCTGACTTATCAGCTAGGAATCTCTGCTGTTCTGTTAGAATTGCACTGGTAAATTAACACATACTGATAAGAAAATGAGGCTGGGGACAGGCAGGTTACATGGCATCATCTTGTGGCTGTCTTAGGATTTCCTGTATATAAGGTTAACTTCTTGAAATTCATGAAAATAAAGGGTTTTTTACATTCTTTTCAAATTCTAAAAATTAGACATGTATTTGGGATTTATCTAATTCAAAGTGATCCTCAATCTTTAAATAATAGGTAGCTTTTCTAAGCATTGGTAAGTTGGTTTGGGTTTGTTTTTTTAAATTGTTTTTTCTTTTGGGTTAGCATACCCTCTTTAATTCCACATTGTCCTTTGAGAACTGAGGTATTATTTAAAAGTTAAATCATACAGTTTCAATAACAATGTCCAGTGTCATCAGAATGACACATTCAGTTGTAATTACTTTAGAGTTCACAGTGTAATCTGATGATTGGCAATTAAAAGGAATAAAATACTGCCAGTTGAGCAGTATTGAGATTTTTATTGTTTTGGTTTTTTTTTATCAGCAGATTTCCTGTATAAGAAGCAAGCTTTCAAGGGGGTTTTCTTTTGATCAATAGGTTTTCTGTATAGAAAAAGAACCATCCACTGCTATTCACATCCCCACAGCAATGGTCTCTTGCTGGAAGTAAACCTAATTGTCTCCGACAGTAAAAGGAACCACTTGGACTTGATTATGCAGCTGGTCACATTTTATTGAGACACTGACATATTCCCTGTGGTCTGGGAAGAAAAGAAGGTTATATCATTGTGAAGTTTTGCTGGGTCAGTGCTCTGCCAGTGAATGCAGGGCTCTATGCAAACATTTCAAGGTGAGGGATTGTCTTTTCCCCCGTCCTCCTTCTGCTGTGTCTCGACATCGCCCTCGGCGTTGAAACCTGCTGGAAAATGCAGGGCACAGCTGTTTGGAGCATTAGGAGAAAATAGAGTAAAAGCCTTCATTAAATAATTAGATCTGTAAGCTTTGAATGAAATTGTATGTTCCCTTTGCTGTATTTAAAACAGGGGCTAAGATATATCCTTGTATATCCAAAATAAAGGTTTAGGTTAAAGCATGCGGCTTATTTAAAATGTTTTTTTGATGGGATTGTACAAAGATACGGTTTGTGGTGTTATACATGCACACAATCATCTGTACCATAGAGGAAAACTTGTATCTTGGCTGAAATTTAGCAGCTGTGAAAGTTAATAAGAAAACTGTAGTTGTGGGTGTGTTATTGATTGTGAAAGAAAATGGCATCATTTTGAGAGATCATCTTTCAAACAAGAGTTCCTTTAATAATAATAGAAGAGATTTCCTGTAGAGATACCTTCATTGTGTACATATTTTGAAAGAACTTTTTTTTTTTCACCAACAGCTCATCTGTTGAAAGCCATTTGTTTTAATAAATAGAATAAATGTATGAGCAGTAGATCAGTCCAGTTTGTGGTTAAGTACTTGAAGTTTTATATTAGGGGGAAGCAAGGTCTCCTTGCATTGTTGAAAGAAAAGTGTGTCATTCTTGTAACCAAAGTGAACAGTGGAACATGGCAGTAAGTTCTTTAGAGCTGAAGTACACAGTGTAAAAGTATTTTTGTCTCTCCTCTTTCTGAGAAATTAGGTCTTAAGATCTTTGAAATAGTCCTTTTCAGGGACTGGAGCTGTCATTCTCCATGTTGAGGGTTCTGTGATTCATTTACTATTCTTAAAGTGGATAGTGATAACCATCTGTGGTTGAGGGGTTTTGGGTTTTTTCCTTGGTTTTGTTTTTGTTCTTGTGGCAGGGGTTTTGTCTGTTTTTTTTTTTTTTGTTGTTGTTGGTTGGTTGGTTGGGGGTTTTTTGTTTGTTTTTTTGGGTTTTTGTTTGTTAGTTTTTTTTGGTTTTTTTTGTTTTTTTTTTTTTTTTTTTTTTTTTTTTTTTTTAATTTGCTTCCTGAATTAGGGAAGAGAAAAGCTTAATGACAATCTCGTCCGTCTCCATGCTGGGTTGTTGAGCAAGGTGTATGTCACAGAAAAGTGAGTGCTTGAAAATAAAAATTATTAAGTAATATTAAAAAAAGAAAAAAGCCACAAGTATAAATAGCCAATTTGGTTTCTGTTCCTAGCTCTGTCTCTGCCTACCTGTCCCCCCTTGAGTGATTTGCTTGTCTCATATTGGGCCTCTGATGTTCTGAAGTATTTGGAAGATTTGGATGCTGGCTGAATGTCACGTAACTGACATCCAGATCTCTTAAAAAGCTTTGGAAAGCTCAGCTATGGCCAATTCATGACTTTGCAATGTTTAACGTAGAGGAACAAAGACTTGCTTGTTTTCCAATAAACTGTGGAGCTGACAGTGAGAGAATCAGTCATTTTTCAATGCCTTCCACCATCTGCCTTGCATGCAAGTTTGGCTTGCATCATGATGTTGGAAAGCGAGATTTGAACCGTCCCCATGAGTTTTATTTAAAAAAATATAAAAGACGTTTGACTGATGCGATGGGTAAGAGCGATAAACTTGGTAGTCCTGTAGTGAAAAAACATAAATGTACAAAATAGCTAAGCTTGGGAGCCAGCAGGGGCTGAGATCTGACTGTTCTTCAATGCCATGGCAAAGAACTTCCCAGGAAAATGAGAGGTTTGCCCTGGAGCAGTTCTGCATTAATTTATACCGCAATAGGAGAAGACACACACAGTCAGGTACCCCTGTGAAAGTCTAACATCCAGGTGCACTTAAACACAACGCAAAAATGCTATAAAATTTTGTTTAAAAGTATTTCTCTATTTTCTCTTAGTATGACTTTCTAAAGAGAGAGCTTATGACACTTTTATTGGAAATACCTGAAAGCCACAGTACACGTTTTTTGGTTTTTTTTAAATAAAATTCCAAAGTGTTTTTTTTTGCTGGAGAACTGCACAACCAAATCTAGACCCCAGCATTCTGTTTTCTGACATTCCCTATTTTTTATGATTTCATGAATTGAATTTATTCTGTGCCTGTGAGAAGTAAAAGCTGCCACAGATCATAGTCCTTTTTGTTAAAAGCACGAAGAGTTGTACTTCTTTATGTTAAAGCATGTTAAAATGTGCATTGTAGGCCCTATGTACAATCTCTGGTGCAGATGCAGCTTTGTAAATATTCCCTTAGATAGAAAAAGCAGTAAGTTGTTACCAAGAATGAGCAGGAGTTAATTGTTATTATTATTGCTAGAAATATGCCCAGAATATCCAGAATGTGTGAAGGGTGGTGATGGATGTGACAGAGGACATTTCACAGATCAGCTCTCTGCAGCAGATGCTGGTGACCTTGCAATGTAACCTGAAGAACCTGAATCCTGCTTCAGGATCCTGGGGGCAGCTCTTTGCACCATGAGCATGTTTCTCTCACCTCCTGATAAATATTTATCCTTTCTTGGACCTGAATTTATTTACTTTTGTCTTTTGGGAGCAGCAAATTCGTGGCCATCAGTTCAGACCATGGGAAATCCAACCGGGCAGGTTGGAGACCAGCCCTGTAGAGTGCCCTAATTAACAGGAACATGTAATTAAAATTGAAGCAGATGTGGCTTGGGCAGGTGGTATTTCCTGAGCATTTCCTGAGTGTGCACACTGTGTGTGATGGACACAGATAACTCCTCTTTCTGCAAGGGTGGGGAACGCTGCTGCATCTGCTGAGCAGTTGGTGTGTACGGGTGCCACAGCTCGGCTCTTAATGGGCTGAAACGAGCTCTGAAATCCTCAACATACGAAAACATCTTTAAAACTCAGCCTGCACAAAGTTTGAGGTTAAAAAAAAAAAACCAAAAAAACAAAAAAGACATTTGCATGAGAGGCTATAAATGTAATAACCCCATGTGATGCATTTCCTGCATTCTTTTGTGATTATCTGCTACCAGCTACTGTTGGGAGCCTCGTGTTAGACAGGAGAACACTTTGATCTGATGCAGCTTTACAAAATATGAGCAACTCACAGGATCTGAGAGCAGCTACTCAGCTGAAAAATCGATCTGTAAAAATTCCAAAATCGCATTTGTTGTTAGCTCTTATCTAAAATTACAGGAGTTGCTTTAGGAACAATTTCGGTGAACTGGAAGAAAATAGTGGAAATTTACAGTCAAAATATGAGAATAAGGCACTTAAACATCTAACCCAGCAGAACTGGAATTCAGATTATTTTTTTCTTATTAGGCCGGGAAGTGTAGGCCAGTTCCCCACGCTCATGGCAGTACAGGTGGCAAATCCGAAAAGAAAAAAATCTCACCAAACCAACCACACTTGAAATTTTACATGTTGGCAGGGAAATTTTGTCCCTGTAGATTTTTCGGATTGAATCTGCAATTCCAAATTTTTTTTTTTCATGAGGTTTTATAGCAGTTTAATAGGATTATCTGAGAAGTAATTGCGCCATACAGTTAAATTATTCCATCTCTTGGTTGTTAGAGTGACCTGTTGTAATTTTTCACTGTCTGTTGAGTGGTGTTTCGGTGTCCCAGCTGGCTTATTTGCAATACCTTGTTCTCTCCTTTGGCAAGCTGTGTCAAAAAGTGCTGTTGTAGCAAATGACTTTCCATTAAGGCACGGCAGGTCTGTGTTCCCCATGGTTACCAAATTGAAAATGAAATTTGTATATTTTGTGTGCATGTTCATTTATCTTTTATAACTGTCTGGTAAAGAATAGCCTTTTGAAGCTGCAGAGGCTGCAGGACCCCTGGCTTTATTACGAGTATATCTTCAACATATTTAAAATTATTTTTCTAGGTTTAGGACTTTGAGTCTTCAACAGCAGTGGTCTTTTCATGACATCAAAGTGGGAATTCTCTACCTTATTCAAGTGAAGTAGGGTGAGCTTTCTGGGTTTTAAGTGCAATTTTACCTGGGTTTTTTTTTTTTTTTCAATTCAGGGGCCAAGCATTTTGAGATCGAGGAGAATGCTCAAGAAATGAGTTTATGCCCTGTTCTGATGTACATAAGTTCAGTAATGATCTGTATTAGAAAGTAAAGGTCAGGAGTTTGTGGAAATCTCTGAGAGCATCCTATAAAGGCACAGGAGTGTTCAGTCTGGCATTGTTGCATTCGTCAGTTTTGATTCTGATTTGAGACCAAATCTTCAGTCTGTGGTGGCTCCACTTCACTGGATTGTGTAGATTTACAGCAGCAGAGATGTGCCCATAAACTTTGTGGTTATTCCCACTGAATGAACCTTTAAAAAGTACCCGAATAAAGTATCTTTTTAATGTGACCAAAGGGAGTTAAAATTTTGGCTGTAGTTATCAGAGGCAGTGCTGTAAATGGAAATTGGCAATTGCGTTGGTGTTGGTTCCTTCTGAGCGTGCAGCTGCTTGGGAAACATCCTCATCCTGAGGGGCTGCTCCTCTCCACTGCTGAAATCCCACTGCTGGGAGTCTCTGAGCCCTGCAAGTTCTAGGCAGTAAATAATTTCAGCATTTGTAAAGGACTGTGAAGTGCGTGTGAAGTGTTGATACTTTTCCAGGCTGAACTGCCGAGCTTGACAATTTTCTGAATCTGGCTGGGTTTAGGAAATACTGGTGTTGCATATTTTACTTGTTATACAATTAGTATGTGAAAAAATAATGAGTTAAATTACCTCTGACTTTAAGTTCATGCAGTCAGCATCAAAGGCAAATGCAAGTCAGCTATTGTAATATATCTGGGAAAAAAAATCTTTCTGGTGGTGTTCATAAGATTTATCAAAGTAGTCTGATATGTGCTGATTTATTGTAAAATAATGTGTGCTCATAATTTGCAATTAGATTTTAACATGCTATAAAGACATTATGGAGTAAATAGTGAGTGGGATCATTTCTGTAACTTAATCAGATATGTTGTCACAAAAGTTTCAAAGACATGTTGATTTAATTATGAAGTGGAAAGTAACTTCTATTAGTAAGGGAGCAATTTGCTTGTTGTATCTTCCTCTTTTAATGCTTAATTCCTTTTCTTGTGACTGAGTGCTTCTGGTTGCAATGTGCCACAGCCCTATTGGCCTGGGATAAATTTCTTCAATTATTTATTCTATTAATGTTTCCATCACATGAGGGAAATGTAGATATTCTGTTAATGATTGTGTTAATCAAACAACTTTCTGTATTTCTGCACTGCCCAAGTTTATGTCATTACATTAGCAGGCACAGGAGATGAAATTGGAAACTTGTAATATACTGCAGATTGGATTAAGTCATCTGTGTGGTGTAGACTGCTTGAAGACTTATTTTAGATAATTCAAAAACATTAAATCTGCAAGACAGTTATTGTGCCTGACAGGATCCCTGAAGCCCCAACATAAGGCCAGTGTTGTAAAGATTTTGAACTTTGTGTATGAACAGCCTCACTGGGGCAATGCAGCCTGGGATACAACATATTGCTTTGAACAAATAGATTTTATAAAAAGCACATTTATACATAAATATGTCTATTTAAAAAAAAAAAGCCTTTTGCATGTTGGAATAATCATTCTGCCCATGCAATGTGATGATGAGCATTAGACATTTGAATGGAATATATAATTTTTTAGCCATTTCTAGGCGTGATGGGTGATATAACTCCACTTTCTACCTTTTTAAGGCTTTGATGTTGTCTAGGCAGTAAATGTTCATTTTTCAAATCTTCAGCCACAAGGTGGGTGGAGAAGGGAGCCCTTGTGCTTGACTTCCATCTTAAGCTTTGCTTGCTGGGGCTCTCCCTGGGGACAGTGCAGATCCTTCTGGAAGTAGTGCCAGGACCTTCCCACCTGCAACACTGGTTTTCGATATTGCAGGGGTAACTGGAAAACATCTGGTGGGATTCTCAGATACCTATTGCTTCTTAAAAGCACTATAAATTATTCAACCCTTTATTTTTGTTGTGTGCAAGGCAGCCAGGGTGTTGTTTGAAGTTCTGCTGAGGACCTTAAAGCACTTAAGTTTAGTGGCCTTTTTGTGAAGAGAAGGTTGTGGACAAGACATTCAAGCAGTGTCAGTATCTCTGTGCTTGGAAATCAATACATCTGTGATCCTTAATCTTCTTTTCAGTGCTGAGAGCTTTGTAGACACATTAAAAAAAGAACTCAAAAAATCCTCACCTTTACAAAATTCAGCAAATATTCCATAAGCTTTCTGTGCTGCTCATGGGTAGTGCTTTTTATTTGAGTAATAAATTTTATTTCTGTCCTTCTTTGCTTACATGACTGCTTGCCTGCATAAATAGGGAAAGCAGCATCTGTTGTTCCTTGAGCAGTTCCATCCTCTGAAGTTATCATGGCAGTAGTTTCAGCATCTGGAATCCTTTGGCATGTGCTGGGGAGGAGGATGGTCCTTTGGTGCCTTCATCCTGTGGCCCCTGTGCCAGCCAGTGTTGAAAGTGATGCCATCCCAGTGACACAAGCCCAGACCAAGCTGTCTGTGTTCTTGGTGACCCATCAGTGGATACTGCCAAAATAATTCCCATATTTGCCTTTTATGCTGGCCAAGCTGGTGGCTCAGGTGAGCCTTCAGTGCAGGTAGGAAATGTGCTGGCAGTGAGCACATCTTTTGGGGGAGCAGTTCCATTCTGCTTAGTAAATTTGCTTTCCTTGATGAATTCAAGCCAAACATGTAATAATAACTATGTAATTATAAGTAATTTTCAGCGTCATGCCCTCGCTGATGCCCTTGAGATGTTACTTCAGATTGGCTTGTTCATGTTTGAAGATTGGTTAAATTTATGCTCTTTTAGAAATTTCATCAGCAAATGACATATGAATTTTGAAACAGTTACTGTGATAATTTCTGTAGGATTCTTTATTTAATTTGTATATGTTTCCTATACATACATTTTTTTCTTATTTTTATTTCCCAAAAAGCAGTTGCCTTACCAAGTTGTCTTGTACTTGGTAAGAAAATATTTGCAAAAAAATGAAAGTTGTTTGGTTTTTTTTGCATGTTTGATGATAGGTTTTTAATAAAGTCATGCACTGATGCATATTAAGGTACAGGAGTTCTGGTGGGAAATAAACTAAACCTATATTTACTTGTGTGTGTGTGTGTTTTGGGTTTCTTTTTTTTTTCCCTTCCCAGGGATTTGCTAGAGTTCTCCAGAGAAGATGATACAGACCTTGCCATGAAAATCCTGGGTCAGTGGCGTTCCCAAGGCCTGGAAGATGTCAGGCTGGTGAATTACTCTGTTCTGCTTGACCTGCCAGGCCCTTCTGCAAACACAGTCACTCTGCAAAGCAGCGGGGAATGCTTTTATCCAAGTGGACAGCAGTGCAGCAGAGACCCCAAAACACCTCCCAGCCAAGACCTCCTGTACTCCTACGCAGCTTATTCCGCCAAAGGAACTCTCGAGGTAACGTGGCCATTTGTCTCTGTCACTTGTGGTGAAATAGAGTTAGGAAACATCAGCTTTTGCTGAACCTGGCTGGAAAATTGTACATAGAAGCACAGAATTGTTTAGGTAGGAAAAGACCTCTAAGATCATCAAATCCAGTTGATAATATGCTGAAATGCCCAGCCTTAAAATAAGCGCATTTTTGTGAATTATGATGTGGCCAATTGTACTTATTATCTTAATTAACTTTACAACCTTTTTTATATGAATAGTTCATAGGAGATATATAGATACACACTCACATATTTCTATGTGAATAACTTTTTTTAAGTATCTGTGTTTATGAATTGGCACATTTTGCTTGTGTGTGAAAATCTGGAAGCTGTGTCTAGAGTTTCACTTCATCCTTGCTGATGTATGAGAGCTACTGGTTTGAGGGATGCTTGCAGGAAGGATAAGATGAGGCTGGTGGGAGTGCTGGGCTAATACCTGGAGCCTCTGAGTTATGGTTGTGGATCTCACATAATTTCTACTGTGACAACTCAGTTGACACATCTGCTCTGTTTCCTCTTGAAAACACCGATTTGTAGTTCTATCTTGCTGTAGTTACTCTAGGAAGTTTTGTCAACAAAAAGATTCTACCTGTTTGGATTTGTTACTTGCCAAGTGAAATAAGATCTTGGATTATCTTGTTTTTTCCTGTGTACTGTCTTCACTGACTGTTTTCCTTTAGCTTCTTGCAAAATATTTTGGGAGTGCACAAAGGGGCCATCATTTCTGTTTACCTTCCTAGCTGAGATAGTGTAAATCTTCGTAAATATTTCTGAAATATAGAAATTGCAGTTTCACCGTTAATTGCATTATTGTCATCTTCCTCCTTTTAAAAATACATTATTATTCCACTGATGGTGGGGGGTTTCCATGATGGTTTCTTTCTTATCTGAAAGACATGTTTGTTCATGGCTTAGAACACTTGCAGACTATAAAGACTATTGTGAACATCTTAATATTTAAACATGCCTACTCTAAACATGCTGAGTCTCATCAGCCTCCATTCTGGGGCTCTGTCCACTTCTAATTTGTTGCTGAGAACCAAATTAAGCAGGCAAGAGGAGGTCCTGACTTGCATGATACACACTTTAACTTTTCCATGTACTAATGAATTGGGGTTGCCTTCTCATATCACTTAAAACCTCCATATATAATATTATTTTCTCATTGTAACTTAGTAAGAGTAACTTTAATCAGAGAGAAGAATGGTTGTGACCTTTGAGGTTTCATTTCATGAATGTCAATGTGGTGCTAACAAATTCATCAGATTGAAGGAAATCCAATGTTCCGGGAAAAACCAGTGCTGTTATTCCCAGCAGCACGTGCTCCACTTTCCTTTATGTTCCAGGGCAGGTTTCTCTTATGAGTTCAGCAGAAATGATGCTCACACACCCTGTCCTCATCACAAGGGCTGGACCTTGGCTTTGGCAAAACTCCAAACTTGCCCTGGAGCCAAGGAATGGCTCTCTGCACAGTTTTACAGTCAGTTCTTCAAGATACCTCAGCATACAAAACTTGAGATCTGTTCTTCAAAAGTCTGTCTGAAACGTCCTTAGATCTAGAGTTTTTGCCTAAAAGGGGGATTTTCCTATTTGTTTAGGCTACAGGTAAGTTGGTAGTGATCTAACCTTCCTGACTTTCAAGCCTACACACTAATCTCTACTATTTAAACTAATGGAAGTAGAAAAACTTTAAATGAGAAGTAGCAGGTGGTGGCTGTTGCTGGGTTCAGCCATCAGAAAGTGACTTGATTGCTTGCAGTGGAACTACAAGTCGTGTATTTTGAATATCCTACAGTGGTTTGTGATTGCAAAATCATGAAGGTTTTCCTGTGAACAGGTATTTTTATAACAGCTACTCATAACCTGAATAATTTTCTTTCAAATGTGGCACATCCTTAGCAGAAAATTCCTATTATGTGTCACTTAATCAGGCTGAATTGCTAATACTGCCTGGATGCTGCTGCTTCATTGTATCTCATTTGTCTGTTTGGTTTGCTAGAAGTTGAAGCAAATAAAACCATTAAGCTATTGCAGTCTGGCTACCAGCAGAGCTACAGCTCCACGTCGATGTTGACAAGGTTATTTGTAGAACAGCAAGAGTCATTTTCTTTGACCACCTGTCATGTCCATTCATCATACGGCCATTGTATGTGAGCCATCCAATTTGTGCTTTCTGGTAACAGTCTAAACAGCATTTGTGAGTAAAAATGTGAGCATTTGTGATCTGAAATCTACTTCAAAAACCTACTTAATGCCATTGTGATGGATGGTGCACTTTACTACTCCTCTATATTTCATCGGGCTGTGAAAAGGTGACAGTGTTTACCCATCATGGTGACAGGCAGGGCAGCTTACAGTTCTGGAGAGGGCTGTCGAGTCAGTTTTGAAATAGATATTGCAGCAGTTATGTAAATAATATATTGTAGGCTAGGTCAGCCTAAGGAAAGAATGACATACCTGAAATATATTTTTATTAAAACTTAAATATCAGCCACCTTTTATAGAGCTTAAACCTTTTGTCTGCTTGATAAAAACAGGAGAGCTGCTCTGGCCAACAGAGTGCACATATAAATGGAAATTACATTGCTTCAAATTTATGCATTAAAGCAAAATGCATTGTCAGACGGTATCCAGCCAGTCTCTGAGTGAGGGTGGTGTGATGAATCCGAATGTGCTGCTCCTGCCTCCTGGAACATTGGGATCCAGGAGCTCTGGGGTTCTTCTGTCTCTGGGGAGTGCAGAGGGCTGAGCTGGGGAACAGCGGCAGGAGCTGATGAGAGGGGGCTGTGACCCTCCCAAAATCTGGTGTCCCCCTTCAGTTCCACACTGGTAAATGGTGTCAGTGTGACATGGGTGCTGGTGGTGATCCCTGAATGCCCCAAAGGAGAAGCAGGGCTCCCTTTGGGCTTGCAGGAGCCTGGGTGGCACTGGGGGCACTGGGCGATTGGTTTCTGTCAGTTCTGCCAAGCGCAGCAGCTTGTGGAACAAACCCATGCCCACAATGTTTGTCTGCTCCCTCCACCGTTCCTTTAGCAGCTGGAAGTAGCCCTAGCAGATGTAATGGTTGGTGTGTTGGAATAACGTTCAAGGACAGACTAATTAAAGCAAAATGTAAATGGTATTTGCTTTGTATTCACGCATTTTCTGAAATTATGTTTGTGTGACCTGAAGTTTTCCTCACTTTCCTTTCACCTTCAGTTTATTCACTCTTTACTTTATGGAAGTGTTAAGGAACTTTTGGCAATCCTAATTCTGCTTTCATACTTTGAGCTGAGGAGCTTGGTGTCCTCTGTCTTACAGCATTGTCTCATTATTCACTACTCTGCCTCTTTTGGAATAATGCACCAAATCCCTGTTGGTTCCTCTGCTAATCCTCTCTTCTGGTTTGGGGTTTGTTTCCACCCTCATGGATGCTCTCAACAATCCCAGCAAACCATCATGTTTCTTTCCTGTATTTTGTTTCATGTACTGAAAGGAGTGTGTTGGTTCAGGAGCCTGGAGAGGATGCAGGAGTACTGGCATGTCCTTGAAATGGAGCAGGGATTATTTGCAGCAGGGATTATTTGAGGGTTTATGGACAGAAATGAATTGTGCTCAACTCTGAGGCAGTTCTCTCTACACCTGACTATGTCTGTTTCAAATTTTGGCCACGGCTCTGTCCGTGTTCCCTGACTGCTTTGACTCCTCTGCCGTGTCCCCTCCCTTCCCTGCCATCATCCACGTTCCCAGTTTCTGCTGATTTCTCTCTTGCCGTGTCTGCTGATCTGAGGCATTTCTCTTCCCAATCAGGAGTGTCTTTGATGAGTTTTGGAGGGGCTGCATGGAGCAGACAGGTGGGAATGCTGCCTGCCAGCCTCTACCCACACCACGCAGAAGAGATTCTCTGCATCTGCTGGTCGTGTCCCGGTCTGCTGCGGTTCCTTTGTTTTGGTGACATTTTCTCACTGAATGAGAACCCACTGCAGAGATTAATGCAACCTGAAACAATCTGGGAAGTACAAGCCCATCTGTTAAGCTCACTCAGTCATCTTCTCACCATTCTTCAATCTTGGCAAGAGGGGAATGAGGGAAGCAGGACTCAGATTTTGCTGTCAGATCCTCTTTCACAAGGAGGGGAGTTTGCTCACTTCTTATCCAATATCCCATTTTCTAATGGCTGTCTTTGGATGTCTCCTCTGCCCACCCATCCTCTTCTTTCCCAGATCCTTTGCAGGAAGATGGGAGCCTTCCTCTCCTCCACTGCCTGTTCCTCTAACCATTCCCACTCCTGCCAGGAGTGTGTCCTGCAGTCCCCTCTGCTCTCTGCTCAGGTTTACAGCCCTGTTTGCTGCCAGCACTGGCACCTCTCTTTATTTCCAGCTCTGCACCAAAGGGTCTGGAGTTCCTCTGGAGGGGACAGTGCATCAGGAAGTCCTTGACCCCAAAGCTTGCTTTCATTTGATTCGCTTTCATTGTGCTGGAAATGTGATTAGTGCACCCTTATTATCTTTTCTCTTCCCTCCAGCTAATCAGTGGTAATTTCCTTCACAATATTTCAGAATTAAGATCAGTGTCAGCGGGTTGGTTTTAGAAAATTTTAAAATCTTCCCAGGTTATTTTTATCCCCAGGCAAAATTTCTAAATGAGCCTTCTGCAGCGTGCTCACTCGCACATCTCGAATTCCAAAGGCAGACAGTGCGTTTAATTTAGATTAAATAATCACAGCTTCTCTTCCTAAGTCTTTCAGTCATTTTTGATGGCACATTGGTGCAAAATATCAAGCTAGAGGGAATCTTGATGCATGTGTGCATTTAATTCTTTTAGGCATGCCAAATTTAGTTCATTATTATCTTTATTAACATTTTTTAAGTTTTCTTCTCTGAAGAGACATGCACTAGCTAAAATGAATCCCTAGCAACTGAAATCACTTTTGCAGATGGTTAGGGCTATAGGTTGAATAACACATACACACAAATGAGGAGAATCATGTGATTTTTTGGTAACATTTAGAAGTTTTAGTGCAGCTTTATTTATCTTTTATTTATAGAAGAGTTTCTCCTCTTCCACAAATAATCATAATTTAGACCACTGCTCTGCATACCAAGTAGGCACAGCAAATTTTCAAGACAATCTCACTAAGAATATGGATTTTAGAATAGACTTGACCTTTAAGCAGAAAACAACATTCAACATTAACTACAGCATAGCTGCCACTCCATTATAATTACATATAGAAAGCTGTGAAATGCAATGTGAAGGTTATATAATTTAAAATTGCAGGCAAGGGCTCCAAAAGCGATCATTGAAGAGATGTCCTGCAGAACATCCTGTCAGTTTTCTGGCATATATCACATAGCCATTAATAAATAAAGTTGTACAGTTCCCTAAAAATAATAATAGTTCATCATGCACAAAGCCCCGATTAATATTGCTGGAAGATTTTTGTGTCGTTGAAGGGCAGGGTTTCAAAGATGCAAATGCTGCTGCTGCAGAGCCTTTTGCTGTTTTATAATTGCAAGTCAATGCTGTCCTGACGTTTTTACTGATAAAACATTAGTAATGGCATTTTAGTAATAATGCCATTAATAATTAATGAGAATTTTTAAATGATAAAATAGCAAAAGGTGAGGTGTCTTGGTATCTAGAGACATAACAGATCACTGAGCACTTCCATGCCATTGCACAGAATCAGCTGAAGGCATTTCTTAGTAAAGCCTCTGTACAATATTAGAGAGGGAGCAATGGTGAACCATAACAATTATTTATATTCCAACTGCATGGTAACCCTGAGGGCTTGGGAAGATTATTTGATGCCTTTTTTAGGTTTTAGTGCAAGCAGAATTCCTATTGAAATAAATGGGAATTACATCATTTCTTAGCAGAATTAAATTTCTTCTGTTAGTAGTCAGTGTGAGAGAATAGCAGTGAAATTTGTGCAGTTGCATGGGTCTCCAAGGAATATTTTTCTCCCTATTTTTTATGGTATGACCAGACCCACTGAGTTACCACCAGCTCTGCAGTTCAGTGGATACCAGGTTGGTGCCCACCCAGTCGGGCTTTTTTCCACCCCCACTCTTTATTGATGTTGTTTTGTTCAAACCTCAATACAAATGTACTCAGGTCAAGTGGAAACCTTTCTGCCAAAACTCAAGTTGTGGTTTTTTTAGGTAGTGCCATCTTCTCTCGCTTTTTAACTTCTTCTTCACCTTCTTAGTATATATGAACCTACCAATAACATACCTGTGCTTTCTTCTCTGTTTAAGTTTGTAAAGGCAATATTCTACTCAGAGGAGGAATTTTCAAGTAAAAAGCTTTTTGTGCTGTGAGCTCTTGGGATTGGGTTTTAGGGATCTTTTTCTTTTAAATTTCTCCAGTATTCTGGAGGTTTAAAACTGCCTCAAAAGAATCCTGCTTACACTGAGAAAAGCAAAAATTTCCTTCAACAGAGGGACTATTAAATAAATATCAGCTTTTCAAAAATTGCTAGTATGAGAAAAGCATCATAAGAAACAACTACAACTGCTATGAGAACAATAACAAAATATTTTTGTATTTATATAATACTCAATCCTTGTCCCTAAAACTACTTACATAACTTTATTGTTTAAAAAAATGGAGTTTCATGCGTGAACAATGAAGAACTGCTTAAAATGCTGCTCAGTTCTCTGGTAGTTATGAGTGACTGTAAAATACAATATTGATTAAACTATTGCTGCTTCTCAGTTTTTTAGAATTTGTTTTTCAGGAAGAGAAGCAAGTCCTAAAATTTCTTCAGGAACATTAGCAATAGAAAAGCATCCGTAGTTGAAGGCAGATTCCTTTTTACTGAGCATAAACATTGTGTGTCTGGGAGCATGGGCACAGGGCTCTGAGCCTGGCAGTCTCTGCATTAGGGATCCATGAGGATATGGGTTACAATTGCTCTAATAAAAGAGATTTTTAAAAGGCAAAAAATCACTCTTCTCCCATACTTCACTTTATTATTTTTTAAGTTGGACAAAAATATCTAATTAATGGTGGAGTCTCGTGAATTAGAGCTGGCAGCTGAAAAAAAATCAGCAGCAGCTATTTTAATTTTCAATGCAGTGTGATAAACCTTACCAGTTAAAGCTTCAGTGTGTTTTATCTTAGAAATTCTCTCTACCTACCAGTACAACTTCTACAGTCACCATTGGACAACATTTTGTCAAAATCTTAAAACACTTTCTTCTATGAGTTTATTGGGTGCTTTTCTATAAGAGTCTCTGTCTCGCTGTTGAAGTATATTTTAATATTTCAAAGTGAAAGTAGCGCTGAAAATCCAAAACAAATCTGAAGATTTCTTATCTCTGTTAGAAAGATTTCTTATCTCTGTTATATCTGTGGTGATATCAAGTCCAAATACAGTCTGCTAAGATGAGCATGTGAAAGAGTGGAAATAAGTTCTTACTTACTAAAAAAAAAAAAAGCATGAGGATCCTTGAAAGGTTTAAAATGTAACCTAAGTCAAGCTGTCGTTATAAGAATAATTGGGTGAGAACTGCAGCATGTCTTATTTGTTAAAAAACTTTGCTATTTAAGAGCAAAGGATGAACCTCTCTAGAAAGTGCTTTGAGGAATGTTCTAAACCTGGACACAGCTCTGGTAGTAGGAAAAACCAAAAAAAGAAGAAGACCACTCTCAGAGGAAACCCTTTGAAGCAAATAACTTTTGAAACCTTTCAGAACAGGATAAAAAAAAAAAAAAGTGCTGCCGTGACACAGCTGGTTGAAAAATATGTATAAGAACTGAATTGTTAAAAATATAAAAAAGAATAAAAAGCTAAAAATAATAATTTAAAAAAAACCCCAGGCAGTAACCATTGGCAAGTGTGAGTTTGGTATCCAGGTGCTGCTGGAATTTTGGCAGAAAGTGCGTTGGCTGTGGATGGGAACTGTCCAAATGCCAGAGCCTCTTCACTGGCTGGACTAAAATGTTCTGAGAAAAAGCTTTTGTTCAGAAATTCCCTTTTAAATCTGTTCAGAAGTACAGCACTTAGGCCTCCACCTACCAACTGCAATCCCAGGAGAGGAGTATCTCTTTTAAAATAAATAAATAAAAAACAGTGCAAATCAAATAAAGCTGAAAATACATTGGTCTTCTCTCTTAGACGTTCTTAGGTTTTTATTCTGATGTGCTGTCTCTCCCACGAAATATAAATAAATCTCGTGTCTAGCCTCACGAAATGAATATTAGTTATAGAGTTTATCTCGTTCATTAAGAGGGCCTTAATGTGAATGAGTTCT
Organism: Brachypodius melanocephalos; assembly: GCA_013398615.1. Classification (NCBI taxonomy): domain Eukaryota; kingdom Metazoa; phylum Chordata; class Aves; order Passeriformes; family Pycnonotidae; genus Brachypodius; species Brachypodius melanocephalos. The sequence continues at coordinate 5,384,229 of VZSR01000247.1, forward strand.
GAGCTACATCAGTTTTACTCTCACAGTTATTTCTGGTGTTCCTGAGCTCTGCAGTTCAAAGGGAAGGTGCCGCATCAATCACGGGGCTGTGACTGGCCCGAGAGTAGGTGTGCGTGAGCAAGAAGATACTTCAAGGAATTTATCTTCCTTCCACTGAATTATGTTACCATATAGAGTTAGCCCTGTCTGCTGCAAGATTCACTGCCTCACTCCAGTGCCCTGAAGGGGCAGGCAGGGGTGAGTAAGGATGGAAGAGGTCTGGCAATGGCTACAACTATGAGAGCAAGGCTGCTTAAATATGTGAGAAAGCTCCTGCTGCCTTCTCATCTCAGAGGGGTGTATCTCCTGCTGCAGGTCAGAGCTTGCCAGGCACCATCTTCACCTGGGGAATATTGTAGAGAGTGAATTAGTGGGAAAAATCTAGAATTGTACATTGCTGGAAAAATAATTAATGCGTCGGTTTTCTAACAAAACGTTTTGTTCAAGAAAATTTTGCCATGTTTATGTCCATGTTGTCCCTTTACCATTAAATCTCTTACATCTTAAGGCTAAAGTAGAATGCTATAATCATGTAAAGTCACAAACTGAAATCTAGGATGAGAAATTTTATCAGTATGGACAGCGTTAGGCTCAGGATTTTGAGGATAATACCAACTCTTTGAATTGAGATCTTTGCCTGCTGATCTTACTGCTGCTGTAGGGTTGCTCTGCCCTAAATAAACTTTCCCAATGGTTCAATTTTCTCTGCAGGCTGTGTAGATAAATGGTTGACAATGTTTGTGAAGCAGGTACCAAAAATGTAGAGTCAATTGAAGAAATGTGGAGGGAAGCCCTTCAGCAGAAGTTAAGGGTGGTGGACATTGGTAATGGTGACTGTTGTGTGTTCTTTGCCAGGTGTACTGGATGGAGTCTCTTGTGTTTATTAAACTCAAGGAAAGGCACCAGTGCATGCAGGGAGATGGATCATTAGGGAAATCTGTGGTTGAATCAGAATTACGGGAGCACACACTGAGCTCCCTGCTTCTAGTTTCTTTCTGATGGTTCAGGATCCAGGGCAAGAAGGATCAGAACAGGTGAAGAGAGGGAATTGAGCACAGATTCTTGTGGTAACTGATAGTTCTCTAACAATGTCCCTGGCTGCTTTTATTGGGAACTGAACCATCTAAAGGTATTACTACAATAATACCGAGTGCCTCTGTACTGGTGTGAGAGAGGCTCTCCTGAGTTCCAGGCTTTGTGGAAGATGAGAGAAGCTCTGTCCAGGTCCAGAGCTCTGGATAGGCTGCACTGATGGCAAAGCTTTTGCTTTAAGCAATAAAATCGATTATATGATGTCAAGTTGTTCTTATTTCCCATCAAGCTGTCCAGATTCCAGAGTCTCTTCAGACTTTCCCATATGTTTTAAATGATGTAAACATTTTCCCAGCTTTTCTTCTAAGGTGCCACTGTACAAGATGAGTGGTTTGCTGGGACTCCCTCTAAAAATCATCAGGTTCTTTCCTTTGCATGGGATTTCCTCTTTTTTGGGATTTCCTCTTTTTCTCCAGGTTTTTTCATCCCTGCTGAGAGCACATGAACCAGGTTCACGAATCTCTATGGGGTTTCTGCCCACACTTAAGAGATGAATGCTCAAAACATCTGTGGGAAATTTGGCACAATTCAGGAGAATCTTCACCCTAATCTTTGGAAATACGTGGGTTAAAGGTGGACTACTAATTCTGCTATAGACAAAATTTTCAGGATGAAGGTAAGCTGTTTCTGAAAGAAAAGCCATATAGTACTGCCGTGTAAAATTTTTAAATTGCTATGCAATGTAGGATGCACATCAACTCTAAAATCTTAAGTACACTTTTAAAAGCAAAATTTGAAAGCCTGAAACAGAAAAGAACTTTTTCTTCCCTGTACCATTGTATTATCTGTGAGACATGAATGACACTCTGCATGTTTCTTGTGAAATAAGTCTTCTTCCAAAATGTTAGGTGGTTGAAAACCAGAAAAATATTCTTATTTAATCACAGAGATGAGCTGTTCTCAGGTACAGCTATATTTCTGTGTCTATACACTTGTCCTGGTCAATCATTTGGGTCACTTGAATTTGATGTTACTCAGGCACATTCCCTTTTTTATTTTTTTTTGGAGTGTTTTTCTTGTCATCTGAATATATTTTTAGAACTTATTTTTCCCCAGTCCTTTTTCTACAGATGTAATTTAGAGACCTATAAAACTGTGCAGTGACTCAAAACAACAGAATTCACAGGAGATGGGAAAGATGTCATTTTCCTTCTCACAACTGCATATTTGCTTCTTCAAATTGTTTGCTCAAATGCTGCTTTAACACTCAGATTTGTGTTTGCATCATTACATGGTTGGGCATCTCCCTGATTATGTTGGAGTGGATGATGTTTGGCCAAGCAAGGGCTGTAAGTGCTTTGTGAAAGATCATTTATTACAATCCAGAAAACAGAGTTCTCCCCGACATTTTTGAAAGTTCAAGTGTCCTCTTGGTGCAGTGGATGACCTCCTCTTGTACATATGAATGATGATTTTCCTCTCTGAGGGAGATGTCTGTTTTGTTGTCACCTATGTCTGGAATGTCCCTTTGGTCACTTTGGGTCCCCTGTCCTGGCTGTGTCACCTCCCAGGCACTCCCAGCTTACTCGGAGTAGGGAAAGCAGAAAAGGCCTTGGCTCTGTGCAAGCCCTGCTCAGTAATAATAAAAAAAAATAATCTCCATTATCATCCCTGTGTTCAGCACAAATCCAAAACACAGCCCCACAACAGCACTGTGAAGAAAATTAATTCTACCTCAGCCAAAACCAGCACTGTTCTGAGTGGTGAATTCCGACTTGGAAGCCTGAAAATGGTAGGCTGTTTTCTGGACATTTTGTTTTGATGCAGCCAAACTGACTCTGAAATTGAAACAATTGGACAAAGCTGAAACACCTGTCTCCAAGGAATTAAAATACCAAACGTATTATGTGTTATAAAATGAAATATTTTGATTTTACTTTGATTCTGAAGCACACATGGTGTTTCATTCAGGTTGACCCCCATTGATGGTGTTTGCATTCCCAGGATGTTCTTATGAGCTCATATTTCAGACAGGAGATGATTTTACTTCTCTGGGTGTGTGGGTTTAGCTCACATTTTGCTGTTCACAATGAGCCTTGGAGCAGGTGCAGGGAGCTCCCCCAGCTCAGCCTGGACCCTTTCCTGCCCAGCTGAGGTGGATCCAGCCCTGCCACAGCTGTCCTGCAGAGCCTGGCTGTGGATAAAGTGCTTTTACACCCCTTCTGTGAGCTCCAGACTTCTCTAAAGTATTGATTCTTGTAGCTACTCTAGGAGGCAATGCCTGGTTTTAATTCAGTGTGATATAAATGACTGAAGGAGGGCATTCTGCAGCCTCTGGGTGTCTGGTGTTCATTCCCTGTGTTTCACTGGAGCCAAGGAAACTTCCGCACAGCCTCGAGAATTTCTTCAGTTCAGACACAATGGGACTGGATTCTGACATAAACCCCTTTCATTGAAAACTTTAAGGCCAAGTTTAAATCTCATCATTATAATTTCCTGTGTACATATGTAGCTTATGATTTATTTTTTTTTAAGATACCACATCGCAGCTGAGTAATTCTGTTTTGTTTAGCTTATCCTCAGTCTATGTAATTTGTAAATGTATATTTGCATGAATAATTACCTCTGAATAAGCTAAACCAAGCAGGCTGGCAAATACAGATTACTCTTTTTTCTTAGGAAAGTAGGAGCAATGTGACTTTATGCTTTAGGGACTAATGCTACTAAATAGCCTTGCAGTTAACTCTTAAAAAGGGGGTGGGGAGGAATATAAATAATATTAAACACATACAAGAAAGAATAATTGGGATTTTACATTTTGTCCCATGTGAAGTGACAGCACTGCTTAATGAAAGTTTGAAATAATATTTCTGGTAGTATTGTAGGCATCTAATGATCCTGTGTCCTTCATTGTTTTGTAACAAAAGGCGTTGTTCTTAGAGGTTCTAAAATAAGTAAATATCAGTTAAGTGTGTCTGAAAATAGCAATGTTTTATGTCAAAAACTTGAAAAGCTAGATTTGTATGTATTATGCAAAATACAATAAGAAAGTTAGAAAATATAGTTAGAAAATGTGAAAAAACCTACCCTGTTGTTTGGATATCTTGCTGGACATCATGAGTTAAGAGATAATATTTAAATACGAGCTTTGCGTTTTGGGAAACACAAAAAATATGATTTGGAACAGAGTCAGGGGTTATGAAAATTAAAATAAGAAAAAATAAAGTGAAAAAAAAAAGGAAAGAACTGAGTTGTGTCAGTTCAGATTTATTTGGGGCTCTTTAACCATAAAATACACAAGAGCTCTCTTCTGTAGGCGATAAAAAGGCTTCGATCTTGATTCAGCCTCCCTCGGAGCTGGTAGGAAAAAAGTCTTGCAATAAACTGTAGGAGGCAGGGAAGCAAACGAGTTTAACCTCAGTGCCTTTCCAAAAATGGTCCTGCAGCAGCAAAAGGGGAGCTGTGAGAGCAGCTGCAGGAGAGCCCTGATGGTGAGGCTGTCTGAGCTGAACAGGTGGGACAGGGAGAAGACTGGACATGAAATGTGGCTGTGACTGAACTCCATCTGCAAGGGCAAACTCCATCCAACTGGGGTCAAGGGACGTCTTCTTTTCTCCTGTTTTAGTATAAATTGCAGGTTTAGCTCTCACTGTAATGCAGCGTGCAATTTTGTGCAATAAAACCTAGACACAAAGAACCCTCTCTGACTGGTAAGCTGACACTGTGAGTCATATTGTATTGAGATGCTCCAGAATTCTATTGTAGGAATATTGAAGCAAAGAAAAGAAAGCCTCTATAGAGTAAAGCGCTAGCAACCATGAAGAAAAGATATCATGAATCTCTTTGAGGAGGAGGGCTTGTAGGTAAAACACATAGCAACACTGAAATTCACTGATTTAAGTCTTCCCTGACATTGTTGGTCAGAAGCATCTCTTAGCCTTGTAACAGAGAAAAATCATCTTAATTTAATCCAGATATATAATTATTTACTTTTTGGGCTCAGACAGGGTCTCTGACACTTTTTGCCTGAAACCAAGTGAAGACATTAACATTTGGGCATTAACATTTCTGTAGAAATACAGTAAGTATATAAAAGATAGTTCTGGATGGGTATTTTGGACCTTGGTGGTGGCAATCACAAGGAGACAGCTGTAGCTCCCTGATTATTGAAGGCTGCTTTTGGCTGGAATGGGAACAGCTGTGGTCAGAAAGCGTAACAGAGTTTACACCAACAAAGGATTTGGCACAGCTCCCTTATCTCCCCTTCTCTTTCTTCCTTTCCTCTAATTTTAAAGATCAGCTAGTTTTATATTTGCAGCTTTCTTCACGTTTGTTGATGTCCAGCTTTGATCTACAACCAGCTTGAGTTTACTTTTATGCTCTGCTGAATGCTGCCTTCAGCCTCAATTTCAGAGCTGTGCAAATAAATTATAGCGATGTGTTTAATTAAAGTTCGCCTCATGCCCTGATTGCAGACTGTTGCCTTCTCAGATACAATTTGCAAATATATTTTGGAGTTTTATTTTAGGCAGGATGACTAGTTGAAGGTTATTTAATTGTGATTGATTGTGCATGGGATGTTTCTGCCGCCTTTTTTTTTGTGAACAACCTGAAAATAGCAGGTGAACGCTGAAGGACAAATGAAGGGCATTGGCCTGGATGGAAGGAGGGGATGCAGTAAGGCTGAACAGTCACAGAAGTGAGGGTTGATGCTTGTGGAATTACATGTGTGCTTTTTGGAGAAATTGTCTTTATCCTAAAGAATGGACAATATTTATTAATACTAAATATTTTGTTTTCCTCAGTACTTGGAGTTTCTTTAGGGAATCTGTTTCTGAAGCCTTTTGGTGGGTAGGCAGGAACTGTGAATATCAGAATATGAGGAATATGAGCTTGACTGTGTGATTTTCATACCTGCAGCTTCCACAGTCCTGAGTTCCCCAGCAGTTTGTGCATAATCCATTCATTAATACGAGTCAGGAGCTTGGCATTTGATAAAATATATCCATCATTTGAGATTACTGAACTGTAGCACTACCAACAGGTAGCAAGAAGAGGAGAAGATTTTTAACCACAGCCATTCTGTGTGCTGCTTTAGGTTTGTTTTCTGCCAAGCTATTAAGATCTCAGTTTAAGAGCTGCTTTCTTCTCTTCATTTTGGTGCTTGTGAAAAACATCCCTTCCTTGGTGTACCACCTTTCAGTTTTGTGTTGGTTTTTTTGATTTTTTTATTTTTTCCTTCAGTGGTTTCTTCCCTGAGTCTTTTTGCTGCCTTGTGTGTCCCTGGCAAAGCAGCCACAATCTGCCTCTCAGGCAGTGTTTTGGATACAGATGTATAATGCTGTTATTAAATCCTGCTCCTCAGTCAAGTGGACTGATGAGAATGTGATAAGACAAACATACTTCTGTTACTATTTTCAGCCTATTTATCTTATTTTTTTTTAATTGCCTCAGAATTTGCAAGAAAGCAAAGTTTAAAAATAGTATCCAGCATCTTCAAGACCCCAGCTGCCACCTGCTTCATATAGTTATTTTTATTTTTCTTTTGCAAGACCTATTTTCCTCTGTGTCATCCGTGACTGGATGAAGTATACTCTTTTATTCTGTTTCATTTTGGAGATAAGTAGAAGAAATTAGGATAAAAATCCATGACCGTCTTGGTTATGGCATTTTCAGAGTGTCTGTCTTTTCTGTTTTGGGGGGATTCTGTTAGAATTTTTAAGATAGAGTGTTTACAACTCACTGAGCATCATCTCGGGACTTAGAAACTAATAAGTCGTCTAACATAAAATGATTACTTTTCCTAAAAATGTTTGTTTTATTACCTACCCCTACTTCATTTCATGCATGGGGGAATACTACTGAACTCCACAATGCACATCATAATTTGTTCCTAAATAGTCATATCTCTCAAGCAGCATAGCTCGAAACGATTCGAGGAGTAAGTACCGAATTCAGATGGATAAAACAACTCATTCTTTAGCAGTTTCCCAGTTTTAGGGTAAGAGGATTTACTGTGGCATAGCTAAACCAAGTAGACAAGTGCTCTTTTTCGGCACCTGATAAAAGGATGAGTTCTCTTTTGTTTTTGAACAGAATTATCCTACCACAGGAAAGCAGTTTATCAAATATGGGTAGCTGGGAGTGGGGTGTTTTCGCTTTTCGAAAAGCTGGTATGTGTAAAATGAGGATTATGTGATGTTGTAAGCGTTTCTAAAAACAGAGAAGAGAAATAATAAGAAATTTAATCTTCATTCATTTTTGGAGGTATTAGGAATGTTGTGACTAAAATAGGCCTTCACGCATCATAAATGGTCTGTCAGCTTCTGAGTGGATTATTAAGAAGGTAGAAGGTCTGGATTCAATAGGATTCTTCACCATTATTTTGAGGTTGTATTTTTTCAATATTTTACTTTATATTAGAAGTAAAGGTCCCAATTAGTTGAGCCCCCGTCCACTAAATAAAACCAAAATTGGCTACTCTGAGCTACTGTTGCTGTACTGTATTTGATGAGATTTCATTAATCCTGCAAACTGTTTTGCTTTCTATTACAAATTTTACTTAAGTGTTCAGGTGCAGAATAAAGGAAGGCATAAGAATAATTTGTGTAACTGTTTTCATAATTTAATGTGTACCTATTACTCTCTGGATTGTATTGCCAAAATGTTACAGCTTTATTTTATACTCTTTTAGTGAGATATTGACTTCATTTGGCCAGAGATGAGCCATGTGTAGTTTCACTCAAGAGATTTAATTCAATTTTTGTTCATCATTTTAGCTGGAGTTAAAGGTGATATTATAAACTGTGCAGACCTGTGGGTGCTAGGCTGTACATGCTGTTTCCAGAATGTGATAACCTTTGAGCTTTGACATATCTGTATTTCATGTGGAAAATCTGTGATGAAAGCCCACGAAATTTTGATATATTACACCCAGCTTCTCCTTCATTATGCAATTTCTTATACATACTCTCAATACATGAATGTACTTCATAGCTTTGGCATTGGGGCTAACTTTTAAAGTTTGAAGCAAAGCACATGGCTTGCAGAGTGTTTGGGGCAGCAGGGAGTCAGCTTCTGTTTTCCACATAATTAAAAAATGAGCTGTGCTTTTGCAGGGCCTCCCGTTCTCCTTGAGCACGTGTTGCCTGGGAAAGACCAGCGAGCCGCTCTTGAAGATGCACTTTGCATCCATAAATTAGCTAAGAACATCCAAGGGCAGTTGCTAAATGCATTAATAATTGTGCAGACGTGTAGTTTTGTTGTTTACAGAGCGGTGGATAGCACCCTGGAGGAGCAGCGAGGCAAAGGGATGTGCAGAGAGGCAGCACATGAATGTAGATGGGCAGGGAGCTGGTTTCCACACAGGCATCCTGGAGAAGCAAATGGCCTGATACTTCATTATCTTACATATTTGGGTTTGATTTTTGCCTCAGGAAAAGGCAGTGGGCTTTCTCTCATACAAATAATGACAGCCCTGATTTTTGCTTTGGAGGGTAGGTAAGGAGGGCGTTGGGTCCAAAGGAATTAGATAGAAGTATCCTCTAGAAATCAACCCAAATATAACCTCCCATAACCTCTCAAGCTGTAAAACTTCTGAGACACTAATAATTATTGTATCTAATGACATACATGTAGGTAGAAATTAAAATAAAGATGAGAGTTACAGAAAGAGAGAAAAATTTTATGAACTTAAGCACCCTGGTAAATATCCTTGCTGTATCTGAGGTTAATTCTTTAAAAGTGGAGGTATGGGATTAGGTAGAACATAAAATACCTTTCCCTATTATGAAATCTTCACTTGGTTTTGTCCTACTTTTCAAATATTGTACCCATACAGGGAAAAAAATTATATTGGTGAAATAATTTTCTAGTTGTTTGGGTATCAAAACCCCATATATTTGAGAAGAAACAGTGTGAAGTGCGAGCTTTCCTGTTCTACATTTCATTATTTGGTGTTAAATCTGATGTTTGCCTATTCAGAAGTGTCTTATAACTTTGGCTGGCCTTTCCACATACTTGGTTTGTACAGCACTGATGACATGTTACAGACTTGGAAACCCTTCTGAAGAATTCAGAAGAATTTAATAAGACAGGAACCTTGGCAAAGTTTTTGTATGATTTCAACTTGAATGTTGAGTGCAAACTCACAGAGACAGTTTTTTTTAAGGGTAAATAGTTTTCTAAAATACCCATGTTCAGGAATCTACTAAAATTTCACACATCCTACACATCCAGAACAACTGTTGCTAGAATTTAAACACTTTGTGTAGGGATACCCAAAATCAGAACTGTTGCTTTTGGCAGTGAGTCCATACTTTAATTACAAAATTGAACTGAAAGAGAAAACTTTTCCATCTTGTACTGCTCCTCTTATTTTAGTTTTTAAGCACTGATGTAATATTCTTGTGTCTTCTTGTACTCGTGTTTTATGTGAGCACTGTGTAGGGATTTAGAGGTTCCAGAATGTCCTCAATGATGTCCTGAGAGCTTCATAACATTCTAAAATAGTAATGTACAAGACTGATTATCCTCTTACTTTGTTTTTGCCAGAATTTATTGCCACGAATTTATGAGAAAAATGCCCTTGGTCATTCTTAAATTATGTATTTAAAAAAATACTTGAAAACCCATCTTGAAGTATTTTTCCATTACTGTCAGTGCTTGACATTTAATAATAACTTAGAACTTGCACTGTATTTTCTTGCAGAGTCCTAACTGAAGAGCTGAAGATCTTCATGTTCCAAACACTTTTAGATCGAAGTGGCTCTAAATAATTTGAAAAATATGCATTAATATAAAAGACCATCAGAACATAGTCTGTTATCACTGTAGTTTTCTGAGTAGATAGCTTGGATAACTGATGGATTAAAATACTTCAGTAGTTTGGTAAGATTGCTCAGGAGTCATGTGAGACCACAAAATAAAACAGAGTATTGGTGCAGTTTGTGTTATCTGTGTATTTTCAGAAGTGACCAGTATCCTCACTCATTTCCCGAAATACTTTACAAGACTGATTATTTTTAAGAAATAAACAGAAGTGAATTAGTATCCCTTACACAGTTTTAAATAAATTCCTGTAGCTAACAGGGGAAATTCTCATCAGAATCAGCATCTCTCATAACCACTGGGGAAAAAAAAAAGAGGGAGGGGGTAGTTTACCATAGCTGATGAATTGTGAATTAAAACTGCAAAAAATTATTTGTCAGATTGAACTTCCAAGGTCTCTGCTAATAGAGATATTGCTGATTAGAAGTTGGGGTAAGGCAATTGCAGGACTCTGCTCAGATGCTTGTGCTTATGCAAACAACTTTCCTTCAGTGCAAGGAGCACCCTCGGTGATGTGTGGTTGTAGCTGTAGCCTGAATTTTGTCCCTTCTCTGCAGGCAGAGCTTGTTGATGTCCAGTATGGGACCATGGAAGACCTGATCCGGATTCAAGGCATCACAAACGTGACCAAAAAAATTGCACTTTTGAAGCTCGGACAATCACCTTTGCTTTATAAGGTTAGTTACACATCGGCTGAATTATTCATTTGGTGGGTTGTTGTTTTGGGTTTTATTTTCAGTTTCAAATTATGAAAACAAAGAGTTTCCCATTTTTCCCCAGTAAGTCAGGATTTACTGACATTCACATTCTCCCTCAACACTCAGCACTGTCACTCTGCAGTGCCTTTTATGTGTTAGAGCTGTTTATTTTGCTGCATATCTTGCAGTGCCCTGGTACTCTGCTGTATTTTCTCTCAGTGTACTAGAAGCCTTTTGACAAACAAAGAAATCACTGAAAGAAATAATAAAGCAGAAGGGATTGTGTCTGGGGAGGTTGTACATGGGTGCCTGTGTATCCATCTTCTCCAACTCCAGCTCTGGCAGAGAGCACAGAGCAGGAGCTCACTAATCCATTTTAGCACTAAACATAATAGACTCAACATACAAACCACATTTAAACTTAAAACGTCCAGTAACTGCCTTCTGTTGTAAATATCTTATAAACAAAAATGCTGGTTTGACTTTCAGAAAATACAGGAAGCATAGCAGCTCAGTAAATGCCTAAACAATTCATTCCCAATTCACAAAAGCAATTATAAAAGAGCAGTGACTCCAGATCTTGCAATTAAGTAAATCGGGACCTGCTCTGTTGGCCATAGAAAGCACAGCCGGGACTTCAGCACAGATCCAGAAAATAACCACTTAAGGTTTTTTGTATAGGAATAAGATTTGTCTCAATAAAAATGCCTTTTTCAACTGAGCAGCTTTAGCTGTTTATTTAAATTATTTAGCTGCAATTTAATTATGCCTGTGAAAGGTCAGTTGTCATTGCTGGGACTCGGTTGTTGCCCATCATTTCCAGCAATAGATCTGATCCTGCATTTCACTGCTGACAAAGCCAATGAAACAGCAATCAGGGCTCATAAAGCAGGGATTGATAAAGATGTGAAGTTTGCTGTAGCAGCACTGTCTATGAGATGGACTTTTTACCAATTTGTGTTCCTGCGAACACTCAGTGTCTGAATTATCAGCCTGAGCAGCCTGAAGGAGAAGGGAAAAACCAGGGGGTGCTGAGGACAAGGCACATCTCAGGAGCTTTTTGTGGGGGTTACCTGCAGCCTGGTCCCAAATACATGCTGTGTAATGGCTGAGGTGCATTATCTGCATTTCTGGTGCTCCAAAGGAATCAGTTTTGGACATTCAGAGTCTGCAACACAGCACAAACCAAAGCGGGCTGTGATCAGGAGACTGACTGCGAATGTGCCCAGGGTCGGAGGTAAAAACCACCCAAATCTACTTTCCGTGTTTTCCTCACACCGGTAGAAAGTTTGCCCTTATTCTTGGGGCTGTAAACAACTCTTTTTTAGAATATAATTTGTGTCTTTTTGGCAGTGAAATAATTGTAAGCTTTGCTTTGCTCGTAACTATCAGAAAAGGTATAGAAAGATTATCTGAAGTAGATTCTCCTTTCCTAAGGAATACTTGATGTGAAATACTGCCTTAAACTGCAAGTCCTGCTGGTTTAAATGGGCCCAGTATCTCTCTGCTGAATCCACTCTTTGTATCTTTTTTCCCCCCTAATGTTTATGTTTCTGTACTACTGGGTCTCACATTTCTGTTGCAGCTGATACTTCCCTCTCCCTATATTTTCCTTATCTCTGCCTTCCATGTGCTTGGTTTTACATCGCATTAAAACAGAGCACTAGCTCATAAGAGAGCTGTGGCTATATATACATATATACTTAGTGGGTTTCTTTCCACTTTTTGTATTTAACTTGTATTTTTCATGTGGTAATTTCCTTTAATTTTTCATTATTATTACTTTATATTATGCAGGTATCTCACTCTGGATTCGAGTCTCATTATTACAGACCCTGCACTGAGGTTCCATCTTCATAACAGTTTCTAATTATGTCTCTATTTTTCAGTTGTATCTCCCCTGCACAGTTATGCTTTTTGTCTTTCTCTCTTTACTGCTGGTTTTTGTGTGTTGTTTTTTTTTTCCTCTGTTTTTCCCCTTTTGTGTATTTAATTTGCCTTTTAAAAAATTTCTTGACTGTTCTTTCTCTCTTTACTGACTCCTTTGGAAAAAAACTGAAAGAAATAATAAACTACTGCTGGCAGAAAAAAAATCACCATGAAAACTGAACAACATTTCTTTTGTCTTTACATCACATTAAGAGAAAGGATGTACTGGTAGAAAAGAGCTTTGTGATCAAGGGGCTAATTTACAGAAATAAGTCCAAGTGATAGAAATTTGAATATTTGGAAAAATTGTTGTATAAATGACAATATTTTTCAGTATGGATTTAGTTTATAGAGATTGGATAAGGTAGAAAATTGGGGAAGGATTAAGGTTGAAAATAATTTGGAGGTTCTACTTTCAGTCTTTCAGACTGTGCCCATCTCATATATCTCATATTTAGACACTGAAAACAACAGAGTTCAGAGCTTGGAGTAATTTGAAATTGGAACGTACAGAGAATTTGGAGTATGCAGAAAAGCCTGAAGTTAATGTGCTGTTAAAATATGCAGTTTAGTCTTAAACATGAGTAATCCTGATTAAATTTCGTAAGGTTCATAAATTTAAGCTGCTTTGTGAGAACAAGATTTGCAGAAATCTGACCTGGAGTTATTTTTGTAATTGGATATGATTTTCAGATTTCACTGGGAGTGTTGTATTTCTGTTCCACTGGATCAGAACGTGGTTTCTGGGCAGGGTGAGAGGGGCAGCAGCCATGGCAGTGGGCACGTGTCCAGAGCCACAGACACATCCTGATCCCTTCAAATGGACCTTTTCAAACAGAGAATATGTTACCTCAGCCACATCATAAATTACAGCTGTGAAGAACATGGACCCTACCTTTATAGCAGGGTATCAACAGGAGCATTGACTCTGGGGGGGAAAAATACTCAAAACAAAATAACAAACCAAGCTTACATTACTGTGATTTAAAGAAAAAAAAAAGTGCTCTGTGTTACATCTATCTATCTATCTATCTATCTATCTATCTATCTATCTATCTAAAAGAGTGGAGCAAGTGTTTGAGAAGGGGGTTTTACCATTGTGAGGGCACTAAGATCAGTGAGTAAGCAGGACTCTATTGTAAGATTAATATAAAATGTGGGGGGAAAGGAATGGTGGGAATGCTTCAAGGAGCAAGTAAGAGTATTGCAAAGGCACAACCAAGTCCTTTTCATCTTGTTAGCCAGAATAATTCACAGTGCTGAAAAACTGACAGAAGGAAAAATTCAGACTGTTTCAACAACTCCTGGAGGGATCTTGTGACTTGTCTGAGACACTTGTAAGATCTGGATTGTTGCTGAATGAAAAGGGGGCTGGATTAAGGAAGAAGAAATTTTTTCTTAAGCAGGGAGCAGAAATGAGGCAAATGTAGAAGAGAAGTGAGGCACAGCCTCTGGAGGGAATTGCCATGGAAAGAACACTTGTTTTCTCACACCTTGAGGTTGAAGGTGACTGTCTCCTGGTGTCCTGGCTGGCAGGAATATTTGTGTTTTGGTGGAACTCAGGTTATTGGGGTTACTGGTGAGGCTGAGTAGCCATTCACAGGAGGTCAGAACAGGCTCCTGATGGCCTTGAACCAGGAGGGATCCATAAATGTGGCTGGTGAAAGATGGTGAAGTTTATTACCAGCGATTAAGCAAATCACTCATGTGGTGTAGGGCACCATCTTGAGAAAGAGCACTTTGAATTGCCCGCTGTGTTTGTAGACAGCATGTTCTGAGAGTATAGAATGTGTGGTGACAGAAAGATTGGCTAAAGCACCTCGATAGCACCCAGCTCCTGTGCCCCAGAGCACGTCTGAGTGTGTGTCACTGCTCTGAGCACGTTACAGAAGCCAGAGGAGGCTTTTTCAGGGAGAACTGCACAGTGGTTTCAATATCCAGCCTCTGGAAATGTCATTAACGCATTCATTTTTTGAAAAATGTTGTGTGCCATGATCATGATTTAATCTCTAGGGGTTGCAATTCGTGAAAAAAGCCATAATTTTTGTCCTAAATTAACTTTTAATAGAGTAACAAAAGCCCTGAAGGCCAAACCACTTCATCTTTAAAATGTTCACTTATTAACATTTTTTCCACATCCATTAAATGAAGATGTTGTTCTACTGTGTAAATATCTATATTTATTTTAATAATTTACTGCCTTCATAAATATTCATAAAATTGCTTTCTAGCTGTCATAAAGTTTAGGAATGTGGAGGCTTGGATGTTTATGCATAGGTTATTGGCAGGCCCTTATAGATAAGGGTTTGCTAAATGGGAAATATTAAAGATTCTCAGAATAAAGGTAATTTGCAAAAAGGCTTCAATAACTGTGTTAATTTTAAATAAGTTTACTTTGAAAAAAGTAATTTCACTTTTCTACAGTGCCTACATTGTTTATTTCCTTCCCTCTGGTACTTTTTTATGGCTAGCACATACAATTGTGAAGATGATAGTTTACCTTGTAAATCTCCATTTAACGAGGACCCTCCCTTTCCTCCCTCCCTAGAGATACACCAATATATGTGTGTATGTTTATATACATATATACAGCCTGTGCATATAAATGTACACATAAAAACCATGCTAAAAACCCAAACATTTTTAAGGGGACATAAACACTTTATATGCATTTCATTATTTTGGTTGTGGGTTTTTGTGGCCCTTTTTTTGGACGGTAGAATTTTTTTCCAAGGCTCCTAAAGGCTTCATATACACACATTTCCCCATATGAGTGCTATGGGACTTTAAATGATACTCTATCCCTTCCTAAGGCCCTTCTCAAAAAGTGAAGTCACAGATATAGGCAGTATAAGTAAAAATTATAGAAACATGTAAAACTATACCTGGGGATCTGGATCTGAAGGGATTATCGGGTAATTTAACATCCTCTTAAATTCTCATCTCAATTCCCAAAATCCTTAAGAGTTTTTCTTGGTAGTCCAAACTGAATTCAGGTTGATTCATTCAATTTGTTGATGCAGAGTTTGCTAATTAGCCAGTTTGTATTTGTACAGGGTATGCCGGTTCTTATTTTGTCTTGAAGGAAGCACTAGTTGCTTTGTGGTCCTTTTTCCTTAGCCTTTGTCTGCCCTGAATTTATCAGAGATTCTCTCCTTTGAGTTACTTGCTTTTATTCTTTATCCTTTTTCTCTTCCCCCAAAGACTAGATTTAGTATACTCATGTTCTTAACCTTGCCCTTCCTCAGACAGCCTCTTTAATCTGTGAGATATCACAGAGTCTGAAAAATAGTCCCATTCCTTCTGTACTTCCTACATAAACAAATTCTACCTAGGTCTTCAAAGAAACTGCACTATAGTCTATTCCAGAAAGGTGTTTATGTAATTGAGGTTTCACACTCATCAGCCCTGTGTTTTGAATGATTCTTTCAGTCACCTGTTTGCCTCTTCCTGATTTTTGATTCATGGAATCATGCATAAGCTGTTTTGCTCTTCAGTGAATACTGAGAAATTTTCTGTTTGTTTTGAGGAAATACTATTGGCCTTCCTTCATCAGGAAGTGAGACATTTGAGAGATGGGCAGACACAGTTCTCAGTTATATTCCTGCTGCTCTGACTGATAGCAATGCTTTCTTGTTCCTTTTGAACAGAAGGAACAAACCATAATGGTTAGAGAAGCCTGGAGCCACCCTGCCTCCATACCATAGATCTGATCTGGCTTGGGTGGACTAAGAAATGCACCCCAGCCCACTCAGGAAATGTATCAGAGTTAAAAAACTAAGTCTCTCTGCACAGATTTATCCCCTAATGATTCATCCTGAAGTCATATTTTAATTCTTTATTGGTAAACTTACTTTAAACATAGCTGGGGAAAAGTAATTTCATAAAGTAAAACGTACCAATTGCGATACGTTTTCCCCTCAGTGTGGGAAAGAAAATCAAGAAGTCCTACTGACTTGAGAAATCTATAGTTGATGACTAAAAAAGCAGCAAAATAGAAAGTCAAAAACAGTCTTTGTATTCCTGATTGGAACCAAGTCACGCTGAGCTCCCGTGTTCAGTTCCTAGAAGGCTTTTAGTATCCAGAATAATTTTTAGCTGAGCATGTCAATTTTCTTGCAGTTTCATCCAGCATTTGAAGGATGATGTATTGTGACCTGTGCCACCTAAAAGTGAAACAGTGCCAGTGCAGTTATAAATCCAATCTGTATCTGTCCACATGAGAATGAAATAGTTGACAAAAATTTGCTCTCTTATCCCTTTAGTCAAGTGCGCTGCAGTAAATTAAAGAGGGAATTCTCACTCCACTTTTTGCAGTATAAATGGGGAAAAGTAATTTGCTCTTGTAAGCAGTAAGAAGAATATAAGGGGTGGGGTAGGAGAAAAGCAATTGATGTCTGGAAGGAAGCATAATTATAGCACAACTTGTCAATATTCTCGAGTAATTAACATTTTGGTTGCATCAGTAAGAGGACTTCTGGTTATTACTCATTTCCTTCTTGCTTACAAACCCCTGGATTTGACTGCTTGGAAGGAGAGATGTGCTATTAGCAGAGTAAACGAGGGGAAATGTAAGTTTATGACCAAAAGTAGGTATCGATTATTCTGCATTTCTGATGCCACACAATTTTCCCTGAATGTTTTGACAAGGCTCTGCTGGTTTGCAGACTTACTTGTGTTCCCAGCTGTAGTTCCTGTTCTCCCTTTCTCTTCTGTGTCGATAGAGAAATTTCTGAAGTCCTACTGGTGAATCAAACACTGAATTCTTCCCAGTTCAACTCAGTGCATAGTCCTGTTCTCTTCAGTAACCCTAAATGCTTTTATTTCTCTTGGGGAAGTGATACTAAATATTCATATACTCAATTGGCTGTTTAATTGCACATTCCCTGCATGTATTGAATGCATCCTTTGAAAAATTAGTCCAGCTCTCATAATGGGTTGCTATTTCCTGAGGGGAAAGGGTGACCAGTGTTAAGGGAGGTCTCTTCCTTTCAGTGCAATAAAATTGACTGAGACACTGAGTGGCTTCCATTCAAACATGGACAGTGGCTGACTCATAAAGAATTCCTTGTGGGGTCTTCCGAAGCCCTTGTCTGATTTTAGAGGTGTGAAACTCGAGCATAATTTTCTGTTTTATCAAGCCCTTTAAAAGTGAGTAATAAATGCTATCATCCAATTTACTGTGTGAGTGCTGTGTCCTGATAAGTGGTGCGAAGTCAAGTGAAATGGATTTGCCATGAGGAAACTGTTCTGAAGCAGAGCTGAGTGCAGATACCCATTGCCTCAGTTTGTACCCTCAACCCACACATGATCAGCTGCTTGTATGCAGAGCAATGGGAAACACCACTTTGTCTTTCCTTCAGAAAATCCAAACCTTTTTAATTTGCTTTTCCTGCAGATGCACTGGTCATACTTCTGCTGGTGGTCTTGGCCCCATTTTTTTGTTGCTTGTGTAGGGAATTATTTTCTTCCTACCCAAGCTGTGAATTGGGCTGGTCTTTTGCATTAGTTGAGCTTGGATTTCACAAAAGGGCCATTGACAGACAAATTATCTGGGCCTTTTCCCAGCTCATGTGTTTCCAGCACATTTCAACAATAGCTGAGAAAGGAGGAAAATAAAATGGAAAATCCAGGAGCTTTGAGTAGGGATAAAGGGTGCATATATAAAATGTCATCCTGCCAGAGCAGATCTTCCTGACTTTTGGTTCTTTCAAAGTGTCAACCACTGGCCAGAAATCTTCAGAACTGGCCCCTCCAACAGCTCAGCAGAAGAGAGTCAGAGACCAGCGTGGTACATCCTGCTTATATTTGATATTTTCTGCAATAGTGATCAGAGGAAAAGGTCATCTTTTTCAGGCAACAAGTGTTGCATAAGTACTGCCCTCGTTCTGTAGTGGGTTTGACTTGCATGGCATGTTCTATAGTAGCTGCTGGTTTATTATTTTATTAAGAAGGTATAATTCTTCTCTGACATTTTATGCTCTTTTAAGTCTTTTCTCGTTTCAGAATGCTTCACAATAATCAGTTTATTTACATATCTGTGAACTGAGAAACTGGGTTGAAAGGTATCAAAAGTCCCTATTCTTGAATAAAGTATTAATGCAAAACATGATTTAAGAGATTATAGAAGTAAATAGTTTTATTCCTAGAATGTGTTTTATTTGATAAAGCAGAATGTCACAGATTACTCAGCTGAAGAAGGATTTTCATGCCTTTTATATATATATATATATATATATATATATATATATATATATATATATATATATATATAGGATACAGAGCCAGATCCAGATCAAACCAATCTCTGTTTGATTTTTGCATTGGTTCTGTGTGGCTTTTGAGACTCAACTAGTTAAAAAAAAATCAGCACTTGTGATTTCTGCATGAAAATCTGAATTCTACCTTTTCAAATACCTGTAATTTGCCACATGATCAGAACTCTGAGTAGAAACATGGATGCTGAGATCCAATGTTTTCATTTGCATCCATGGAAGCAGGGGTTTATATTTAACGTTCTGTAATAGCCAGCCTGTGGAAAGTTATTATTATTATTTTCCCTGGGATTACTTGGATTGCTCTTTTCAGATTGTCTGTAGCTGGATTTTGTGGAGGATAGATGGTTAAAATATAAAACTGCCTGTCTTCCCAGGAGAGGGAAAAGGTGGCTTTAGCCTTATATTTTTTAATTTTCTCGTTGCCTGCATAATGCCATGGAACACAAAAGTCAAAATTCCACTCTTAGCCATTTGAGCCTCTTGATGCCTGTGCATGAATTTGAAAAGAAAAACACCAAGTCCATCATTACAAATATAATTGGCACCCTCTTTGTGAGTACAGCAATAACCACTTGGAATATTTTGTTTCGATTGCCAAAACATTAAACTAACCTTCTGTGCAGAAAGCAATTCCTCCACAGTGAACATATTTTCACTTAACAGGAGAAGATTGTGCATTTCAATATGAGAGCTCAGGCATTTTAATTTCCTCTTAAGGTCTCCGTGAATAATTCACAAACAACATGGTCAACAAAGTTGGACTTATGTTGTTTTCTCTTGATCTAGGCCTGACAAAATGGCAGCTTCCTTTATGTGTTATCCTGCTACATTCTCATGTGTTTAAGTGAGTTTGGTTTTTGTATTTGGCTTCTGGGATTTTTCTTTTCTTTTTTTTCCCTCTTTTTTTTTTTAATTTTATTTTTATTTCATTATTATTTTTAGTATTGAACATACTCTTCCGAGAGAAATTCTCCATATTTGGAGTTGTGTTCTTTCAAGGTAATTGATAATTTTGTTGGTGTTTTGGGTTTCTTTCAAAGCATTGATTGGGATGCTTTATGATATATATAGTCAATCAGGGTTGTTGCAAATAAAAAAATTCTTGAACTGCCTTATGGTCATTGGGAAAGAAAACAAAAATCTCATGATCACAGTCACTGGAACCTTAAGGTAAAAAAGTTGGGGGCTACTTTCTTTGATTGACTTAAGGTGCTGTATGTTAACTAGTGCAATTTTTCTTTATTTATTCCAAATTTCACATCGCTTGTACACTTCAGATTGCTCTAAAAATCAGGCTCTTCATCAGATAAAACCCTTAACCAAACAAACCCAAACTCTCACAAAGCTGCCCAGGAAAGCCGTGTAATTGTGAACAGTCACAGAACGTGCATGGGCTGAGATCTGTCAGGGCAGCTCAGTTTTGTGTAGATACAGGTAATATTTTAGATGGAGGACAGAGCGTTTGCATTTTGTGAAGGCTGGAGGAGTGCCTGCACTGACACTTCAAGCTGTTATTTTATTTTTTTCCCCACTGTCAGTTTTTGTGCAGGCACGAGAATCCTTAGCACACAGCCTCAGAGGTGACCTTGAGGTGACCTAGAGAGACCTCCCTTTCCATAAAATGGGAGCATGTATTTCACTTCTGAGTCAATCTTGCTTTTCCCTGGAGTGGGAATTGACTGTATTGCCTCTTATATCAGTATTCAGTTATATGTGATGGCTTTATGTTATAAAATACCCACTGAGGAACTGACCTGACAACTCATTTCAGTCCGGCCTCCGCTGTCATCTCAGAGGAAAAATGATAACATTTAATCCACTTAACCACCTGGGCATGTCCCGTTCCTGTTTCTCATATTAGAGACTATAAGGAAAAAAGGCAAGCCCAAATCTGCTAATTCAGGCTATTCTTGGATTACAGGCCGAAGAAATCTTTATGAGACGTTAGAAATTAATTAGCCTGCAGCATCTGTGTAGAAACTACTGTCCCTTACCATGGTAAGGTGCTGCAACGTTCCTTAAAAAGGAGATAGAAGGAAGGCATTTGGAATGCATTAGGAGAGCTGGGTCTGGCCTCCTCTTCCTGCCTAAAAACAGTCCCATTCCAAGCAGAATGTATTTTTTTTCTTGGTTTGAAATACCTCTGAGGAGTCCAAGTATATTATTTGAACTGTGCTTTACACTTGACATTAATGGGAGCATCTTTAAAAGATGATGTTTGCTCTACTCAGCAAGGTGGGGTTGGAAGTGTGATACAGTGTGTGATAAAAGTACAGACATTTTCATTACAGAGTATTTAATTTAAATTTTGTTCCTTTTCAGTGTAATGTTTAGCTAATTAGGAAAGGTTAAGATATCAGTATTTAAAAAAAAATGTATGTGAAACTATCATACATAGAAATCTATTTTACTGTGACATTTGTACATACAATAGAATCTGTTTGCAAATGCCTTTTGTTTCCATGTGTGCTTTTTCTGAAAAACTTGAACTCTTTGGAGATGCAAAATGACTCTTACAAAAAACGTAATATTTTAATTACTTCCTAATTCAAATGATAATTTACTCATTTATATTATTTGCAAGTATACCTGACTGGATGAACTTTGATGTGCACACTGTACAGATTCACTGAAAGTTACAAGGACAAATCTGACATTGTCACTCAATGTGCTTTATTTTCTTTGAAGGTGAAGTCGTTTCAAGGCATACAGAAAATTCAGAAAATAAGATTTGCTTCTGACCTGCCAGCAGTGCAGAAATGTTCAATAATTGGTGATAGCAGTGGTAACAGGGCAAGAGTAACTTAAATTGCCTATTTCTTCCTCTTTCTGTTTGCTAGCAAACAGAATACACCTACAAGTATGTTATTTAATTTCAAGAAAACCTAAGTTTTCATATCCAAATCAGCTTGATTGTTAATACAACACGTCTTCGTTCTCAGTAAAGAGATAAACTTGATGCAGTGAGGTTTCCAGAAGAATGTGGAAAAACACCCCTTTATGTTAGAGCGCATTAAAACTCCCTTTATTTAATATAAAAACCACACTTGAATGTGTTGCACAGTGCGTTTTACAGAACAATTCCCCTTCAGCAAAAGAAGCCGTGGGTGGTGTTTGATCAGGTCAAACTCCCCCGTGACAATAAGGTCACAGCCATCACATGGCACCTTCATTGTTGAAATCCTGTCACCATGAACTGTCATGGTGAAGTGCACTCGCAGCCTCTCATCCAGATTGATCAGCTGCTTAGTCTTCTGTCAAGAAGTTCTTATTGACCAGAAAATCTCTCCTCCTTTCTTTCTCTGTGAGAACACCTTGTAAGAAATGCCCTCTGTCAGCCTGATATCCTTCCTTGTGCTCAAGGGAAGAGCACGGGGTGCAAAGCAAGCAGGAGGTAATATTTTTTTTCCCTGGTATCCCTTTTCTAGAAATGGCAATCATAGGTGTCTCGACTCCCTGAAGTGGAGGATATGTGTGGAGCAATTTAATTACAATCGTGACTGTTCTGTGAAATGGGGTATTTCAGTTCAGAGTCTGTTTATCTCTGCAATAGCTTTTGGTTGATGAGGTCCTCTATGTAGATATTTAAACATTTCTTGATATAGGATTGGACATTGGAAAGCGGGTATATAAAACTCTGCTGATGCTTTAGCATTTGTTATGGGGTGGGGAAAAAGAAAGATACACAAAATATTCCAGCTTCAGTCTAAATCTGAGGAGCCCAGAGTAACTGTTTGGTGTAAAGCTGTTGCAGTCAAATGCAGACTTAGGCTCGAGGATTTCAGGGTTACCAATTTTCTAAACAGAGTGGCTAGAGATGCATTTTCCCATTAATAAGTGATGCAAAATAAGCTTGCCCTACAACCCTGAACTTTTCACCTTTTAATTAGAGGCAATAGTAACTACAAAGTTAGTTACCACTGTCAGTTGCCAAAGAGAAGAAATTAATGGCTGAGAACAGAAATTTCTGTTTGTGGGGTGTTTTTCTTGTCTCTTTTGCAAACCTATTGCAAGAGAAAATGCTTGTTCTGTACTTGGATATAGTCCCTGATTTTTTATAGATTTCTCTCGTGTGGCCTAAACATCAGGGCCTGTGATTGTCATCCTTGTTCTGTATCGAAGCATTCATTAATTACATGATCCTGTAGTGTAACTTAGTGTTGACATGGAGTTTTTTGGGGGGGTTTAGGTTGGAGGCTTTTGGTTTGGCATTTGTTTGGTTTTGTGTTGGTTTTCAGGTTTTTTTCTTTTCCCCCCAGAGTGAAGTTGTGTATTCTTTAAAGACTTTTTCTGCAAGTTCTGTCTTTACGAGTTACAGTGGTGTAACAGATGTTGATTGATCATGAGCTTTATTGTATTTCTTTTTCATTCATCTTATAACTGCAGTATTCTGTTTGTCATTTAGAAAGTTTAGTGGAGTTCTAGGAGCTGTAAGTGGTGCTAAATCTTTTCTGTAGGCCCATTGGAGGGAGCAGAGTTTTTTATGTACAAGGTTTCACAAGATATTTTCTTTTGGTCTTTCCTTTCCTTCCCCAAAAAATTGTCAGAGAAAGACAAAAATAATGTGCTGTCAATGATCTAGTTGAGAAGAGTGACACAGCAAAGGTTTTACTACCACATCTTTCTTAACCACCCTTGGTATGACCTTGTTTTGGTGTTAGGGTCTTCCTTTTCTAATCTCTGCATGAAAAAAATCTTAGTGACAGGAAGTTGGATCTATTTTTCACATTTTATATTTTTCACTGTATTTTTTTAAGACAGGGGAAGGACAAATTTCTGGATTGATGCTTTGGAACTAGTTGTAGACTGGTGGTGCTGAAGAGAGCTGGGGGTTGTTGGTTTGTTGCCTTTTTTTTTTTTTTCCCTAACTGCTGGTGAATGAATGACTTTGTAGTGCTTTGTGACTGCCAAACTAATCCAGCTGCCTTCCCTGTTCTCATCAAGTGCTTCAACCTTGGACCTCCTTCATGTAGCTCTTTCTCCTATTTCATTTTGGTGAAATGGGCTATTTAGTAGGTCACAGGAGGAGGCAGAGCTCTGTTTTACTGATGTGCTGAGTGGAAAGCAGTGAAAAAAGAAAGGACCTAGGAAGACACAAAAGCTGCACATGTTGGCTTTTTCAGCTGGTGGATCTTTTGTGCAGATTGCCCGCAGTTTTGCTGTACCAGAGTCATACATTAAGTGGTGCTTCAGTTTATTACATATTCCACTTTAGACCTTGATGTTCAGTATGAAAGATGCACTCATGATATGTCCTGTGTAGCACAGTTCATGAATAAGTTCTTTTGGAAAAAAAAATTCTAGTTTCTGAAATGTCAGCGAGGAAACAAAATCAAGACCAGCCTGATTTTTAGTTTTGGAATATCTAGGGGAGCTCAGGAGCAGAAATCAGGACTGATAATGTATAAAGAACTTTCATTGCTAAGGTTTGTAATAACTTCTTTAATATTTATAGTTCTTGAAATGACTTTATGCACTGGGGCACATTCTTTATGATCATTTCTTTTATCACTCCTGGTTTGTGACTGTTTTTCTAGTAAGGAAGATAAATAAGTTCATTCTGAGTATTGATTTACTTAAAGGCATGCTAACTAAGTAGTTAAACACTGCTCTTTTCCATAAATGAAGCTAAAATATTAATTAACCAATTAATAATATTCAGTTTTACTAGCTGATATATAGACATGCCTGAGGCTTATGTATAGCACCCTATATCATTATATGTTCTACTTGGAAACATAAAATTAAATAAACTGTAAATTTAAAAATACATAACAGTGTGATGCAGTCTCAAAAGAGACTGTTATATTACATTCAAGGCAATCTTTTAAAAGCATGAAACCTGGATGCAGTGTAATAGACCAGGAAAGGTTTGAGCAGGAAGTATGTTTTGTACTTGACAAAAAAACAAAGCAAAAGGTAAGAATTTTCCAATATGAGTAATTGGAAAAGAATTGTGAGAATAATAAAATAAGTGAATAGGTATTGGTTTTGCACAGATCCAGTGAAGGCAGCTATGTTTTAACAATATTGCAGTTAATGTGGAATTACTTGGGGCAGCAAATGTGCCTTAATTTCAGATCTCTGAGTGATTGCTGTGTGGGTTCTGAGAGCATCTGTTGATGCCTTGGTGGATTCCATACAACAGCTGCACTCTTGGAGATAGAAAAGCCATAATCCTGCTTTTATCTTGAAGACAGAAGGATGGCTTGGGCTGTTTTCATTTCAGCACTGCTAACTTCCAGTGTTGGTATGGGAAAATGCATATTCCAGGTAGCCCAAGGATATTTACATTTTAGTTGAGAACAGACCATAGAGAGAACCAAAGGTTGTGAGTTTACACCGCATGTGAAGCACAGTCAGAGCTGTTTATACAAAGCAGGTATTTCCCTTGCTCTCTGCTCATCTTCTCCCTTTTTCTTGCTGAAATTTCAAGGGGGGTTGGAATGAGATGATCTTTAAGGTCCCTCCCAACCCAACCCATTCTGTGATGCCGTGACTGGAGTATCCCAGCTCCTGGCTGGGAGCTTGCTGCTGGAGTCATGAGTGAGAAAAAGATTGCAGAGAGTCAAAAGCCCCCCTGAGGTTGGGAGCAGGTTCCCAAAATGTTTGTGGTGAGCAGACTGGCTGCTGGCACAGTGGAAGTGCAGCCACCTCACCAGGGGCACACTGCTGTGGTTTCTGTGCCCTGCAGAAGGGTGAGGGGAGCCTGACACCACAGCTTGCTGTGCTGGGAATAGCGTTCGAAAATCGGATCTGCTGGTCTCACTTAATTTTTCTAGTGGTAGAAAAACAAATAAATAAAGAAAAAGGAAAAGAAAGTAAGGGGACATTGGCAGATTTGACTCTGGTCTGTGACTCTGTTGGCAGTTCAGTGGATTTTGGATTAAAAGTTGGGTAGAATGCATAAAATCCAACTAAGGGTCTAATCGCTTTATTCTTGATGATTTAGCAAGATTATAATGATGTCTTTGTGTAATTGTTTTTTGTATGATGGATCTTCAGCTTTATTCTCTCTGTAATAGAGTCTAAACATAGCCTGGAATAACCATAAACATCATCAGAAACAACAGTTTCAGTGTGAACAGGGAAATGCTGTTGGATTTCTGGAGGTTGCTCATCTGGACATTCATACAGCCCGTTTCTTTTTAATGTTTACTGAATATTTAATTATACTTATTATGCACACAGTGTTCCTCTACATGCTTATTTAGAAGTGAGTAGTATTTTCTGAAGATGTAGGAATGCAAAAGCAATATGAAAGGCTTTGTATTATATACTCATCAAATAATGAAGCTTTTTTTTTTCTGGACTGTAAGCAATTCAAATATTTTGTTTCTGAAATAAATTAAGTAAAGCTTATTGAGTCCAATCAGCCCTTGTTTCTGGGGAATTGTAGTTCAATTTCATTTTTAATTAGATTGAACATTGTGAATTTCTTAGCAGTGGTAAGCAAGATCTGGCAATAAAATATGCACTCAATTTGTATTAAAAGTTTCTGAAATCTAGTACAGGGAACTGGCAGTATATCTGGCTTATGTTTAATTGTCCAAATATCCTATTGTGAAAAATTCCATTTTTAAAAACTGCTGATGTGTAACAAATTACTTTTCTTTGATAAAACTGTGTAGAAGATGAGCAGGCAGCAAACAGGAAAAAGTATGGGACAGAACATTCAGTTCTTGATAAGCTTAATACCACATGTAGGAGCAGGATGTTAAATTTTTTTCTGTGCAAGGATTACAGAATTGAACCAAGGTGGTTTTTGGTTTAGAGAGAGTGGGGAAAAAAGGTCTGCAAAGATTTTTCCTCAACTGCCACAGCTGTCCAGATGTCAGTATGTGGGTTTCCAGTCAAACCAGCACACACCAGGCTTGTGACCAGTGCTCACTGAGAGGTCTGCTGTCCTTTGGTAGCACTTACTGACAGAGGAATGTACTTAAAAATACAATGGATGGTAAATGGATGTCACTCTTCTCACTGCCATACAGCCCCATCTCTCAAAGGGAGATTTTTGTGATTAACAAAAAACCCTTCCCTTCTGCTTTTCTTCCCACCTTCTCTAGGACATCCAAGAGATACAAAAGGAGTCTCTTTCCTCCCTAGAAATAATTTTCTAGATACTAGAAAACAAGAAAAAAAATTGAGAATTGAAAATTGTGAAAGCCAGTTATAGTTTGGAAAGTGATTGCAGGAAATGTCTTTAAAAAATCTTAGGTATTCTTGTCAAATTCTTTCCACAAATAAATGCACTTGATGTTATCATTTCTCTGGTAGTAACTACATCAGAATCTTAAGGTCCTGCCATGATGGAGAGCAACTCTTTGATTTTGTATTGTTCCTATATATGTCACTCTATGGCAGGAATAGTTTGATAAATTCCATTGCAATATGTTTTCCCCCTTGTAAGACCCTTATGGCAATGGCCTGTCATTTATGAGACCACTGTGTGTGCATTTATAGCTGTTTGAAGTTTTATGCAGCTTAATCCTTTTCCCAGCCCTGTTTGTTCCATATAACAACGATGCCATTCCTCAGGCAAGGACAGTGTTTGAGCTGGAAAGGAAAGATGTGTTTCTTTTCATGGTCCCCATTAAACTGGCTGCATCCTCCATCCTTCTTACAGCCTTGGCACAGCACCTTGGGGATTGATCAGCAAAAGCCAAAACCTCTTCAGACAGAGTTTTGCCACCAAATTCCTTTGAACATCCCTTGATCTTTGTGATGGGGAATCCTGGATCATGATTAAACATCAAGTTCAGTATTAAATCCCGGTGCATGATTAAACATTAAGTGCAGTGTTAAAAATACAAGGTGAAACTAAACCTTACTTTGTTAAAAAACTTGCAATTTGGAAGAGTGGTATATAAATGAAGATATGTGCACTTAAGCGGGTTTTTTCCACCCTGAAGTTTTGTTTGTGTTACCCAGCCCCTTCCAAATGCTCTGCATTACAGAAGGTGATTGAGAGGATAGCAGCATCTGATCACACCCACAGCACCTAAATCTTACTTTTCTACCCAATCTGCTACAGATATAGAAAGATGGTGTGTCAGTGAGATCTTCCAACATTTACTTTAAATGTACCTTTGCTCTTGCTTCATAATTTTATGTACTGCCAATTAGTCAAATGAGATAGAAGATCCTTTCAGAGCATCATGGTTTTAATTGGGAATTCAGTAGAAAAGAGTGATTAATAACTGCTAACCTGTCCAGTAGAGCTGTGTCTCAGATTAATGAACTATGTCTTTTGCACATAGCACTATGAATTGAAAAATGCAGCGGTTAAAAACTGGTTGCTGTTATTTGTCTAATTAATGCTCATCATTGCACTGAAGTATAATGACAATAGGGGATTTTTTAAAAAAGTATTAAATTTGATTTTATTATCAATAATATGTATTAGGTACGTATATTTCTTTATGTATTTTTGATATACAATTTTTTAAAAACTAATTAGTTTTTCTTTATTTTTGTTTCCATGTTTCATATGTATAATGGCTTTGAATATAAAATTCTGCATGCGTTTTTGTGAGGTTTACCTGGAAGGGACAGAGAAAAG
Organism: Brachypodius melanocephalos; assembly: GCA_013398615.1. Classification (NCBI taxonomy): domain Eukaryota; kingdom Metazoa; phylum Chordata; class Aves; order Passeriformes; family Pycnonotidae; genus Brachypodius; species Brachypodius melanocephalos. Next base: position 5,412,596 of record VZSR01000247.1, read on the forward strand.
GGGATCACAATTATATAGAGACAATGTAAAACAGTATATTGTTTCTTTTTTTATGAATGTGTTATGTCCATGTTTTGCTTTGCTAGCACTAGATGGACTTGTAATAACAGCAAGATTGTGAATCTGCCTTTAGGAAGAGGAAGAGTTTTGGCCTGAAGGTACAAGGAGGAGGTTGGATGTTAGAATAACAACATGATCCCAAATTAACTTTGCTGTCAGTAGCTGACACTGAAAGGCCTTTGTTGTCTAATGAACTGTGATGTTATTAAGACTAAGGCAGTCATGGTGTAAAGTACAATTTTTGCAATTTTGTGTGCAGCTTTAAGGAGATTTAAGTAGTGTAAACTGCCTTTTTAAGTGTTAAGAAATCTCCTTAAGACTCTGTAAGTGCTTGTAGCTAAAGCATGTTTTATCTCTTTATTTAGTGTTCTGTTACTTTGCCAGACACAGACATACTTTTGATACAGAAAAACCTTCAGAAACCCCTGAGAAGTTTCAATGAGCAGCCTAATGTTATCTATTAGTGTGAATATCTGTGTACAGGAGTGAAGAGACCCTTTCAATAGTGTGAAATCCATTCACATAAATGACTTCTGAAGATGAGAACTACATTTTTAGGCGCTTTTGACTTCAGACATCAAGGTGTGCTAAAACGGCTTTTTGAAAGGTAGACTTTTAAAATATACTAGCACAGTACATGATACATAATGAGATAGAAGAGAACTCTTAAATACTGTTGTGCAGCTGATTTATATTGTTTTGTTTACTATTATCTAAGGGTTGAAAGTCTGTAGCCTTATGTAATAGAATTGAAAGCAGAATTAGATTAAACAAGAAAATGCCACTGGAATTGTGTTGACCCTAGTAACAGTAAGGGAACCTATGGTAAAATTAAGAGATCTGGATCTTTTTTTTTTTTCCCCCAGTGTTAAAATTTGGGTTGAAAATCTCTCTACAAGTGGTGGAATGTGTTTGGAAGTTGCTGTATTTTAAATCAAGTTTTCCAGACACACTGTTAGTGCTACTTGTTTTGAGTAAGAATAGAACCTTCCACCATGGCAAAGTCACTTGCTACATAGAATTGTAAGCCAATGTATCTTGTACTGAACTGCTTTATCTTAAATAATGTATCAGTCAATAAAAACCAGGTTGTTCCATGGATTAGTGAACAGGTTTTTCATAGCTCTGTTTCTTGGATTTTGTGGTGTCTAATCTGTGGACAAATTTCCTTTACATCTGTAACTCCATCTCTTGATTCCTTCCATATTTTTCCCCCATTCCATTAAGGAGTAAGCTCTGCAGTTTTTATTAATGCCTTCTCAGTCGTGTATTAACAGCATCTGCCTCTTGTCTGCTCAATATCCCATTTTCATTAAACTTTCAGGGAATATACTGAGATACTTCCTCCTGTGAAATAAGTTTTCTGTGCCAACTAATCAGTGGCTCAGTCATTTCAGTGGATCAAGACACATAAATGGACGAGCTCAGAAAGTGGACTCAGGCAATATTTGTCAGTAATAGGGCTGGTGTTGTACCTCATAAAGCACAAACTGCACTGCTGATGCTGCAAACACCATGAGAGTGAGAAGTGTCTGTACAGTGGCTTCTCAGAAGGCTTGTCCATATTTTGGAACCACTTGCAAATAGGGTGAGAAGAACTGCTACTAATGAGAAGCTATTTTAATATGCAATGAGTAGGTTGATATAATCCAGTTACTTGCATCATCTTCTTTTTTTTCTTTTTTTTTTTTCCTAGTGCATTCATAACCATTGTTAACCATCACTTTCAGGAATATGCTGTGTTGTGATGCCCCTTGTTGGTTGATCATGCATTGCTGCTTTCTAAATTATGTGTAAGCAGAACCTCTGCTGGGAATCAACAAAAGGGAGGGAAAAGATGCCATGCTTATTTCATGATCTTTAAACATTAGGGTCTTTCTGGATCAGAGGTTCTGGAAACAGGATCTAAGCTGTTCAGATGCAGTGAGGGAACAGTGTAGGAAACCCTTTCTTAGCTGTGTCTGCACTCGTAGTTGCTGTAATCCAGGTGAGACCAAAGCATGATGTGATTTTCTGCTCTTTGCGCATGAAATGACAGCTTGAACTCAACCCCAGCTGTGGCTCCCCTGCACAGAACATCACAGTAGTGCTGCTTCAGTCACACTTTATTTTCAGCTGGAAAGCTCCATGCCTCACTGTGCATGTTTTTAATTTTCTGAGCCTCTGGGGTTAGCAGGTAACCAGCCCAGTGTAGTCCCTGGAAAATAATGAAGGCTGATGACCTGGTTGGTTTTGTGCTGTTTGGTGCTTACAAGCTGCAGGGATGGTCTCAGCTGAGAGGAAGAGACCAGGGGAAAAGATCCTCAGGGAGTCAGCCTTTGCACTCAGGTGGAAGATACCAGCTAGGGCTTGAGGCCAGTACCTGCTGCATTGCTTCCCTGCTTATCTCCAGTCATTGATGGGCAGCTCTTGTGCATCATGCTGGAGATTCACAAAGGTGCAATCTGTTCTCTTTGGTGGGATTGTTCTGTGTTCAGATCATTAACATAAACCCCCAGTTAAATGTTCATTTAGGTGCACACTGGCCTCAGGTGAGCTAAAACACATTAAAGCCACCTATGAAAGGTAGTGACCCTTGTTTCTTGTTGCTTCTTTTCTTTTTCCTCAGCAAATAGTCACGCTTAGCTTGCTTATTTTGGACCCAACACCTGCCAGTAGCCAAAGTCCCACAGCAGAGCTTGTCTGAAATGTGGAGCAGAGACCTGGTCTCTGTTACCTGTGTGTCAGTGCAAAAGGTAAATGCTTCCTCTGCCACATCTCAGACATGGTGCAGTTAAAACAGAGAAGCAGCTTTGAGTTTTCCCCTTAGAGCCAAACTAAGTTCTGTAGACTGTTGCAATCTGTCTTTTCACTGCTTGAGCCATATCATCTTTAAAAGGCAGTTTAATGGTGCCTGGTGGTGTGTGGAGTTTACAAGGCTGATCTGTCCCCAGGTACACGACAGAGCCTTTGATAAAGCAGCAAGTGTCTCATATTAGATTAAATTGAGTCCAGAATGTTTTATGGGGTGATTTAATACACTGAATTGAAACAGTCGCATTTTTTAAGGTAACTCTAAAAACTGAGGACTTAAGCAGCCATAAATAACTAAAGGGTTAACAGCAGGCACTGGCATCTGTTTTCAAGGGTTCTGCTGTTTCCAGTTTGTTCTGAGATGTTTATGGCTTTGGGAGAGGGACAACGCATACATCCAAAATCAAAGGGAGTAGATTTTGTTGTTGGATGGTTTTGCAATCTAAAATAACCCATTCATTTGAATAGATGTGCCCTGGTTTACCTGAAGGAATTAATCTACAATCTTCTGCTTTGTAAAAAAATATGCAGAGCCTTCTTTGGCTTCTTTGTGCTCGGACAATTTACAGCTGGTAAAGTGTTGGTGAATTTAAGATGAAAATGGAATCAACAATGCACATTTATTGTTGATATAGTTGTGCTGTCACTGTTGTAAAGTTAAAAAGCAGCAATTATAGCTGAAATCTGAAAGCTGTTTTGTAATTTCACATGTGTGACACAACTCCTTACTAGAGATTGTAGCCATGGCAGCAGTGGTTGCTGCACTTTGTGAATAACAGATGTGTAGTTACTTTCTCTCACTGAAACTGAGGGATTTTAATAGTGATTTTTTTTAAGTACAAAGTTTTTAAAACTCTCTTTAAAAAAAAAAAAAAAGGCATCTGTATTTCCTGTTTTGTGTGCTGCTAAATAAACCAGGGATTAATAAAAATATGGATATGGAGGCAGGAAAATTGTTATTTTAAATCCTGTCTGTTACATCATTTAGCTATGATGTGTCCCTAGTTCTCCCACCCTATTTTTTGTGCAATTAAATCCTGTCTGAATATCTGAATACAAACGTGAATTGAAAACAGAACGAAACAATAATAACTGAACCTACCATTTGGGAAATCCCTATTCCTGCATTTCACTGAAGGTCTGTAACGTATTTTTAAGCATCTGAGCTAATCACCTTCTCCCACTCTCCTATTCATCTGACTAGGGTTCTCTCAAAGTCTCCCTTTTCATCTGTGGATTGCTTGTTTGAGTAAGATAGGCAGGGTTAAGTAACTCACAGGTTCAACTTGCCTCTGCTTATCTGAATTCAGACAAGTGTCAAAGTCTTAGCAAATCACAATATTGGATATATTTACTTACAGAAATGGCAAATAGTGGTTTGCTGTTTTTATAGTATTGCAAATAGTAGGCTGCAATTTTTGTATTTTTTTCTGTCTTAGCTGTCGCGTAAAGCAGAACCGAACACCAAATGCTTATGAGGCTCAAACTGAATGCCATATATTCATGTAATTTACATACTTGTAAAGCCACAAAGAACTGTGCATAAACATTCCTTAATACCAGCAGCTAGGAGATAAATTGGAAATTATATACATACACTGGAAAAAGAATGAAGGTTCTAAAATACAGATGGAGGAGGACAATTGAACTGAGAAAGAGAGGCTTAGTAAAAAGTCCTCAGGTGAAATCAGAGTTGTGTACAAACATCATATACCTGCAGTCATTCTTCAGACCATTTGGAAAGTCATCAGTAGAGCAGCTCAGTGAATAGTAAGATAAACCTTAAATGCCTGAATTACTTCTGTCTTAAAAATTAATATAGCTTTGTATCAGTGAGTAGTCTTCAGTCAATTCCAAGTATGCAGAGCATTGTGCTGAAAGGTCATCTCATTTCATGGGAGTATTTGCCACATTGCAGTTTGATTTTGTCCATTTCAGAATGAAATCCCCTTATTTTTCAGTTCTCTATGAAAGAAAAAAACTGAGGTTTTCCAGTCAAAAAAGCTGCTACAGGTTATGGTACTTGGATGCTTTTGTCCTTGACTTTGGGGAAGTTTGTCTGATATTCCAGCCCAGATCTGTGGATTTTTGGATACTCTAATTGGCGGTTCCAACTCAAGTTCTCATGAGACAAAATAAAACCTGTTTGTCTGTCAGGAGGCAGATCCAAACATTTGGATAAGATAGACTGGAGGTTTTAATTTAATTTTTTTTTTTAATGTTCTGTAAACTGTTTTCTCTCTTGACTGAAGAGTAACTGTGTCCAGAAATCTTGTGGAAGGCTGATGCCAGGGCAGGCAAACATTCAGTACGTGCCTTGTCCTTGAAGAGATAAACTAAGCAAGAACATCTTAATAATATGGAAAATAGGGAAGGTCAGCTCAAGATGTTTTAGTGACATTATTTTCAAAACAGAGGCATTTTCAGGGTGGTGTTTATCTCATGGGAAGACCTGTTAAGGTGCTGCAAGGATTTTGGCAGTGCAGCTTGGTACAGAGCAATCTGTGGTGAGAACGTGGTGCGTGGGAGCAGTAATTAAATTACTACTGTCTCAGCAGTAATTAAAAAAATAATGATATGTTCTGACACTGTTGTTGTTAATGGTCACCTGTGCTGCTTTGTTCCCTCAGCTTTCTCTGCTGGAAGAGGCAGGTTTTGGTGGTGTTCTCCTTTACACCGACCCTTGTGACTTACCAAAGACTGCAGACCTTGCTGACAAAGCTTTTATGGTCTCCTTGAACAGCGGGGGAGATCCATCCACGCCTGGCTATGCCAGTATTGGTAAGTACTGCTCAGGGCTTGGTCACTTCATGTGCATTTTAATTCTCTGCAGGTTGTAAGTATGGGAGTTAAAACACTAAACCAAATCCTGCTGGAAATAGAGGCTCTGAGTAAGGAGACCCTGTGTAATGCAGTGTGGCTCAAAGGATGGAATCCAGTCTCAAAAGTGCTTTAAACTCTTGGCACAGAGTCTGCACTCTCAATAGTTTATTGTGTTTTGTATTTGAGTATTCACACACTGAACCATTATTACTACCTGCTTATTTTTAACCCATGAACAAACCCCAAAACTGTGAAGTACTGATCCAGTGGTTTTGGAGCATTTTCCACAGGATCTGCCCTACTGGAAAAATTACTCTTTTCATTCTGTCTTCCTCTTTCATAGTATCACAAATGAAAACTTTTGGTCTGTAAGTGCAAGTGAAATGTAATTAGATATTTGTATTTTTTAAGTATTTAGAAAAAATAGTGTTTTATAGTATCTGTATGCTATCACTTGAATAGAATGTGTTCATTTAGCCTTGCCCAGATAGACTTGGTTATTAATTATGCTTCTCTAGTATTTTTGAAAGATGGAAAAGACAGAATTGATTTCAAGGAGCAACATAGTCTCAAGGAACAATATAGTCTTATATAATTTTACATGGGTTTTTTTTTTAACCAATGTTAACAATAAATAGAAGCAGCAGCATATTTGACTGGGATGTGCTACTTAAATCTCCATTCTGGTAGTTCAGTGAATGTGTGTTCTGCTTCTCTGCAGCTTTTTCAGCTTTACAGCCCTTTTTACTATCTAACTATTTGGAAATGTATTAAGCAGCAGTCTATGGGTTTGTGACAAGGCTTCATCAAGAATATTTTGTCCGGTTACTGGCTCAGACATCTAAAGTTTGACTTGAATTGGCACTAAATCAACTGAGGCAACGTGGAGATACGTCATGCCTAGAATAGCAGAAAATAGAAATATTTGCTTGGTTGTCGAAGAAGGGTGTTAGCTATTCACAGCATGAATGCCTTGACAGCTCAGTGGGAAAGAAATTGCACATTTTCTCAGTGTCTCAGTGTACCTGACCCAGTGTTCTTAAAAGTGCCCTGGGAGCTACAGAGGTAAATATAACACTCTTCAAGCTTTATTCTTGCTCATTTCATGGAGCTATTTGAAAAACAGTTTGTGGTGTCTCTGTCTGACTGACTCCTTAATGTTTTATTTACCCTACATGAAAAGTAAAGCTAATTAAAACAGATACAGCAACATGAAGATGCCACTTCAGTGTTTAAGCCTTATGTGTTAGTTTTCTGTCAGTAAACGATCTCATCTGTGGTATGCATTCCAATCTCCAGTTTGGGAAAGAGAAGCTTAATTATATGGACAATGGTGTTACAAGTGCATTGATGGTTTCTGGTAGAAGCCTCAATGTGTCTTGTCTGTGGTTTTAAATCTTTGAGCAACATTCATAAGCAGGAACAGGTTATCATGTTGAAGATCATTTATATTTTGATTATTGAATGCTGGAAAGAGCTCAGAGGAATACTTCAGAAAACCCTTTTTTTAAAATGTTTTTGTCCCTGGAAGGTATATCAGATGGAAGTAATTCCTGTGTTTCTGATGATGATTTTGCTTTTCTGGAGAGTGTGAATTGACTTGCTTGGAGGTAGCTCATGCCTGGGACAGACACAAATTCGTCTGGAGTGCAGGCTGTTCCCTGGGGGATGCACTTGGATGTAGAGTAGTTAAACTGCCTCAGTGTGGAACAAAAGAGCCAGAGAGCCCGGGCTGCCCCTTTCACTTTGATTCACAGAGTGCAATAAGCACGACAAGAGATTTTATTGGAAGCTCCTGCTTAAGTTACTGGCATATCTTTGACACCATCTGCACTTCACACTTTGCCAGAAGAACTGTTACTATCACAATCTCCAGGCTGCTCCTACCAGCATTCTCCCTTTCACTGGGAATTTCCTGGTAAGATGAGTGATCCAAAGCTGGTCTTGTACTTGGTGAATAAAAGGTAGGCAACTTGGATTTTCATGCTGCTGCCTTTGTTTCTCATGTTCTTTTAACCTGAAAACAAATTTCTCCGTGGTATCAGAGTACTGGAATGCTTCGGTTTTTTCCTAGAAAAAAAAAGTCTTCAGGAAATGGTATAATTTACAGAGCTTTTCTCAAAGTTGACAACATTTTAAAATGGGATTTATGTAATAGTTCAGAGAGAATTTTGGAGTTCTCATGAGGTTTCAGCTCACATTTTCTGTTTCATGAAGATTAAATGCTGCAGTTCTGCATATGAATCATCTCGAATGTATAGAAATAGCTTGAGGATGGGTTTGAGATGCCAACTACCTACGAGTAGAATGATTTTATTGATCTCTGTTTAACAAAGGGGAAAAAGTGATGATGAGAAGGGGAAGTGAACAGCACTTATGTGAAAGTTTCTGCAGTTCTGTTTCATAATTTAATTCTTCTGTTCTTAAGACTATTCAAATCCCAAGTCATATCACTCGTGAAACAATCACGGGAGCTTTTGTGAGCATCATTTCTGTCTTTGTGATTCTGACTGCCAAAGTCCTTCATTTTTAGAAATATTTCTTCTGTGTTCCTGCCTTTGAAATTAAGTAGATCCAGAGGGTGGAACTCAAGGAAGTAATCATACAGGATTAAGAAGCTTGATGAGGAAATCAGAGAGACTTGCGTGGCAAAAATTGGCTTGAAAATAAAGTTTGGAAGAATAGTGTAAAACTTGAGTGCCTTCTCTGTCTTTTCTTTCTCCATTTTGACTTTTTAACTGCTGCACTTCCTTTCACCCACCTCTGCATGGCAGACACATATTAGATTTCTCCATTGCTAGACTTCAGAGCTGCTTCAAATCAAATTTGTTTCCACACAGGAAATGGCTCAGTAAACAAAAATATGGATAGAATCTCTTTGTCAATCCTGCTATGTAAATAGAAAAGTGGCATTGTGATAAGCACTAAGAACCCTGCCCATGAGATAAGGTGCCTCATAATAGAATCCCTATCTGTGCAGCGGGGGAATAGAAATTATTTCACGGAGAGCTCAGATGGCATCATAGAAAATACTGTGAGCTTAAAAATGCTGAAATAAAGCAGCTGTAAAATACAATCTTCTGGTATCAGCTGGAGTTTGAAGTGTAATGTTGTTTTAGGGAGTTGTTATGCCGAGGTTGTAACAGTAAGAAGAAGGGATGTGTTTGGAAGTCCTGCATGGTTCAGGTGATGGTTAACAGCTGGTCATGTGAGCCATATTACAGGAATTTGGGTAAAAAATCAGTGACACGGGAAATGCACGGTGTCCCCAGAATTGTCAATAGTGAACATCATCCAGACAGAAGAATTGACGTGAGCATTCCTCAGACACTGCTAACAGCATTTGATTTCAGAGGAAGGCACAAGGAAGACAAGGGATTGTTAAGGATTTTATCCACTGCAGGCCACAGCTGAGGCCATCAGGAAAGTCAGTGATGCCTCTGAAGGTGTATTTAAGAAGGGACAAGATTGTTGGATAGGCAGGAGAGTGAAACTGAGCCTGGAAAAGGGTAGAGTGACAGTGCTATTCTAATCTTTTTGAGTTTGTTTCTCACTATCCAAATCCATGTTAACTGGCAGTTGCTGACACTGTTTTGCCCATGGTGGTAACCAATAAGTGATATCTCTCTCTCTCTTTACCCTGATCAATGATCTTTTCCATCTTACTTTCCTCTTGTCTTGTGGAATAAGGATAATAAGAGAGTGGTAGGGTTTGGAAGCTGGCCAAGGTTTACCCACCACACTCAGTTCAACAAAATTTAGACACCCAATATGCATCATAAAAACCCCTTGACATTTACCTCTTTAGAAACGTGCCATTCTTTAATTAAGCTTAGCCAGCAACCACAGGGAACTTCTTCTACAGCAGCCACGGGGAACTGCTGCCACTTCTTGGAGTATGGGTGAGTGGGTGCTTGCTGGGATAAAAGTGTGTGCCTGTTTATTTTTTACTCAACCCTGTGATTCTGTAGGTTTACGTGCGCCCTGCCTAATATCTGAGTTTGTCCCTTCTGTCCTTCAATTCCTGATATTTGATGTCTCTGGAGCCAGCAGCTGAGCAGAAGTTAGCTGGAAAACAGAACGTTGTGTGATGGTTTTAGCCATGCATATGCAACATATGTTCTAAAATGGTTTGTTGTAAATCATCATGACTTTTTACAAGATGTCCTCAGCCCTGGTTTGTCTGTTCTTTCTGAGAACAAAACACAGCTTCAAGAATACATTTTCTATGCTTGCCTCTGTGGCTGTGGAAATGATTCTGAGAATAAGCTTTTTCTTTTCTTTTTCAAATTTTGTGTTTGCTTTCTGCTAATAACATCAGATAAATGAAATACAAAAAATAATTTGTTGTAAAATAACTGTCTACGGTCAGACTTCTGTGCACTGTGCTTTGATTTTCCTTGAGGACAGACTGAAGCTGAGGAGAAGAAAAGATAAAATTTGATATTACAATTTAGGTGTGTGTGTTTATATGTTTACATACACTCTTGATCATTTTATTTTGGGTTTATCTTTTCAATGGTTGCCGTAGAAAATGCACAAAGTTTATCAGACCTATTACATTGCTCTATCTCATACACTGTGATTTTCTGTATGAACAAAAATCAGTGCTAATGCAATAGAGAGGTGAATCTTTGGGAAATAGTGGCCTTTGAATAGTGAATGCAATAAGAAATAATTTCAGCAGATTTTCAATAATACCTGTAGCACCAATTGCTCAAGAGGCGTCTAAATCCATGATCTGCCTCTTGAGATTTTTCAGGATATATTAAAATAAATAAGTTTCTATGTAAGTATCAAATTACATGCTCTGAGATTTTTGGATTTATAGGTTTTAGTTTTTAGTTTTTCCTCCTGCCTGGCTTTCCATTAGGTTTGCATCTATTTAAAACCAAGAGAATTAGTTGGACATCGAGATATTACAGGCTCTCATGTTTGAGTGTCTGGACCTTTGTACTGCATATCAGATATCACTTTATCTTCTACTAAGGTGCCTATATTTTCTTCTTTGAAACAAATTTTAATTGAATACATTGTGATTTTATTAATTAGAGTATTAGAAAAAGAGAGGAGAAATCACTGCAATGTACTGGAATAGCTTGCTAGCACTATTTTTATCATTTGACTTTTGCAAATGCCATCATGAAACATATGGTCAAAAACTTCTCTCAGTTTCAAGCAGAAAGTTATTAAAAAATTTTTGAATTTATAAGAGAAATGGAATGTACAAGTGATGAAGTCCAGATTATTTGAAAACAGCAAATCAGCACTTCCTATGCTGCAAAATTAGCTCAGTGGAAAACATAATGACTAAATTCTTCCTGATGCCTTATAAGTTGCAGAGGACTTCTCAATATTTTTGACATTTCAGACAGTTTCAAACTACTACTAAACAGCTGTGGCTCACTACAAAATGTTTCCCAGTGAAGCTGCTTTTTCTCTCATACAGCAAAAATAACATTTTAAATGGAGTCCAGATTAGACTTTCGAAGCTCCCCGACTCACAAGTGAATTTAGAGTATTTAAATCTTTTGTGCAGTCATGACTGAAATGAATCCTGCCATAGCTTTACTGACAAGCTTCAGCCCAGCATCATTTGTGCAAGTGAGCTGATTTATTATGTGCTCACAAAACAGCAAACATCACTGCGTGGCGGTGAACCCAGCTGGGGTCTTGGAATCTGCTCCTGCAGAGTCTGGCTGAAATCAGTTGTCTCTGCATAAATTTGGGCTGGGAAGCTCCTTTTTGTGGACCACATGCTCTGTGGCCAGTGCTTTGACACCCTTCTCTGCCGTCACTGTGCTTTTTTCTTGGTTTTTTTAGGCTCCAAAACTCTGATTGTAGTATTCTAGAAGAACAACCTCAGTGTGCTATGCCTATTTTTCCTGTGCTTCTAATAGTTTAGTCTGATTATCACCTTCTTCCATTGCAGGTGATACCTACCTTCTAAAAAAATTACACTTGTCAGAATTTAAGATTCCCTCCAAATAAGACTGTTAAGACAGTGTAGATTTAAAACTGGCTGTTAATTTTTCAATGAAAGGTTTAGTTCAATTAAAAGAAATGCTGGGTGGCAAAATGTTTTATGTGAATTTAAGCCACGTTCAGTGGTTTATTAAGTGTTAATTTTGTTTTGTATCCAGAAAGGAGATTTTGAAAAGATGTTAATTTCTGTTTTAAATTTTTTAAAAACTGTTTTTTTCCTGTGTAAAATTGATAAAATATAGGGAAGAGGTAAAAGAGTTATGTAGTTGAACAATTTGAACATTTTGGACCCAATTCACTGTAAGTTTTGCCTTTTCCTAATTGATTTTGTATGTACAAAGCAAGTTTTTGAAGAAGAATGTATTTTATTCCAGCATGCTGCTATGACAACATGTCAGAGAAAAACAGAGGCATTTCTGGTAGGGTATTATCTATACATAATTATTAATGGTGCTGTAATTGCCAGAAACATGCCTATCTCAAAGTGAAAACTCTCATCAGATTCAACCATAATTCTGTCCAAAAGGGGAAAATGTCAATACCAAAATAGATACCCCTCCCAGGAAGATAAAGCAGATTTTTTATATATATATATATAAAAAATGTGTATATATAGATAGATAGATAGATAGATAGATAGATAGATAGATAGATATACACACATTTTTATATATATATATTTATATAGATATATACATATATATATATATATTTTATATATATATATACACACACATATACACACAGACACAAATGAAATTGTGCTTTCTTTTAAAGCTTGCCTCTCTTTCTCATCCATTTGTGAGTGTCTGTATTCGCGTGGTATTTTCTCCTCCCAGTGCTGTGCTGAAGTTGGGATACCACAGTGTAACCTTTACATGTTGCAGTCAACACCTGCAAGTACACCTGCACAGTAGCAACAGCACCATAAAGTCAGCTGGCTGATTGTTTAAGCAATTAAAGATATAATTAGTTTTATAATTGAATTTTTTTTCCTAGTGCTGTTTGAATACTGAAAGCCAGACTAAACCAAACCATCTTTAACTTGACTCGATCTCTGTTCCAGCCCACTGCTTCACCATATCCAGCAGCTGCATAAAAAAGATAATAGCACCTCTTCCTACTTTCAGACAGGTAGGAACTCTTCCAAAAGAAAACCTAATCATCTTGAAATGGAGATACGGAAAATATTTCATTGTTGCATAAAGGCGTACTATTATATTATATAGTATTCATCTGCAGAGCTCTAAAAGATATTGGTAATTCACTGCAGTTTGGGTTTGGCCAATTTTCCAAAGCATTTTGCTTGTACTTGTCAAAGACGGTTTCGTTGGGGTTTTTTTTTGTTTGGTTGTTTTTGGTTTTGGGATTTTTTTAAGACTTGCAGTATTTTTCTTTCAGAGACAGAAAAATGCTCTGCCCAGGGGAGCTGGGAAGAGGTGGTGTGGGTGGGAATGGACATTAGAGGAAGGAATTGATTTCAGTGCCAGGATGTGGTGGATCACGCAGTGCCTGGAATGTCCCTGGTGCTGATGTCAGTAAAGAGGTCAGTAAAGGAGGAGAGAATTGCACAATACTTGAGCTTGAAAAGGGACCTGAGGAGATCATTGAAGGACCAGCCACCTGCTCAAACCTAGAGCAAGCTTCCTGGGTCATTTTCCAGTTGGGTTTTGAGTATCTCCAACCTCTTTGAGTCCTTGATTACTGTCACCATAAAATAGTTTGGGTTTTTTTTAAACGTTTAAGGGAATTCCCTGTATTTCAGTTTGTGCCTGTTGACCCTCCTCCATTCCCTGAACACCACTGGAGAACAATCTGGCTCCACACCCCCCATCAATTATTTACACACATTCTCCACAAGTCTTTGTTCAAGAGTGAATTCTGTGTCTCTCAGATTCTCCTTATAATTCAAATTCCATTAGTCACCTTCCTACCACTGAACAATCTTCTTGTCCTTCATATTTTTGGAAATTATTTCCAAGATTATTTGCTCTGTCACCCTCACAGCGACTCATGTATGGCTGATCCCAGATCCACCTTCTCAAAGGTGATAAAAGTGATATTTGCTTTCATCATGTCCTCATGAATCTCTTCCCATCACCATGAACTTCCTAAGATCTTTATGACCTCCATGTGACATCCATGAGCTCCCTCATCACTCGGGGTTCCCAGGCCAGCAGGGCTTGCCCTGATGAGTGAATTTAGATTTTGTTCCAGCTGGTGCTTTCTTAAGTTCTTTGTCCCAGCCATCATGCTGCTCAGTGTCACAAACTACCCTTGCTGCAGTTTGGGTGGTGGAGGTTCCTTAGGTGTGGCAGAATGTGGCCTTGGAAAGTTCGTCTGGATGGGGGAGAAGTGAGGAATCACATCCAGTGGTGATCCATGGATGAGTGGAGCTTCCTCTGCCAGGATGATCTGTAGATGTGATGTTCTGAACCAGTGTAGACAAGTTCCTAAAATTCACTCAGCATCACTGGAGCTGTGGGGACTTCACACTTAGGGGGCTTTAGATGAATTTGCTGTTGCTGGTACAAAGTGCAGGACTCCTTTCTGTAAGAAACTGAATCGGGTTTGATCCAAATGTGTTCTTTCCTTTCCTCTACAGAAACAATTTAAAATGCTCTGCTGTTTGCTCTGTGAAAACATGAAGCTTCATTTTGGGAAGGGGATAGTGCTGGGAAAAAAAAACTCGAGAGGTAGCCAAGGGTCAGCTGTGCAATAAAAGAGAATTTCATAAAAATGAGAGTGCCTCTGACAAGGAGGCAGTCACAGCTCACCACACTGGGTTCTTGGGTGCTCTTGGATCATCCTGTGAGCAGTGGTGCCAGTCAGTATTTGCTGTGGGATGGGCACAATGCCAGAGTGAGAAACTGTTGGCAGAGCTTGCTGTTTTACTGGTAAGTATTGCATGTGCAAAACCAGATAATGAGAATGATTTTGATAAACCTGTGAAACTTTGAGAACTTTTTTGGTTTCAATTAAGAAAAGCATTTGCACAAAGCATGTGTAACTTCCAATACTTCTTATATAGTAATTTTACACAGTTGACAGGTGGGTCTATTGAGTTAATGGAACAAAAAAAAAGAGTGAATCCCTTTGGGTTATTTAAAACCTTGTTGAAGTCATACATCTTTTTGAATAATAATATAATGATTTGCATATTTATTTAAAATATTCTGCTATAGGGACCGTGGTTTACAAAGTATATAATGAACTAATTAGCCAGCTTGTGCTGCCTAACTTGGAGGGATTTTTTTTTTTTTTCTTCTAGCAGATGTCAGGTAAAGCTGACACGTGGTGACAGACTATTCCTTTCTGGTGTAATGCTCATAACAAAGGGACTAATTTTAGAACAGCTGGCTTACTCATGTTTTAAAATGCCTAGGTTTGTTGGGGTTTTTTTTCTTGATTTCCAAGCATCAGTGGTCTTTCAGCTGGTTCACTGGGTGATTTCTGCCAAGCCTAGTTTAATCCATGACTGCAAGGGACTTTCAGCTGTATTTTGCATACTCTGGAAGACCTGAACCACACATTGCCAAGCCTTTTGCAGTTACAACTTGGGCAGTAGTAATTTTTGCATGGTATAAAATCCATTTTACTTACTGTAGTAGTAAATTAGGTGTAAAGGTGAGGTAAAACTAGGAATTAATTCTCTTTTAGGTTACTCTGCTCCCTCCCAAAACTGCTGCGTTAGATAGGTCTTTGAATTTTGCAGCTAAGAGGCAAAATATTTCTCTGGGCCAGTAGTGGAACGTGCTGCTAACCCACTGAAAAATGAAATATCACACCTGGCATGGAGTTCCTTGAGGAATGTTTCTAAAGTTCCCCTGAAAGGGAATACGGGCTTTGCAAAGATAGCATGAGTGGAAAATGTCTTGAGTTAACATCAGGTGACTTGTGTAAGGAGAGTTTTATAAATGTTATCTAGGTCATTTCATAGAACTGGTTTTGGTTTTGGGGGTTTTTTTTAAGGGGTGGAGTAGATGGCATGAAATTCAGTAGTACCAAAGAATATAAGTACTAATTAACTATTACTGTGTTTGATAATTTTGCTTTGGAGTCATCTTAGGTCGTTAGATGCTCTTACCTCTTTTTTCATATTAATATTCTGGTTTTGAAGTGAAAACATGACCTTCTGAGCATGAAGATACTGGAGGAAGTGTCCTGCCTAAAAGTACAGCTTGACTGCTGTCTAATACATAAATTAAAAATATAAATAAATTCCAAAACAGAACACAAATGAGGAAGGCATGCATGGATTTTAAGCAGATGTCATAACTGCTCAACATCACTCTTGCTTTTTATGTAAGTTTTGGTTTTTAATACCACACACCAAAGCCTGGTAAAGAGCTATGCTGAAAGGACTGAGGCAGGAGCAATAGTTGGTCAGCAATGTTTTCCAGAAGTTACAGCTTCAGTTTTGAGCTTCTGGCAATTTAATCTTAAACAAAATACATCTGTGTTTCTTGAGTCTGGGTTTATCTTTTGATTTACCCAATGGACCTGTAATTGTGAACTCTGAAGCCTGGATTTAGGAATCAGTGCTTTAAGATAAGATTTAGGTACATCTCTCATTTGCTTTGTAAGATGAAAAGTTAAACTGCAAATCCTGTAATAGATTTACAAATCCTAAAGCATATGTAGAAATACTGCAAGAGACTTACAAATTGTAACATAAACCTTGATAAAGTAATTTTTAGTTACACAAATCTATGCTCATTTCTAAGAAAATCTCTGTGATCCTGGCAGAGATCATTCTTGAATTTTAATGTCTTTCCTGGTTTTGGGTCAGGATCTTCCTGCTTTGTTTATCTGGGACTTCTGTTTATTAAAATACATTGTCTCGATTGCTCCTTCAACTTCCTAGATTTAAAAAAAAAAATAGACAGGAGTTGCCATCCATAGAAGCTGCTACAAAAACTGTTTCCCGATGGTTCTTTTGCAGCAGAAAAGGACAACTGAAACTTGCAGGAGAGTGCTGTGATTTTGTGAGCTGTTCCTCTCCTGGCATGCACACCTCACCATGGGTCAGCTCGTCAACAGACATCTTAATGTCCTGTCTTGCCTTAAGATGAAAAAAAAAAAAAAAATCCTGTCTTTCATTATTCATTGTTATTTTATTTGGTTTCGTTGTGTTTTGAATATTTGGGTACTGTGAACACCAGATTTACTGTTGGGTGGGCAGACTCTGGAACAGATTGCACAGACAGTTTCTTTCCCAGAGAAGATACCCAAAAAGCCTGTCCTGATGCTGACACTGCTCTGAGCAGGTTGGGCTGGGTGGTCTCCAGAGGTCCTTTCCAACCTGAGCTGTGATTCTGTGTCAGGGAACACAATTTTGCATAAATTCAGCCTGACAGCTGGTGCTTTGCTGACACAGGTATTAAGATAAAAGTAACAGTGTAAGTGAGCTCTGGCAGGATGGCCTGAAAGAACCTGGGAACTGTCACACCCAGCCAGAAAGCCCCAGAGCTGTTGTACCTTACAATATTCTCCTTTATAACCCATCTGGTAAGTGCAGACTTTCCAACACTTGTGGAAAAGGTGTCTGTGTGAGAGGAAGGGAAACAAATTACTGGACTAATTATAAGAAACATGGCCTGACCTGTACGAGTTTTTTGTTTTTTTTTTTTTTTTCCCACAGTTAAATTCTGACCCAAAACATCAACAGGATGTACATTTTAACTAAAACTCAGCTTTTTTTTTTTTTTCCTTTCCCTTTTGAATCAACTATTATATTGTATTATTTGAATCAACTGTTATTGCCAGCTGTGCTCTTTGATTCATTTCCTGATCTTCACTCTTGATCCACAGTTTCAGGACTTCAGTTTTTGTGAGGACAGAGAAGGAGGTGCTTTGTGTGTTGGTGGTATGCAACCATTTAAATTAAAATAGGGGAGAACTTCTGTGGCACCTGCTGTACTTAGCAGTGGAAGAAGTGACAGATTCACCTGATTTAGCATGTCCGTCTAATGCAATTACAACAATGGCAAGTATTCATTCGTGTCCCAATCTAGAGGATAAAAATAGCAGTAATTGTCAGAATGGGAAGAAGCAGTGAATGTTTTGTGTGCTTTAACTTTAAAGAGAGAGTTGGATGGATGAAATGTGGGTACTTATATTGTTACAGCCTGTACATTGCAGGCAATAAGGAAAATTTTTCAGACAGTGCTGTGCAATGAGGAAGATGACAGGATCAAATCTAATTTTGGGGGCTTTATTAAGTGGTTCCTGACATGCAAGAAATGCATTAGTTATCTGACATACTCTGCAACTCTTAATGATATTGGTTTTTTCCCTGACTTTAAGGAATGATCTTGGTAGTTCATAAACAGTTTTTGAGAGCGCTGAAGGAGTCACACCATCTGATTAGGGGTTGGATCCAGCGATTTTGAGAAATGGTGACAAAGAGGGAATACTAAAAGAAACCTTGAGGTCCAATAGTGTTTCTATTATCTGCTGCAACATCACAGAAATCTTAATTATTGCCTTGTGTGACAGGGTTCATGCAGAGCTGCAGGAGGTTTCCTGGAAGGTGCCACAGTCACTGTGTGGTGTTCAGAGTTAGGATTTCAACAGCGAAGAAAATTGTCACTCCTGGAAGTTGTGTTTGCTTTGTTCATTTTGTTACTCGAGACTTTGGGCACAGGAAAGTTGCTCAGAGCCTTGGAAATTTCCACTTTCACCTGTATTGCTCTGGCTGAGACAAATTCTCCTGGTTAAAGTAGTTTTCTGACAGTCAGATTCATCACTTGGGTTTTCTGAAATATGGGATTGCTTGTGAACCAGTGTGTATCAGTTCTGTATGTCAGGATCTGCAGGTACACAAATGTTTACAGCTGCTTTGCTTAAACTGGGTCTGACAGTCCAGCAAAGCTGAACTGTTCATAATGCACTGGTAGCCCAATAACTGGGTGTGATAAGAAGGCAGATATCCTCATATTGGTTGGTTTTTACTTGCTACATGTGGCTTTGCAATACCCAGATTCCCTGTCTTCCAGTGGGACTCCAGTCACCTACTGCTTGTTCACTGAAGAATTAAATTGTTGGAATTATTCTTAGTCTCTTAAGAAAAAAAAACAACACACTTCTCAAGGCTAATGGATAACCTATGTAGCAAATTGATGTGCATTTTATACACAGTTTATCTAGGAAACTTTGCAAGTATAGAAAAAAAAATCATATTTTGGACATCTATTGACTTTTTCATGTCATTTTTCTGACAAGTTTAAGGCTTAATTATGGGTTGTCACATGTTTAAAGAACAAATGTTGAGATTTAGAATTCCTGAACAGAAGAGCTATTACTGCTCCTGTTTTATGAGTTGTGCAGGTGTTTTATGAGTTTACAGAGATAAAATGTCCTTCCCAACCATAAAGTTAGTTGAAGAGACACCAGTTGAATGATTCCTGGATTCATTCCTTTTGTCCATTCAAATATGCTGCTTTCCTTTTGCACTCCTTTTGGTTTATTTGCTGTGTGAATGTAAAGATGTGAGGGCATTTTAGCAGAAATGCTCCTTTACTGTTAGTGGAAATTACAATAATAATGCTTTATCTGATTAATTAAAGTAAATCTTAAAAATAGATAATTTATCTTAAAGTATGGATTTTGAAAAGCTGTTTGGTCACAATCCTGGGTGATGTGCTCTGGGGGACCCTGCTTGAGGTTGGACCTCCAGTGGGCCCTTTCCAATCTCATGATTTCTGTCATTCTTTGAAGGTAAATGAATTGCAAGAAATGTCCTCATGACACAGATATCCTTGCAAATTTACTGGTTTTTGCTTGCTAAAAATATCTATGGAGGAGAGAGGTTTAATATTTTAGTAATTATTATAATAGAAATTGCCTCAAACTCAAACATGTGTTGTATCTGTCATTTGTAATGCTGAATTTAAACTCGTGTTGAAATTCTTACCCTGCCAGGGAAAAATGAAAAAAAAAGGAATAAAGCAGAGGGAATAAAAGAAACTAATGTTTAAATAAATATCCATAAAACATCCAGATACTGACCTGAGGCACTAATGTGTACTGGACTAGATTTTGATGTGAGCATGTTTCTGTTCCAAATATGAAAATATGGATTTCCCTTTAGCTAAGAGCTGATGGATTTTTTCATTTATCCAGTCTTAAACAAAGTAGAAGAAAGAGTCTTTGGCTTTAAATTTCAGTGATGAAAAGGATGGTTTATTTTTAGTTTCTACTGAACTGCATTAGTAGAATTTACCAAGCAATATTCAGTATGATTTAAGGCTTGAAGGAGCACTTTTGCAGCTGAATTACCTTTCTTCTTCTAACTGTAATTGTGCCCATACATTGCATTTCTGACGGGGTGTGGGTGCTAATTTGAGTACTATGTCTGTGGTGATTTGAGTGTGAGACCAATTAGAAGCAAAAAGAGGTAATTAGCACTCCAGTATGTTTAGGCAGTGTGCAGCAATCTCACCTACTTCTGTTTCGGGTTCTCCCTTCCTTGGTGCTGTCCTTTGTCTCAGATTTAGAAGTCACTTCTGGAGGGAGTGTATTGGAGGGAATACACGGTGCAGCTCCTAAAATTGCCTTCTGATATTGCCTTCCCAGTGCTGGTAGATAATGATGCTCCAATTGTTGTGGAGTGCTTCCTAAAAAATGCTGATGGCTCTTCAGTCCATTGATCTGATTGAGGCTGGTGGCTGTGCAACATCTTGCATGTGCAATTTGCAAAAACTAAGCTTTATTCAGTAAATTGTCCTCAACGAGAGACTGTTAATGTTCTAATTGCAGAGAGTGACTTGCTCATCCAGAAAAGAAGTTCAGTTCACAGGGCATCTCTGAACTTGATCTAAAGAGAGGAAGGAAATGCCTGACTCCTGTGGAAGGACAGCTTCATTTATTTCAGAAATGTCAGGGCTGAGAATATCAGACCAGTCACTTCTGTGTTCCATTGATGGTGTGCTTTTCTTAAGCTTCCATCAGTCATTTTCTTTGAATTATCATCTAGTGTCTTTTATTTTTGTGTTGATAAAGAAAACAATAATGTTCTTTCTGTTAAATGCTTGCTATAGATTACATCCTCCCCACCTTTTTTCACTTCCTTTGTTAGCTTCTACCCAGCTGCTGGAATTTTTCGTCTGGGGGCTTGCAATTGGAACAATAGTCCAGCTGAGACTTTGTGTGTTTGAATAACTGAGCTGTGAATGTACCTCATGTAGGGTATTCACACTGCTTATTCGGGATGAAAACTTATTTGTGTGTATGTGAGGCTACAGCAGCCAATTTTGCTTTGAAAACAGTTTATATGTATGCTTGGATACTTCTTTTATTTTCATTATTGCTATTTAAAAGATGCCCTTCAAAAACATGTCCACGTATTTTTGGGTTTGCTTAGATTTAATAAAAGAGTAGAGTTAGTGGGTGTACTTGTTCCACAGGGTATTATTAATACTGATAATCCCAGATAATTACTGGAAAACTTGATAATTAATGAGTGCTTTTAAATGCATGTACAGTTCAGTCATGACAATGGTACATGTTCCAGCATGTCAAGGGCATGTGTTTTTCATATATTTGTACCAACATAATATTGACAACTCGAGTTCTTCCCCACTGCAATCTTTGTTGCCCTTTACTACTTCACTTGAAAGGCAACAAATTGGCTCCTTCAAATCTCTACACATTCTATCCAGGAAGCTGAATCAAAAGTATGTTAATTTCATACTTATAATTTTATTGCCTTCTGTTAAACTCTTTTTTTTTTTTAAGACAAAGGTTTGCTCCTTAGAAGAGCTGAGGTGTTTACCAGAAGTCCTTTTAGTTGGTCTGATGTGTTCAAGCCCTTATGTACTCACTGGAAAACTGGGATGCGTTTTATAAAAGTCCAAATACTGAGGAGTGAAATCTTATGCTCCAAACTGAGATGAGATTATGTGTTTCTTCTTCCAAACTATGGCTGAAAAAACCAACTGTGTTACATAGAAAAAGTGTTTGCAAATGTTGCTATTGTTTTTAATGAAAAATGAAAAGAGTAACTTCGTCGTCAACAAAGATTAATTGATGGAGTGAAAATTTCAGGAAGCAGTTGTGGTTTCTTTTTTAGGTTAAAAATAATGGAGAGGTTCCTAGAACTGGAGACACAGTCTAAAGTTCTGGGCATTTTAAAGTTTTTAGGCTTTTGCTGCTGACTTTAGAGTTAGAATTTTGTTGTACTTTTCCACCTCTGAGTTGCTGCAAGGTCAAGTTAACAGAGATAAAAAATGTCACATCTGTGTCGCTGGTGCAACAGCATTTCAGAAAATGACTTGAAGTTGGGTGTTTGGGAATTAATTCAATTTGCCAATGAATGTCCACACATCCTTCTCCACTGTCATTACCTCTGCTTGTATTATTTTCTCTATTATCATACAGGACTTGTCTTCCCTTTGGATTGCATTCTATTTCCTGTGAAGATTCAGTAAAATGCCACTAAAATTCAGAG